>CM060411.1:196057405-197257405 GCA_030545235.1 Helianthus tuberosus | reverse complement strand
TGGATCCATAAACTGAACCAAAAACCATATTCATAATTCGGTTTCGGTTAGAAACCAAACCAAAAACCGAATTCATTATTCGGATCGGTTTATTTGGTCATGGTTACGGTTCGGTTTACAGTTTTTATTTGGTTACGGTTTTTTCTGAACACCCCTAGTGACAGAGAGCGAAGAAGAAGAATATTTTTTATAAGCCCTAATATTTGCCGTTCTAAGTCACAAAAGTGAAAACCGAGAACAAATAGCCAACTGTTTGTGGACTGTGGAAATTTCGACCCCCAACAGAAGTTTTTTTGTGGGCTGTGTTCATTACGACAAAAAGAAGGCAACAATTAAGCCAAGTGTGGTTGTAAATTAATTACAATCACAAATAAATTAAAGTGTTTTATTGTTTAATAAGAGAGAACGTCGAGAAGAGACGAGTTGTGTTCGTAGGGTACGACACAAAGGAGGCGAGACAAGAAGGGACGAGAAGTGTTCGTGAGTTTCGTCACCAAAACAGAGATTCAGAGATACGCGCAGAGGATTCGCGAAAAAATTCCAGGTTTCACGTTCTGATTACCTTGGAATTTAAATTAGTAGAGTAGTTGCAATTTTTAGTAGATAGAAATAGACTTGAAATTGCATTTGAGACTGTGTTAGGAAAACACAAGAATTGTTGAGTTTTTAGAGCAAAACCTAAAAGAGATTTACCCATTGGGAGCAGTCTTAGTGTTTAGAAGAAAACTAAGACAACATGGGGGTGAAAACAAAGATAAAAATAAGGAGACAGAAGTAGTGCACATAGAGAGAGTGATACGTTCCGTATTTATTATTTTTATTTAATATTTAAATTGCTTGTTATTTCCTTTTATGTATGGATTTATTCATGGTTATGGGATTATATAACCCCTAGCCTTACGTATGAATGAACCATCAGAAAGTTTTATCAATCTTCTCCTCCTAGATTCTTCTCAAACCCTATCAAGGGTATCAAAGCTCTCTATCGATCCCTTTCGGATTCAATTTCAACCATGACCAACACAAGGAACCAAGACATGGACAAATCGATCAAGGAGCATGAGAAGGCCATCGTTGAACTTCAGGCTTCTCTTGCGGTTATGATGAACCAACAGGAACAACTCTTGAAGAAGTCGAACGAGAACTCTGGTTCGGACCGCTACTCGGGTGCGTTTAGCGACCATGACCAAAACAACAACAATCGGCCGATGAGAGTGGGTAAAATCGAATTTCCCAAATTCAAGGGCGAAGATGTCGAGAGTTGGGTATACCGGTGTGAGCATTTTTTTTCTCGATTGACGAGACACCAGCGAACTTGAAAGTCAAGTGTGCCGTCGTCCACTTCGAGGGGGACGCGATTCAATGGCACCAAGCCTACATGAAAATCAGGGGAACGCCCATAACCGAGTTACCTTGGGAGGACTATGTACGAGCCATCACAGCCCGTTTCTCTAATGCAATGTTCGAGGATGCTATGGAAGAGTTAGCATCTCTCAACCAGGAAGATGACTTGCAAGAATATAACTCGAATTTTGACAGGCTACTCAACAAGGTTACGATTAGTGAAGAACAGGCGGTAAGCCTCTACTTGAAGGGGCTGAAACATAGTTACCTAATTCGTGGTTCGCTCCGGTACGGGTACGGGTACGTGGTTCGGGTACGCGATTCGCTAGAGGTGACGTTTTCGGTACGGAGGGGGGTAGGTTCATTTCGGTACGAATCGGTACAGTGTACCGTGGAGTCCGGTTCGGTGGACACAAATAAAACAGAAATTTCAAATTACCAAATTCCAAAATTCAAATTACCAAAATGTAAACTAGTGAAGATAGAGGGGGTTAAATGTTTAAATACACAAACTACTTTTATACTTTTTATGTAAAAAACTACAAGTTTTAGGGTTTAAATGTAAACTAGTAAAAACAGAGGGGTTAAATGTTGAAATAACTAAACTTCTTTAAACTCTAAAAAGCCCTAAAACACCTAGCAGCCGCTCTCTTCTTCTTCTTCTTCTTCTTCTTCTTCTTCATGTTTCTGTCTTCTTCTTCCCTTTCTTCCTGTATTCCGGCTGAAAACAACATCGGCTGTCAGAATTCGTCATATGGAACGCCGAACCTTATCATTCTGGAACACCGAACCTTATCATTCTGGAACGCCGTACCTGAGCAACTCGGATCACCGGACCTAATCAATTTGGATCGCCGTACCAGGACGTTCCGGATCGGTAGCGAATTGCGATTGGGTACACCACGATCCAATACGTGGATCGTGGGTACCCTAGCGATTTAGGTAACTATGGGCTGAAACAGGAGATTAAGGGCCCGGTGAAGATGTTCAAGCCTCGAACCCTACACGAGGCATATGGGTTGGAGAGAATTCAAAACATTAACAACAAAAACCTGATGAACTCCATCCTTACCAGTAAAGGGGCACCGCAGAAAACCCAAGAGACAACGCGTATTACACCACCTATGAATGCAAATAAATTACCTCTACTACCAGCTCCATATTCGAAACCTACTAAACCTATTACCAACAATCCACGCCGCCTTACAAGTAAGGAGTTGGAACAAAAGCGCGCGAAGCGCGAATGTTTTTGGTGCACGGAGAAGTTTGTACCAGGCCACACGTGTGCACGCCCGCGCAAACAGTTGTACATTATTGAAGCGGAGGAAGATGATGGGGAAGGGCCAGAAGGGCTGATTGAAGACGAGGAGAAGGAAGATCCCCAAATATCAATTCATGCATTGACGGGTATTCCATCATACTCAACCATGCGAGTCCTCGGGTCCGTAGGTAATTGGCAGCTTCACATACTCGTTGATTCCGGGTCAACCCACAATTTTCTTAAGATAAAAGTAGCAAAGAAACTGCAGTTGGATATACAGCCAATAGCACCACTCAATGTGGGTGTTGCTGATGGTAAAAGACTCACAAGTACCGAGGCATGTCACGACTTCCAGTGGAATATGCAAGGAAATTGGTTCAAAACGGACGTACTTTTATTACCGCTCGAGAGTTACGACATGATATTGGGAGTGCAATGGCTCCTACCCTTGCATGACATCTTGTGGAATTTCCAGAGGATGACAATGAAATTTGCAATAGAGGGAAAGCAATATGAGCTTAAGGGTCTCCAAAACAACTTATTCTCAGTATGTTCAGTTGAGAAAATGGTGGAGTATGTGAACAAACACTTGAAGGAGGGGGACGTGCAGTTGTTTAGTTTGCACTTATCTAATACGGAAGCTGAAAAAAATTACCAATCTAGGGTGGTTGATATTCCAGATGAACCACATGACTCGCTATCGTGGAAGTCACTAATCGCGCAATTTCAGGTTGTTTTTCAAGTACCTTCAGGTCTTCCGCCGGAGCGGCCTTTTGATCATAAAATTGTGCTAAAGGAGGGAACGGCACCCATCAGTCAAAGACCTTATCGTTACCCGGCCGTGCAAAAAGATGTAATAGAAAAAACCACCCGGGAATTACTAGAATCGGGTATCATCCGGAATAGCCAAAGTTCGTTCGCGGCGCCGGTCGTTTTGGTGAAGAAAAAGGATGGTCAGTGGCGGATGTGTATGGATTACCGACGGCTTAATGAAGCAACGTTAAAAGATAAGTTTCCGATTCCGTTGATTGAGGAACTCTTGGATGAATTGGGTGGTGCATCTTTTTTCTCTAAACTGGATTTAAGATCTGGTTACCACCAAGTCCGAATGGCGGCCGAAGATGTGCATAAAACGGCGTTCCGAACCCACGAGGGTCACTACGAGTTCCTCGTCATGCCGTTTGGGCTCACTAATGCGCCGGCTACCTTTCAAGCCCTTATGAACCACGTTTTTAAACCTATGCTGAGGAAAGGAGTATTGGTATTTTTTGATGACATTCTCGTATACAGTCGCACTCGACAAGATCACATTCAACACTTGGAACGAGTCCTTTCCATAATGAAAGAGAACAAATTGTTTGCTAAAGAATCTAAATGTGTGTTTGGGGGGCGGGCAGTGGAGTATTTGGGCCATATTATATCAAAAGAAGGGGTGAAGACGGACCCGGGAAAAGTCGAAGCGGTGCGACAGTGGCCAATTCCTAAAACAATTAAACAGCTGCGGGGATTTTTGGGGCTGGCCGGGTACTATCGGCGGTTTATTCGGTCCTTCGGAATGATTGTGAAGCCTCTAACGGATCTGTTGAAAAAGGATGCATTTGGGTGGAGTCCCGAGGCCCAAGATGCGTTTGAGCGACTCAAGGGGGCACTCTCTTCGGCCCCGGTTTTAGCATTACCAGACCCAACCAAACAATTCGTGATCGAGACGGATGCTTCGGCAGGAGGAGTGGGGGCGGTGTTAATGCAAGAACGCCACCCGGTTTCTTTTTTGAGCCGAGCTTTATCACCGAGGCAAAATGCACTTTCGGTCTATGAAAAAGAGTTGTTGGCAATCATGATGGCAGTTAAGCAGTGGCACTATTACCTTATCACAGGTCCCTTCCTTATTCGCACCGATCAAGGTAGCCTCAAGCACCTTCTAGCGCAAAAGGTGACTACTCCGTTGCAACATAAGTGGCTCGCAAAGTTAATGGGGTATGATTATTGTATTGAATATAAAAAGGGGAGGGAAAACTTGGCAGCGGATGCCCTATCCCGAGTGACGGGAGTAGACTTATTTGTTACAGCAGTTTCACAAGTGGAACCTTTACTCTTGCAAAAGGTGGTAGAAAGCCAACAAGCTGACATCGATGTACAACATATTGTGAAGGAAATTACTACAGGAGGTAGGGTATCCAAATTTACTTGGAATGGGAAATGGTTATCTAAGGAAAATCGCATGGTGGTAGGCAACGACTTAAAATTACAGGAAGAGATAGTGAAACTATGCCACGAATCTCCTATTGGGGGTCATTCGGGGGTTCGATCTACTACTCAGCGGGTTAAAGGTTTGTTTTTTTGGAAGGGAATCACAAAGGTGGTACGACGGGTATTGAGGGAGTGCGACGTGTGTATGCGTGCCAAACACGAAAACGTAGCATCACCGGGGTTGCTTCAACCGTTACCGATTCCGGATACGGTTTTTACCGACATATCAATGGATTTTATTGGTGGGTTACCGAAAGTTAAGGGGAAGGATAACATCTTTGTAGTGGTGGATCGGCTCACAAAATATGGGCACTTTATGACGTTGGGACATCCATTTTCTGCTAAGGATGTCGCTCAAGTTTTTTTAGACAACGTATATAAGCTGCATGGGTGCCCAAGTTCGATCATCTCGGACCGGGATCCGGTGTTTCTAAGCTCTTTTTGGACCGAGTTCTTACACCTTCAAGGAGTGGAAGCTAAGTTGTCTACGGCTTACCACCCTCAAACCGACGGCCAAACCGAGGTAGTGAACCGGTGTTTGGAGGGGTACTTACGGTGTATGGTAATGGAAAGGCCGCACACATGGGTCAAGTGGGTGGCGTTAGCAGAGTGGTGGTATAATACCACATTCCATTCTTTGGGGCGATCTCCATTTGAGGCTCTTTACGGGTACCGTCCTCCCTTGCACATCCCTTACATCCCTAAAGATGCGGTGGATAAAGACATTGATGAAATGATGAAGGATCGAGAAGGTGCGGTAAAGGTGTTGAAGCAATCACTCTTGAAAGCTCAAAACCGCATGAAACAGCAAGCGGATAAACACCGTTCGGAAAGGAGTTTTGAACCGGGTTCGTGGGTCTACCTTAAGCTTCAACCATATATGCAAAACTCGTTACGGGTTCACAAACACTCGAAGCTCACTCCGAAATATTTTGGGCCGTTTTTAATCATCGAAAAGGTGGGACAGGTCGCGTATAAGTTAGACTTGCCGGAGGAATCACACATCCATCCGGTCTTCCATGTCTCGTTGCTCAAGGGGCCGGTTGGGCCGCCTACTAAAATTATTCCCTTTCCGGCGGATGCTCGTTTCATACTCAAACCGCAGGTTGTGTTGGATCGTAAACTGGTTAAGAGGGGTCACAGGGCTGCTATGAAGGTGCTGGTACATTGGCAGGGTCAGGCAACTCAAGACGCCACATGGGAGTTCCTAGAAGATCTTAAGCTGCGTTTTCCAGACTTGGACCCACTTCTTGAGGACAACAGTGGCTAAGGAGAGAGTCTTGATACGTTCCGTATTTATTATTTTTATTTAATATTTAAATTGCTTGTTATTTCCTTTTATGTATGGATTTATTTATGGTTATGGGATTATATAACCCCTAGCCTTACGTATGAATGAACCATCAGAAAGTTTTATCAATCTTCTCCTCCTAGATTCTTCTCAAACCCTATCAGAGAGTTACATCATTGTCAAGCTTTCAATGCCCGTTGTTAAATGATACGAATTATACAATTTGGGCTATGAGAATGAAAGTAATATTGGAACCAAACGATATGTGGGAAGTAGTAGAGAGAAACACGTCTGTAGAACCAGATGTGAAGAAAGATAAGGCTGCAATGGCTTATCTTTACCAAGGATTAAAAGAAGACAAGTCATGGGGTGCAAAACGTCAAAAGAAGTGTGGGATACACAAGACCAGATTCGTTGGAATAAATGAAGTGCAAGAAGCACGACTACAGTCAGTCAAGACAGAGTTTGACAAACTCCAAATGAGAGAAAACGAGACAATAGATGAGTTTACCAAGACACTAACGAACATTAGTACGAAAGCTTTTAAACTCCATACCAGAGAAGTTCATACACATAGTCGCGTCCATCGAACAATTTGTTGATATAAAGACTACAACGCTGGATGCAACTATTGGAAGATTAAAGACATTTGAGGAGAGGATCAAATCTAAGAAATCAAACCTGGTAGTAGATCAGGAGAAACTATTGTACACGCGAGAGGATAGTAACACTAGTAGTGGAAGACGATTTGAGAATCGTGGACAAGGAATATTTAATCAGTCACGAGGGAGAGACCGTGGCAGATTCAATCAAGGAGCAAGAGAAAGAGACATGTCACATAATGACATCAGAGATGGTTATGATAGAGGGGAGAGGAACCCTAGAGATGAAAACCAACCTAGAAGAGACACTAGAGATGTAGAGTGTTACAATTGCCATAAGTTTGAACATTATGCAGAAGATTTGATAATGCCGCTTACATCAATAAAAGGGTAGAAAGGCGTAAGATTCAAATCGGGGTAAATTCAAACAAGCATAAATCGGATTTTGTATGATATTCTGAGAATTACAACGAGTTAGCAAAGGATGGCCTAGTCAAGTAAAATTAAGTAGAAACCACCCGCAAGCATGTTGGCATAGTGGTTGGATGTGAAATCCGTTAATTAAGAATATAGTATCAAATCTCTCATACCACAGTATCACACTACTATCTAGAACTAATGCTTTTAGGCTATGTTTGCCAATATGGATATTATATTAAAGCACATACAAATGCTCATTATAGGATGGTCAGATTGACACTTACGAAGAAATCAAAAATCTTCGAAGACAACTGCATTTGTAAACGTTTCAAAGTTAGAAGACTAAACAATTGTTCAGCTGTAAGAGCCATCAACATCATTTTACCGATCATGTGGTCCACCAGTAGCAAAAATGACTCGGTCTCTGTTGAAACCAAAAGTAAAATACAAAAACAAGGGTTAAAAAAAGGTAAAATCTTTTTTTTTTTTGAAGTGTCGTCTATGTGGATGTGGAAAAGTTGATTGTGAGAACGGTGGTTTTGTTTTGTGGTGGGGAAGGAGAACATTTGTTTATTAAAAAATAAGAATAGAAAAGCTTTTTTGGAAACCACGGAAAATAAAAGCTATGTTGTAAGTTGGAAGGGCGAAAATCTACAACATTTAATATTTTTTTAAACGACCAATCAAAAGTATTCTATTCAATCAAATAAGAGCAGCTGTCACACCCCAACCGATGGCGGAATCATCGGGGCGCGACACTAGGCGAATCAGATTGCTCAAGAGAATCCATAACAACTATATTGCGATAATATTTAATACATTCGTTATCCCATACTAACAAATAATACAATCACATAAGTTATCACAGATTTCTTGTCCTCTCGAACAATACAAATCCGACAACCTAGATGTTAGTTGAGTTTCTAGACCTCCTAGCTTGATTTGATATAGCCTGCGATCTAACCTGCAACATACGTTAAAATATTTGTCAATACAGAAGTATTGGCGAGTATACAGGTTTGATATGTATAGCGTAATAGATTAAAACGTGTAGCGAATTTCCAAATGCATAAACGTAACACACGACATATACACTCACAAAGCTGATACTACCAACTAAGTCCTCGATGCTCGAATATGCGATGGCAAACTAGACCCCGTCGGGCGCAATAGTACTATACTAGTCATGGTGGGACGTCGCGAGTATAAGCCCTAGCACATATGCAACTAGCATCACGTATATCTATGCATAACAATTATTCGCAAGTGATAATTCGATTGATTGTATAATTTGTTTGATAAGTTCGATTTGCTAGAAACGTATCTTACACCCAAAATGCAATTTAAAAGGGGTTCAAGTATACTCACAGTGCGTAATTGACAAGTAAACATAACTTGATTTGGATCGATTGAGAGTACGTCTGAGTTATCCTGGTTACAGATCGTTAAGCGATGAATAGCGCGTTAAATGGTGGCGAGAGAACCAAAATTGGTTCGGACATTGATGCTTGGGCTCGTCCGGACGGCTGGACTCGTGGTCCGATCGGCTACCAGGCTATCCGATCGGTTAACATGTTGTTCGATCGTTCAACATGCTGTCCGATCGGTTAGCATGTTGTTCGATCAGTTAACATGCTAGCCGATCGGTTAACATGTTGTTCGATCGTTCAACATGTTGTCCGATCGGTTAGCATGTTGTTCGATCGGTTAATCATGCTGTCCGATCAGTTAGCGTGTTGTTCGATCGGTTAACTTGCTAGCCGATCGGTTAACATGTTGTCCGATCGGTTAACATGTGGTCCGATCGATTAACACATTGTCCGATCGGACGGTTGAACTTTGTTTGCTGTTCGATCGGACAGCAGTCCGATCGGACGGCAATTCGTTCCATTGTCCTGATTATGTCACACTTGATGGGTTTCGGAAAGATTTCAGGTGATTTGACTGAGGTGGTGTGTCATCGTGTTAAACCACTGAAATCCCATTGAATCCGACCCGTTCTAACGGCCGGGAACCACCCCGTTCCATCAGATCTGGCCGTTCTTGATGGGTTTTCTCATGTTTATCCCGAATTCATACACACCTCGACTAGGTTACATAGAGCTAGGTGAGATTTATTATAAAACAGGTGAAATTACTTAGATTCGAGCTGTTTATGGTGAAAATGAGGTCACTCTTTGAAGTTCATGTGAACTTATGATGACATCATCTTCGAAACACCTCAAATCCATAGGAATCACACAACTTCTTGATTAGAAAACATAGATTTAGCCGAGATTTATGTAAAATCGTATGGAAATCACCCAGATCCAAGTCGTTCTTTCATGGGATGACATCACCCTAGAATGCCCAAAATCCAGAGATTCCACGGTTAAAAGTGGAGATTTAACAGGTAGAAGGGTGTAGAATTGGTTATAGATCAACGAAGTACAAGATTTGAGTTGAAAACTTACAAGAATCACGAGGAATCGAGAGTTAAAGGGGTTGAAACTTCTGGTCGAGCAGCAACAGTGACAACAAGTGTGTTTGAGGTGAATGAGGGGTATTTATAGGCAAGGAGGAAGGAAAGGAGGGCAGGTTGGCCTGGATCGGACGGCCTGTCCGATCGGTCGGCCCAGCCGTTCGGCCGGCCTGTCCGATCGGTTGGCCCAGCCGTTCGGCTGGCCCAGCCGTTCGGCTGGCCCAGCCGTTCGGCTGGCCCATCCGTCCGGAGGCCTCTCGATCCTCGTTTTTGGTGCGTTGCGGTAGTTTGGGCCACATTTCCATATATTTATATTATTATTTATTATAATTAATCACCAAAGGGTCGTATATACGTATTCGTATTCCAAGTTTCGATATAACAATCGGTTTTCGTTTCGAGTGCGATTATTAGCGACATTTCACGGCCATCAGGGAGGGTAGTATAGGTCCTTTCTTGATGTCATCGTGAACGTTATTGTGTGTTGTGCCACAATGACTGACGGGGTACCACTCACTCGTATTGTCATCATCGTCACGACGACCGGAGCTATAGCACTCACCCGAGAGTCTTTGTTAGCGTTAATTGTCTGCGTTTCGACACATCACGGCCACCGAGGAGGGTAGAATAGGTCCTCACTCAATGCAATCGTGAGTGTTAGTGTATGTGATATGGTGTAGTCTAGCGTTAATGTATTTCAAAAATATGCGATTATCCTTCGAGTAGCGATGTATGCGATATAGTTACATTATGATCCGAATCTCTGGTGCTAGGCGTAACGAGTATTTCGAGTAGTAATAACGCACGAAAGTGCGGGTTGTTACAGTCTCCCTGCTTTAGGAAATTTCGTCCCGAAATTAATCCAACAGGTAGACCCCTGAGAGTTGATCCTGCGTAAGTAGTGATACAGCGAGCGATTTGACCGTGAGTTGACAAGCAAGAGCGTTTCGAATAAGAGAGATCGATTGTGATAGTGAGGAGGCGACGTAAAGACAAAAGTAATATCCCACGAGTTGGCGTTCCAAAGTACCTCGTGTCACGAAGAATCCGTTAGTTCGATGCAGTTGCAATTTTAAAGGACTTGAAAAGGTTTCTCATGACGTAGGGTTAATCTGAGTCGATTGTTAACCAACGTTACAAGAAACGTCCGTTTTTAGATATTTAAAAGGAGTTTTGGGTGGAAATCTTGAAAATTTCCTTCTAACGTAAGGTCAACTGAGTCAATTGTTAACCAATGTTGCAAGGAAGTTTAGGTTGTAAACGTTTTAAGGAATTCGAAGATGAAAACTGAGGTTACGAAAACTCTCCTACGACATGGGTTCAGCTGAACTCGATGTTGAACTAATGTCTCAAGAAAGTCTTGTTTTGATATTGCAAAAGGTTTTTAAGGAAAAATTTGGACTCATGAAAGCTCCCCTTGGGCATGGAGTTGAGCTGAGTCGATGTTAACTCCCATGTTGTGAGGAGTTTCACTTGTCCCATGGTTTTACTAAAAGTTTTATAAAAATCAGTTTTAACCGTTTGAAAAAGACAATTTAGCATCGAGCCCCACTTGGCACCTTCCCACGGGAGTTCGTTAATATGATCAAAACATTTATATATAGGAAGTACCAGCGGCGTATCCACCATGTTTCTCACATATTACTTCCGTTTCGTGAGACGGTGTCATGTGTGCCGATAGACACAGATAGAATTTGCGCTTACTCGGCCCAATCGATAGGAAGTCTGACCGAGTATAAGATAGAATCGAACAGGTTAACCCGGCGAGTTGAATTGCGAACGTAGCTACAACAGCGTGCGCGAGTAGCCTGATGACACAAAATATTTATGTGTCGTGTCGGGGTAGGCGTCGAGTGATAAGCGATAAGCGATAAGCGAATAGCGCGTTTCCGATTAGATTCCACTTTGAACCCACATGGCACGTTTCCACGAGAGTTTGCCAACATGGTGAAACACCACGTTTAACCAGGTTAGTTTCGCCCCGTGAAGCGATGTCATGTGTACTAATACCTCACAGACTGCAATGAACACCAAGCGGGCGATAAGCGGTACGCGATACGCGAATAAGCGGTAAACTATTCACGATCAGCGATAAGTGACTAGGTAATTAAGCGAATAACACAATACCAATAATGACGGCGACGATAATCGATTACGATAAGCGGTAGTTGTTGCGTTGCAAGCAATGGAGGTATACGCGATTTATGCGGTTCGATTTGATTGATTAACACCACAGAACTTAACTAACATCAGACCCCACTTGGTCTTTTTCCACGAAAGGCCGCTGATATGACTAAACACCTTGCTTTAACCATATGAGCTTCATCTCGTGAAGCGAGGTCATGCGTGCTAACTTAACACGAATATCACAGATAACGGTATAGCGATAGATTGATACACAACAAACGATATAGAGTTACATAATAAGCGATGGAGATTGCGAGATACACATGATAAGCGATTGCGATTTGCCGAGCTTTGTTTCGAATAAGCTTAACGTCACGTTGCGACGTATCACTGTTATCGAGGAGGGTAGAGTTGCTCTGCACGAAAAAGAGTTGTTAATAGATTTCTTCTTCATACCCTAATCATTCAACAATTTCATGGTAAACTTGCAACAACTCACCACCAATTTGAATTTCTGGACGAGGTTGAACTTCAGAATAATCACTATGCGTAGAACGCGATCACACTCCTCAGCATCCATGATTAAACTCAATTCGTGCTTGAAACAACCAATTCGTATTTGAAACCCTCTTTCTTTCTTTCTTTAGCGTGTTTTGATTTGAGTGGAGTATTTGATTTTGATGAACCGTTGCCCTGGTTTTGTTTATTTACCAAACACCCCCTCAATAATAAAAACAATTTCATTATTGCATCTTCCTATTTGCATTTTTTACAAACACCCCCCTCAATGATAAAAACAATTTCATTCGAAGGTCTATCTATTTGGACACACGATCTAATTCAAAATCTCGTCGCCTCTATAGTATGAGGCGTATAGGGTTAACATTAAACACTAGAATTGACATTGTTTGTTCTAGTTGTATGATGGTTGGTATTATTAACGCATCATATAGGTGTTTTAATTTTTTTATTTTTTTGTTCAATATTTAATTATTTTCAAAAGTAGATTTTATTTGTAAAGAAACAGGTTACAACATTTTGTACAAAACATATATTGTTTTCATATACAAAAAAAAGTGGCACTCATATATTGTCTATAATACTTGGAGGCAACTTTTTGAAATGTTGTTAAAATGATATACACCTAATATAGGTCTATGGAGGCGTATAATACTTGGTCTCGTATATGCTATACGCTTGTTTTAGTTGTATTCTATATAGTAAGAGATGATTTTTTTTACAGAAGTGCACTCAGATCACAACAAATCTATATCATGGTATAACTGGAGTAGCTATTTTACAAGGCATTATAGTACTTAGCCATTCAAGAGCAACTCATGTAAGTTTTACACCAATAATGTATAAAAACAACCTCTAGATATAGAGTTCAAAATAAACTAAAATAAAATGGAGAGGAAAGAATGTTTTTTAATGAACCTTGGAAGAGTATGGAGGCAATTTAAGATAATTAGCACAGATCCTCTCCAATTTTGAGGATTTTTCTTCTAACAATAAATACATAATAACATATTTACAACATAATAATAACAATAAGTTTACTTCTGTTTAATGGGTTCTGATTTGCATATGGGACACAAGTTCTTCATTGACAGCCATTTTTTTATGCATCCAACATGGAAATCATGTTTGCAACCTTTTAACATCCCTACATCATCCATGTTTGCATACTCTTCCTGCAATTAATTGGAAAAAAATATTTTCAATCAATTCTGCATTCAAAACACTCAAAAAGTAGAAAAATGCTTATCAAATGTAGCATTGGTTAAGCGTTATAGATAAAAGATAACCCAAACCAACCGATTCATAAGTAAACGGGTTGAAATTGCCACAAAACCAAAAGGACGGAATCTCACCAAACAGATCACACATGTTCCTTCCTCTTGTAGCTGATCAGAAGAACAGTATATCGACTCTCTTAAACACTTTGAAATCTGATTCTCCGACAGACCAGTACTAACACTTCCGATCCTTTCCCAAAGTGCCAGAAGCTCCTGTTTGTTTGTTTTTTTATTATGACAAATGGATAGAACATGTAAAAATGAAAATTTTGAAGAAACCCTATGAACTTTAATTTTGCATGATAAAATCCCGTAACTTTTAGAAGTTAACGATAAAGTCCTGCATTTTACGATTAACATAAAAGGTCCTTTTTCCATTGGTTATATACCTGAACCTTTCAAAGTTTATCCATGTTTGTTTTGCATGACTAAGCGTCCAAACGTTACTAAAAGGACCTTTTGCTAAGTTTTAGAAGTTTAGGGATAAATATTAAAGCACCAACTATATGCAAACATGACTCTGGCCTAACTAGTGAAAAGCACCAACAACCTCACATACTTACATATAGCCTTACAGTTCCTAGACCAAAGATAGCATCGATTAATGCCTAAAGTCCATTTAAAAGTTGCAAGATTCAACACCTATCACATAACCATTATTAACAACTTAAAAACTGAAGTTTAAATTGAGAGTGAATAAAATAATTAATTAACAGTTAACAATTGGATAGTGAATCAATTAACAATTGACAGTGAATCAACTAAACACTTAAAAGCACACTTAGAGATCTAAAAATAGAAATCTAAAACTAGCCATTTAGCTAAGGCTTGCTTGAGGGAAAGCAATAATGGTGACTCGCAGAGGTTTTAAGTCCTAATTTCTGTGAGCGGAGTGATTGATGAAATATGATCGGAGTGATGATCGAGTGGCTGTGAGCGGAGTGATTGATGAAATCTGATCGGATTGGATTTTTGAAGAATTTTGGGGGATATTGTTGGAGAGTTGGAATGGAGCCTGTGGAGAGATTTTGGGGGAAATGTGGGTTTTGCCTGAATCGTGACTTTACAAAGTCAAAAATGTTGGGCTCGTTTTTGGGCTAGGAGAAATAAGCCCATGTTGTTTGAGCCCAAATTAAGTCGGATATAGGAGTAGAGGCAAACCAAAACTGACTTGGGAGGAGAAGATTCGACAACATTTAAGGGACTTGCATCTCTCTGATGGCATGATCAGTTATAGGAGTTCGTGGAGACGTCAGATAAATGTTAAAGACTTCTAGGATAGACCATAGGTTTTGCCTGTTTGAAGATTTTGTTAGTCCTTGTAGGATTTACCATGTTTTTTCTTTCTTATTTGTCGTCGTGGTCGTATACTACACTATATACCATGTTTTTTCTTTCTTATTTGTCGTCGGGCTCATGTTGACATGCCGCAAACACCTGAGGTACATGTTGACCCAATTCAATCTTTTGCGAGTATACATCGCCTGATGGTAGCATGCTTCTACAAACCGTGTGTGGTATGTCAAAGTAAACAGTACATCCCGGCTGTGGCTGGTTGAACTTAAACACCTTGACGGGGGTCTATACTTATCAACGAAATGCAGATTAACAGTGGAGGCGCATGAGCTATAGCTTTTGAAGAACAGTGCATCCATAACTAGCGGCGTGGTGACGTGTGGATCAAAGTCACTATTTAAAGAGAGCTTCTTTAACGTCTCAACACGCATGTAGCAGAACTGAAGACGCGATGCAAGTTGGCTGACAACAGCACGCCGAACATGTCTTTGACTTTGACTATACTTAGCCTTTGCCATTTACAGTGAAAGTTGTAAACAATATCTTCTATTCTAACCTCTAGAACATCATTGCTAATAATTGCCTCAATGATATTCAGGGGAAAACCAACATGACTCTCAAATCTGCCATATTAAAAAAAAGAAATGTTATACATATTCACAATTCAAAAGAAAATCGTATAGTAGTTATGGGGAGTCAAGTCTCTGTACTTCGAAATAAAGTAACGTTTCGTCTCAACTTGCAATTGGCCATGTTTGAATAGTTCCTATATACTCAATGACATAGTGATTGCACATCTTCTTCAGTTTGTAGATATGATTCGAGTTGCACGATCCTCTTTCATACCTCTCCTCAATTGGTCACAACAAAACTTCATACAATCTTTAACATCGTACTTATATGTCAGAGTTAGAAGACTAAACAATTGTTCAGCTGTAAGAGCCATCAACATCCAATTGTTCAGTTGTAAGAGCCATCAACATCCAATTGTTACCGATCATGTAGCAAAAATGACTCGGCCTCTGTTGAAACCAAAATTAAAATACAAAAACAAGGGTTAATAAAAGGTAAAATCTTTTTTTTGAAGAGTCGTCTATGTGAATGTGGAGAAGATGATTGTGAGAACGGTGGTTTTGTTTTGTGGTAGGGAGAGAGGGAGAACATTTATTTATTCAAGAGTAAATTGCCATTTTAGTCCCTGAGTTTTGTCCAAATTTGCCATTTTGATCCAAATAGTTTTTTTTTGCATCTGGGTCCCTGACTTTTCCCTTTTATTGCCATTTTGATCACTTTGCCTAACTCCATCTAAAAATCCAGTTATAACCAAGGATATTTTGGGAATTTTCAATTTAAATCTTTTCAGTTGCCATTTTGATCCAATTTAAAAAAAAACAAAAAAAATATATATATAAAATTAATAATGATTATTATTTTATTATATATAATAATATATATCATATTTACACATACATCTCTAACATACATACATCAACATACATACATCAATACACATACATCTCTCTCTTTCTCTCTATCTGTGCATCTTCCACCCACCACCATCAACACCTACCACCTTCCACCACCACTGGTTCCCGAACCGAACATGAACTAAGACCGACCCGAACACCCGAATCTGAACCGAGCAACTCCCGAAATCTGAACCAGATAACCACCTCCACTGCAGTCGCCGTGGCTCCGGCGGCCAATGCCGCCGTCGGCCACCACTATCATCATCATCATCATAGTCGTCATCATCATCACCGCTCATCGTCATCCACCACCTCCGCCGCCGCCGTAGCGGCGTCTCTGGTCGCCGGAGACGGCAACCTGCCGTCTTTCTCTCTAGTCTCTGCGTCTCCCTCTCTCTCTCTTTCGTCTGCCATCACTGCGGCGCGCCGCCACCATAACGCGGTGGCCGGCCGTTTGTTTGAGGGGAAGGGGGATGAGGGGTGGGTAGGTGTGGTTGGGGTGTGGCCGGAAAAACAGCCGGAGTCTCTCCGGTCGCCGGAGGTAAGAGAGAGTGCAGATGGTGTCATTGTGTGCTAGGGTTTGGTTGCAGAGATTTGAATGAAGAGTAACAGGATTTTTAGAGATGTATGTGTATATATGATTATTATATATAATAAAATAATAATCATTATTAATATTATATATATATATTTTTGTTTTTTTAAGAATTGGATCAAAATGGCAACTGAAAAGGTTTAAATTGAAAAGAGTAACTGGATTTTTAGATGGAGTTAGGCAAAGTGATCAAAATGGCAATAAAAGTGAAAAGTCAGGGACCCAGATGCAAAAAAAAACTATTTGGATCAAAATGGCAAATTTGGACAAAACTCAGGGACTAAAATGACAATTTACTCTTTATTCAAAAATAAGAATAGAAAAGCTCTTTTTGGAAACCATTGAAAATAAAAGCTAGGTTGGAAGTTGGAAGGACGTTTGTCTTGAAAATCTGCAACATTTAATATTATTTTTTTGAACGGCCAATCAAAAGTATTCTATTCAATTCAATAAGAGCAGCTAGCAGACTACTAGCATTTTTTTTGAATGGCCAACAAAATTTTATTTATACACAAAATTACCTAGCAAGATGCCAGGCAAACAGAATACATCCACCAGTTGGTTACAGCACGTTACAGAAATGCAAAACATGCCTAACCAAACATGCAGACCAAAACAACTTGTACAACCAGTGAGTTGGTTACTAGCATACAACCAGTATGTACAACAGTGAGAACCAAACTCACTACTACACCAGACAACATGCTTTACCCAAAGAAACATACTACCTAAAATATGTTAATTCTGAATGGAACCCTAAAATATGTTAATTCCTGCAACCTGCTTCGAATTCGTTAACTCTGAATTTCACAAATTGTAGAGTGAAATCCGAAATTAAAATCTATTCCACAAAATTTCTTATTCATACCCTAACAATTTCATAGTAAACTTGCAACAACTCACCACCAGTTTGAATTTCTGGACCAGGTTGAACTTCCGGAATAATCACTATACGTAGAACGCGATCAAACTCCTCAGCAGCAACATCCATGATTAAACTCAATTCGTTCGTGCTTGAAACAACCAATTCGTATTTGAAATGAAACCCTCTTTCTTTCTTTCTTTAGCGTGTTTTGATTTGAGTGGAGTATTTGATTTTGATGAACCGTTGCCCTGGTTTTGTTTATTTAGAGGGGATTGCATCATATTTACCAAACACCCCCTCAATAATAAAAACAATTTCATTATTGCATCTTCCTATTTGCATTTTTTACAAACACCCACCTCAATGATAAAAACAATTTCATTCGAAGGTCTATCTATTTGGACACACGATTAGGGGTGCAAACGAGCCGAGCGGCTCGCGAGCTACTCGAACTCGGATCGATAAAAAAGCTCGAACGAGCCGAGCCTTATCGAGCCCGAGCCCGAGCCTGAAATAAAGCTCAATTAATTATCGAGCTCGAGCTCGAGCTTCGGATGTAAGGATCGAAAAGGCTCGTCGAGCCTTATCGAGCTTTGTTTATGATAAGCCAATAAATATAATAACTAGCCCAAACTTTTTAGCCCATGTATAATGTATTTACTAAAATAATTTTGGGCTTTTGGGCTTGAGCCTTCCACTACATTTCACCAATTCACCCACAAAATCCCTATCTTAAATCGAGCTTTCGAGCCGAGCTCGAGTTTCTAGTTATATTAGCGAGCCAAGCTCGAGCCCAAATCAAAGGCTCGAATCGAGCTCGAGCTTCAGAAAATTGTTGCGAGCTAAGCTCGATTAATGTAAGGTTCGGGCTCGGCTCGGCTCGTTTGCACCCCTACACACGATCTAATTCAAAATCTCGTCGCCTCTATAGTATGAGGCGTATAGGGTTAACATTAAACACTAGAATTGACATTGTTTGTTCTAGTATGATGGTTGGTATTATTAACGCATCATATCGGTGTTTTAATTTTTTATTTTTTTGTTCAATATTTAATTATTTTCAAAAATAGATTTTATTTGTAAAGAAACAGGTTACAACATTTTGCACAAAACATATTGATTTCATATAAAAAAAAAGTAGTTAAAATTTTTATACAAAACAAATAAATTTAGGCTACATTTAATGTCTTAAACCTTAAATATTTATTGTTTTAAACATTTTAAATATTACATTACATTATTTATTGTCTTAAACATTTTACATAGTGATATAACCTTTTTATATTAAATAATAATAATTGTTCAATAAATATTGTCATGCCGATGGTAGTGGTTGGGGCTCGCCACCGGCAGTGCGTCCCCGTATCGACCTTGCCCTGACCATATCATTGATCAAGTTCTCAAGCCGGTCACTTAGACGATCAAGCCTCTGAAACGCGGCCTATGCGGCCGGAGGCGTATCTCCAAAACAATAAATATTGTATAAAATTTTTAACAACAACAACAACCATACCCAGTATAATCCCACATATAGCGAAGCTATTGATAGGGTCTGGGGAGGGTAGGATGTAGGCACGCCTTACCTCTATCCCAGGGGATAGAGATGCTGCTTCCAGTGAGACCCCCGGCTCCAAAAACCATAACCAAGACATAAGCTTCTAAAAAAACATATATAAGCACGCCACTACTACAAAAGATAGAAATAAAAATAATAATAAACGGATAAATAAGTAATTGCTTGTTAGTAAAACTACGACACCGAGAATAGGTGAAAACCTATATATATATATATAACGTGCGTGACAAAAAATATAACGTGCGTTATTATCATAGAACGTGCGTGATTATAGTCCCATGCGTGATTATGTGGTCCCATGTGTGATTATGTGGTCCCAAGTGGTCCCATGCGTGATTATGTGGTCTCATGCGTGATTATACCCCTGATCCAACGGTTACCATTGTCTCCTACGTGATGCAGTGGCGGAACTAGAAGAAAAAATCAGGGGTATCCCAATTTTTTTTCACCATTTCTAAGACCCCCCGTAGTGGGGCGTTTTTTTTTTTTTAAATTGAAAAAAAACGCCCCAAAACGCCCCCCACCCCATTACACCCGGCGTTTTGGGACGTTATTTTGGAAAAAAAATCGAATTCGCGTTTTAATTAAAACGCCTTGCCACATTTGAAGTAACCAATGAGAGTGGAGGAGGCTTTGACTTTATCCAAATGGTTCTGACAATGCCCCACTACTTTACAGAAATATCCACAGGACCCCTCACACATGCACATGACCATTTATTTAAAACTTTTTTTTTCCATTAAAAATAATATGGGCGTTATTGGAATAATGCCCCACTACACCACTTTATGCTATAATGCCCCATGCTGACTAGGACGCCACGTGTCGGATAATGCCCCATGGTGGGGGCATTATAAGTTGTTACCACTACGGGTGGTCTAAGTATTCGAGGGTCCTGTGCGGCTAGTAAAAATGGGCCCTTAAATAGGGTCATCTGCGACTAGTGTTTGTGTCTATATATATATAATTCCCATGGGTTGAATAAAAAATTATTAAACACTTAGTAACAAGATTTAGAAATTACAATATAATTTTTTGAGATAAGATATGATTGAAATTAGGTATTAGATATATGTATTATAAAACTATTTTTAGAAGCAAAATAGTTAATCAACCATTCTTAATCCATGCTTTATAATATAGTGTGAGAGAATGAAAACAATATAATTATAGTATCCAACTATAATTTCATTTTTTTCATTTTAAAGCATATGTTGATTATCACTTTTTTATCAATGCGTGAAACACACACGAGAACATTATCAAGTATTTTTTTTATAAAACTTTAAATATTATTTAGAAGTTTTATAAATAATATTTTGTTTGTGATAAAAATATCTTTATAAAAGCCACAAACTTATTAATAAAGTAAATACAATACTGTATAAATGATAAATAACAAAATAAATAAAATAAACAGGTAAATGGTTATAAAAGAAATTAAGTTTTATTTTACTATATTAAATACAATTGTTTTTCTTTCATGTTCCCAATGTTGCTTTTTCATTGAATGAACGTTGCTTTTTATGCATTTCCCAATGACTTCATCTTCTCCATGAGTTGCAGCAACCTGCAAGTTCTTATCGACCGGAATTTTCGTTTCTGTCAATCGAAAATTTTCATTCCATCTCATCTTCACCTAAACTAGTATACTGAGTGAGTGGGCATTATATTTGCTTAGGGGTATCCCCGATATATAAAACGGAGTTGAGATATATTAATTGCACTTCGCCAAGAAAGTTGAGGGGTATCCCGGGACACCCTTGGTGTCCATGTAGGTCCGCCCCTGACGTGATGTATGATAAGGCTTTTTGTATGTTAACCTTTCTCTCTATATATATATATATCACACCTCATTGAAACTGAAAAAATAAACTCATAAGATAGGAACCTAAGCTAAAAAACCAGGCCAAACTCCTAAAAATCTTTAACCTTAATCCTATGTCTCCACGAAGATCTGTCCTCGACCATGTCCTCAAAGAGGTGCAAATCTAGCAAATCTTGTCTAATCCGCTCATCCCACGTCATTTTCGGTCTGCCTCTACTCCTCCTTCCATCTACCGCGAGTGTTTCAACTATTCTAACCGGGTCTGTCATCTGCCTCCTCCTGACATGCCCAAACCATCTCAGTCTCCCCTCCCTTATCTTGTCTGAAATACTAGCAACTCCTAATCTTTCCCTAAAAACCTCATTTCTTATCTTGTCCAACCTAGTGTGCCCACACATCTATCTTAGCATCCTCATCTCTGCTACCTCTAGCTTTCGTGCATGAATTTTCTTGATGGCCCAACAATCTATTCCGTATAACATAGAGGGTCTAATTGCAACCCTATAAAATTTCCCTTTTAATTAACAGGGAATATTTTAACATAGAGGGTCTAATTGTATAAAATTTTCAAAACAATAAATATTTTAACATTCAATACAGTAAATTTATTTATTTTTACACAAATTTTTCATAATATATTTTTTTGTAATATTTAAAGGCTAACAATAAATACTGTATAAAATGTTTAAAATAATAAATATTGTATAAAAACAACCTCTAGATATGGAGTTCAAAATAAACTAAAATGGAGAGGAAAGAATGTTTTATAATGAACCTTGGAAGTGTATGGAGGCACAATTTTGAGGATTTTTCTTCTAACAATAAATACATAATAACATATTTACAATATAATAATAACAATAAGTTTACTTCTGTTTAATGGGTTCTGATTTGCATATGGGACACAAGTTCTTCATTGACAACCATTGTTTTATGCATCCAACATGGAAATCATGTTTGCAACCTTTTAACATCCCTACATCATCCATGTTTGCATACTCTTCCTGCAATTAATTGAAAAAAATATATATATTTTCAATCAATTCTGCATTCAAAACACTCAAAAAGTAGAAAAATGCATATCAAATGTAGCATTGGTTAAGCGTTATAGATAAAAGATAACCCAAACCAACCGATTCATAAGTAAACGGGTTGAAATTGCCACAGAACCAAAAAGACGGAATCTCACCAAACAGATCACACATGTTCCTTCCTCTTGTAGCTGATCAGAAGAACAGTATATCGACTCTCTTAAACACTTTGAAATCTGATTCTCCGACAGACCAGTACTAACACTTCCGATCCTTTCCCCAAGTGCCAGAAGCTCCTGTTTGTTTTTTTATTATGACAAATGGATAGAACATGTAAAAATGAAAATTTTGAAGAAACCCTATGAACTTTATTTTTGCATGATCAAATCCCGTAACTTTTAGAACTTAACGATAAAGTCCTGCATTTTACAATTAACATAAAAGGTCCTTTTTCCAATCGGTTATATACCTGAACCTTTCAAAGTTTATCCATGTTCGTTTTGCATGATTAAGCGTCCAAACGTTACTAAAAGGACCTTTTGCTAAGTTTTAGAAGTTTAGGGATAAATATTAAAGTCCAGGGACGTAAGTGAAAAATCAGTAAAAGTTTATGGGGTTTTGTTGACGATTGTCAAAACTACAAGGTTTAAATTAGGGGTGGCAATTTCCGAAACGATACAAAACATAACATGAACCGGTCATGAAATAAGACACTTAGATTGGGTCTAAATGGGCCTGCGTTGTAAACAGTCGATCTACCTCACCCGTTTAATAGATAAGCTGTGTTCGGGTTGGGTTGCAGATAAATGAGTGAACCCGCCACCCTGTTTAAAATTTAAGTTTCAAAAATCATAGAAGTTTAAGTTTCACTAGCCGACCCATTTAACCCGTTAACTAACCCGTGCAACCGGCAACCTCGTTTGGCATGCTTAGATAAACGGATAACGAGGGTTGTGTCCAGGTTACGTGGATTAAGTGTGTTTGAATTAGGGTTGAGTTTTTCTACACGATTAATAAAAAAAGCCGTGTTCGAATTAGGTGATGCCAACCCGAACCCAACACGTATTGCCATTTGCCACCCTTAAATTCGAGCTATAAATGAATGGTTGAACTGTGCTAACCTCATAGCTCATATCATCTATGTCAAGCCTCATGTCCTGATGATGATCAAACGGATTTCTGGATCCAAAGGCTGACCGATCCACAATCATGAGACCCTACAATTACACGAATAAGTTCATATGAAATAAACCAGGTGACTGAAGTGAGTTTTGATACACAAACAGCAGGTTCCAAAGGCATTTCTGACTTTTGAACATGGAAAACACAAAGATTGAATAATATGGTAAAACTCACACAATAATATGGTCAGACAGGTTGAAAGTCTTTTTTTAATTAAGGTGTATTTTTAGTTCATAAAGCCTCTTAAATCATTATATTATAATAAATATTATTAAAGAACAAGTTGGGGTTACTGTGGCGTCCGTCACATCATCGCTAATATAACCTTTTTTTTGTCTTTTTTTGTACTTTAGCCCCTTAACTTTCAGTTTTTACACTTATACCCCTTAACTTTCTAAAAACTTTATGAAATGTCATTTTGACCCCCTCGAGTTTTAAGTGCTTATTTATATATAAGTACATGTTGGTATATATTCAGATTGGTTTACGTTTCGACCTAATTTTTTTTTTCCGGAAATGAGTCGGGTCAAATATAATACGTTTTCATTAGACGGTATAAATTTGAGTTACATTACGTTTCGACGCTGCCACGCAGTACCATCCTTTAACTTAAAAAACCACTATTTTCTTACATTTCGTAGTAATTTTTTAAAGGAAATAAGTTGGGTCAAATATAAAACGTTTTCGTGATTATTTTATGTACATTTTCAGTTGGTCTGCGTTCTGACGTAAATTTTGTTCGGAAACGAGTCGGATCAAATATTATATAACAGTATAAATTCGTGTTACTTTACGTTTCGACACCGCCGCAACGCGCGGGAAATATTTACTAGTTTTGTTTAAAAGAGCAAAATTTTGAATAAAAGACTTTGTAATCACACAAAACACTAATTGTTAATAACATGTTTGAACAAAAAGTACTTCCGGGCAACACAATCCGACCGGTTTCTACCTGTACAAAATGATCCGTTTGACCTATTAACCAACCTGTCCGGCCGGCCCATTTCGCAACCGCTAGCAAAAATTAACAAGAATGTGTGAACATACCTCAGGCACGGGTTGATCATGGAAATTCGCCTCCTCGGAAAATGATTGATATCTCCCAATTGTAATCCTTGCTCGTGCATTTCGATCGCTGGATCGCCAAGCTATGGCGGGCCTTGCACGCGGAGAAAAATAACTTTCAGTGGCCAACTGCAATCCTTCATCTGAATGGCCCAATTGCAAGTTGCTAGATCTTTGAATGTAATAGCTCCGGGTTCCTCTATCGGATTGCCCTTGGGTACTCTGAGCATGATTGCTTCGGATTATGATACCGTTCTCACTAGCACTACTGCCTCCAACGAGGAAGGGATTTAACTCGTGACCTGAAAATGCAGTATTTAAAAAGTAATAATAGGTACTTATATTACGTAAAATGAAAAAAAAACTCCATTTTTATCTTACATGAAATGACAAAAAGGCGAAAGTGAGTTACATTTTAGCGTAATTAACCTTAGGTCTGTAAATGAACCAAACGTTCATGAACTGTTGGGCAGAAAATTTGTTTTTGTTCAAATAAACGAACAAACATGAACACATGCTTTGTTAGTTCATTTATGTTCGTGAACTTCCGTTTATGTTCCTTTGTTTATGTTCGTTTAAATATTTAAAGATAAATAACTTGTTATATTCATATATATATATATAAACATTAAACAGGATTTTTAACTACTCATATAAAAATAACTTACTAGTAATTGGGCTTTCCAATAATAAAAATGGGCTTTTGAATTGAAGTAATCGTAATTAATCAATATATATAAAAAATACTTTATTTTCGTTTATGTTTGGTCAATTATGTTCATTTGTGTTCGTTATGTTTATTATATTACATTCGTATAAGTTTACGAACGAGCATAAACGAACACGAACATGCTCATTTTCTTAATGAAAGAACATGAACAAAAGACCCTGTTCAATTATATGTTCGTGTTCGGTTAAAGTTAAATGAACGGACACGAACATACCCACGTCCGTATTCGATCGGTTGATCGGTTCACTTACATGCCTAATTAACCTTTCTAAAATTGCGCAGAAATCTTACTCTGAAGAGAAGAAGACACATGAGTTGAGTTCCACTCCCTCATTGATCCACTGGACGAAACATCCATAAAACGACTAGTTGAGTAATAATCATTTGACGGTGCAACCCTGCTTCTCACATTCCTAACGGAACTTTCACCTTCATGACCGCGCTTCACGTTAGGGTAAACCCAAGGGGTACGAATAATACGCATATTTTGCGCTTCCTCCCATGGGTCGGTTGGGATACAGATTTCCGGTGAGCTTCCATCGTTACTATTATTATTGTTGTTGTTATTATCGGTACTACTACTAGTACTACTATTATTATATCTGTTTGTAACTGTATCAGCAGGGCTTTTACGTTTATATTGCCATCTTCCATTATCATCATCGTTATTGGTGTGCCCATTGTAGTTGGACGAAGACGCAATGTTTTCATAATTTTCATGGCCCGTAGGAAGGTCCGATGGGCCAGAAGTGTCTTGCTGATAATTTAGGTTTTGCGCGTTGTGAGCTAATGAAGAATACGCATTTGACACAGGAGAAGGATTACTACACTGTTCCCCATCACTCGACATGTTATTTTCTGGATATGCAAGAGAACTGCTTTCGGCAGCACCACTCTCTGCTGCAAAGTAAATTTAAGCCGAAATCGTCAATGAAATTTGACCAAAGTCATCAAGTCAAACAATCCGCGATCTTACAAAATAGAGTAAAGTACACAGATGGTCCCTACGGTTTACCAAAATTTTGGATTTAGTCCCTAGCTTTCCAAAAGTACACAGATGGTCCCTGTGGTTTGCACTTTGTAACGCACTTAGTCCCCAGCTTTTTTCAAAAGTACATGGATGGTCCCTGAGGTTTGCACTTTGTAACGCATTTAATCCCTAACTTAGACATGCTAAACCTTTAAATTTGTTGGTTGAGGACTAAACACGTTACAAAATGCAAACCACAGGGACCATCCATGTACTTTACTCTACAAAATAATTCAACAAAATATATGAAATGTGTGAGTTACGTTTTAGGAAATGGGTGCGTGTCAGAATGGGTGTATTTTAGTGGGGATCAAAACAGGTCGGATTTAGGTTGACGTAAAAACAAACACTTTACGCGAGTTTCGACCCATTTGAGAGATTTCCGGTTATGCTAAACTTTAACTTAGACCTTTAATATGTTAGGGATAGATACTAGCAATAAATAATTCAACAAAATATATGAATGTGAAAGTTGGAAGCAACTAAATTTCACATACCCGTAACCGCACAGAGACGTTCTATCAAGTTCCATCTCTGATCATTATCAGTCTCTAACATATAAGATGGGCTTAAAACATGTCGATGCCCCATCGTTATGGGGAACGAAAAAAATCAGATTAATTTATTATTCCCCACTGCAAACACCAAAATTATGAAAATGTTAAAATACGTATTATGAAAAACTGCGACAAAAAAATAAGGGAAATTGGATTTTAATAATCATAACTTTGACCTATTGGCCGGGATTAATCCCAACTCAAAAAATGTTTACAGACAGTCCTAACTTTTAGCATATTTTTCTTCAGCGATCCTGTACTATATGAAAGTTGAACCAAATAGTTTTTACTGACTTGGACTGCTTACGTGGAAAAAAAGGTCAAAGTTTTAATGACATGGACAACTTATGTAGCAAAAAAGTCAAAGTTTTGATGACATGGACGGCTTATGTGGCAAATAAGTCAAAATGCTGATTTGGGCTGCTTACGTGGCAAAGTTTTGATGACGTGGACTTCTTATGTGGCAATCCACGTCAGGAAAAAAAAAACTGATTTGGTAAACTTTCAGAGTTAGTATGGGATCGCCGAAGGAAAATATGTTCAAAGTTGGGACTGTCCGGCCAATAGGTCAGCTTTGGGATTATTAAAATCCAATTTCCCAAAAACTAAAAAGAAAAATAAAATATGTATTTGATTCAATTGTATATTCATGAACCCAATACAAGCAATTCATAATTCACAATATTTGTTCATAAACAAACCTAATTAACAGCAAAGAGAACAATAATCAACATAATAATAATCTTGCATTAATATACCTAGATCAAACTTATTGACAGATAAACCATGGAAACAACATAAAGCATCAAACTTTGCAAGATAATTGACATTATGATGATTCAAATTGTGTAAATTAACAATCTTTATAGTATATAAAGAAATCAGCAACAGGAATTGTGAAAGGTGGATGATTTGGGGAAAAGGGTGTACCTAATTTTTGCTGCAGATTGAAGGAATGATTGGGCTTGTATGAAAAATGGAAAGAATATATGGATGGAAGCACGTGTATGCGTGTGTATCAGGGGCCCAACTCGATTGATTTAGCACCACATTTTGCCTTTTGGTGGGTTTATTGGCGGCAATTCTTGACACGATAGGTTTTGGGTAAACTAACACGATTCGTTTAAAAAATAGGCTGGGTTCGGATTGGCCCTTTTATTAAAAATAGATCGGGTTCGGATTGACCTGTTAACCCGTTTATGTATTAAAAAAAGAAAGTTCTATATATATATATATATTTTTGTTTTTCCTGTTTTTCATTTTACATGGTTAGTCATAATAATGTTAGTTTTGGTATACTATATTATCATTTATCTACTTATCCCACTTAGACCAGACGGTATGGCCTCGTCCCCAGGTCCGTCCTCTTGCCGATGCCCCCTTGCCGCCACCCCCTTGCTCTGTCGTCCGTCCTCTTCGTCCGCCCAGAGCCGCCCAAGCCGGGCCTCACCCCCTCACACACACCTATAGGCCCATCCTCACACCTGCTTACGTGGCGGTCCATCCTTGGAGGACTTGCCTCCTCCATACCTTCTAGTCTTATACTCACTGTTAAAAAGATTACTGATTACCCGCTTACAACCCAACAACCCAGTTATAAATCGTAAACATGTATGACTATTTTTTTTTAAAATGGGCTGTGTTAGGGATACCTGAATATATGTGTGTGTGGGTTAGGGTTAACTCTTTGACATGAATAATAATATGGGTTAGATTCAGGTTGCACATTTTAACCCGCCAACCTGACACAATTGACATCCTTGTATAAGCTATGGCTTATGAGGTGGGCACTTTTGGTAATAATTAAGACTAGGTGGCAATTGTTACATTATTTGAAATAGGATGTGAAAACAATATGGAAACAATTAGATTTTGGGTTGTTATATTTAAGGTGTTTAACAAATGGATTGTGTTTGAGTTGACATATTTAACCAAACGGGTCATATTCAGGTTGACTTGTTTAATTGAACAAGTTGGCATGCTAACATGTTTAATTAAACAGGGTGATGTTTTTAACCCAATTTTACAACCACCAACCTGATTAACATTCTTACAACTTGATTACTACTTGACAACCAGTCGACTCGTTTGACATGTTTAGATACTTGGGCTAAAGAGTCGTGTTCTACGCGATTTTAGAAGTGCGAGTCAGGGTCGATGTTTTTTACAAGAATAAATAATCCGGTCATACAAGGGTTGACACTTCAATCCACAAGAGAGCAATCCAAAGCGCAAGCAAACCACGTAACGCACCAAAAAAACATTATGATCCGGAAAGTATAATACTACTAGAAACCATCAGTTAAAACAAACCACAACGTATAAACAACGAACCAAAATAAAAACTGCACAATGTGTTAAACCACGAGTTAAAAGAGTCGACGCTAAGAAACCATGCCATCTTTCTGTACATTTTCTTCTTCGACATGAACCATCTACTGCCTATGCCTGTCTTAGCTTAGCAGGTATTCGACACGTTCATCCGTCATCACTATCACCATTACCACCATCCACAACTGCCACGTGTCGTATCCTCTGTACCACCACTGCCTAATCTGATAATTACATATTCACAGCTTATATACCTGTTTCGTGCAACCACCACGCGCTTAAGAAAGATGAAACGACCCTTGCCCTTCTGTTATCGCGTATAAGAGCTTTTCCTTCATCGTTTCCTGCAAAAATTACAACTTGTTATACAAATTATCAACATGATTCTTTTGATCACCGTCATGATTACCATCCACAAATAATATACCCAGAGAATTCGAGTACACCTTACTATGGTGATTGTAAAAAAAAATTTTGAACGGCAAATTTCTTTTATTCTTGTCGTCTATGGGACTTGAACCCAAGACCTCCCCCTCCCTCACCTAGGTGTTTAAAGGCTTTACCTTTACCAATGGACCACCACCCCATTGGCCTATGGTGATTATAATAACAGTTAAAAAAATGGACACAAAAGTGTTTGCAGGTCAACTCAACTCAGACAGTTTTGACCCGTTTCAACTTGAACCAATTTTGACCATTTACCGAACCCTACTAATGATCTTCAAAAGAGGAAAAGAGTTGACCATTTTACACAAGCAGCACTTAGATCACAGCAAGGCTATCATGGTTTACCATTAAATTATTCGTTATAAATTTATAGCAAACTTGCAGTCATTCAAGAGACATTAATGTAAGTTTTAATCCAGTAGTGTAGAAAAAATCCTCAAGATATAGTAGGGCTGCAAACGAACACGAACAAGACCTTGTTCGTGTTCGTTTGTTAAGTATATGTTTTCATGATCTGTTCATGAACACTTACCAAATGAAACGATATGTTTGTGTTCGTTCGTTAAGGAAATGAGCGTGTTCGTGTTCGTTTGTTAATTTCAGGCAATGAACGCAAGCGAACGTTCATGAACACATATGGAAACAAACAAACCAACACAAACAAGCGTTCTTGAACAAAATATATAGAGAATATATAGTACATTGATAGTTATATATTTTATTTGTCTTAATTTTGAAGTAAAATAAAATATAAAAACTAAAAACACCAATGAACTATCGAACACAAACGAACATAGACGAACACGTGACCGAACGTTCACGAACATAATGAACGAATGTGGCCGCTCATTTAACTAAACGAACGAAATTGATTGTTTGTGTTCGTTTATTTTATTTATTAAACGAACGGACACAAACGAACTTTCCGCCAAATGGTTCACGAACTGTTCGCTAAACATTCGGTTCATTTGCAGCCCTAGCCCTACTCATAATAAACTAAGCCAGAAAGGAACGGATGGTTTTATTAACCTTGGAAGAGTAAGGAGGCAGTTTGAGATAATTAGCGCATGTCATCACACTAGGAAGGTCAGCGTCCACCACTTTATCGCAATGCTGTCGAGAAACAGAGACCCATTTGAGATAAAAAGATTCTAGACACAATACACACACATATATATTCTGAAAATAAAGAGTAAAGTACACGGATGGTCCCTGTGGTTTACCAAAATTTTGGATTTGGTCCCTAGCTTTCCGAAAGTACACAGATGGTCCCTGTGATTTGCACTTTGTAACACAGTTAGTCTCCATCTTTTCCAAAAGTACATGGATGGTCCCTATGGTTTGCACTTAGTAACGTTATAGTCCCTAATTTGGACATGCGGACTAAATGCGTTTACAGAGTACAAACCACATGGACCATCTGTGTACTTTTGAAAAGCTAGGGACCAAATCTAAAATTTTGGTAAATCACAGGGACCATCCGTGTACTTTACTTGAAAAAAAATTACAATACTGACCTTGCGTACGATTGTGAGTTTTGGGTTTAGTGATGCCAAACCACCAAGTGGAAGCCGTGGGGAACCGGTAACAAACTTCACAAACGCTTTTTGCTGCTCGTAATCAAACTCTTGTATGATCTCCAGAAACTGCATTTTTTTACGAAAAAAAGAGGACAAGTAATTGGTTTCTACAAAACTAAACCAGTAGATAATAAATAATTCATAAATTAAGGTTAAATACTTGAATAGACTTGAGGAACAAAAAATAAATACTTACGTGTAAAATTGGAGGACTGCTAGCAGTATATCCATGATCAAACTTGATGAGATCCGAAAGTTGAGTTGACTGCCGAAAGAATAACCATATTAGCATCCGGAGATAGTAATCTAAGTTTGACCAATTAAGTTGACTAAAAAGTAAAAACATACGTTCCAAGTTTCGCTTTCTCCACATAAGAGACGTTCTAGTTCCTCATCGGTGAATATCTGAAGATTGTCTATGGGGAAAACCTAAATAAACAAGAATCAAATGGTTCAGCAAATTCTTACAATTAATCGAACGACCTTAATATAACAACCTTTTAGTAGGGTAGAATATCTAATTTAAACTATATTGGATTCCTTTTGACGATAACCACATAGCGCTCACTATAGCGTTTAACGTGGCGATGTGTCAATAGGTCACCAATATGATTTTGGCGCCTCCATGGCGTGAAAATAGCGAGATTACAGGTTTTTTTAATATAAAGAGCGATAATATATGCCTATAAAATAGCAGGGTTTTCGTTTTTTTTTTAATATGCATACGGAAACAGCGTATATTGATAAAATACTGATAAAATACACATATAAAATATTTCTAAAACAGCGCCTGCTATTTCATCGCTATCGCTACGTAGCGTATGGTAGTTTGTCGCTATCGTCCGCTATTCGCTATTAACAACTATGGTATAAACATTACACTACAACACAAAAGCAGAAAAAAAAAACCTGATTAAATCCCGATCTAAAAGCATCCATTTGTCTAGAAATTCCAGAATTTATGGTGGCATCGACCACAAGTTCGATGTATTCCTCCAAATTTGCAGAATTCACCTGGAAAATTAAAGAATTCATCATTTTTAGCGTAATATGTTAAAACTGGAAAATAATGATAATTATATAATAATATAGCAACAGTAATAATATATCCCGCACCATTTCTTTATCGGGCCCGGAAGCAAGGATGTAATCAGGATAGCCCGGAAGAGTAAAATCGAGGTGCAGGTCGTTGATTTTCGTATCACGGAAGCACAGGTTAAGATCATCGGCTGATATTTTTCCAACTGATTCTAAATATTTTCTCCGTTCAATGAGAGCCTGAAACTCGATAAGAGTCTTGCCTAGAACCGGGTCAAATAACTGTATGTCGTACAAATTAAGTTCCTGCAATACAACCAATTTCATGAATTCCAAAAAGAACAATGCGTAAAATCAGCATTAAGTTCCTTGGGATGAGACCGAACTGGACCAGGCCGGACCGAACCAGGCCGAACCCAAAAGTTAATAATACCAATGTAGAACCGGTTCGTATTACGGACTGGACCAGACCAATAACAGGTTTTGCGGAAACTTTAAAACTGGGAACATGACCAAATATATAGTCGATCCACCCCCGACCTGGTTCTTCGGGTTTATCAGCACGGACTGGCTCGAAATTAGAACCGATTTTTAGGCCTGTAAACGAACCGAACGTTTATGAACTGTTTGTGAACTTGTTTGGGAGGAAGTTCGCTTACTTAATAAACGAACGAACATGAATACAATTTTTTTGTTCATTTAATTAAACAAACAAACATGAACACATGTTTTGTTCATTCGTTCTTGAGCGTTCTTGTATGTTCGTTTATTTACATTTGTCTATGTTCATTTTTTTATGTTTGTTCGTTTATGTTCATTTCAATTTAACACATAAGTAGTTATATTTATATAAATATTAAACATAAAGGAACTTTCTAACTACTTATATAAATATAACTAACTGGTAATTGGGTTTTCTAGTAATAAAAATAGGTTTTCCAATGGAATTTATCAAAATTAATCACTAATTTAAATAAAAATTACTTTATATTCGTTTATGGTCAGTCCATTATGTTCATTTGTGCTGTTTATTGTTTGTTAAATTATGTTCGTTTAAGTTTGTTTATGTCCGTGAACTGTTCGTTTAGGTTCTAAACGAACGAACATAAACGAACACGAACATGCCCATTTTCTTAATAAACGAACATGAACAAAAAAAATCTGTTCGATTATATGTTTGTTTCGTGTTCGTTCGGTTCATTTAAAGGCCTACCGCTTTTTAAAAATTATACCCAGCCAAGAAATGTTTTTTTTAAACCACCGGACTGAATATAAGCGGTTTTGTCAGCACCGGCCTATTTTTGCAAACCCAATTTAAGTAAAAACTGACCTGTCCAAGTATTAGTTTATAGAAAGCTTTGGAAAACGGTAGATCCAAAACCCGCCCATCGTGAAGGGCCTTCGCAACAATCTGGCCCAAGAGGAGAAACTTTCTTTTCACTTCCGAAAACTCTATATCATTCGAGACGCTGACGGTAGGAGCCCACGGGCCTGGAAAGAGCCCAAACGGAGATCCAACAAGCCCGGAATCCAAGAAACTGTCTCCTCTCCACATCCCGAGACCCGTTTTTTGAAACTCGTTACTCACGAGTGTAAAGAACTCCAATGTCGGGCCAAGACCAGTACCAACTTCTTCGTCATATTTCACTTCAAGAACAACTTTTTGACCCGCGTGAAGATCCATCATCTTGGTAGCGGATTCGAGAATCTGATGTCGATATACGAGAAACTTTTTTCTCGGCATTGTTGAATCGTTTTGAATAGTCGAACTCGATCCCGATGAAACCCGAGTTTGACTTTGTGGCTTACCGAATGCAGTCAACCGGAAGTACTTACATCTAGCTTCGAAACTAAACAAGAACGCGCACGACGCCATTAGTTGAGTACACCATGATGGCATCCCACCCGTAGAGATCGCTAACGGGTCCCGCATCTGCTGCTCTAGCTTTTCCGTTAACCTACTATTTACAAACTCGTTGTTTGAAATACCCAAAACGCCCTCGCCCGTTACTCTTACACCGTCAAAGTCACTAATTCTACCTTGCGCAAAAGCATGGATTTTTTCGTACGACGTGATATGATACCGAAACCGGTTCACCGCTTCCAATATTCTCAACAGAAATAATACATTGTAACATGGAGTTGACTTTTCCACAGCTGACCCGATTTCCGAAAAAAGCGATTTTTTCAAGGCGGATGACCAACGAGCATGACATCGAAAATATTGGGAACTGACTTCCTCCGATTTCGACGCTTTCTTGTACGTTACTTTGTGCGTTTGATTCCATAACGCTGCATGGGTGACGGTGTCGTATTGTGCTTTGTGGTGACGGATAACCGCTTGATATAATGTTGACCTCCGATCAATTAGCTTTCCTTCGAGAAAAAACGATAGATGACCATCGTTTTGACTGGATTGAGGATGTTCGGTGCTCATACAACTATCCTTTTCTGTAGTGTTTTGATCATGATCCATAGAGTCCTGAAACAAGAATAACAATTTTGATATAGAAATACCATTTTCATGGAAAAATATGTATAATATTATAATGTGATAATAAATAATCAAAACTAGAATTTTGACCCGTGCCGCGCGCTGCAGCGGCAAAGTCGTGTTTGTGACTTCGTTACACGTGTAACAAACATGACATTACGCATTTTTTGCTTTGCTACACACGTTACGTTCGTGACATCAACGTCATTAGATATAGATAAAAAAGAGTATGTCTCGGATGTTGTGGAGTAAAGTCATAAAAGTAATTTAGACAGTGGTGTAAAGTCGTAAAAGTAATTTAGACAGTGGTGTAAAGTCGTAAAAGTAATCTAGACACTACCGTGGTCAGATGTAGATAAAATTAGTATAACAATGTATCACATTGCGGAGTAAAGTCGTTAAAGTAATTTAAACAAAAGGAGGTGTCAAGTTATTAAGTAGAAAATGTTGGACAGTCAAAGCTGTCAATTACCAAAAGTTAGAAGTGAAGAGGGTCGTAAAAGTAACTTAAACAAAAGGAGGTGTCAAGGTTTTAATTAGAAAAGGTTGAAGGGTCAAAGTTGTCAATTACCAAAAGTTAGAAGTGAATGTGTAACTTACTTAAAGATGAAGGTTAATAGTGTTTCATGTCAAAAGTTTGAGGGTTAACAGTGAATGTTGTCAAAAGTTTGAGGGCTAATGAATGTTGTCAAGAGTTGAGGGTTAATGAATGTTGTCAAGAGTTGAGGGTTAATATGTGAATGTTGTCAAAAGTTGAGGGTTAAAATAGAAAGGTTGTCAAAAGTTGGAGAGATAATATGTGAATGTGTCAAAAGTTGAGGGTTAAAAGAGAAAGGTCCACCGACCTTTCTCTTAAGATATAGTACTCTGATTATTTCAGTAACTGATAATGTAAAAAAAGTTAATTAAACGTCTAACTATCTAAATTTTAAATCTCTTCTGTAAATTATTCAACAACAAATTTATAAAAATTATCATATATAATTCCAACTTATCTTTTTCTATTTCATTTTCAGAATAATTAGCAATCACAAACGTAAGTAAGAAAGAAGGTTAAATAACTACTGTCAGTTTTGCCTAAAAATTATCTTTGTTGCAGCTTATCAAAAAGGTAATAATTTGACCCCTACATATATATCACTTTTTTTTTTTTGGGGGTAAAGTACATATATATCACTTTATCCAAACAGTAAAAAACTATGTAGCATATTTACTCAAAGCTTAAAACTGTAACGATACTAATGTAGCCAAAACTAGTAGATTTAACGTGAAAGGAAGGACTTACAGATGCAAATTCATTTCGGCGTAATGATTCACCAGAAGTCGGTTCGACGTTGTTCGGACTTGTAACCGACCCATTTTCATCATCTTTATTACTCTCTAAACAAACTTTAGGCCATAAAAACTTTTCAATTGCATCAAAATCCGAAAGTGGGTCAACACTTTGAACATCTGACGAATAGTCAACTAAAGTCAACTCTCCATCTTCCTTTCCAAACAGAACTTTCATACACGGGTATGTAGTGCAATGCCTATACGGAACCGTAGCATACGAATTTCTGTGTTTGGATACGTTGTTCACTACAACGGGAAAATCTTCGACAGACGATAACCCACTCTGTAATTTAGAAAAAAATTCCGATAATGAAAAGTTTGACCAAAAAAGTGTCGCGAAAGTCTTCAGTCTTCTCTCGGCAACACAGTCATGACAGTTTGACCCGTTAGTGTCAGAAATTCGTCTAGAACATTCACCGCTAGATAGATAATTAAACAACGCATCGGTAATTCCACTTTCGACAAATTCAAAAGTGGAAATAATATCGGGTCCGTTAAGATGTGACATGATTTGATGCAACACATGATCATACCCTTCTTCAGGGATACTATGAGTAATCTTAGAAGCCAATCCAGCAGATAAAGATTTCAACTTTTCGAGGATATCGGTTGTTCCGTTTGCTGACGTGGACGCGTTTTTGTTGAAGTAATCCGTTCGTATGTTCTTCGCAAGCGTTTGAAGAGAATCGTTATCCATCTTACAATTCAGTGATTCTGACGCTGATGAAGACTTACAGTTGTCGAACGAATAGCATAAGCATTGTTTTCGACTTGAATCGTTCGATAACTGAATATCGTTGAACATCGTAAACATGAAATTTGAACCCTTTTCCGGGACTATAAGTGCATCGATGGCGAAAAGGACTCCTTCCTTTACAAAAGGGTCCACAAACGCATCGTTGCTTTTTCGAAGGATAGTGTCGGAAATAGTTAGGGCTAGCATTATTACGTGCCGATCCTTTCGAGTGAACACTCCAGCCAAAAACCTTGAAATGTTGGCTTGTTTAAGCAAATCCAAAAGTGTATCAGCGTTGATGTAATAAATTAGCTTGTCGATAACGCATAGACATCCGTAACAAATGTATAAATCAACGCCTGAATCAACAACCTGTTTGGGGATTATAAGATGAAAAGAATAATAATAAGCGCATCATGCCAATTATATATATAATAGTACATAAGCCTTACAACATGATTTACAACTAGGGATGCAAACGAACCAACGAATTGTTAAGGAATTACGTTCACGAATGGTTCATGAACACTTATTGAACGAGATTTTATGTTAGTGTTCGTTTGTTAAGGAAATGAACGTGTTCATGTTCAACGAACACAAACAGACGTTCATGAACACAAATGAACACAAACTAATGTTCATGAACACAAATGGAAACAACCGAACACAAACAAGCATTCATGAACATAATATATAATACATTGATACTTATTATATGTATTATTTGTCGGAATTTTGAAGTACTTAAATAAAATATAAAACTAAAAACACTAATGAACTATCAAACACAAACGTACATAAGCGAACATGTTACCGAACGTTCACGAACATAAATGAACGAACGTAGCCTCTGTTCATGTTCGTTCATTTAATTAAACGAGCGAAATTTCTTGTTCGTTTTCGTTCACAAACTGTTCATTGAACATTCGGTTCGTTTGCAGCCCTAACACTTAATTACAACCAACCTGGATCAAGACATGCAATAAATCATTCCCGAACTTCTGCAGAAAATTAGGATTACTCTCCAAAAAAGTTGCCTTTTCTTCTGCCAACGGGACCTCGTGATTTCTATCTACAACGGGCAGCAGCTGTATCAACAACTTCAAAACTTCATGTGCCTGAGAAAAAAAATGTATATGTAAATTATATTTCATTTTCAAGCATCAATGAAATATATATGTAAATTATTTTGAGCACGTGTGTCGTTTGACTTTGACCTGATCGTTTTGACCAACTGCCCGAGGGGAAGGCACTCCATGTGAAAGATCATAAGTTGACAAAATATCCTTCAATATGCTACTTATATTTAGATTAAAAAGCGTCCTAACGGCTATCATAGAACCAGAAGCGAGTTTAACAAGTAGCCCGATCAGACCCTAAATATAAATTCACAAAAGTTAGAAACTGATGATAAAAGTGTGTGTGTGTGTGTGTGTGTGTGTGTGTGTGTGTGTGTGTGTAGGATTCATTTCATGTGAGAACTCCGAATTGAGAGAACCGCGAGAACTCCTACTTCCCGTGTGAGTTTTTCAAGCAAATTTTGCACAAACGTAGATTAGCCTCTAACTAAGACATCTGTGAAAAAAAAAAGTTGACAAGTCGGCATTTATTCGACATGTAAGTTTGATTTACAGTGGTGTAAATGGCTGATGACGCTATCAGCTTCAGAACGTTACGGCGGTGTAAATTTGTTTTACACAGACGTAAGAAGTCGTAAACGATTTTTTTTTTCATAAAAAAAAACATCTATTTTTTTTTCATAAAAAAAAACATCTATTTTTTTTTCAAAAAACTTTATTTCAAGAAGTTCTCAAGTTCTCACAACTCAAGCTAGTTCTCATTTTAACCCTTCCTTACATATATATATAGAGGGTAGAGTTCATTTTTTAGTGACGAAATGTAGCGTTTTTTTATTAAAAAAAGAAAAATTATTTTTGTTTGTTTTTAATTTTTTAGGTATTTTTGGTTGTGTTCACATTGGTTCTCGCGGTTCTCGCAATAAAGGGTGGTTTCTAACGGATCCTTATCCTATCTATATATATAAATACATATATGATAAAAAGAATAAGATCTACATACAGTATCAACAGAATGAGATAAAGTGGTCTTGCTGTTCAAATCGATGAGATGTGCGACTTGATGAATCAAACCATGCTTCGAAAGTTCATCGAGCATCTCAGGGGATTGGTGTACTCTTTCGGCTATTTTGATTAGGCATGTAGCAACGTGTTCGACAAGCTAAAAATTAAAAAAGAAATACGTCAATACATTCATTAAAAGATGTGATTAAACATGATAAGTTATAATTAAAAAATTGAAGAAACCTTATTGTCCTCATACTGAAGAAGTTGGCACAATATTGGAACTGCATCCATAAAAGGCGAAAAACCTTCCGGTGGAAGCTTCTCACATATGTTCACCACAGTCGAAAGCGCAACCCTCTTTTTTGATTTCACGGATAAAAAAACAAATTTAATGCATTTTAAATTAAATTATCAATGTCAACTAAGCGTAAACAAATATGAGTTAAAAAAAACAGTTATTTAAGGACGCAGTCTTACCTGGATACTAGTAGAAAAGAAATCAATATAAGTAAGAACCGCCATTATCGCACCAGACTGTAGACAAGCAAGCGGTTGCTCACGCGATATTTTCTGTAGTGCTTGCAAACACTATACCGTAAAAAGAAAGCCGCATATCAGAATCGATAAAATGAAGGTGATAACTAAGCTATGCAGTTAATGCGGTAAAAAATCGGATATCGGTCAAGGACTGATATTTGAGATATTTGAGATGTAGGTTATCACGGTGGGATATCCGTAATTTTAATATCATACAGGATTTATATATATAGCAATTTAACACTAACAATTCAGTATACTCTCCTACCATTAACAAATTAACCGTTTGCAACTTGCAAAACACTAACAATTGTAGCAAGTAGGAACTCATTAAGACTTAAAACAGTAACATTTTACACTAACAATTAACAATTAAGGCTTAAAACACTAATAGCAGCAATAAGAAGAAAGACAAATTGTAGAACTAAGAAGAAAGGTACAATATTTGACACCGATATTTTACATGGGGACCGATATCACCGGTATTAACTGCACAGCTAACTATGCCCCCCCCCCCCCCCCTTTATCCTTCCAAACCCTCTATTTTGTGGATATGATTTATTTATTGATCAATCATACCATCAACCAAACACATGCTATCATTCCGAAAAATTTACCTGTTCAGCAACATCGACATACTCAATGGCCAACAATCGCTGACAAAGTACCGGAATGCCGTTATATCTAACAATAAAACTCGAAGATCGAGAATGAGTGTCGCATAAATAAGTTAAAGCCCTAATAGATAAAAGCATAATCTCCGGGTTGCTTTCATGTCCAGCCAACTTTATAAGAACAGGGGATAACGAATTCGCCATTAAACTCGACAAAGAACTATCCGTACAGAACGACAGTATTTCACAAAGCTCTCTAAGCGCATTTTCTTGAGCGGGTTCCTCAATTTCTCCGCTTAAAACTGATAACACCCTCTTGAACTTCACTTGATCGTCAGATAACCTCTGCCTTTGGTATTCGAGCATTGCGTTTCGGTTTCTCCTGTGTTCTGTATCGCCCATTTCGTCTGAATCGCATGACCCGTATGCTGAATCTTTGTCTTCGTCTGTACGGGCCGAGCCCGACCCGGATGCAGATGAAGATGTTTCCATTTCGTGATCATGGGTCTGGTTTGTGGAGGTACTTGGGGTCGTTTCCATCGGTGATACTGATGAACTTGCTCTGAACTCCAATGAACTACAAGTTCTTTTATCCGCTGGAAATTCGTCGATTGCATCTGCTCGTTTCTGTCCCCGATTTCCCATCAAAATTTCACTAAAATAATCAAAAAAAAAAAAAAAAATTGTTAGCACCATCAACAAGTTGACCAATTTCTACAAACATCTTGATCTCAAATCATACAGAAAATACCAAATTTAACCACAAAAATTAGAACAAATCACACTTAAATACCAAAACCTGATTACCAAACAAGATAAAGGAAAATTATCAAAATCAATTATAAATTACAAAAAAAAAAAAAAAAAAAAAAAAAAAAAACAAACAAACATGATCTTTAATCATCATACAGAAAAATATCAATAATTACCAATAAAATGAGAACAAAACATACTTCTGTAACAAAAACAACTTGCACAGCAAGATATACAAAAACAATCAAAACCAATCAGTACAATGATCAATAATAATAGTCATGATCCTTAACCATACAGAAAAACACCATCAAAAGTTGGAACAAATCACACTCTCACACCAGAAAAAATAAATGGAAAAAAATGTCAAAATCAACAAAAACTAACCAATCAGCATAAAACAAAGAACTAAATACCTTAAAACAAACCCTTGATCAATTAATTATTTGGTCACCCATATGAAGCTTAAAACCGACATAAAATAAACCATAAATAAATAAAGATAAAATAAACATGATTGATGATGCGTGTGGTTGAAGAAAGATCAAATCTTTATAACCTTTTTTGATGAAATAAGTAACAATAACATGTTTATGAGTGGAAAAAGATTACCTTTTGTGTGTTATTTCGAAGTGGGTATGTGAATAATTGTAAGAGTTGCAGAAATGGATATTGAAATCCCTAATTTTTAGTGGAAATTTAAAGAGGGTTTTACCCTAATTTACAGAGGATGATGATGGTGAATTGGTGATGATGATGGAGAAGAAATAGGATGGTATTTTGAGTGTTTATGTTTTAGATTGATATACGTTAAATAGATGAATAAATAAATTAAAGAAATTATAACTTTATATTTTATATATTAATTAATAATGATTATATTATTAATTTTGTCTACTTTTTTATCTATTATCAACTATTGTGAGAAACTTCCGGTGTGTAGCTATGAATATAATATAACAATTCAATAAAGAAAAGTGAGATATTTGATGTTCCATTTGATGTTCAAAGTTATAGTTATCTTTATCAATTATATTTCACATAAATGATTTTAAATAATTTATTTAATGTGATATTTGTGAGGTATGTGAAATGAAATTTATTTTAATTTAATTATTATGTGTTGTTATTTGTGAGGTAAAGTTTATAAGGATGATCTAATAGTCAATAGGGTTGCATTTTGGGCATGTTTGGCTAAGCTTTTTGAAGTAATTTATTGATTTATTGGCTTTTTAAAAAGTTAGTATAGAGTGACTTATTGACTTATTGAAGCTTATGATTTTTCAAAAAACTAATTAGTCAATAAGTTGTAATAATAAGTTGTTTCAAAAAACTTAATCGAACATACCCTGATTGTGTATTTAATAGGGTTACATAGGGGCTCTATTTATGAAGAGTATATTACACTTAAATACCATTTAGATATGATAATTATATACTAGTCTAGTTCTCTACAAACTCAAGACGGGAACGAAATGTAGCTTGGATTGTAAAGAGTTTTTTTTTTTAATAATTTTTCCCTGAGATACTATCACGATTGTTGTGGATATTGGTTGAAACAGTGGCATCGACAAGGCTTTCGCAGAGCAAGTTGTTTCCTCTAAGGTTTGATGCGGTTGTGAATGACATGAGGTGACAACTAGGATTTCGCAAAGCATGTTATTTCTATCCCTAAACCGTGACAGGAACATGTTGTTTCTATTTAAGGATGACAATGGGATTGGTTTGAGTAATCCCAACCTCATACTCAATTATAAAAGTTTGTCATATACTCGGACTAAAATATATTGGGTATCTATCTGGTAATTACTCACCAGGTATATCTCGTAGCTTATTAAAAATTACCCGTTAGGTATCCTCATAAGCACATAGCATAAATTCGGGCACTAGTGGATGATAAGCCATCCATTTTTTTTATCTCATTGTAATTTGTAAACATACATCTATGTAGTTTTATGGGGGCTAATAATGGATACTTTTTGAAATTTTATAGTCCAACTTAGGTCTCCTACATTCACTCATGTACAGTAACATCATTTTTTGAAGATATATGCTTAGGCCTGTAAATGAACCGAACGAACACGAACATAGGCATGTTCGTGTTCGTTCATTTAACTTTAGCCGAACACGAACACGAACATATAATCTGTCGCAAACCCCGTCCCCTATTTACCCGGGAACGGGCGGCCGCGGCCAGTTTCAATAGTATCGGTGTTTATCAATTTTGGCAGCGGAATTTACATCAGGACCGTAGTTAGGAAATATTTTATCAGAGTAAAATACCACGCTTTTATAATATTAAACACATGAAAAAATTCCCAAGTTTTCAGTACACACGTTTTTATGGGGATAAAACCTTATTTTATTTAAATAAAACATCTCTTTATTTAGATAACTTTTATAGCCACTTTTCCAAGCCTTCAGTGCTGTCCAGCTGGCTTCTATTTGGCTTTCACATTTTGTTACCTGAAACGCGTTTAAAAACATTTTGTCAGTGGGAAATACTGGTAAGTGAATCCCAGTTTAATCAAGACAAGTAAAACCGTTTACAGCATTGAGGGCGGTCGCGCAATTACATTTGTTTATTTTTCTACCTTAATTACCACCTACGGTACTGTCAACCCGACTTGTGGTCATGTTACTACTCACAGTGTAGTAACAAATTTTGTATACAAAACCCCAACATACCGACTATAATTGTAGAATTATAAATACTCAATCACTGTTTAATTATAATATAAAGCATTGAGGTTTTGTAAAAGAGTTTGCAAAAGGTTTACAAAAAGGAGATTACTTACATTGCTATCTTAGGGTTTTCTTTTGGGATTTCCTGGTGATTATCTATTAATTACACAATGCACACGCGTTAGTATAATAACCCAATATTTACATTAGTAATACCCTCCCTGAGACATAATTCCAACGACTACGTCGGGCAGAACCACGACAGCCGTTACGGAACCCTAGATCAATCGGGCAGCGTATCTAATACGTAACCGGGGGTTATGATACTTACAACGAGGCAGAACTTCATTAATTGGGGGGTATATTGCCCGATACTACTTCAAATATTCAGAATTTTAGAGAGAATTTCGAGTGTGGGACGAATTGTGGACTGAGGCCAACGACCTCTATATATAGTGCCTGATTTCGAGTTTGCCGCGCCCCGCGAAGGCCACACCAAGGGCTTACGCGGCCCGTGACATAGGATTGTAGGGCCTAGCTTTGATTTGTCATCTGACTAGCTTCGACACGGATTGGGACACGTGGCGGCCTAGGGGCTCGCCTGACCTCCTAGCTGTCGCGGCCCACGTAGAAGACAACTAAGGTCTTCGTGGCCCGCGAGCGACCCCAAATGCTTGTTTTTATTTAATTTTTAATTATATAAGGTGTTTGGGCTCGGTTTTCATATACGGGTTGTATTTTAAGGCGCATAGGGACACTCTAATTAATTTAGGGGTGTCGGAAATGATTTTGAGGGTTGTTATATCCTCCCCACCTTGTTTTAGAACTCGTCCTCGAGGTCTACTGGAATAGGTGCGGGTATTTCCTTTGCATTTCTGATTCAAGCTCCCAAGTGTACTCTGGTCCTCTCTTGGAGTCCCATTTAACTTTGACTAGCACCAGTCTCTTGTGTTTGAGATTCTTGACTTTCCTGTCTTCAATCTGTAAAGGCTTTACAAACTTAAGCTTCTCATTTACCTCTATATCCTCAAGAGGTACTACCAGTGATTCATTAGCTAAGCACTTTTTGAGATTGCATACATAAAATTCATCATGTATTCCTGCCATTTCCTCTGGCAGTTGTAGCTGATAAGCTACAGGTCCTATTCTTTTAATAATCTCAAAAGGTCCAACATACCTGGGGCTTAGCTTTCCCCTTTTGATGAATCTTACCACTCCTTTCCAAGGAGAAACTTTTAATAATACTTTGTCTCCTACCTGAAATTCCAACGGCTTTCGTCTGTTATCAGCATAGCTCTTTTGTCGATCACGTGCTGCTTTTAGTCTTTCCTTGACTTGGACAATCTTGTCGGTTTTTTCTTGTACTATCTCGGGTCCGGATAGTTGTTTTTCTTCAATTTCTGCCCAACAGACTAGAGTTCGGCACTTTCGTCCATAAAGTGCTTCGAATGGTGCAGCATTGATACTGGTATGATAACTGTTATTATAAGAAAGTTCTATTAATGGTAAGTGATCATCCCAATTACCTCTGAAATCAATTACACAAGCTCTAAGCATATCTTCCATCGTCTGAATTGTCCTTTCGCTTTGCCCGTCCGTTTGAGGATGGTAAGCGGTGCTTAGATTCAACTTGGTTCCCATTGCTTTTTGGAAACTTGTCCAAAAATGAGAGGTAAAACGGCTATCTCTGTCAGAGACAATTGATAAAGGAATGCCATGTAATGAAACTATTTCATTTACATATAACTTGGCTAAATATTCCATACTGTAAGTTTTCTTCATCGGTAGGAAATTAGTTGATTTAGTTAGCCTGTCTACAATCACCCAGATTGTATCATTACCTTTTCTTGTTTTGGGTAATTTGGTAACAAAATCCATTGTTATCAATTCCCATTTCCACATCGACATTTCTAACTGCTGCAATAAACTTAAGGGTTTCTGATGTTCGGCTTTAACTTGTGAACAGGTTAAACACTTAGAAACATAAGCTGCTATATCATTTTTCATTCCTATCCACCAAAAATTATTTCTTAAATCCTGATACATCTTATCACTTCCAGGATGCATCGTATACTTATACTTATGGGCTTCTTCTAATATACAGTGGCGTAGGTTTCCTAATTTGGGTATCCACATTCTTTCATTATGGAATCTCCATATTCCATCCGTCCCTCGTTCTAATTCTTTAATCATTCCTTTCAGTTTCTCAGTATCATCCTTGATTACTGATTCTTGTGCTTCTCTAATTTGGTCATTTAAATCTACCTGTAGATTTAATTTAAGAGAACGTACTCTTTTTGGCTTTTCATGATGCTTTCGACTTAAAGCATCAGCAACTACGTTAGCCTTTCCTTCATGATACTGGATATTGCAATCATAATCTCTAAGAAATTCCATCCAGCGTCTCTATCTCATATTCAGCTCTTTTTGCCCAAAAATGTACCTTAAACTCTTATGATCAGTGAAGACAACAAATTTATTTCCATACAAATAGTGTCTCCAAATCTTAAAGGCAAAAATTATAGCTCCTAACTCTAAATCATGTGTTGTATAATTTTCTTCATGATTCTTAAGTTGTCTAGAGGCGTAAGCTATAACTTTTTGACGTTGCATCAACACACATCCATAACCTAACTTAGAAGCGTCACAATAGACTACAAAGTCTTCAGTTCCTTCTGGTAACACTAGTATGGGTGTGTTGGTTAATCTTTGCTTAAGAATTCTAAAGGCTTACTATTGTTTTGGTCCCCATTCAAACTTAACAGATTTACAGGTTAGCTTAGTTAAGGGAATGCCTATCCTAGAAAAATCTTGAATAAATCTTCTATAATAACCGGCCAATCCTAGGAAACTTCTAACGTCTGTTGGTGATTCAGGGGTTTTCCATTTGGTAATCGTCTCAATCTTTATGTGATCCACATGAATTCCTTCATGGTTAACTAAATGCCCAAGGAACTGTACTTCTTCTTGCCAAAATTTACACTTTGAAAACTTTGCATAAAGCTTTTCTTTTCTTAATAAACTTAGAAGTGCGTGCAAATGCTTTGCATGTTCCTCTTTGCTCTTAGAGTAAATTAGAATATCATCTATAAAGACAATTATGAATTTATCCAAATATGGCTTACATATTCGGTTCATCATGTCCATAAATGCAGTTGGGGCATTGGTTAAACCAAATGGCATGACAGTGAATTCATAATGGCCATACCTTGTTCTAAATGCGGTCTTAGGAATGTCCTCTTCATGTACCTTTAATTGATGATATCCTGATCGCAAATCGATTTTAGAGAAAAATCGAGCTCCTTGCAACTGATCAAACAAGTCATCAATTCTTGGTAATGGGTACCGATTCTTAATCGTGACTTTGTTCAATTCATGGTAATCAATGCACATACGCATTGACCCGTCTTTCTTTTTGACGAACAATATTGGTGCTCCCCATGGTGATGAACTTGGCTGTATGAATCCTTTTTCTAACAGTTCATCTAGTTGTTTCTTTAATTCTTGCATTTCAGCTGGTGCCAAGCGGTAAGGTGCTTTGGCAATTGGTGTTGTTCCTGGTAGCAGATGAATTCTGAATTCAACTTCCCTGTCTGGCGGTAGTCCTGGTAATTCTTCTGGAAATACATCTGAAAATTGAGATACTACAGGGATATCTTTTAATTCTTTTCCTTTAGTGTTAATGATTATGGAAATCATATACACTATTGATCCCTTTCTTGCACAACTTGCAGTTTTCATCACAGAGATGAATTTTGTGCGTCTAGTTGGCTTATATCCTTTAACTGTGATCTTTTCACCCTTTGGTGAATTTACTTGAATTGACTTTTGATCACATAAGATAGTGGCTTTATTGGCTACTAACAAGTCCATTCCTAATACAATATCAAATCCTGCCAGATTCATTGGGTAAAGATTTGCAATAAACTTTTGATTTAGAATTTCTATTCTTGCACCCTGCAAGACTTCGGAAATTTGAATGGTTTCTCCATTTGCTGTTTCTACTAGACATTCTTGTGGGAGTTTAGTTAATGGTTGATTGAGAAGTTTGCAAAATGAAGTATTAATAAAACTTTGGTTCGCACTAGAGTCAAATAATACTTTAGCAAAAATATCATTAACTAAAAACGTACCGGCTATCACGTCCGGAATCATCTTGGCTTCTTCTGCAGTAAGAACAAAAGCTCTAGCATTTTTAGTATTCTTGTTGTTCATGGTTGGACCTAGTTTTGGACAGTGTGGTTTGATGTGACCTTTTTCTCCACGGTTGAAGCACACTCCATTACTAGGTTTCTTCCTACAATCTTCTTCCTTGTGTCCTGGTATCTTGCAGAAATTGCAGTTAGTGGAGCATCTTCCTGAATGCTTTTTCTTGCAGGCCTTACAGTAAGGTGCAGAGGTAGAACCTATGTTTTTCCCACGGTTGGAATTACCGTAGCGAAATTCTTGGGTAAGCCTTTGAGCTAGGTTCCTCCTCTGGTCCTCCTCTCGCGTACGTACCAATTCATCAGTTAAGGTGTTTGCTAGTTCTACAGCTTCTTCTATGGTTCGGGATCTAGCTGCCTTGACTACATGCCTAGTCTCGCTGATTAATCCCCAGATGTAGCGAGAGATTAATACTGGTTCAGGTGATGCAAGGGTTGGTACTATTCTAGCATATTCGAAGAATAAAGTAGTGTAACCCTTACTATCCACTCCAGTCATTCTAAGATTTAAGTACTTATTTGCTATCTGTTCCTTTTCATTGGGATGGTAGAATTTCCTTTCCACCATGTTCTTAAATTCCTCCCATTCCATATTGTAAACCCTGTCACTTCCCCTAGAATGGAGGATAGTGTTCCACCATTCTAAGGCTGAGTTCTTAAATAGATTGGAGGCAAACATTATCTTATCCTCTTCTACACACTTGCTTATCTTCAAGACTGCCTCAGTCTTTTCTATCCAGCGCAGAGCTGCAACAGCCCCTTCATTGCCCGAGAATTCCATTGGTTTACAGGACCATAATTCTTTATAAGAACAACCATAAGACATGGTTCTTCTTCTTTTTGGAATGGGCAATTGAAGTAAGGGTCCATTGTTTACGCTGTGTTCAGGTTCAGTAGGTCGTTTACTGCCATTATTACTTTTATTATCCGCTTCCTTAACCGTTTTGATAATATATGGCATTGCGTCTATAATCCCTTGTGCCACTATGTGTTGGATGACACTGTTATCCACTTGGTTTCCATTATTATTCTGGTTATCGTTATTCTGGTTTTCCTGGTTCACTTCGTTGTCCATCTGAATTTTAAACATTTACCACATATTAATATTACAAAATAATATTGAGTGCAAATAGTCACACAACACACATATTGATCAAAATCGTCGAACATTGCGACTTACTCTATTTATATATTATGCTTCTAGTACAAACTGGAACTGAAATCTAAAATTACAATACTATTAGGCATCTGTAGTTATATATATATATATATATATATATATATTCATACACACGTATGATATATTTTACTATTATTATTATTATTATTATTACTACCACTAATGATAGGGGTTCATCCAAAAGTCCATATTACGCTCGTCATATTTCCAGACGAGTCGTTCTCCTATCTGCCTCATCCTCTCACTTTCTTCTAAAATCTCCTCACAAAAGGTTCGGAGTTCTTGTACATTTTCAGTGCTCATAGGGGGTGCAGGTGCTGGTATTGGGTCTGGGAACTGGGGCATGGGTTCTTCGTAAGGGTAAGGATTTTCTAGAATCTCCCTGATGTATTGGTCGTTATCATAATAGGGATCTAGAGGGTCCAGGTCTGGGTAAGTTGCTAGGTTTGGCATGGGTTCCTCTGGTATTGGGTAGCGTTGTTGGTAATCCCTATGGTCGTCAAACCAGGGGTCATAGTCTGGGTCGGAGGGATGGGGTGCTGGTACTCTAGGTATTTCTGCTGGGTCAAAAGCTGGTGCTGGGATTTGGTTTTCTGGGTTGGTTTCAATTTCCATTGGTTGTGTGGGAAACAATGGTAATGGCTGGGGTGCTATGAGTTGCTCTAGATTAGGGTCTGCAGCTGTAGTTGCTAAAATATAAAAATTTGCTAGACTCCTATTGAGCATATCCTGGGTGTGAGCATCCGTTTCTCTCTTAGCGGCTGCTAAAGCTCGCTGCTGTTGTAACTTTTTCATCCTTTTCCTACATTCATGCGTTCCTCTGCTGAACCATCCTCTCTTCTTGGGAGGGAATGGCTCTTCAGATTGGGCCTTGAACACGAATATCCCGTCTTCAGTATCAGCCGAATACCCTGAGAGGGTAGGTTGTGAAGAGGTGCCTTCGTCCATAGGTGAGCTGGACAACTGGCGGTAAGCGTCTGAAGGTCCTTGGTCGCTCATACTGTAAACTAACAAATTGTCAAATAACACACAACAATAATATACAGATATGCACATATTATTTCCTAACATATTGAATAATATCTTGGTGTCAGCAGAACACTTCTGTGGCTGAATCAGTGGCTTAGCTCTGATACCACCTTCTATCGCAACCCCCATCCCCTATTTACCCGGGAACGGGCGGCCGTGGCCAGTTTCAGTGGTATCGGTGTTTATCAATTTTGGCAGCGAAATTTACATCAGGACCGTAGTTAGGAAATATTTTATCAGAGTAAAATACCACGCTTTTATAATATTAAACACATGGAAAAATTCCCAAGTTTCCAGTACACACGTTTTTGTAGGGATAAAACCCTATTTTATTTAAATAAAACATCTCTTTATTTAGATAACTTTTATAGCCACTTTTCCAAGCCTTCAGTGCTGTCCAGCTGACTTCTATTTGGCTTTCACATTTTGTTACCTGAAACGCGTTTAAAAACATTTTGTCAGTGGGAAATACTGGTGAGTGAATCCCAGTTTAATCAAGACAAGTAAAACCGTTTACAGCATTGAGGGCGGTCGCGCAATTACATTTGTTTATTTTTCTACCTTAATTACCACCCACGGTACTGTCAACCCGACTTATGGTCATGTTACTACTCACAGTGTAGTAACAAATTGTGTATACAAAACCCCAACATACCGATGATAATTGTAGAATTACAAATACTCAATCACTGTTTAATTATGATATAAAGTATTGAGGTTTTGTAAAAGAGTTTGTAAAAGGTTTACAAAAAGGAGATTACTCACATTGCTATCTTAGGGTTTTCTTTTGGGATTTCCTGGTGATCATCTATTAATTACACAATGCACACGCGTTAGCATAATAACCCAATATTTACATTAGTAATACCCTCCCCGAGACAGAATTCCAACGACTACGTCGGGCAGAACCACGACAGCCGTTACGGAACACTAGATCAATCGGGTAGCGTATCTAATACGTAACCGGGGGTTATGATACTTACAACGAGGCAGGACTTCGTTAATTGGGGGGTATATTGCCCGATACTACTTCAAATATTCAGAATTTTTGAGAGAATTTCGAGTGTGGGACGAATTGTGGACTGAGGCCAACGACCTCTATATATAGTGCCTGATTTCGAGTTTGTCGCGCCCGGCGAAGATCACACCAAGGGCTTACGCGACCCAGGGGCTCGCCTGACCTCCTAGCTGTCGCGGATTGGGACACGTGGCGGCCCAGGGGCTTGCCTGACCTCCTAGCTGTCGCGGCCCGCGTAGAAGACAACTAAGGCCTTCGCGGCCCGCGAGCGACCCCAAATGCTTGTTTTTGTTTAATTTTTAATTATATAAGGTGTTTTGGGCTCGGTTTTCATATACGGGGTGTATTTTAAGGCGCATAGGGACACTCTAATTAATTTAGGGGTGTCGGAAATGATTTTGGAGGGTTGTTATATATTCGAACACAATTTTTTGTTCGTGTTTGTTCATTAATAAATCGGGTATGTTCGTGTTCGTTTATGTTCGTTCATTTAAATCCTAAACGAACATAAATGAACATAAACAAAAAAACTTAACGGGACATATTTGAATAAACATAAATTAACATGATTGAACAAACATAAAAAAACACCAATGAACGTAATTCAACAAATATAAACAAACACAATCTAACATTAGTGAACACAAACGAACAAGTTTAATATATTACAATTCATCCTAAAACACATCCAAATTAGGGTTCATAGACACTAAATTAAGTAGCTTTTTTATATTAATAATATTAAGTAAACGATCAGTTACATTTTAAAATTTCGTTTCTATAACTAGAAAACTCAATTACTAATTAGTTATATTTATATAAGTAGTTAGAAAACCTAATATTTATATAAATATAACTATTTATGTATTTACTAAAATTTAAACGAACATAAACGAACGTTCACGAATATAAATGAACGAACATAAACGAACGTTCACGAACATAAATGAACGAACGCAAGGTGTGTTCATGTTCGTTCATTTAATTGAACGAACAAATTTTTTTGTTCGTGTTCGTTCATTTATTAAATAAACGAATGTAACACCTCGTAAAAATCATGTCCAATAATGTGTTGACACGTGTAATAAACCCTAATAAAATCAAATGTTGACTATGAGGGACTAATTTCATCAAAATCAAAAACCTTGAATATAGAAGGACTGAAAGTGTCAACATGCCTAAACTAGGCCTCTGAGTGACCTTATACGGTGTCCGTATTCTCAATTGTGCCACTTGTTGGATGAGAGGAGCCGTTTGCGTAATTAATTGAAAGTTTGCGCAACGAAGGGTTAAAAGTGGCAACATGTTAATTCTTACCTCTGAGTGACCTTTTAACAAACCGAGAGCCTCATGATGTTTAATCATACTCTCGGGAATGCCTAATATTGGCCATTCAAGGATTTTATGCCAATAAGTAAAGTTACGCGCAAGTTTGCGAGTTAGAGGGGTTAAAAGCGTCAACATGTTTAATTATACCTCTTAATGACCTTTTAACGAACCCGAAGCATTATGATGTGCAATCATACTCTCGAGAATGCCTAATATGGGCCATGGAAGGCTTTGATATCGATAAATAATGTTACGCACAACTTTATGCGTAAAAAGGACTAAAAGCGTCAAAACTGTGAAAGTATGCATATTCGCGCATATTCTGCGTTTTGACCATATTTGTACATCCATAAATTTTTGTAATCATTAAAATATTATATTTTAGTGATGAGAATGCAAAAATACCATCCGTTGCGAAATCTGGATTGTTTTCGCGTCCATTCGAACGTTCGTCGTAATTAAGCGAAAAACGCGACCGTACGGCCGAACGAACTGACATCCACAGACGTTTTTGAGCATGATTCAAGTTAAATATACTTTAACTTCCTTATGAAGCTTAAAAAGGGGGTTAACGGGTGCTAGATGTGCCAAAACTCAACAATACGCGTTCAGGGGCCAAACCTGCCAACTGATGAAACTTTGAGTATACAGCCCTGGTCCTTACGGACCGTATACACATGACCATACGGTCCATATATGTATCTGAACAACAAGTTTTTGGACAGCTGCCCTTCTTCTTCCTTGCAACCCACACAAACCACTCCAGCTCTTGTATTTCGAAACCATGAGCTTGTTAATGGTATTGGACACCTGCCTTTACACCTGGAATGATCTTAGGATCTCTCAAAACACTTGGAATGATCCTAGCAACTCTCTTTCAACTATAAATAGGTGCCTTTGTTGGTCATTTTTCTTGCACCATTCATTTTCTTCCTATCTATCTCAATATCTGGAGGTTCCTGACCAAAAAGGGAGCTCACTCTTGTAGAAAAGATTGCTAGGACCTTTTGTAAGTGCCTTAGCCCCCTCTTTAGTTCAGTTTTTTAATTTAAAACCGAAAAGTCAAAGTTATCGTAATCTGACTTTGACCTTCGGTTTAAACTCAAATGGTCCACCCACTGTTCGAGATGAATGTGGTTATGTGACCATAATTAGGTAGGTGATTAACCCTTAAAAGGGCACCTCATAATTATTTCGTTTGCTTAGTTAATTGTTAGGTCAAACCATTTAATTAAAAAGTCAAACTTGACAGATTTGTAAATAATAATTAAAACTAATAATATAGAGGTTATAAATTATATTTTAACACTCTAATAACTTAGTAATTTTTATTAGAACATGTTTAAACATGATATACCCGACAATTATGAGTTTAGGGTAGGTTCGCAACCGAAAGTCGTAAAAGCTTGACTTTTGCTTTGACTTTCAGTTCTGACCCGATTGAGCTTAATTCTTCCATGATTTAAGCTTCCATTAGGACCATCTTATGTTGTAGTATAACCCTTTGAGGTTATATTACCTGGTCATTTATAATTTGAATTTTATGCAAGTATCCGTAATTATGTCATACTTTGACATTATGCCTTTTTTAGTAAAAACAAGGTTTTAGACACCAATAAGCTTTTAAACAACTTAGGTACTGATATGTTAACATGTTTAACATATTTAGATGTTACAAATCTGATCATAAACTGAGTTTGCTTATAATGGCGTTAATTATGCTTTAAAGTGACCAAAATGCCCTTTAGGCGCATAGATCAGTTTTAAGCATAATTTCTCATGCCAAACTCATTGACTACTGATGTGATATCACAATTAGGGTAATTTGGGATATTGATTCAGTTTATAAACAGAGTTTACGAACAAGTTCTTGAATTATGTCTTTAAATGACGATAATGCCCTTTGGCACCTAAAATGGTTTTAAAGCATGATTTTCATACGAAACCTTTTTACTACTGATATGTCATATTAAATAACATATTTTGGTCATATAAACCTGACCATAATATCAGTTTTCCTAAAAGATCGCATACATCGTCATTTAACGACTTAAACGCCGTTTCGGCGCGTAGTATGGTTTTAAACCATAACTACCAACCAAGACTTGTTACCTACTGATTTTATAAATCATTTTAAATATTTTTACAGTAGGTATATGTTATAAACTCATATTCCCAAATTAGCCTTCAAAACTATGTGTGAAATTACCAAAATACCCCTATGGAGCATAGTTTGGTTTTAAACTATAAAACACACATATGTTTGATATCATACTGATATTATTTCATAAATAAAGTGTTTTCACAGAAGGTATATGGTCGTAACCTCAGATTGTACCCAAGTTCCTTTTATACGTCATAAAATGACCAAAACGCCCTTACGGGGCATAGTTTGATTTTAAAACCTAAACGGGCATACAAGTTGATATCCCACTGATATTATAACTTGTTTAAAGTATATTGGCATATGGAACTTGTTCATAACTCATCTGGTTACTCGTTATCGCTTATACGCGTACGGTTAGACTTACGTAACTAGTTTATGTAAGTTTGCTGAAGCGGGTTTAACCTTATCATTTATATCTAAAAATCCAGAATGTATTATGTTTACCCATATTATACAAGTCCTAGTACTTGTTGGGTTTAAACCACATTCTATTCGGTATACGCTTAAACTAGCGAACCAATTCTTAAGTCTTAAGTATCGGGTCATATCTAAAGGAACTACCTTTGACCCGTATACATTCTAACAGATGATAAGTCTGTTCATTCCAGACTATAGTACCCCCCAGATAATCGGACTTGGGTCAATATAATTAGACTTGCGGCTTTTTGCCAAATATAGTCTTGTTGATTGAAAGCTAGCAAAAAGGTAAATACTCTTGAGTTATTTTAGTGTAAACTTGGGATGGCAAATATGCCTCTTGGGACGGTTATTACACAAGTAAGTCGCCTATGATTGCGCAAAAGTGTATGAATACGGTTTTATTCCTTTTACTTGATAGTTACTGTTATTGGGGGTTATTGATACCATGTCCGGACAACCCAATGGGTTAACCAAGCATATAATCTCATAACAAGAAAAATCCCAAGATTTAATTAAAGGATCACCTACGGGTTATCAATATGTATAAAACTCTTTTTGAAAAACTATTTTTCCAAAGAGTCAGTTAATTGTATTTACCAGCTTTGGCTGACGTATTTTCAAAAGATTGAACAGCAGGTACCGAACCTTATATTAGACTGGGATTACGGGTCGGCTAGAATGAAGGCTAAGGAATTTGCACTCCTGAAGCTTAAGGCCTATGATGTCTAAAGCTCTATTTATATGGATCCTACATGTGGGCTTGTATCGAACGCTTGTAATACTTTTATACATTCAAGCTTTATTTTGATATTTTCAACCCAATACTTCCGCTGCATATTATTATATTGTGATAACTGTTATCCAACCATCATGTGTGTACCCATCCGGGCCCACCGGAAATCAGGGTGTGACAGGTTGGTATCAGAGCTACAGTTTGAGTGAATTAGACACTAGCACTTAGTGTTTAATCTCAAATATCACAAATGCAGATTCCTTTAAAAACTCCGAGTCTAGACCTGAATATAAGACTACTCTTAATCTATATAATAGTTATTGATTTTTACCGCCAAGACGTCGCGGACCAGATGAGGAATTTGTGATGGGTCGCGGACTCAATGATCTCTACCTTTGAGTAGCTTGAAGTTCCACATGGTGAACTACATATGCTTTGGAGACGATGACTCCTATACGAGGATGCTAAACCTCACCATCTGATAAATCTTTTGATATTTCTATGATATCCTAATATCATTTATCCAAAGTCTATCATATTTGATAAGACATTCCGGTGATATATCACCAGCTGATTGAAACAGCAACAATATTGGAAAGCTGTATCATGGCAATGTTATGTGTGCACTTTGCACCAAAATTTCTATTCTTCGATTCGAATGTTCTCCCATTTTAGAGAATAAGCAGAAAAAGAAATCACTTTCTCTGATTCATGCTTAGAGCATAAAATTTCGAGTCTTCGAGCTCGATTAATTCAAATCCATCCGGATATATATATTATATTATATAAATTCGGCAACTTTCGCCAGCAAATTTCTCCAACTGGAGTACGACAATGATTTTTATTTCATTGATTTTTTTTAGCAACTACGAAGGCCAAACTTAGTTTGATGGAAGCGCCATATGTTAATTGGCAGTATCCTAGTGTGTCCCATAGATTGCTTTCATGCCTGGCCAGTATGACGGTTTAATGCATGGAACCACTAAGATCTCCCAACGGTCATATTGTACTGATATCGGCTAATAGTAAGCATCTAATATAATTTGGCGATATTACAACCATAATAAGAATCATTGATTTTATGGAGCCCATTTTATGATTTTTCCTTCTAATAATATGAATGTCACATTTATTGCTCCTACCTTATCAAACAGATCTCTTGATTGCGCAATAGACGAAGGCCAAAAAGTACATGTTCCCACTAATGAGTGGTTGAAAAAGTGCAAAGTGTTCGTCCATATATGAGACGACATATCCCCAATTCTCCCGATAAGGAGAGGGGTATATATTTAAATGGTATACTTTATTGAGCCGTACCATATACAGTGTACTTTATTGAGCTGTATCATATACGTTGTACTTTATTGAGGCGTATTCCCGAATATCCCATGTGGAGAAAGGGTATATTTATAAACGGTCTACTTTATTGAGCCGTACCATATACAGTATACTTTATTGAGCTGTATTATATACGTTGTACTTTATTGAGGCGTATCCCCATGTCTCCCGATAAAGGAGAGGGGTATATATTTAAACGGTGTACTTTATTGAGCCGTATCGTATACACTGTAATATATTGAGGTGTATACCAAATCTCCAACTAAGGAGAAGTGCATATAATTAAAACGTCAAATAAGACGTGTCCTGGAAACTCCAACTGAGGAGGACTAAAGGTGCCAACTCTATTGGGTGAAGACAAATTAGTCGAAGGACCGCTAGCAATCAAGCAAATAAATCTCTTTTGAATTTACTCGGTCTACTAGTTCTTATGTGATTAAGACTAGTAAATAAGACCATGATAAAAGACTCTGTCTTAAATTTCCCACCAATGGTAGTGGTTGAAAAGGTGATAGAAGTGGAAAACTGATTCCTTCACACCAATAAAATCTTAAAAATCTTTAAGTGATTCTTGTCCAACTATGGGACGACACTTATCTAAGATCTCCAACTAATTCCCGAATGTGTGGAAAGGAGATAGAAATTTCATCCATCTATGCGATGCTAATCATCCCCGAATCTCCCAATGTGGAGAAGGATATATATTTAAACGGTGTACTATATTGAGCCGTGTTATATACGCTGTACTATATGGATGCGTATCCCCAATTCTCCCAATAAGGAGAGGGGCATATATTTATACAGTGTACTTTATTGAGCTGTATTATATACGTTGACTGTATTGAGGCGTATCCCCAATTATCCCAATGTGGGTAGGGACTTATACTTAAAACGTCAACTGTGACGTATTCCCAAATCTCCCAATACGGAGAAGGATTCATATTTTCAAGATCAACTGAGACGCATCTCCAAATGAGAAGAAGAATTCATATTCAATACTTTAACTGAAACGTATCATTAAAATCTCCAACTAAATTCCCAATTGTGTGGAAAGGAGGAAATCTTTTTCAACTTTGTGATGATACTCGCTCCAAATCTCCAATAATTCCCAATTATGTGGAAGGAGAGGAATCATAATACTGCTTTATCAATTAAAACAAAGACAGTTGTGACCCTTATAGATCCCTCATAGTCTATATGATCAATGCGAACATGACTAATATCATCTAATACGATGATCATATCATTTAATGTCCTTAGTGATGTTTTGCCTATGGGCTATAACATTGTCCATTTGAGACGTTGACATTGTGATCTTTATGATCCCCTGCCCAAGGTAGTGAGCTATGCTCCAGCCTAATAGTCTATATGATCAATGCGATCATGACTAAAATCATCAATGTAATGATTATGTTTAACATCCCTAATGATGTTTCATCTTCGGGCTATATTATATTGTCAAATTGTGACAAGATAATTGTAATATTTTATGATTCCTTGCCCAAGGGGGTGAGCCATGCCCAAATCTCATAAGTCTACATGATTAATGTGATCCTGACTAATATCATTAGTATGATGATTATGATATTAACATCCCTAGTGATGAAGTGCCTACAGGCTATACTTTACTCTATTGTCGATAAGACAATGATAGTGGTGATCTTTATGGTCCCCTGTTCAAAGTGATGGGTTATATCCAAACCTAATAGTCTATATGATCAATGCGATCATGACTAACATCATCAACATCATAATCATACTAAACATCCCTAGTGATGTCTCGTCTACGGGCTACATTATATCATCCATTTGAGACAATGGCAGTTATGACCAATGTGGTTCCCTGTCCAAAATGGAAAGATATGCCCAAGTTTCGCAGTCGATATGATTAAGTGCGATCATGACTGATATCATCAGTACGATGACCATTAATTTAACATCCTTAGTGATGTCAATCAAATTGCCTACGGGCCATATTATATCGTCAATTGTGGCGACAGTAGTGGTCTACGACCCCTTATTCAAAGGTAATGAACTATGTTCAAACCTTAAAGCCCTTTTGATCGAATGAGATCGTGACTTATGTATATCTTAGTTGTCCTTTGTGACAAGGCTTAGTGCCATATCTAGCATGTCCTTCGTGATGAGGCCTTTGTGCCATATCCTTCACAATCCTGTGACAGGCCTTTATACCGTGTCTTTCATGTCCTTCGTAACAAGCCTATGTTCTATATTTAAATGTCCTTCGTGACAAGCCAATGTGCTATATTTAAATGTCCTTCGTGACAAGCCAATGTGCTATATTTAAATGTCCTTCGTGACAAGCCAATGTGCTATATTTAAATGTCCTTCGTGACAAGCCAATGTGCTATATTTAAATGTCCTTCGTGATAAGCTAATCTGCTACATTTAAATATCCCTTGTGACAAGCCGATGAGTTATATGGCTAAGTCCATTACTAATTGTGGTAAACAGGACTAGTGAAGTTGATATATAAACATATAGATCTGTAAGATCTAATGCAATTAAATTAAATTTATTTAGTTCTCGAAGAATTACTGATGGCTTTATTATCTCTCAGATAAACTTATGGCGAGCCTGAGTATTGGCAAAGTAAGTAAGAAAAACGGTGGTGTCGATTTAGAGCACCAGAACCGTAATGACGAAGAGAATCGTCTTCGATCCATTGTTGCCGATGAAGTCGGTAAAGCCCTAGCCGGATTTATGGCCACATTTAAAGGGCCAAAGCCATCAGTACAGAGAGAGAACTCCGTTATTAAACCCCATTCTAATACTCATAAGACTGAAAAGTCTCAATCCTCCTCAACTAAGAGTGAGCAAAGTATTAAGAGTATCAAGAAAGCTGAGTCTCATGACTCTAAGAAGGGGTGTACCTATAAATACTTTGTTTCATGTAAACCCCGTGACTTTACGGGTGAGATTGGAGAAATCGATGCTCTAAAGTGGCTGGATGAAATGGAAACCGTTGTTGATATAAGCGGTTGTGCCGCCAAGGACACTGTTAAATTCGTGTCCTAATCCTTCAAGGAGGATGCTCTGACTTGGTGGAAGGCACTAATCCAATCCACTGGCAAGGTTGAAATGTACAGCCTGAGTTGGTAAAAGTTCGTGGAATTGATCCGCCAGACTTATTGCCCACCCCACGAGGTGGAGAAAGTTGAAAATGACTTTCTAAAGCTAACCATGAAAGGCCTCGAGTGTCGAGCCTATTTGTCTGATTACAACTCCTTATCAAGACTCGTACCATATTTAATTACCCTCGAGTCTAAGCGCATTACGCGGTTTATTGGAGGACTCGCTCCAGAAATCAAGGGGATGGTTAAATCCTCCAAACCTGCTACTTATGGATCCGCTGTGGAACTGGCTCTTTCTCTCACTGAAGATGAAATAAGAGCAAGAGCGGTTAAGGCCGAGGAGGATCGCAAGCGAAAGCGTGATGATACCCCAAGTAAGAATTACAAAAAGGGTAAGACTGGTTCGAATTATAACCAGTCCAAGCCGAATGAGGCAAAACCCAAATGTAAAACCTGCGGGAAGCGACACTTCGGAAAATGTCTCCGTGAGCCGACCAAGGGTTGTGGCATTTGTAAGAAGACGGATCATAAGTCTCATGAATGCAAAGATTTGAAAGACGCCACCTGCTTTGGATGTGGCGAGAAAGGGCATATAAAGACCCGCTGCCCAAAAAGGGTGACTGACGGGAAGAACAAGGCCATTGATGGCAAGAAAGGCAATGTTTGAGTCTTCCAATCTGCTACTGCAGAAGCAGTTCAAGACATATCTTTACGTATTTGTTTCTCGTAAATGTTTTATTTATTAGAAACTTGTTTTAAACTCTGGAGCCAGTTAAAGCTTCATCGATTGTAAATTTAATAAAAATTTAGTTATGATATTTCAAGACTTAAATGTTATTTAAAAATCAAGAGGCCAATCCAAATGGTTTCACATACGATATATCCTTCACAAAGCAATTGCCTTTGATAATCTTTTCATCTATAAATCCAGCGGGATTCGATATGTTCTTAGACAAGGATGGGTTAGTCCAAAAACCAAATCCACTTTGTCTACAGTAAAAAGACTTATCGAAATTAAATTCCCCAATCTGGTGATATATTCACCATCCGTGGATGATCAACACTATGGATTGCTCGAGGAAGCTTTCATGCTTAAGGCATCCAAGTAATTGAATGGGGGATGTGTCATCCACATGACACAAGTAGATTCTGACGAATTAAAGTCGAAAGCTGAAGACCTTTGTGTGGATGGACATAAGAAGTCCATAGCCACCCAGGAAGTTTGATGCTTAGAATGTTCGCAAGTGATTCGAACATCATAGATCATTTCTGATTTGCGTCTTTAAACTGAAAATCTCATATAGATTTGGGAAAAGGTAACAAAGGATCAAACCTCCAAGTTACCTAAGATCAATCATGGCAATGACGCGATTGAATTTATAGTCGACAAACTTATTAACTCAACGCTCCTTGTCAAATAAGGAAAATTTAAAATTCCGACAAGTTAAACTGTATAACGACAACATCGAGTCTTCTTATGGAGCACCGTTGTCTAAAGTATCGAATTATGATACTAAATATATTCTTGTCTTTGAAAATTTCAGCGAAATGCTCAGCTGATAAGCACTGTCATGTTTCACCATGACATTTAAACGTTAGCATAAGGTTTATTGAAAAACCTTGTCCATTATGGACCATGAAATTTTTAGAAATTCCAATTTTACCTCGTAAATGTGACTGGGATTCCCTTTGTGGCCCAGGATACTCTTAAAAGGTTGAAACCTACTACTATACGGAACTGACCATATTGCTCTAAGCAAATCTCGAGGTCGAGATTTCTTTTAAGGGGTGAGGATGTAACACCTCGTAAAAATCATGTCCAATATGTGTTGACACGTGTAATAAACCCTAATAAAGTTAAACGTTGACTATGAGGGACTAATTTCATCAAAATCAAAAACCTTGAATATAGAAGGACTGAAAGTGTCAACATGCCTAAACTAGGCCTCTGAGTGACCTTATACGGTGTCCGTATTCTCAATTGTGCCACTTGTTGGACGAGAGGAGCCGTTTGCGTAATTAATTGAAAGTTTGCGCAACGAAGGGTTAAAACTGTCAACAGGTTAATTCTTACCTCTGAGTGACCTTTTAACAAACCGAGAGCCTCATGATGTTTGATCATACTCTCGGGAATGCCTAATATTGGCCATTCAAGGCTTTTATGCCAATAAGTGAAGTTACGCGCAAGTTTGCGAGTTAGAGGGGTTAAAAGCGTCAACATGTTTAATTATACCTCTTAATGACCTTTTAACGAACCCGAAGCATTATGATGTGCAATCATACTCTCGAGAATGCCTAATATGGGCCATGGAAGGCTTTGATATCGATAAATGATGTTACGCACAACTTTATGCGTAAAAAGGACTAAAAGCGTCAAAACTACGAAAGTATGCATATTCGCGCATATTCTGCGTTTTGACCATATCCGTACATCCATAAATTTTTGTAATCATTAAAATATTATATTTTAGTGATGGGAATGCAAAAATACCATCCGTTGCGAAATCTGGATTGTTTTCGCGTCCATTCGAATGTTCGTCGTAATTAAGCGAAAAACGCGACCGTACGACCGAACGAACTGATATCCATAAACATTTTTGAGCATGATTCAAGTTAAATATACTTTAACTTCCTTATGGAGCTTAAAAATGGGGTTAACGGGTGCTAGATGTGCCAAAACTCAACAATACGCGTTCAGGGGCCAAACCTGCCAACTGATGAAACTTTGAGTATACAGCCCTGGTCCTTACGGACCGTATACACATGACCATACGGTCCGTATGTGTATCTGAACAACAAGTTTTTGGACAGTTGCCCTTCTTATTCCTTGCAACCCACATAAACCACTCCAGCTCTTGTATTTTGAAACCATGAGCTTGTTAATGGTATTGGACACCTGCCTTTACACCTGGAATGATCTTAGGATCTCTCAAAACACTTGGAATGATCCTAGCAACTCTCCTTCAACTATAAATAGGTGCCTTTGTTGGTCATTATTCTTGCACCATTCATTTTCTTCCTATCTCTCTCAATATCTGGAGGTTCCTGACCAAAAAGGGAGCTCACTCTTGTAGAAAAGATTGCTAGGACCTTTTGTAAGTGTCTTAGCCCCCTCTTTAGTTCAGTTTTATAATTTAAAACCGAAAAGTCAAAGTTATCGTAATCTGACTTTGACCTTCGGTTTAAACTCAATTGGTCCAGCCACTGTTCGAGATGAATGTGGTTATGTGAGCATAATTAGGTAGGTGATTAACCCTTAAAAGGGCACCTCATAATTATTTCGTTTGCTTAGTTAATTGTCGGGTCAAACTATTAATTAAAAAGTCAAACTGGACAGATTTGTAGATAATAATTAAAACTAATAATACAGAGGTTATAAATTATATTTTAACACTCTAATAACTTAGTAATTATTATTAGAACATGTTTAAACATGATCTAACCGACAATTCTGAGTTTACGGTAGGTTCGCAACCGAAAGTCGCAAAAGCTTGACTTTTGCTTTAACTTTCAGTTCTGACCCGATTGACCTTAATTCTTCCATGTTTTAAGCTTCCATTAGGACCATCTTATGTTGTAGTATAACCCTCTGAGGTTATATTACCTAGTCATTTATAATTTGAATTTTATGCAAGTATCCATAATTATGCCATACTTTGACATTATGCCCTTTTTAGTAAAAACAACGTTTTAGACACCAATAAGCTTTTAAACAACTTAGGTACTGATATGTTAACATGTTTAACATATTTAGATGTTACAAATCTGATCATAAACTGAGTTTGCTTATAATGGCGTTAATTATGCTTTAAAGTGACCAAAATGCCCTTTAGGCGCATAGATCAGTTTTAAGCATAATTTCTCATGCCAAACTCATTGACTACTGATGTGATATCACAATTAGGGTAATTTGGGATATTGATTCAGTTTATAAACAGAGTTTACAAACAAGTTCTTGAATTATGTCTTTAAATGACGATAATGCCATTTGGCACCTAAAATGGTTTTAAAGCATGATTTTCATACGAAACCTTTTTACTACTGATATGTCATATTAAATAACATATTTTGGTCATATAAACCTGACCATAATATCAGTTTTCCTAAAAGATCGCATACATCGTCATTTAACGACTTAAACGCCGTTTCGGCGCGTAGTATGGTTTTAAACCATAACTACCAACCAAGACTTGTAACCTACTGATTTTATAAATCATTTTAAATATTTTTACAGTAGGTATATGTTATAAACTCATATTCCCAAATTAGCCTTCAAAACTAGGTGTGAAATTACCAAAATGCCCCTATGGAGCATAGTTTGGTTTTAAACTATAAAACACACATATGTTCGATATCATACTGATATTATATCATAAATAAAGTGTTTTCATAGAAGGTATATGGTCGTAACATCAGATTGTACCCAAGTTCCTTTTATACGTCATAAAATGACCAAAACGCCCTTACGGGGCATAGTTTGATTTTAAAACCTAAACGGGCATACAAGTTGATATCCCACTGATATTATAACTTGTTTAAAGTATATTGGCATATGGAACTTGTTCATAACTCATCCGGTTACTCGTTATCGCTTATACGCGTACGGTTAGACTTACGTAACTAGTTTATGTAAGTTTGCTGAAACGGGTTTAACCTTATCATTTATATCTAAAAATCCAGAATGTATTATGTTTACCCATGTTATACAAGTCCTAGTACTTGTTGGGTTTAAACCACATTCTATTCGGTATACGCTTAAACTAGCGAACCAATTCTTAAGTATCGGGTCATATCTAAAGGAACTACCTTTGACCCGTATACATTCTAACTGATGATAAATCTGTTCATTCCAGACTATAGTACCCCCTAGATAATCGGACTTGGGTCAATATAATTAGACTTGCGGCTTTTTGCCAAATATAGTCTTGTTGATTGGAAGCTAGCAAACAGGTAAATACTCTTGACTTATTTTAGTGTAAACTTGGGATGGCAAATATGCCTCTTGGGATGGTTATTACACAAGTAAGTCGCCTATGATTGCGCAAAAGTGTATGAATACGGGTTTATTCCTTTTACTTGATAATTACTGTTATTGGGGGTTATTGATACCATGTCCGGACAACCCAATGGGTTAACCAAGCATATAATCTCATAACAAGAAAAATCCCAAGATTTAATTAAAGGATCACCTACGGGTTATCAATATGTATAAAACTCTTTATGAAAACCTATTTTTCCACAGAGTCAGTTAATTGTATTTACCAGATTTGGCTGACGTATTTTCAAAAGATTGAACAGCAGGTACCGAACCTTATATTAGACTGGGATTACGGGTCGGCTAGAATGAAGGCTAAGGAATTTGCACTCCTGAAGCTTAAGGCCTATGATGTCTAAAGCTCTGTTTATATGGATCCTGCCTGTGAGCTTGTATCAAACGCTTGTAATACTTTTATACATTCAAGCTTTATTTTTATATTTTCAACCCAATACTTCCGCTGCATATTATTATATTGTGATAACTGTTATCCAACCGTCACGTGTGTACCCATCCGGGCCTACCGGAAAACGGGTTGTGACAACGAACATAAACGAACTTCCCACCGAACAAGTTCACGAACAGTTCATGAACATTCGGTTCGTTTACAGGCCTATATATGCTACTACTACTTGACCCGTATTATTTTATTTTTAACAATTAAGAGAGTTGTTAAGCTTCATATGCAAGAAAGGATAAATATGGCAAAATTATTTTGTGTGTATATATTGACATCGGACTAATGTGCTTTTAAGGCTATAGGGTGTGGGCATGATCCTCATGACTCTCTATATCAGCCTCATGTCACTCACCTCTAATCTATTATCCAAAATCACTACCCTATGGCTAGTGAGTGTGATTTAAAGCCCCTTTGGGCTTTATAGTGCCACGTCATAGCCATGTATACACCACATAAGCGAGGGATAAAGCACATTGGTTGAAAAGCCCCCCTAAAGCCTTCTTTTGAAACAAAATACAAAAAAATAAGAGGAAAAACTCTGATTGGTTGAAAACATTGGGGCCCACCTGCACATGCCAATGGCGCTCGTTACTGGGATGGAGCCCCCTCCATAGTGCCCCCCTTTAGCGCCTAGGAAATGGAGGAGGGGCGCTATGGGGTGCCATTGAACTTGATGTGGCTGAGGGTGGTATACCACACCCCCTGGTCTAAGGCTATGGTCATGACCCAAACCACTATCTCCTTATTTATTTTTGTCTAAAGAAAAATGGAAATGAAATCTTGGAAAATGGAAAAGAGGACCAAGGTTGCCATGGTTTAATATATGCGAACCATGGTGAATCAGGCAAGGGGGTGGTGTAGCCTTCCATTTATGTTCCTACGTGGCGAATCATGTCCCAACCATGACCCCTATGCCCTTCAGCCTAGAACAAATCATAAATACGACATAATTAAATTAAAATAAACAAATAAAGGAAATTGTTTTGGGTATATAGTCGGGTAAACAAGTATAGATTAGCACGTAATTGGGTTGGGTAAAGGGTATATCTTTAAAACCCATACCCACTCCTATACCCAATTACCCGACCTCATAACCGTCCCAAATGTTTCGGATTTGCCCATCAGGTTCAGGTTCAATTGTCATTCTTAATTCCATTAGGTATTCCAACGACTATGGTGAGTGGTTGTTGTGAAACTTTGGTAGTTTGTTCGCTCAAAATTGCGTGCCAATGTCAGAACCTATTTTGTAAGAAGCGATTGCCCAAGTCGGAAATAGGCTTTGGGTTATGAACCAACTTTGATTTGCAAGAATCGATTTAACAATGGATTTGATTTGGGGAATGTTTGATAAATACAAAATGATTTGATTTTTGGAAACAGATGGAATTGATTTAGGGGGTGTTTGGGATTGCTTATTTAACTCAAAAATAACTTTTTGCCAAAAGGACTTATTGATTTATGACTTATCCAAAATGAGCTTTTAAAAAAATGTTTGGATGAGCTTATGAGATGGGAAAAGTCAATAAGTTAATAAGTTGTTTTAAAACGTGTTTGGATGAGCTTATGAGGTAGGACAATGTAATATTTCATGAAAAGATAAAATGAGTTTCAAAAAGCCAAGTTTTCCTAGCTTTGAGTTTTCCACTTTATACAAAAAGTTGTTTCAAAAAGTTCTTTTCACTTATCCAAACATTATTTTTACTTACTGGTTTTTTGAAAAAACCAATAAGTCAATTAGTTGTTTCAAAAAGCAAAGCGAAACACCCCTAAGGATTTTTGGGAACCGGAGATTTGTAATCCAAATATTTTAATTAATTTTTTATTTAAAAATCCATTTCACTAATTGTAAAATCCACATAACAAATTTTTACTTGGCTATTAGGTTATGTGTTGTGTTGTTGGAGAGGGGTGTAGAGAAAAGTTAAATTGGCACTCGCGGGTGCTATAAACAGACCCGTCTAGGCGTGGATGCTCTTGATGCTAACTTGTTAGCAGGCATGAGAGCAGAACACGAGAGACCCAACCAATCTCATTGACACACTTCATACTTCATTCAAAAATTTCACTTATCCCACCATATTTTAAATACTATAAGACCATTACCAGTGTAACTGGCTAAATGCACTTATAAATGCATCCAGGCAGCTCTCACATCAGATTTCTATAAATGCATAAAAAATACTCATTTCCTCTCTAAGGTTGGAAGGTGTGGGACAGAGCCCCTAGGGGCGTTATTAGGACATGTCAGCGCCACCTAGGATCCACATCAACCAGGGGGCTTTATCACGCATTCACGCCTTCTCTTAACTTGCAAGGCGTGGGATAACGCCCCCTATTAAAAAAAATAAAAAAAAATGTTACTGGATGAAATGATGTGGACCCCACCTGCCCCCTCCCTTCTTCCTCGTTACCATGGTAAAGCCCCATCAATGGCGCCCCGGTTTAACTAGCAAGGTGTGGGTGGTGGCGCCAAGGGGCGCGCTATGGGCGGTGATGTTTTACAATGGCGCCCTCCATACCCTCCGGCCTAACCCTACAAACATATTTACCAATACTTTGATATCTACATCATCACCACCTTTTATATCTATTTTTATAAATACTCAAATATTTTTATAATTATTGTGAAACAACGACCTACTAGCCTAATAGCAAACCATAAGAGAAAGATGTAGGGAGAAAGATATATTTCATTGATAGATATATCATACAAGAGATATAATGGGAAGTATATATAGGAGAAGAAAACTTGGAGAAGAAGCTAATCTATTTTTGGTGTTGATAACCATAATATTAATAATATATTTATAACACTCCCCCTTGGTTATCAACTTGATACGCTTGGAGATGCTGCCTCGTTAAAAACCTTGCCTGGAAAACCCAATGAGACAAAACCTTAGCTAAGGGAAAAAGAGTGCAGCGCGTATCGTCTCCCCCTGATACTTCTGGATCATGTACGTTGCCTCATTAAAAAAACCTTACTAAGAAAACCCAATGGGATAAAACTTAGTGAAGGGAAAAATAGTGCAACTTGTATAATGCTCCCCCTCATTTGAACATGTATTCTTCAAGTGACTAGTGCCCATTTTTCTTGAAAGTTTCTCAAAGTTTTTGTAGTCAATGATTTGCCGCTTGATCACTTAATGTGTAATTCTTTATGTTCGCAATGTTGTATATCTTCATATGAGCCTTCTAGTGCCTCTTCTTTTACATAAATATCATAAGATCCACGACTGTGATTTGAAATATTCCCTGCATTTACAAAACTAACCAAACTTGTTTTGATAGGTTAGTAAAATATAAATTCATATCTTACATACCTTAGATGTATTGAAATAGATGTTTTCCCATTTAAATATTTCATCGTTTAACACATGCTATATCAAATCGATAAATTCAATAAAGATATATAAAATCATGAATAGATAGCAAGAAATACTAATGCACAATTGCACTTAAAGATGGTACCTCTAGACCAAAAATTTCAATTTCTTTCATATGAAGCTATAACAGCCATTTTATATATCAAGTAATTGAACAACCTTTAACGTAGTTAAAGGATAAACTTTTTCCATGGTAAAACACGTCAACCTCTAATAGATATAGTTTGATTAATTACACATATACTCAAACTACAGGTCGAGCAATAATTACAATGTATCAAGGTCATTCAAAAATTCTCCATCTAAAAGCTCGACAGTTTCTCTCGATGGTGCCTAGACATCATCACTGTAAACAGCGATTATAGTGAACTTTTAGGAGAGGACTTTTGATAAAGATAGATAATATTATCAAACTCGTATTGCTCTTTATCATAATATCTCATGAGTTGTACAACACTCAATCAAACTATTTTATCCATACTATCATTTTAAGTTTATAAAGATACATTCATGAGGTTTTGAAATCAATGCTTCAGGCATTTACAATCATTCACTTTGAAAAACAATGTATGTGCATACACTCTTTAGGATTCTATTACATAAACCTCCTTATTGATTTCTATATCATATGCAAGGATGTCTTGAACACTTGCTTCATTTGTATAATACATATTGTACCATGCTTATACACTGTATGTACATTTAGATACCATAATCACCAAGCACAGGTATTCTATGTATGTTTATTGGTGCACAAGAATTACATCCATAAGATGTTTCCACTTAACCTTATAAGCACTTAAATGCTTTAGGATACTCATCAGGAGTTCCAATTATATTCAACGTATTCAAATATGAATCTGTATACAACGATCATATCGTTCTCGAGAACTTCTGTATACAACGATCATATCGTTCTCGAGAACTTATTTTACATGATTTTAATAAATTAAATCCTTGAGACTTTGTTGTAAACTTTCAGTATCAAGTGATAAATATTGTTCATAAGACGCATGTCAATTCTCTCTTTAATGTTATTACCAGACTAATTAAATATTGGAAAGCTAATGTATCCACCACTGGAGAATACGATTCCTCATAATCAATATTAGGTCTTTGCGAAATCCTTGTGCCACCAATTTTGCCTTATACCATTTACTTTTCATTTATTGATTCGCATAAAAGACCTGTTTGTTTCTAATATGTTTTACAACATTTGTTGTATGGACTACTGGTCCAAAAACTTTCCATTTCAATAGAGAATTCAACTCTGCCTCATTTGCGTCTTTTCATTTTGGCCAATTATTTCTTTGTATTTGTTCATAGGCAGATCTTAAATCTTGATCCTCATTATTTCATCATTACAAGCGCTATATTATATACAAAAGTATAACGACGCCGATTTTATTTTGATTCCATACATATCTTAGACATGATACAACTTATCGAGATCTCTTTATGTCACACCCCGATATTTCCACGTATTACCGGTGGGCCCAGTGGGGAGTATCGTGACGTAGTTGATATCATCATAGTCAAACAACACAATTTTAAATGCACAGCGGAAGCAAAAGATGAATCACATTACAAACCGAATATAAAGTAATATCAAAGTATTACAAACGGACTGTAAGGATCCACAGGCGGATTAAATAAAAAGGAAACATAGTTCATCAGACTTTAAATGCATCCAAGCTTGCGAGACTCTTATTGATGCTAAGGAGAGGCCAGCCTATTTCGAGTAGTACTTGCACTTAGCCTTTTTTGGGAAAATACGTCAGTTTACACTGGTAAATACAATTAACTGACTCATTTTGAAAAGGTTTAAGAAAATTGATTTAAATGCAGAAGGCACAAAACATTTTATAACTTGGGATAATTATTTATATATAAACTTGTAAAAGAATTACATGTTCGTTATACGTTCAGTAGCCCGGATTGACACCGGGTTAAAGATTAATAGACACACCACATGATATAGTCCCGTGGCCAGTTATTCCCGAAACCGGCGGTTATACCTTATTATTTATTTATGCACTGTCGGGTGTACGCCTACACCCCGTGCTTAGGTCGTGGCCATTTCATAAAATGATGCCAAGGATATCCGGGACATGGTCATTAACCCCCCAAAGGCTTTAAGCAAACAAAACAATTTAAACGGGATATTTCAATAAATTAATCTTCATACAATTAAAAATTCAATGCCCGACCAAGCGGTATTTTATATACCGTACCCCAAGCCCGTATAGGGAAAATAAGTTAAAAGTATTTACCTTTGCAAGTATTAATCACAAGCAGCAAGTGCACGTAGCTTTTACCGGGTCTCCTATTCTGGAACAAAGGTTTTTAATAACCTATTAGATTCCTAACGGGTCTTTAATTAAGCCTAAACTTAGACCGGTTAGTTTTAAAAGAAGATACGGTTCAAACGCACGATTAAGCGAAGACCGGAATAGAATGTGATTTAGACCCGACAAGTTTGGAGACTTGTATAATATGGGTAAACTAAATACATTCTGGATTTTGAGACAAAAATGATAAGGTTTGACCCGTTTTGGTCAATTTATGCAAACTAGTTACATAAACCGAACCGAACGCGGAAAATGCATAACGGGTAACCATAAGAGTCATATACAGGTTTCCTAAGTTAATATGCCTTATATATGTTGTGACATCAGTAAGATATCTTTTATTATGCCCGAAATGGATTTAAACTCAAATTATGCCCCGTAGGGTATTTTGGTCATTTAAAAGGTTATAAAAGAGATTTAATATGATTCTGAGTTTCAGGTCTGATATAATCAGTAAATATACTTAATTTAATAGGTTATATCAGTAGGGTATTACATATATGTGAGATTTACCATTTATAACTAAACTATGCACCGTAGGGGCATTTTGGTAATTTCATATAAGCCTAAAAGGTAAATTCTGGAAATCTGAGTTTAAAACTTTTGCTTACTGTTAGAATATAAAAATTTACTAAAAATATCAGTAGGTGTCAAGTCTTATATATTCAAAATAGTTTTAATACATACTATGCGTTTAAAACGCGTAAAAAGGCGATTTCCGGGTTTTATAAGAAAAGCTGATATTTTTAATATTCCAGAAGGCTCAAAATATTTTATTTATCAAATTAGATCAATAGAAAAAGGTTTAGTATCAAAAAGATTTGTAAAACTCATTTTATAGCCCAAAAGGGTAAAACCGACAATTACCGAATCAAGCTTAGAACTCTATGTTATGCTCAGCCTAAAATTAAATAAAAATCTTAAAAAATCCCAAAATATTATATTACATCAGTGGGTAAAAAGTTTGGTATCAAAAATTGGGTTTAGATAGGCTATATGCTAATTACGCCGTTTAATTAATAAAAAGTTTTCTAATTACGCTAATGAGCATAACTCCTAATCTAGACCTCAAACTGATGTCAAATTTTAGGGACAAGTCTATAAATCAGTAATGAAGGTTTCTACTCTTTTACATTTTCAAAAATCACGTTTTAAGGTCATATGGGCATAATAGTCAACATTTAAGCATTTAACGAAAACATGCATATGAATCGGATAACTAATGAACCAAGTTGTATAATCACAGAGGGTTATACTAACATGTAACCTGGTCCTATTAAGGCTCTAAGGCATTTCTAAAACATGCTACATTCGGTCAGAATCAAAAGTCAAAGCAAAAGTCAAATTATGCGACTTTCGGTTCCGAACCGAGCCTAAACTGAAAATTGTCGGGCTGAACATGTTTAGACATGTTCTTACATTAATTACCAAGTTATATTAATGATAAAACAGGTTGTATGGATCCTACATTGCATTAATTTGAAAATAAGCTTTCTGTTGACTTTTTAAGATTAACTTTGACCCGACAATTGACCTAGTTAGAGTGGGGATCAGAGGGTGCCCTTTTAAGGGTTTATTGCCCATATAATTACCAACTCATAGGTACTTTCAATTTGAAATTTGATTGGACAATTTGTGATTAATTACGAAGTCAAACTCTAATTATGACGGTTTGACTTTAAGCTAATTAACTAAGCTAAACTGAATTAAAGAAAGTTAAGGACACTTACAAAGGTCCTAAGCACGCCTTGTGACTCCTAGGAAGGGTGCTTGAGCTCCAAAATTCTCCAGAAGTGAAGTTGTGAGAGTTTCAAGTGAGTGTGCACAAGAGTTGCAACATTGGAACTCCTTATATACCCATTTTGATCATCTAGGATCATGCCAAGGAAGTCTACAGGTGATATGAGATGCTTGCAAGTGCCCCATATGCATGAAATACCATTGGGGCAGCCCCTGGTATGCAAAACAAGCGAGTTAAGTCGGCTAACAGGCCTGAACTGGCACCTGTGCTTGTTTTCTGTCGCTGGGGTGCTCTGGCGGCCCGCGTAAGGGTCCCCTGACACCTTATGCGGCCCGTGTGGCTTCTCAGAACCAGCCAAACAAGTTTCATTTATTACATTTCAGCCCCTGGTCCTTTTAAACGTGGTTTTAAGTTCTAAATTTGCATTTTTGACCCTCTAACTTAACTTTTAAGGGTTCCAAGACATATACAAACTTTGTTAAGTCCTTGGTTAACTTTATGATCACCCGAAAAGTCATGAATTTCAACGTTGACGCTTTTAACCCCTCGTACACGAATATTATCATAACTTTCTCATACTTTATCGAAACCTTGTGAAATTTTCATCACATATTCTAGTGAGTATAATTTATCGTTACAAAGCTTCGGGTTCGCTAAAAGGTCACTCGGAGGTATACTTTAAACATGTTGACACATTTAACCCCTGTAGTTTGTAATTTCTCACTTTCTTCCACAATTAGCTTCGTACGATCCATAATTCATTTGTTTAAGGGTATAAACATCGTGTAGGGTTATTGAAAGGTATATTTATCCATTTTTGACACTTTGAACCCTTTTATTCACATACTTTCTTTGTTTGTCAACTTTAGTCCTTCATAAGTGATCTTTTACATGTTTAAAGCTCATGACACGTGTCGATACATTATTGGACATAAATTTACGAGGTGTTACATCCTCACCCCCTTAAAAGAAATCTCGACCTCGAGATTTACTGAAATAATTGAGGGTACTTTTCCTTCATTTTGGACTCTACCTCCCACGTGTACTCGGGACCTCTGCGGGCATCCCATTTGACCTTTACAATAGGCACATGCTTTCTTCGAAGATTCTTAACCTGTCGATCCTCGATCGACAAAGGTTTTTCCACAAATTTCAAACTCTCATCTATGTGCACATCTGTATGTGACATGACTAGCGACTCATCAGCTAGACATTTCTTTAGATTGCAGATGTGGAATACATTGTGAATACCACTGAGCTCTTCAGGTAAGTTCAACTTATAAGCCACTGTTCCTACACATTCGATGATCTCGAATGGTCCTATATACCTTGGGCTTAGCTTACCTTTCTTACCAAAATGCATCACCCCCTTTCAGGGTGATACTTTAAGCAGAACTTTATCACCAACCTCAAACTTTAGAGGTTTTCGCCTTTTATCAGCATAACTCTTCTGCCTATCCCTGGCAGCTTTCAGGCGGTCACGAATTTGGACAATCTTGTCCGTTGTTTCAAGGACTATATCGGGTCCTGATAACTGAGCTTCTCCTACTTCTGCCCAACAAATAGGCATCCTGCATTTCCTACCATATAATGCCTCAAAAGGCGCGGCCTGAATGCTTGAATGGTAGCTATTGTTATAGGAGAACTCGATCAATGGCAGGTGGTTATCCCAACTACCACCTAAGTCAATCACACATGCACGAAGCATGTCTTCCCAAGTTTGGATGGTACGCTCACTCTGCCCGTCCGTCTGAGGATGGTAAGCCGTACTAAAATTCAAGCATGTGCCCAAAGACTGTTGGAAACTTTTCCAAAAATGAGATGTGTATCTAGTATCCTTGTCAGAGATAATAGACACTGGTACGCCATGAAAAGATACAATCTTATCCACGTACAACTAGGCTAATATGTCGGAGCTATGAGTCTCCTTGATGGGTAGGAAATGTGCTGACTTAGTCAGTCTATCTACTACAACCCTTATAGTATCATTTGCTTTCTTTGTCTTTGGCAACTTGGTGATAAAATCCATTGTCACCATTTCCCACTTCCAGGTGGGAAGTTCAGGCTGTTGTAGCAAACCTGACGGCTTTTGATGTTCAGCTTTGACTTGAGTGCACGTCAAACATTTGGCTACATAGGTAGCTATAGACTTCTTCAAGCCTATCCACCAATAATTTGCCTTCAGATCCTGGTATATCAGCTCCAGGATGAACGGAGTACTTAGAACTGTGGGCTTCCTGGAGGATAACATCCCGAAGTCCTCCATAAGTTGGAACCCATATTCGTCCATTTAATCTCAGGATTCCGTCCTTACCCTGAGATAATTGCTCTTCAGTTACTCCTAGCTTTTCATCAGGATTGTTAGCTTCTGTTACAGCTTCTTTCTGCGCAGCTAACAACCTTTCATTCAAACTATTCTTTAATTCAATGCTCTTGGCATTGATTCTTATAGGCTTCACCCTTTCCTTTCTACTTAAGGCATCGGCGACTACATTCGCCTTGCCAGGATGGTATCTTATCTCACAGTCATAGTCATTTAAAGTTTCCATCCATCGTCGCTGCCTCATGTTCAAGTCCTTCTGATTGAACAGATGTTGAAGGCTTTTGTGATCATAATAGATCACACACTTAGTTCCATACAAATAATGCCTCCACAGTTTTAGTGCAAATACCACGGCACCCAACTCCAAGTCATGGGTGGTGTAATTCTTTTCATGCACTTTTAATTGTCGAGAAGCGTAGGCAATAACTTTGCCTTTCTACATAAGCACACATCCCATACCTGTGTGCGATGCATCACAATATACCACAAATTCATCAATTCCCTCTGGCAACGTCAGTACTGGAGCGTTGCTCAACTTCTGCTTCAAAATATCGAAAGATTCTTGCTGCTTAGGCCCCCAGTCAAACTTGCTATTCTTTCGAGTTAGTAGAGTCAGGGGTGCCACAATTCTTGAGAAGTTTTCTATAAATCGCCTATAGTATCCTGCTAAACCTAGAAAACTACGAATCTCAGTAGGCGTCTTTGGCTCTTGCCAATTCATGACAGCTTCAACTTTAGCGGGATCTACTTGGATACCATGCTCACTAACAATATGTCCAAGAAATTGGACTTCACGAAGCCAGAATTCACATTTTGAAAATTTGGCATAGAGCTCTTCCTTTTGAAGCAACTTAAGGATGCAACGGAGATGCTTCTCATGGTCAGCTTGATTCCTTGAATAAATGAGAATGTCATCGATGAAGACGATGACGAATTTATCTAGGTAGGGCTTACAGACGTGATTCATGAGATCCATGAATGCTGCTGGTGCATTAGTGAGCCCAAAAGGCATCACTAGGAACTCGTAATGACCATAATGAGTCCTAAATGCATTCTTGTGTACATCTTCATTTTTAACCTTTAGTTGATGATAGCCTGACCTCAAATCGATCTTAGAGAAGTAACTTGCCCCTTGTAATTGATCGAACAGATCGTCGATCCTGGGCAGAGGATATCTATTCTTGATAGTGACTTTGTTTAGCTCACGATAATCGATGCATAGACGCATCGATCCATCCTTCTTTTTCACAAACATGATTGGTGCTCCCCAAGGAGATGAACTAGGGCGAATGAAACCCTTTGCCAACAAATCATCTAACTGAGTCCTTAACTCTTTCATCTCTGTTGGTGCCAACCTGTAAGGTGCCCTAGCAACAGGTGCTGCTCCTGGAATAATGTCAATTCTGAATTCTACTTGCCTATCTGGTGGCAAACCAGGTAGTTCTTCAGGGAATACTTTGGGATAATCGAAAATGACGGGGATATCTTCAATCTTAGGCTTCGGCTCATCAATAGTTACTTGTGCCATGTAGATGACACAACCTTTCTTCATACACCTTGAAGCCTTAAGCATAGACACTTGCTTAGGCAACCCATACTGAGTATCTCCCTGTATGGTAAGTGGCTCACCATACGGAGTCTTGATCACTACTTGCTTCTTGTCACACACGATCTGAGCTTGGTTATGGGATAGCCAATCCATGCCTATTACTATGTCAAAACCAGCTAACTTCAAAGGAAGTAAGGACAACGGAAAAGAGTGGTTCCTAATGGATATGAAACATCCATCTAACACGGTTGATGCGGTTTCTATGGTGCCATCGGCTAATTCAACCTCATATTTTATACTTAGGGTTCTAACAGGTAGGTTTAACAACTTACAAAACTTATCATCAACAAATGACTTATCTGCTCCCGAATCAAATAACACTCTTGCATAAACATCATTAATAAGGAAGGTACCTGTTATGACATTGTCATTCTGGATCGCCTCCTGTGCATTCATCTGGAAGACCCTAGCATTGGTCTTTTTCCCTTACTCAGCTTTCTTAGCAAACTTTGGGCAGTTGGACTTGATATTCCCTTTTTCATTGCAGTGGTGGCTCCGGAGGTTGCTGCGGGGCTGGTTGCGGTGGCAGAGTGACCACTACAAAACGAGAATCCTCGGAGGGATCCTGTTGTGGCTGCTGCGGCTGTGGTGAGTTGTGATAACTGGGGGTAAACACCCAGTCTATCTGTCTGAACCTCTCCTCATAATTGTCGGGACCATTATAAGGTGATCCCAAAAAGGGTGACCCATCCGAAATTTCGATGGGGTGGTTAGGGGTTCCGGACGGTGGCTCTGCGGGATCGGTGTCTTCGTCCATGTCCATCGCATGGTCGCCCGAGAAGTGGTCTTCAGGTCCTAGTGGGTTAAAACCCACTGGTTTTTCAATGTAGTTTGCCGGGTTGAACCGGCTTTGGAAGACAAGTGTCGGGTCATCGAATGAATAGTGAGGGCTGGATCTCTGGAAGGGAATGAAAGATGGTTGCGGGTTATGGGGCTCATTTTCAGAATGAGGCCCTTAGGAATGGTGATAGGATGGTGACGAACTTAGCGAGACGGATCGCCTCGCTGGCTCCATATACGTCCTCCAATGCTCCTGAGGACTCGTACTCATTGAGGCTGGCGGGGTTCGTCTGTGTGAGGGCCCGACCTCATGGTCGTGGCCTGTGATTGGTGACTTTGCTCTTCCCCTGTTGAATCTTGGTGGCATGATTTAACCTGTCAACATAAACAAAGATAACAACAAGGAATATATATATAAAGGACAAAAATAAAACAAATCGAGATTTGTCCTAAGTTCTTTGTCTAGACTCGAAAATTTAGGAATGTGCAACTGTGTAACTGAGATTAAACACAAAAGGCTAGTGTTTAATTCACTCAGTGTTGGCTCTGATACCAACCTGTCACACCCCGATATTTCCACGTATTACCGGTGGGCCCGGTGGGGAGTATCGTGACGTAGTTGATATCATCATAGTCAAACAACACAATTTTAAATGCACAGCGGAAGCAAAAAAAGATGAATCATATTACAAACCGAATATTAAGTAATATCAAAGTATTACAAACGGACTGTAAGGATCCTCAGGCGGATTAAATAAAAAGGAAACATAGTTCATCAGACTTTAAATGCATCCAAGCTTGCGAGACTCTTATTGATGCTATGGAGAGGCCAACCTATTTCGAGTAGTACCTGCACTTAGCCTTTTTTGGGAAAATACGTCAGTTTACACTGGTAAATACAATTAACTGACTCATTTTGAAAAGGTTTAAGAAAATTGATTTAAATGCACAAGGCACAAAACATTTTATAACTTGGGATAATTATTTATATATAAACTTGTAAAAGAATTACATGTTCGTTATACGTTCAGTAACCCGGATTGACACAGGGTTAAAGATTAATAGACACACCACATGATATAGTCCCGCGGCCAGTTATTCCCGAAACCGGCGGTTATACCTTATTATTTATTTATGCACTGTCGGGTGTACGCCTACACCCCGTGCTTAGGTCGTGGCCATTTCATAAAATGATGCCAAGGATATCCGGGACATGGTCATTAACCCCCCAAAGGCTTTAAGCAAACAAAACAATTTAAACGGGACATTTCAATAAATTAATCTTCATACAATTAAAAATTCAATGCCCAAGCGGTATTTTATATACCGTACCCCAAGCCCGTATAGGGAAAATAAGTTAAAAGTATTTACCTTTGCAAGTATTAATCACAAACAGCAAGTGCACGTAGCTTTTACCGGGTCTCCTATTCTGGAACAAAGGTTTTTAATAACCTATTAGATTCCTAACGGGTCTTTAATTAAGCCTAAACTTAGACCGGTTAGTTTTAAAAGAAGATACGGTTCAAACGCACGATTAAGCGAAGACCGGAATAGAATGTGATTTAGACCCGACAAGTTTGGAGACTTGTATAATATGGGTAAACTAAATACATTCTGGATTTTGAGACAAAAATGATAAGGTTTGACCCGTTTTGGTCAATTTATGCAAACTAGTTACATAAACCGAACCGAACGCGAAAAATGCATAACGGGTAACCATAAGAGTCATATACAGGTTTCCTAAGTTAATATGCCTTATATATGTTGTGACATCAGTAAGATATCTTTTATTATGCCCGAAATGGATTTAAACTCAAATTATGCCCCGTAGGGTATTTTGGTCATTTAAAAGGTTATAAAAGAGATTTAATATGATTCTGAGTTTCGGGTCTGATATAATCAGTAAATATACTTAATTTAATAGGTTATATCAGTAGGGTATTACATATATGTGAGATTTACCATTTATAACTAAACTATGCACCGTAGGGGCATTTTGGTAATTTCATATAAGCCTAAAAGGTAAATTCTGGAAATCTGAGTTTAAAACTTTTGCTTACTGTTAGAATATAAAAATTTACTAAAAATATCAGTAGGTGTCAAGTCTTATATATTCAAAATAGTTTTAGTACATACTATGCGTTTAAAACGCGTAAAAAGGCGATTTCCGGGTTTTATAAGAAAAGCTGATATTTTTAATATTCCAGAAGGCTCAAAATATTTTATTTATCATATTAGATTAGTAGAAAAAGGTTTAGTATCAAAAAGATTTGTAAAACTCATTTTATAGCCCAAAAGGGCAAAACCGACAATTACCGAATCAAGCTTAAAACTCTTTGTTATGCTCAGCCTAAAATTAAATAAAAATCTTCAAAAATCCCAAAATATTATATTACATCAGTGGGTAAAAAGTTTGGTATCAAAAATTGGGTTTAGATAGGCTATATGCTAATTACGCCGTTTAATTAATAAAAAGTTTTCTAGTTACGCTAATGAGCATAACTCCTAATCTAGACCTCAAACTGATGTCAAATTTTAGGGAGAAGTCTATAAATCAGTAATGAAGGTTTCTACTCTTTTACATTTTCAAAAATCACGTTTTAAGGTCATATGGGCATAATAGTCAACATTTAAGCATTTAACGGAAACATGCATATGAATCGGATAACTAATGAACCAAGTTGTATAATCACAGAGGGTTATACTAACATGTAACCTGGTCCTATTAAGGCTCTAAGGCATTTCTAAAACATGCTACATTCGGTCAGAATCGAAAGTCAAAGCAAAAGTCAAATTATGCGACTTTCGGTTCCGAACCGAGCCTAAACTGAAAATTGTCGGGCTGAACATGTTTAGACATGTTCTTACATTAATTACCAAGTTATATTAATGATAAAACAGGTTGTATGGATCCTACATTGCATTAATTTGAAAATAAGCTTTCTGTTGACTTTTTAAGATTAACTTTGACCCGACAATTGACCTAGTTAGAGTGGGGATCAGAGGGTGCCCTTTTAAGGGTTTATTGCCCATATAATTACCAACTCATAGGTACTTTCAATTTGAAATTTGATTGGACAATTTGTGATTAATTACGAAGTCAAACTCTAATTATGACGGTTTGACTTTAAGCTAATTAACTAAGCTAAACTGAATTAAAGAAAGTTAAGGACACTTACAAAGGTCCTAAGCACGCCTTGTGACTCCTAGGAAGGGGTGCTTGAGCTCCAAAATTCTCCAGAAGTGAAGTTGTGAGAGTTTCAAGTGAGTGTGCACAAGAGTTGCAACATTGGAGCTCCTTATATACCCATTTTGAAAATCTAGGATCATGCCAAGGAAGTCTACAGGTGATATGAGATGCTTACAAGTGCCCCCTATGCATGAAATACCATTGGGGCAGCCCCTGGTATGCAAAACAAGCGAGTTAAGTCGGTTAACAGGCCTGAACTGGCACCTGTGCTTGTTTTCTATCGTTGGGGTGCTCAGGCGGCCCGCGTAAGGGTCCCCTGACACCTTACGCGGCCCGTGTGGCTTCTCAGAACCAGCCAAACAAGTTTCATTTATTACATTTCAGCCCTTGGTCCTTTTAAACGTGGTTTTAAGTTCCAAATTTGCATTTTTGACCCTCTAACTTAAATTTTAAGGGCTCCAAGATATATACAAACTTTGTTAAGTCCTTGGTTAACTTTATGATCATCCGAAAAGTCATGAATTTCAACGTTGACGCTTTTAACCCCTCGTACACGAATATTATCATAACTTTCTCATACTTTATCGAAACCTTGTGAAATTTTCATCACATATTCTAGTGAGTATAATTTATCGTTACAAAGCTTCGGGTTCGCTAAAAGGTCACTCAGAGGTATACTTTAAACATGTTGACACATTTAACCCCTGTAGTTTGTAATTTCTCACTTTCTTCCACAATTAGCTTCGTACGATCCATAATTCATTCGTTTAAGGGTATAAACATCGTGTAGGGTTATTGAAAGGTATATTTATCCATTGTTGACACTTTGAACCCTTTTATTCACATACTTTCTTTGTTTGTCAACTTTAGTCCTTCATAAGTGATCTTTTACACGTTTAAAGCTCATGACACGTGTCGATACATTATTGGACATAAATTTACGAGGTGTTACACTTTAGTTTCAGGTACCTGAGGTTCTTCTTGAACCATCATGTCTACCGTCTCTTCAGGAGACCTTTTTAATATAACCCCGACTTGACCATCTTAATTAGTTGCTCCAACTTTCGAGGAATTTTACTATTGGAATCGACTAGTCTACCACGCTTTAGACGTGCAATAGACTCATTACAAACATGTGGTTATCCTTCTAGGACACTCACCTTAATTGGAGAATTAGCAGTTGGTATATGTGACATAATCACCTTTTTAAGGTCAGTGAATGCGTCTGGTAATAGATTTGCTAATCTTTGTATATGAGTTATTCTTTGAACTCTGGTTCACACTTTTAGTTTTTTGAGGATCAATGATAATTCATACCAACTCATTTATTTTCCAACTGCTTTTTATCTCCCCCTGATGTTGGGAATGTTAATCCATTGAGATGGATATCAATTAATTTATCATATATTCCCAACCACCTTTTAAGGTCCCATCTTTGTGCGTAGTGGTGGATCAATTTCAATATATAATGCACAACCAAAATCTTAGAAGAGATATCTTTGGTTTCTGACCGAAAACCAACTATAATGGGGAGAAACTATTACAACATGTTGGCTTGATGTGTATTAATGTTATTGCATGTAAAATTACATGTACGCATATATAAACATGAACTTGCTCACATGATTAGTGGCTTTGCTATCAATTGTGAACGTTTAGTGATCGTCTCAATAAAGCAATTCTTGTGTAAACATAAGCGATATGACGTTCAATATTTATTCCAGTAATCATTAATAACTTCGGAATTGAATTCACCATTATTACCAAAAATAAATATACCATTCTGGATTAATATGCTTGCTATCACATTAACTAACCCACAATCACACAAACTTTAGGTTGTGGATTTGATAACCATTTAGACGATGCATCGATTTAAAACACTAAATGGTATCATGTTGGGATATGCATATCCTTTAATCACTTCCAGAATATTTAGGGATACACACCCTCCATTTGGCAAATATAAAATTTCCCTTGAGAGCAGACATAATATGCCATCAGGTAGAATCTTCAAGTTCTTCATTATGTTTCACATCATTATTGACTCAGTGTGGTCTAACCGGTCATGCCAATAAAGTAAATAATAATGATCTATAAACTTATGTTTATGATCGTGTATGTATTATTTGCACATATGCTAGTACAAGACATAAGACACGATATAATGTAACATCCCAAAAATGTTTTATTAAATTAGAGGTGCATTGGTAACTAGAAAACATAACCTGGTTAGACGACATGTAAAATAGTAGGAATATGAATGAGCTATAACTAAATGAAAATAAGCTCAAAGTAGAGGGGTTAGACTGAAACAAGGATAAGTCAAATATTAGAACAAATGAACCTCAAATACACACATGTGTGTGTGTTTTCTGGATCGTTCTAACCAAGAAGACAAGGAGCAAACCCTAGTGATTTTAATTCCTTCAACCGGAGAGGAATTTCAAGGCTAAACGATCGTATGAACTTCAATTCTTGATCCTCTAAGCTTGATTAGTAGGAAGTAGGTTTTAATTCAATCTTGAGTTCGTGAGATAATTTGGGTAAAGGGAAGTTAGTAATGCACAATAGAATCTAAATGAAGTAAGATTTCGGTTATTTGAAAGATTTGTAGTGTAAACCCACTTGTTATTGAATCATCTTAACCAAGATGATCATGATAAAAGAAGATATGGTGATCTTGACATAAAATGTTGTTGTGATATTTGAATCTTAGGTAATATAATGTAGATAAAAGAATATAATGAACTTGCTTGATTGTTGATGTAATATGAGATGTATTAGAAGAAATCATGCTTGATATCCTTGTACATGATGTTTGTAATATGTTGCCTACCAAGTGCTTGATGAAATGTTTGAATGAATATATAATTCTAATTTGGAAAATGATGGAATGAATGTGTTGATTTAGGCATAAAAGAAGAAGGCTCAAACTCAAGGAAGACGGAAGGCGCACTAGATCGAGGTATGTTAACTTACGCATACACTTCTAATATGTCGTATAATGTTTTCTTTACTGTTGGAACCTGAAGGTTTATTCATGAAGGATTGCTTAGTTAAGGGATTGATTTTGTAATTGTTTTGTAAATGTTTTGGGTCGAATTATGTATGGGTTGGGTTGTTTAGCTAGTAGTCGCTTGGGCCTAGGTTAAAGTCCACTTTGATTTGTATTTAAGCAAACCTCAACCACTTGGTTGAAGTTGATCGTTAGTTGCGACTAAGGGAGGAGCCGAGAATAGCTTGGAGATCTTGTATCGGTCTTTGTTTATCATTGAATGCAAGATTTCTGGTTTGTGATTCTATTATTATTGTTTTGATTATTTACTTATTCTTGAATCGACTTGTGATTGTTTTCCGCACCCTCACAAGTTAAGATCGATATCATTGAAGGATCCTAAACGGGTTTTACAATTGGTATCAGAGCCAAGAAACCAATCTTGGTTCGGTTTTGATATCACTCGGATTCAAGAACATCCTTTGCTACTAATCCAGTTTTTGGTGTTTGTTTTGCAGTGAAAACTAGGTTAGAGCCCGCGTGTACACGCGGTTTAACAAATCAAAATACTTTGAATTGTTAAAATATAATTCAAATCAAAATACTTTGAATTGTTCAAATTTAATGAAAATGAAATGAAAATTGATTCACTATTTTAATAAAATAAACTTAAAAATACATGGGATAGTTTTAGAAAATACAAAATATAATTCAGATTTCACTAAAAATTTCCTTGTACATCACATTACCGCTCTTATTCAACCATTTAACAACATTCGCCCTAAACCGTTGTTGAACTCTGATCACCTCCTTAGCCATCTTCAAAGCAACCATCGGCCCCCTATAATACATACCCTCTTCGCCAATAGTTTGATCCATCCAGCCACCTATAAAACATTCACTTAGGCTGATACCATATATTTTAAGTGGAATGGTACATATTAATGAAAAATGATAAGTGTTCTAATTACAATTTACAAGTCTATGAATACATGTAAAGTTACAAGTTCCCAACAATGCATAAACACTGCACAATCAATGTATATAAAACCAAGGTTGAAACAATTGGAACCAAGTGAACTGCGCCCTCAAAAAGTACCGAACCTGTCAATTGTGATTTGCATACACATTTTCTCAGCTGACCAACTCAAGTCAACATGAGGTACAAACTCCTCTAGTAAATAGGCAATGAAAACATGAGTTGTTTGCCTATTTTATCACAAACAAAGTAATAACTTTCCATTTATAAATCAGAGAAGTGTTCACCATATATAAATGAATAAACTCATGATGAAAGCTGGGTTTTAAGAAGCGCGCCTAGGCGCGAGGCATGTCAAGGTGCAAGCCTTGGCGCCTTAGGTACCATGAGGAACACTTTTTTCAAAAATCCTAAAAAAAGCGCAAATTTTGAAGGTTTTTCAGGCCTGAGGTGCGCACCTCATGTACATAGGGTGTTTTGGCTTGTACTTATAGGTAAAATCATATATAAACCTTATTTATAACTATATTATGAATAAGGGATGCTAAAAACCTATGAGATATATATAAAAAGTTATATAATCACTCTGCGCCTTGGGTACGAAAAGCCCGCCGCTTTTGTGCTTTGTGCTTCGCGCCTCGGTTTTAGACCCCGTTGCTTTTATGCGCCTCTCGCTTTTTAAAACCAAGGACGAATGCCAAACTTCCATGGAAAAGTAACATGAAACAGTCATCTAATAACCATCTATCATCTTAATTCCAAGAGAACAAATGATATAATAAAAATTCCAACTTTAAATAACCTACGAAACCCATATAGGCTAAATCAGCAAGCACACCGATGTAACTAAATATTTAAAAACAATTTTATAATTAAAAAAAGTCATTACCTGAGCGAAGGTATGAAGTTCAAACCCAAAAAATGCATCACCTAACTTTTCAAAAACGTTTAAAAAAGGTCATGTGTATGTTTTATACACATTAAAAAACAAACTCACTTCATGTATGAGGGCAACTAAAGGTAAAATTTATGCTTCCGCTGTCAAGTGATGAGGGGTAACATTCACATGACATACAAAAACACAAAAAGATAAGGCCATCTTTTACTGATTATGAATCTGGTTCACGACTAACATCTGATTCAACCTCTTGCTCAACTGTTATTGTCTTAATGCTAGAATCTCCACCAGACCAAAAAAAAATGCAACTTAATTAAAAAAAATTACTATCATATCATTCATCAAATCAAACAATAGCACCATGATATCAACACATATCAGACAACATTTCAAAACAAATCTTGTTGCAAGTATTCAAGTAATTTAGCTTGAATGTCGATAAATTACATGAAAATAAATCTTCATCAAATCATATCACTACTAAAATCAAACAATTGTACCAAAAACATTAGTTAATAAATACATAGAAACATAAAAAATATGATCAATATGGGAAGCAGTCAACGTTCGAGTAGAGAAAAAACAAAGCGAAGAAGAGAATCACGATGGGAGAAGGATCCGAGCGTTTGTATAACCTGGACGGCGGTGGAGAATTGTATAACCTAGACGGGTGTGGCGAAGATTGGTGGTGGAGAAGATTAGGGGGCAGTGGATGCACACATTACATTGTCAGATTACCTCACCTAAAACAATTGTGAACAATGCACCAAACTACACGACTTTGAAACATAATTAAATCGAACCTGAAGCCTGTGAACCGCACAAGCAGTGTTTAGTCAATAGCACTTGGTTCACCAAATAATAAATTACTCCCCAATCGGTTTCCTCTTTCTACTAAGAACAGAAGCTTTCTGAAATCTCGGTCCACCCATTCGCTCGGTCTTAAACGCTGCAGTTGATGACTTAGCAGCTTCATACACTTCAAAACCAAGAAACGTACAAAATTTTAATTCGTATAAATTATTATGTTTAAAAATAAGAAGCAAAAATTGGGCTACTCCAATCTCACATTTTGTTTCTTCTTTTGTTAATAGTGAGTGTAGATGCTGATGTATGTGCCTTATCTTATTCTTTGGCCTCAATCATGATAATATTTAGATTAAAATTTAGTCTCTTGTAGCAGAGAAAGCACAGTTCAATGCCAAATTTGTTCAAACCCTAACATCAAGTTTTCATCGCATCTTCAAATATCATCACACTATGATCGTTATTACCACTCAACTACCTAAAACACGAGTTTACAAAAACCGTAGCTCATATATATCAAATAAAATAACAAAATTGAAACTAAAACAACGAATCTGGTATGTATCCACTTTGATTCGCTCATATATATCAAATAAAATAACAAAATTGAGACTAAAACAACGAATATGTGATATACTTGACCAGCATATGTAGCGATTTGAGACTGAATCAGTGAAAGATAGGTCGATTGCGCTGGAGGATGATCGGTTTCAGCATTCAACGTCTCTATCTGGGCTAAAACCAAAGATGGAAGAATGGATCAGATGGGTTGCATGAAGATTCCGTAGAGACATTGAATAAAAAAAACTTGATGAATAAATGATTTGATTAAATGTTATGTATGTGATGAATAAAACAGGGGAAATAAAAAAACTTGCAAACATAAACATGCAGATACATCGGGTAGTCAATATGTATAAACTCAATGTATAAAAGGAAAGTGAGGATTAATCAAACTTAAAACTCTTTTTAAGCCCTAAATTAACAACAATGGCATAAATATCAGAAAACAGACGAAAGAAAACCCAGTTTTTTTTTTGTTCTTCACCCCACGAAAAACTAAAAGATGGTGTGGTGGGTTTCTATCTGTGGTTTTGTTCAAGATCTGAGTGTTCAGGATCTAAAAAAACTAAATGAAATAAATCACAAAAAAGGACTATGAAATTGAAGGCTTACGATCTGTTGAACAGTATCTCCAAAGCAAAGAGCAAATCTGGGCAGAGTAAAATAGAACAAAATTAGAGTTTGCAAGTTTAATGGAATTTTATAAAATATGCATGAACAAATGTTGTTACCGAATGATGAACATTAACGATTAAACCCCAGAAAGCCGGTTTCGTGGCCGGAACCCTAACCGCCTTTGTCACTATCAATCTTCAAAGCTTCCACCACCGCAATCTCCACTTATCAAACCCTGCAGTCACAAATCAGAACCCAAATCATCACTGCTTGCTGAACATATCCGCCTACAAATCTATATGAAATCCGACGGTAGATGGTACTGATGGGGACTGATGTTGCTACACCCTTTACTTGCTCAACATTTGGAATCAAGTGTGAGATGTGAGAGACAAAGGTGGATGATGTTCTTGAGTCGCCCGAGAGAGAGAAGGTGAGAGAGACAAAGGGGACTGATGTTGCTACACCCGATTTGCTGCCCCAAAATTAGGGTTTAGAAATGAAAGAGCGGCAATAAGAGAGAGAAAGAGTGTTTGCTTTTGAATTTTGAATTCTTGGAATACTGAAGGAGTTGTGAAAAAAAAAAGAAATCCGGAGAAAATGACACGTGGGAAGGAGAAAGGGGGGAGGTTTGAGGTGGTGACACTTGGCCTACTCAACTTTTGCTTTATTATATAGGTAGATTATTGAATCTTCAAACTGTTCTTGGTGAAATTATTGAAAGATATCACTGACTTTGGTTTGTGTGATTTCAGAAAAACTGTTAGCTGATTTCTCGGGAGTTGGTGATCAAAGAAAATTCAAAGATTACGATATCTTTGAATTTTTGAAAAGTGCTGAAAATCAGGGATTACGAGTCAACAGTTCTTATCTCATATCTGTTTTGCAGGTCTCGACTCGCGACCATCAGCAGTCTCGGCTTGTCCTGTTCCGGTCTTGACTCCCAACCATCAACTGTCTCGACTTGTCCTGTTCCGGTCTCGACTCGCAACCATCAACAGTCTCGACTTGTCCTGTTCCGGTCTCGACTCGCAACCATCGCTGTCTTGACTTGTGTGGATTTAGTCTCGACTCGCAACCAACTACGGTCTCGAGTTGTCTGCTTCTTGGTCTCGACTCGCAATTATAGTCTCGACTCGCAACGTCACTTTGCAACGTTACTTGGATTTGGACTTTGAACTGTTGACACTTTTGGACTTAAAAAAATTAATTAATTAATTGGTTGATTAATTAAGTATGTCGATAAATAACGTTGATTTGGCTGCCCTTAACAAACAACAAGAACTGGACTCAAAGGTTGGAACCACTACACGCATTCCAAGGTTAACCGATGCAAATGATTTCCCAGAATGGAAATGGCGCTTTGAACAACATGTGAAGGTCAAGGATTCAAAAATTTGGAGAAGCATCATGAGAGGTCCAAGGGAGATAATGACAGACAGTCCTACTGAACCAGGTTTAAAAGTTAAGAAAGCCAAGAGTGAATATACTGAAGAGGATTTCAGTATAATTGAAGAAGATGAAAGAGCATTGTCCTATCTGACCATGGGATTGGGCCCAGATATAGCTATTGGCTTTCGCGCTTGCAAATCTGCCAAGGAACTATGGGAATCATTGATCGATGTTTACGAGGGAAATGAAGATATGAAGGAAAGCCGAAGGAACTTGCTCAGACAAAGCTTCAATAATTTCAATCACATCTATGGGGAAACCGTTGATAACCAACTTCAGAGGTTTGTCAAACTGGTCACTCAAATGCAGATGGAAGAAATTCATACATCAAATACTTCAACAAATAGGCAACTTTTGAATGCACTACCAAAAAGCTGGGATTATCATGTTGCAATGATCAAGAAAACAAAGGATCTCGCTAGGTGCAGTTTGTCAGAAATGATTTCCCATATCAAAGCATGTGAACTGGATGATAAGCAAAGAGAAACCAATTATAAAAACAGCATGCTAGCTGTAGGATTCACTATTGCTCCGTCCTCGTCAAACAATAACAATGCAGCCCTCTTGTCTCAAGGAGGATTTCAAATGTTTAGCAATGCTGCATCTACTAAGGCGGCTCCTAGTTCAGTAAACATTTATTACTCTGGGTCTCCTGCACAAGCTGCTCCATCATCTTCTACTGCTGCTTCCGCTTCTGTTGTGAAAACTTCCACTGCTGCTTCCGCCTCCACTGCGAAAAATGAGATGATAGCTTTCTTTACACAACAGTCAAAAGAAAATTTGGATATCGCAGCCTCCGTTATAAACTGTTTGAACGCCTTCGTTGCAGGAAAAATGGATCCTCCAAAATGGTGTGGCGATGACCTACTTCAGATCCATCCTGATGACGTTGAAGAAATGGACATCACCTGGCAGATGGCAATGGCTGCTTTCAGGGCACAAAAGTTTGTTAAAAGAACAGGTAAAAACAGGTGGGGCACCTCTTGGAATGGAGCTACTAAGGTGCCTTTTAACTTGCGCTGTTACAACTGTCATGAGGAAGGGCACTATGCTCGAAATTGCACAAAACCACTGATAAATAGAGAACAAACTCCTGCACAGCCCGTAACACCTAATCGAGAAAGAGCTCTTGTGACTACTGCTAGTGTAACAGATGCTGCTGCTACTGGAAGTCCTCAACCACAAGGATTAGCTCAAGCCCTGGTGGTTCAACCCAACATCAACTTTGATTGGAATTCAGAAATTGAGCGTCTGAACATTTCTGCTCCAGAAAATCAAGCTGCTTCAAATATTATTGATTTTATGACCTCAAATGATCAAGTATCTGCACAAGAGGAGGAGGCTTCAGCTGAAAACTTTGCTTTCATGACTCAGATTCTTTCAGCTCCAGTTAAAGGTCTAACCAAAGAAGAGGTACTTTCTGCTTTCTGTACTCCTGAATGTAGAGAAAGAGTTGAAGTTTATAGAATGCACAACGCTGAGCTAATTCAAGATTATCAAGACATGAAAAATAAAAACTTTACTTTATCGAAAAACGAAAAACTTTACAAAGAAAAGATCGAAGCTCAGCGAAAAGACATCATCAAACTCAAGGATGATGTAAGTGTAAAATCATCTCAACTCTTATACGTTCAGGAAAAACTGTGCGCTGTGACTAAGGAACTGGAAGATATCAGAGACATATATCAAATTAATGAGCTTAATATTAAGAAATTTGATTCTTCCAGTAAATTAGTAAAAAATTTATGTGATCAACAACTTGCATACAAAGAAAAGAAAGGGCGTGGTTTGGGTTATAATCAGACTCCTCCGCCATACAATGATAATTATACTTATCTGCCGATGACTGAGGAGGAGATGATGAATGAGAGTAAAATGACTTATGGTTCTAAAAACAACAAGTCGTCATCTAATGACAGACCAGTTGAGAAACAGAAGTCTCCTCCATTGCATTTCGTTTCCAAAGGGTCAATTGATCCTAACGTTTCGTCTTCATGTGCAGATGATTTTTCTGAAGTAAAATGTGAAGATGTTCATGGGAGTGAACCAGTCGTTATTTCAAATATTTCTGAACCTTATTTTGAACAAACTGAATCTGACATTGCTTTTGGTCGTTCTTTATTTGCGTCGTTTTCTGCTTATGTTTCGTCTTGTCAGCCTGTTGTTTTGGGCAAAACTGATGATGTTTGTGTTGAAAATTTGAACAATAAGTGTGGTGATGATTGTTTTTCAGCTAATGTGTGTGATTGTGATGTTTCTAACGTTTCAGTTAATGACAGTGTTATAGGTGAGGTCCCCCAGGACACATTCAGTGAAACCACTGAAACGACTTCTCAAGAAAATCAAGAGTATCCTGATTCTTCTTCTGAATCTGTCTCAGTGGGTGTCCCTAATGTTGAATCTAGTGGTACCCCATTGGAAACTGTAGTTGAAATTGAACCTGAATCAGTTTCACATGATAAATGCGTTGAGGAAATGCATATGGATGAAACTTCTGCAAGTTCAAATAATGAACCTGAATTAGTTTCACATGATACATGCATTGAGAAAACACATATGGATGAAACTTCTGAATGTTCAAATAATGAACCTGAATTAGTCTCACATGATAAATGCATTGAGAAAACGCATATTGATGAAACTTCTACATGTTCAAATACTGAACCGGAATTAAGTAATGAAGAAAAGAGAATTGAGAAAAGTGAGGAGTCAGAAAAGCCACCAAAATGCTCAGAATAACCACAAGCACAACATGTTCAGCAAACTAAAACGCCAAATCATTTAAAACCAAGCAAATCGTGTAAAAACTTTCAAAATACTCACAAATTGAAGCGTCAAACATGTTTTAACTGTGGCATCGCGGGTCACATTGCCAGAAATTGTGTTCAACTCCCAAGGGCATCGTACAAGAGAAAGTCCATGCAAGATCAGAAGGTCATGTCTAACCGATATCGTTGTTCAGAGTCAATGACGACTGAAAAGACTAAGACAATGAAAAACAACTATCGCAAGACTAAACCTTCTGATCAGGATTGGAATGCTGCCAAATGCAAAAATCAAAATCACCAAAATGATTTTCGAAGATATCAACATAATGCTTTTGGTAATTACAATTCTAACTGGTCAAACAAGCATTGGAAATCTAAAGCTAAGGCCAAGCAATCCAATCCATCGCATACATGTTATCGAAACTCTGTCTTTCAAAATACTTCGAAGTTTTTAAATAAAGACAATTTAGTGTGGCAGAGAGTGACTTATATTGATGCACAGGGAAAACCCAGATCCACTATGGGCTGGGTTTCTAAATCTAACTAATCCCGCTAATCGTGCAGGAACAGCTGTGGAGGACTACCGTGCGCCTCTGGTACATGGATAGTGGCTGTTCCAGGCACATGACAGGAGACTTATCCCAACTGGTAAATGTCAAAGAATTTAATGGTGGATATGTCTCATTTGCGGGAGGAGATTCAGGCAGAATCACGTTGAAAGGAACAGTACGAAACAGCGTTTTAAGCTTCGAAAATGTTAATTATGTTCCAGAACTGAAACACAATCTGTTGAGCATTTCTCAGATTTGTGATCGAGGGAATTCAGTTCACTTTACAAAGAAAGGATGTCATGTTCTTAAACCTGGGATTGTCATTCCAGAAGACTGGTTTTTAATGTCAGCAGAGAGACGAGGAAACGCTTATGTAATTGATATGAACAAGAAACCGTGTGAAGAAATTATTTGCCTATTCTCGAAGATTTCAGAACATGATGGTCTACTGTGGCATCGTCGCCTTGGGCATGTGAACATGAAGAACTTGAACCGTCTGGCTAAAGGTCAACTAGTACGTGATCTTCCAATAAAAGATTTCATGTTGGTTGAAAAGTGTGTTGCTTGTGCAAAAGGGAAAGCTCATCGAAAACCTCATAAGGCAAAACCTGCACCCTCGACGAAGGCCGTACTTGAATTACTTCACATGGACCTTTTTGGTCCAGTGAATGTGCTAAGTATTGGCAAGAAAGCTTATTGTCTTGTAATCGTCGATGATTATTCTCGCTACACCTGGGTATATTTTCTCAGTCACAAAAATGAAACTGCAGTCTTAGTGAAACAATTCATCACTCTGGCTGAAAATCAAGCGAGTGCCAAGGTGAAGGTTATTCGATCTGATAATGGGACAGAATTCAAGAACATTATTTTGGACACATTCTGCACAGAAAAGGGAATTGATCGTCAGTATAGTGCACCACGAACTCCTCAACAAAATGGAGTAGCTGAAAGAAGAAATCGTACTCTTATTGAGGCTGCACGAACTATGCTAGCTGACTCGAAGCTTCCTAGTTTCTTTTGGGCCGAAGCTGTTAGCACGGCTTGTTATGTCCAGAATCATGCTTTAGTAAATAAACGTCATATGAAAACTCCTTATGAGATTCTGGAAGGACGCAAACCTTCGGTTTCACACTTTCGTATCTTTGGATGTCCTTGTGTATTATTACTCATGGACTCTAATGGAAAGTTTGAGGTCAAAGGGGACGAATGTTTCTTTGTTGGATATGCTAAAGGCTCTGCCTATAGGGTATACAACAAAGTAACTAAAAAGGTCGTCGAGTCGTGCAACATTGAGTGGCTTGAAGAAAATGCTACGGATGCTAGAGTCGGACCAGATTGGTTATACGATTATTCTGAATTGTTTAAGTCATTTAACATTTTGTCAAGTGATTTTTCAGATGAAGGTGTGTCTATTCCAAAACAACCGCTGTCTTTTGAGGACACTGAAGAAGAAGAACAGACAGAAGGAAGCGTCAGACATCATACCATTGATCCGCCGGGAATGGTGTTTACGCAGCATCCTACGTGTCAGCAAACGTCCCATCAATCCCCTGAAGGTGCTTCAACCAGTGGTTCTGCATCTAAAGGTTCCGGATCTGCACTATTTCCTGAACCCATTCCTGAAGATTGCATTGTTACCACTCCATTCGTTCATAATACTGCAGCATCTAATGAGGGGGAGTCTAGCAACACCACCACTGAAGACGAGACCGTACCTGACCTGGCAATACCCACAAGTGTTCAACGAAATCATCCTATAGAGAATGTGATTAGTCCTGTAAATGCAGGAGTTTTAACCAGGAGCCAATCGGGAACCATCAATACTTGCTTATATTCTTGCTACATTTCTCAAATCGAACCTAAAACTGTTGATATAGCTTTACAGGAACCAGGCTGGGTAGATGCTATGCATGAAGAGCTGAACCAGTTTGAGAAGCTTGGAGTATGGAAACTTGTCAAGTTGCCAAAGGGAAAGCGCAAACTTGGAACTAGATGGGTATTTCGAAACAAGCAAGATTCTGCAGGGGTTATTGTTCGAAATAAAGCAAGGCTGGTGGTTCAGGGATTTCGACAAATAGAAGGTCTGGATTATGATGAAGTATATGCTCTGGTTGCCCGACTTGAAGCCATCCAGATCTTCTTAGCTTACGCGTCATATATGGGGTTCACTGTATATCAGATGGACGTCAAGACAGCGTTTCTATATGGAGATGTGAAGGAAGAAATCTTTGTTGAGCAGCCACCAGGTTTCGTGCATCCAGATCATCCAGAATATGCCTACAAGCTAGACAAGGCATTGTATGGATTACACCAAGCACCACGAGCTTGGTATGCCACACTAACTGAACATCTTCTGGCTTATGGGTACACACGTGGCACGATAGACCAGACTCTGTTTATCAAGAAAGTGGGCAAGGATCAGATCTTAGTTCAAATCTATGTCGATGATATTATTTTCGGGTCTACAAGTGAGGAGCTTTGCAAGGAGTTTGAGAGAGTTATGAAGAAGAAATTTGAAATGAGTGCTCTTGGGGAAATGACACTGTTTTTGGGTTTACAAGTCAAGCAGAATTCTCAAGGGATTCTTATCCATCAAGGGAAGTATGTGGATGACGTGCTAGCAAAATTCAACTTTTCAGATGCGAAACCAGCTGAAACACCAATGGCAGAGAGACCGTTATTGACTGAAGATGAAGAAGGATCTCCCGTGGATCAACGTCAGTATAGGTCTATGATCGGGTCGTTGATGTATCTGACAGCTAGCCGACCGGATATTATGTTTGCTGTCTGCAATTGTGCAAGATATCAGGCTAATCCTAAAACTTCTCATCTTATTGTTGTTAAAAGAATCTTTCGGTACCTTAAAGGCCGACCACGGTTTGGTCTGTGGTATCCGAGGGATTCTAATTTTGATTTGTTTGCGTTTTCTGACAGCAACTTTGGAGGTACTGACAGTGACAGGAAATCTACATCAGCGGGATGTCAATTTCTGGGCGACAGGCTCATATCTTGGCAATGCAAGAAACAACAAACGGTGGCGATATCTACAGCTGAAGCTGAGTATGTTGCTGCCTCTGCATCTTGCTCTCAAGTGGTGTGGATGCAACATCAATTGCAGGACTACGGTTTGACTTATCTCAACACTACTATTTACTGCGATAATGATGCTGCAATACAAATTGTTAGAAATCCTGTTTTTCACTCCAAAACCAAGCACATAGACATAAAAGTTCATTTTATTCGAGATTGTTTCGACAGAGGTCTTATTACACTTGAGCAAATCGACACAGATGCAAATGCTGCCGATTTGTTCACCAAACCTGTCAGCAGCTCAAAATTCAAAGTGCTTGTGGATTTTCTGAAAATGATTCGTTTCACTGACTGAGCATGTTTTGTTTCGTAGGTAAATTTGTTCATAAAGTTTTCTATTCTTAGGTAGTTTTTATTTATGCTCCAATTTAGGGGAAAAAATTTGAAAATTTGAAAATTACAAAAACATTAAAAAATAGAAAATTACAAAAAGAGGCGTTACATGACTGGGAAATGAAATGAATTTTCACATTATGGTCAAGGGCTAACTCATGTAAAACCAGTATCGAAATAGTTTGACTCTAGTATTGATGTGTTGGTAGGCTCTATTCTTAAGACTGGAAACATTGGCTGTTTTTGTTAAGAACTAAATTAGTACATGACCCCAGGAAAGAAAGTCACTTGGAATTAGCTCATTTCTATTTGAATGTCTGTATGTTGTCCCGATACACACAATTTTGGTCTGTCTCTGAAATCTTCTCTGAAAAAGTCGTGTACCTCCTCTGCTGCATCCAGATATATGCTGACCTGGAGGTGCTAGGCAACGACGGCTTCTGCTGCATCCAGATACATGCTGACCTAGCTGTACGTTGTCGCGCTATAGATCTAATACACCCGAAAGAGGCCCTCAAGTGCCCAAAAGAAACCCCAATAAACCTATATCAAATTGAGAAAAACTCATTTGATCTGTATATTATATCATCTCTGCAAAAGATCTATTATGTTCTCTTCTTAGTCTATTCCCAGTTAAGCTTTCAGAGATCTGGATTGGACTTGTGAAATATGTGGTAGGGAAGCTACTTACATGATAGAGTGTGCTGTTTATACTTCCGGGATTTGATTAGTATTTGCTTGGGTGTTCACTGTTAAGAAATCAAAACATGATAAGATTCGTTACAGGCAGTTATATGGAAAAGGTCTGGGGAGATGAGTTTAGGTGGACAAATATATTGGCAATCGTCTAGATCATTCGGTAGTAGATCAGTGTTGATAAGTGAAGTTAAGCCCGAAACCCTGTGATTTGATCCCTGAGTAATCTCCGTAATTTTATAATTTATTTTTGTAAATAATAATTTTTATTATTTATTTTTGTTTTTTAGGTTTTTGCAAATCATGCTCAGAAAGTTTAATGGGTTAAAATTGTTAACTGTTTAATGGATTTGATTATAATTAAATTATTAAAAGAAAATCTTTTCAAAGATTATCAGTCTTTTATCAGCCCAAACAGTTGTTCCGGCCCAGGCCCACTCAGTAGGGTTAAGGTATAAATCAAGGGTCTCGAGTCGAGACCTCACTTCTCACTCGAGACCTTCTGAAATTCTCTGTCAAAGTTCCGGCGTGATTTTCTGATATTGTGTTTCCGACTTGATTCCAACGGGATTCTCCGGTTTCGAGTCATCATATTCTGTGTTTCTAGTCTCGATTCACTATTTATTAAGGTATGATGATGTTTTGTTTTGAAGTTTTGCAGATAATATGAAGATTTGATGATGATCTGATGAAGTTTTGAAGATGACCAAGAACCCTAATTTTTATATATTTTGGTCTTCAAACGAATCATAAGATGTTTTTGGGATTTTGATCCAAAAAGCTGAAAAGATAAAGTTGTTTGTGGGGGTCTCGACTCAGATAACATAGGGACTCGAGACCAGTGGTTACGAGTCGCAATCTCAAGATCTCTTAGTCTCGACACATGGTCTTGACTCTATAGCTAATGGTCTCGACTCGTGGTCTCGACTCATGGTCTCGAGTCAACAGTATCAGTTTTAAGTCTAAATTGTTGTTATCTGGGTCATGATACTATTGTTTGATTTTGCCTGCTGACTTTAAAGTTTGAAGTTTCTAATAAATTTGTGTTTTATGCAGATATGGATTTGAAATTTATCTCAACACATAATCAAGCGGGATATTTAGCACCTCCTCCGGAGAAACACAAGAAGTTGTACACTTCATTGATGAAAGGTCTCAGCAGCTGTCGTATAGTTCACGCACTACGAGAAAATCCAATTATCTACGAAAATCTTATTCAGGAGTTTTGGAAAAATGCGAAAATTGAAGTTGTTGAAGGAAAGGGAGTTATTGTGTCTGAAGTTCAAAAGAAAGGTGTTACTGTGACAGAACAGATGATTCGAGAAGTTTTACAGTTCAATGATCAAGAAACAGATTCAATTGAACTTCCTGCTGGTACAGTTGAAGCGATATTGCCAAGATTGAGTTATGAAGGGAAGTATCCACCTCTAGTTAAGAAGTTTGTGCATCCATATTGGCGTCTTTTGTTGCACATGTTTGTTTTGTGTATGACAGAGAACAGAGGAGGCACAGATCAGTTGAACATTACTCAATCTGCTGCTCTTGTATGTGTGATAACAAATGAGCCTTTCAATTATTCAAAGTATATTTTGGAAGCGATGAAACGGAATGTGTTTGGAGTTAGAAAGGACAAGTTTCTCATGTATCCAAGGTTTTTGCAAATGATCTTTAATGATCGTTATTCAGAGTTGGAGAGATCTGGTAACACATTGGAGTTGAAGCCTATGGGTCCAGCTTGTTTTGGTGCTCTCACTCCAAAGAAGGGTACTGAAAAGAAATTTGAAGGATTAATTCCGTTAGAGAAATTTGATCAATTTGCAGAGACTGAAGATGTTGTTGCTAATCCAGTCATTGTGCAACCTGTTCCAGTGAATGATGCGCCTGCAAATGCTATAGTTGCTGAAGAACATGATATTCAAATGGGTATTGAAGATGAGCCTGAGACAGAGATTTTGACGATTGACTCTGATGATGAAGGCATTGAGATTATGTGTGATTCTGGGGAAGATGAAGAGCTTCCTCCTGAAGCTGAAGTTAATACTGTTGTTTCTGCTGTTCCACCTGTGATTACTGCTGAAAGTTTGGCTTTGCTATTAAAATCTGTAACTGATAAGATGGGAAATCCTCCTTCTGATCTTTCAGTATCAAGTGAAGAGCCTAGTGAAAACCCAAAGGATTCTGATTCCATGCCATTGAAGCGGAAAATGAGGGATCCTCGACTCGGAATGTATGTTGAGCAAAACAAAGATCAATCCTTGAATATTGCTGAAGATGATGAAGGTTTATATGATTTTGATTTTGAGAGAAGTGTTGCTGATATCACCACCACTACTGGAAATATCTTTGAGTTTGATGCTGACATTCAAAGAAATGATGTGGATACCACCATTGCTGATGTTCAAGTTACAACTGTAGATACTGATTCTGTTGTTGATACTATGTCACTTGGTATTTCTGAATCTGTAGGTCCTTCTGGAGTTGTTCATGATATGCCTAGCAGTTCAAGTGGTAAAAGACCTGAAGAACCATTGAGAATGCCATTTGATGATGATTCAAGTGATGATGATGAGTTTATTAGCATGAGAGATATGAAGAAACGAATGGTTGTACTGGAGCAAGATTCCATTCATAAAGATGCGAAAATTATCCAACTTGAAGATACGATAGTGAAGAAAGATCAACAGATTGAGCAGCTTCAAGGAGATGTTAGTTTGTTGTTCAATATGGTTTATGATTTACGTGGGAAGTTGGAGAAGAAATTTGGACAAGAGTTCTCTGATCCAACTGATGTTGAAAACAGAAGAAAAGCCTTTGCTAAGGATGATGCTGAAAGAAGTGCTGCAATGGAACAATATTTCAAGAGAGTTACAAATCCAGAGGCAGACAAAGAGAAGGCGGAAAGAATTAAAAAGAAAAGGGAGTTTGTAATTTTGAAGAACAAGAATTTAAATCCAGATGATGAGGATGCTCATGCAACTCACCATTTAATGGATGTTGGTGAAACTCTCTATGATAAAGTTGGAAATCGTTCTGGTGTGGTTAGCTGGGGATATGATCATGATCGTAAAAGATGGTGGATAAAGAGAAAAGTTGGTCCTGTTGAGTGGTACAAACATCCAGGCCAGTTTCAGTCTTTTACTAAGGTTGATTTAACAAACTTGTCTAAAGAACCTTATGTAGATGATAAGCCTAGAGGTGTTGGATATCTGTTTTTTGAAAGATTGCAAAGGGAAGTTCTTCGTAACTTTCCTTCGATGCGCACGGCAGAATCTTTCGTTAGACCAGCTAAAGGGATTAGAGATCCGTACCCAAACAAGCGTATGAAGATTGTGCACTGGCATGTAACTGATAAAGAAAAGACAATTCCGTTGGTGAAAAAGATTCCAAAAGGTGCTTTGAAGTCTTTACATTTCTGGATTTATGATGAGCGTCTAGGACAGGCAGTGATTGTTTGTGATGATGATGTGAGTTTTCGTTTGGTGGATCAAATTGATTTGTTGAATCTTGCTTATGAAGACTTAGAAGTTTTAGCTCGTAATCAGATTAGAGCTACAGAAAAATATGAAGAAATAGCAAAAGGTTGGACTGCTGCTGTAGCTTCTGTTCTGCATATCAATCGAAAGGGTTTTGGTGGTTACAAAGATAGTGCGAGTGGTGATCATGACAGTCGAAGTTAGAAGAACCTCCATGCATAAACCTAGGGGGAGATTGTTGGAACCTGAAGGTTTATTCATGAAGGATTTCTTAGTTAGGGGATTGATTTTGTAATTGTTTAGTAAATGTTTTGGGTCGAATTATGTATGGGTTGGGTTGTTTAGCTAGTAGTCGCTTGGGCCTAGGTTAAAGTCCATTTTGATTTGTATTTAAGCAAACCTCAACCACTTGGTTGAAGTTGATCGTTAGTTGCGACTAAGGGAGGAGCCGAGAATAGCTTGGAGATCTTGTATCGGTCTTTGTTTATCATTGAATGCAAGATTTCTGGTTTGTGATTCTATTATTATTGTTTTGATTATTTACTTATTCTTGAATCGACTTGTGATTGTTTTCCGCACCTTCACAAGTTAAGATCGATATCATTGAAGGATCCTAAACGGGTTTTACATTTACGAAAGACTTTAGCTATGATCGTTTAAGAATGATGTAGAGTGTTTAATCCTATTATTGTAAACGGGTCATAAGAAATGAATGCGTATGAAAAGGAAACAAGTCATCGCCGGCTCGTCTTGAACAAGTCGAACTAATGAAGGATTAAAGGAGAAGAATATGGTTGATTAACCCATCATAAAGGGTTTAAATGGAATGTATGAATAAGTGATGAAAAGGAATGTATCTTAATTGTGACAAACACAATTAAGGGATGGGATGATTTCTCCAAAGTTGAGACGATAAGTATTGCCCGTTTTTTTTACGGGTCGAAAGAGAATAAGTATGATGTGAAGGAGCGGGTAAAATAGTTATAATTCGTTAGTTAGATATTGACGTGTTTAACAAAACGGACTTATGAGTTTGTGTGATGTAGGTAAATCCTCCGCGTAGGTGATGTGACGACATCGGAACGAACACACGCACTACGCCCGTATCGCGCTTACGAAGGAACTTGCCCCAAATAGATAAAGGATTTTTGTTTTGGTTTAATCCTACGTTGGGGTCTTTTGTCGTAAACCTTATATCTTTTGTAAACCTTATATCTTTTGTAAACCTTATATCTTTTGTAAGTAAACAGGTATAAAACTTGTATTTTGACACAATAGTTCAGGTTAACACGCGCAGCTAGTTAAGAGGCGGGTGTTAATTTTGAACTGTGGAAAAAGGGGTATTTTGGTAAATATTGTATGGTTAAATGTAATGCTTTTCACTTTTAGTGAAATTTCCCGTCAAACTGACCAAACGTAAGTAAGGGCGTTTCAAGTTGGTATCAGAGCCAAGATTTGAGGGAATCAAGCACAAGTCGGAGTGCTTGAACTCAAACCGACAGCTCGCGTGATGGTGTGTTCGGTCCAATGCCGCAAATGAGGTAAATGGTCAAGTTTCAGTAAAGACGTGTAGGTATTATGTGATATTAGCATGAAGTTTTAGCTTGGTATTGAGAATGCTAAGGGTAGGGGTTATATAGGGAGGGCCACGGGACTTGTAGTGTCGGAAACGGGCTTGAAAAGTCGGAAAATAGCTGTTAAAAAGCTGCAGGAAAAACAGCACTCGGAGGGCCCGTCGCCGACGCCCATACTTCAGCCGACGGCGACGGCCAGCGCTTTTCAGTCCGCTGAAAATTTAAAATTTTTCCCATTTAATGCATCTGTACTTTCTCAAAGCCCGTTTTATGGCCCCGTAAAGTTATACCAAGTTGTTACGAGTCTAACTGCTTGTGGTTATTCTTATGAACGAACACCTTTAGTCCCTCAAGTTTCAAGAATTCACCTTTAGCCCGAAATTGAATTTCTGATGCATTTTCGTTAAAGGACTTTTGTCCAAAATAAAAAATTTCCAAGCTGACAGGTCAGCTCGACCCCAGCCAGGGGCTGCCGCCCCTTGGACCCCGCTTTCTCAGGGGCGCTGCCCCCCGAACCCCCGCCAAGGGGGCGCTGCTCCCTTGGATCCCCCGTTAGTCCCGATGACATTCAAATGAGCGTGCACTCTTACTTGAATGTTACCTGCAATCTCATAATACCCTAAAATGTCCAACACAAAAGTAGGGATGACCGGATAAACTTCGCGAAAGTTTATTAATGATGGTATGGAATGATGCGTAACGAAACAATGAATGTTGAAAAAATTATTGAAATATAATGATGTAAGTGATGTACATTAACTTGAATGATGAATGAAGTGAATGCATATGATAGTGATTTGATATGTTAAATAGAATATGAATTGTCGATTAAAGAAAGATGTGTTTGTGTAGATGTCGGATAGAAGTGGTACGAATGATGATGAAGTGGCACGACAGGAACAACTGAAAACTACGATATCGGAAGAAGTTGGAAAGGCAATCGAGGCGAATATTTCTCGGTTAGCCCAGTAAGTAGAGAGTCAAGTGTTGGAGATGGTAGAGGGAATGATGACCATCAAGTTAGAGGAATTAAAGGAGATGATACGTGAAGTACAAGGGAAGAAAAGTACTAGGAGATGTACGTATAAAGAGTTCATGGCGTGTAACCCCTTACCATACAGAGGGGAAATCGACCCGATAGCGTGTCAAAGGTGGATTTCAAGTACCGAAGCAGTGTTTGTAAGAAGTAGGTGCGAGAAAGAAGATCAAGTGATGTTTGCAACAGGTCTCCTCCAAGTCCAGGCCAAGGATTGGTGGGACGCTCATTGCAAGAAGGTAGGGGAAGATAAAATCCAAACTCTAACGTGGCAAGAGTTTAAAGAACCTTTCTTGAAATATCATTGCCCTCAGTCTGCAATTGATAGGATTCAGGAAGACTTTTTGCGTCTTCGACAGAAGGATGAAACGATAGATGAAATAACGAATACGTTCCTTGACAAACTGAAGTTTAGTAAGGAGATAGCGGGGGATGAGAAGATGCAGATTAAGCGATATCACGGTATGCTGAAAGCTGAGTACCGAGAATTTATAAACCCCTCCCAGTGTGACACGTTGGAGGAGTTAATTAACTGTGCAAGGGACCGGGAAATTGAGTTGAAAAGACAAATAGAACGAGGAGAGAAAAGGGTGTTGGATAAGCCTACAAACCCAAGCCCGACTAAGAAGTCTAAGTTTCAAGATCAAGGCAAGAAAGGAAAGTTGAGTAGTGGAATCCCGACCTGTAAAACTTGCGGAAAACACCATTCGGGTGAATGTTTACTCGGAAAAAAGGGGTGCTACAAATGTGGTCAAGAGGGACACCCGTATTACAAGTGTCCCAACAACCCAAAGACATGTTACAACTGCTATCAAACTGGGCATATCAAAGCAGAGTGTCCGAAACTCCAACCAGGCATTAAGAAAGAAGGAAAGAAGGAAGAGCCACCTAAGGCACGTGGAAGGATGTTTCAAATAACATCGGATGAAGCCAAAACTCACCCGGAGGTTGTTTCAGGTATATTCTTAATAAATTCTATACCTATGAACGTTTTATTTGATTCCGGAGCTAGTAGGTCGTTCGTTTCAAATGAATTGTTACATCATCCCTCCTTTATACTTGAAAAGATGTTAATGCCCTTAGAAGTGGAAGTAGCTGATAGTAAAAGTTACCTGTTGCATGATATATGTAGAAGCTGTAAAATTTTGATTGAGGACGAGGAATTTAGTATAGACCTTATTCCAATGTGTATGGGGGAATTTAAAGTAGTTGTAGGAATGGATTGGCTAGCCCAAAATCATGCGGAAATACAATGTGAAAAGAAGGTCATTCATGTTGTAACCTCGGGTGGAAAACGGGTAAGTATTCAAGGGGATAGGGTCGTCGAGCCGAAATTTTATTCTATAATTGAAGCTGTTAAGTATGTAAGGAACGGGGGAAGGGCTTATCTATCTTATGTGATAAATACCCATCAAGTTGTTTCGAAGATTGAAGATGTGAATGTCGTGAATGAATTTTTGGATGTGTTTCCGGAAGATTTACCGGGCCTTCCGCCTGAACGTGAAGTGGAATTCAAAATAGAGCTTATCCCCGGCGCCAAACCGGTTGCTAAAGCTCCTTATCGGTTGGCCCCGACCGAAATGAAAGAATTGATGACGCAACTCCAGGAGCTGCTCGACAAGGGTTTCATACGTCCGAGTGTGTCACCTTGGGGAGCACCCGTTCTTTTCGTAAAGAAGAAGGATGGGTCGATGCGTATGTGCATCGACTATCGGGAGCTAAATAAACTAACAGTGAAGAACCGCTACCCTTTACCCAGAATTGACGATCTCTTTGATCAGTTACAAGGGGCGAGTTGGTTCTCTAAAATAGATTTACGCTCTGGTTATCATCAAGTACGAGTGCAAGAGGAAGATATTGCAAAGACGGCATTCAGAACCCGATACGGACATTATGAATTCTTAGTTATGTCTTTTGGGTTGACGAACGCGCCAGCCGCGTTTATGGACCTTATGAATTGTAGGTCCCTTAATCCCGTATAGATCGTACAAGACTGTTAATCTATCAAGGGTGCGGAATCCCCTTGATTGATCTTCGAACACAGAAACAAGATTATGTAGAAGAACAAGAACCGAACACACAAACACGCAAACTTTCAAACAGATCTTCTGTGATTATCAAACTCTTAGAATCGTTTTACAATCACTAAGATCTACAAGAACCTAACAGCCGATTTCTGTTTTGTTCTTAACCTCTCAAACTTGAATGCTCTCTCTAGTTGTCTAAAGTGTCTGCCCATAAAACTCAAGACTAAGGCTGTTTATATACACACAGCCAAGATCTCGAATTGGGCTTTGCCCATATTACATTTGTCACATAAACTTGGGCCTAAAGGACTTAGTACAGACTTGGACTGATTGGGCTTCAGAGAACTCGTTTTTTCTTTAAGTCTTCATGATCCAATCTTCTGTTTAATATCCAAAGACCAATCCAAAGCTGTTGTCATATAACATGCACCAACATGAATCGAGTATGCCGACCCATGTTGGACAAATTTGTAATCGTGTTCATTGATGACATTCTGGTCTATTCCCAAAATGAGGCCGAATATGGAAGGCACTTACGGGAGGTACTTGAAACACTCCGTAGAGAGAAACTGTATGCATAATTCTCTAAGTGTGCCTTCTGGCTGAGGGAAGTGCAGTTCCTAGGCCACGTAATAAACTCAGAAGGTGTCTTGGTGGATCCAGCAAAGATTGAGGCGGTAATAAAATGGGTTTCCCCGAAAAACCCGACTGAAGTAAGAAGCTTTCTAGGCCTCGCTGGCTATTATAGAAGGTTTATCCAAGACTTTTCAAAAATGGCATTACCCCTGACTAAATTGACTAGGAAAAAAGAAAGGTTTACGTGGGGTGAAGAACAAGATAAAGCCTTTCAAGTGTTAAAAGAGAAATTGTCGAGTTCCCCGGTATTAACGCTGCCAGAGGGGACGGAAGATTTGGTTGTCTATTCAGACGCTTCGCGTCAATGGTTGGGGTGTGTCTTAATGCAAAGAGGGAAAGTTATTGCATATGCTTCGAGACAGCTTAAGTTACATGAAGAAAACTACCCAACCCACGACTTAGAATTGGCAGCGGTAGTCTTCGCCTTAAAAATATGGAGGCATTATCTGTATGGGGCAAAATGTACGATATACTCAGATCATAAAAGCCTCAAATATTTTTTTTGAACAGAAAGATTTGAATATGAGACAACGAAGGTGGCTGGAACTAATTAAAGACTACGACTGTGATATCCATTACCACCCGGGAAAAGCAAATGTTGTTGCGGATGCTTTGAGTCGAAAAGAGTACCCACCCCCAATTCGGGTTAAATCCATGAAGATGATAGTTACATCTCGCCTCCTTGAAATAATACGAGCTGCGCAAATAAAAGCACTGGAGGCAGGTGACCCAAAGAAAGAAAGAATAAAAGGGATAGCTGAAAAGTTGGAAGAAAACACGAATGGGCTCAAAACGAGATTCGGTTGAATCTGGATACCACGGTTTTGTGAGACTAAGACCGCAATACTCGAAGAAGCTCATAGGTCACGGTATTCGGTGCACCCTGGAGCAACTAAAATGTACCATGACTTGAAGACAAGCTATTGGTGGCCCGGTATAAAACGCGATATTGTTAAATATGTCGCGAAATGTCTGACATGATCTCAAGTAAAGGCGGAACATCAGAAGCCATATGGAGAATTACAACCCTTGGAAATCCCGGTATGGAAATGGGAAGAAATAACAATGGATTTGGTAACCAAGCTTCCTAGAACGAAAAAGGGGCACGATACAATATGGGTAATTGTAGACCGACTCACAAAAAGTGCTCACTTTTTACCAATTCGAGAGGCCTACTCCTCGGAAAAGATGGCGGAAGTTTACATGAACGAGGTAATATCTCGACATGGGGTACCCGTGTCAATCGTTTTGGATCGGGATACTAGATTTACCTCACGTTATTGGCAGAAATTTCATGAAAATATGGGCACAAGGTTGCACATACGTACTGCCTATCACCCCCAGACTGACGGTCAATCGGAAAGAACAATTCTGACGCTTATTGATATGTTGAGGGCATGCGCATTAGACTTTGGAGGGAATTGGGATGACCATTTGCCACTAGTAGAGTTTTCTTACAATAACAGTTACCATAGTGGTATCAAAATGGCTCCTTATGAATTGTTATATGGAAGGAAATGTAGGACTCCCGTATGTTGGGGTGAGGTTGGACAAAGGGAGCTCGCGCCTAATGAGTTAATAGCAAAGACGAATGAAAAGATCGATTTAATTCGAGCTCGATTGAAGGCGGCCCAAGATCGGCAAAAGGCATATGCGAATAAGAAAAGACGTCCAATCGAGTTCCAAGTGGGAGATCATGTGTTACTAAAGGTATCCCCATGGAAAGGCATAATTCGTTTCCGCAAACGTGGTAAATTGGGTCCTCGTTATATCGGACCGTTTAAGATTTTGGCTCGAATTGGGAAGGTCGCATATCGCTTGGAATTGCCGTCTACTTTAGACGGGATCCACAATACTTTTCATGTATCACAACTGAGGAAGTGCCTTGCGGATGAATCAGCGTTCGTGCCTCTTGACGACATTGAATTAGATGAGAGTTTAAACTATGTTGAGAGACCGATAGCCATCAAAGATGTTAAAGTAAAGAATCTTCGCAATAAGGCCATCAGACAAGTTCTGGTTCAATGGCAGCATCTGAAAGGGTCGGAACTTACCTGGGAATCTGAAGATGAAATGCGGGAGCACTACCCCTTTTTATTCGGTATGTAAATGTTAATATTGTATGTATTCAGGTTTCGGGGACGAAACCCCTTCTAAGGGGGGTAGACTTGTAAATGAGTTATTATTTGAATGCGTCTGGTAATAGATTCGCTAATCTTTGTATATGAGTTATTCTTTGAACTCTGGTTCACACTTTTAGTTTTTTGAGGATCAATGATAATTCATACCAACTCATTTATTTTCCAACTGCTTTTTATCTCCCCCTGATGTTGGGAATGTTAATCCATTGAGATGGATATCAATTAATTTATCATATATTCCCAACCACCTTTTAAGGTCCCATCTTTGTGCGTAGTGGTGGATCAATTTCAATATATACTGCACAATCAAAATCTTAGAAGAGATATCTTTGGTTTCTGACCGAAAACCAACTATAATGGGGAGAAACTATTACAACATGTTGGCTTGATGTGTATTAATGCTATTGCATGTAAAATTACATGTACGCATATATAAACATGAACTTGCTCACATGATTAGTGGCTTTGCTATCAATTGTGAACGTTTAGTGATCGTCTCAATAAAGCAATTCTTGTGTAAACATAAGCGATATAACGTTCAATATTTATTCCAGTAATCATTAATAACTTCGGAATTGAATTCACCATTATTACCAAAATAAATATACCATTCTGGATTAATATGCTTGCTATAACATTAACTAACCCACAATCACACAAACTTTAGGTTGTGGATTTGATAACCATTTAGACGATGCATCGATTTAAAACACTAAATGGTATCATGTTGGGATATGCATATCCTTTAATCACTTCCAGAATATTTAGGGATACACACCCTCCATTTGGCAAATATAAAATTTCCCTTGAGAGCAGACATAATATGCCATCAGGTAGAATCTTCAAGTTCTTCATTATGTTTCACATCATTATTGACTCAGTGTGGTCTAACCGGTCATGCCAATAAAGTAAATAATCATGATCTATAAACTTATGTTTATGATTGTGTATGTATTATTTGCACGTATGCTAGTACAAGACATAAGGCACGATATAATGTAACATCCCAAAAATGTTTTATTAAATTAGAGGTGCATTGGTAACTAGAAAACATAACCTGGTTAGACGACATGTAAAATAGTAGGAATATGAATGAGCTATAACTAAATGAAAATAAGCTCAAAGTAGAGGGGTTAAACTGAAACAAGGATAAGTCAAATATTAGAACAAATGAACCTCAAATACACACATGTGTGTGTGTTTTCTGGATCGTTCTAACCAAGAAGACAAGGAGCAAACCCTAGTGATTTTAATTCCTTCAATCGGAGAGGAATTTCAAGGCTAAACGATCGTATGAACTTCAATTCTTGATCCTCTAAGCTTGATTAACAAAGTGGTAAGTCGAATTTCATGAATATATGATTAGTAGGAAGTGGGTTTTAATTCAATCTTGAGTTCGTGAGATAATTTGGGTAAAGGGAAGTTAGTAATGCACAATAGAATCTAAATGAAGTAAGATTTCGGTTATTTGAAAGATTTGTAGTGTAAACCCACTTGTTATTGAATCATCTTAACCAAGATGATCATGATAAAAGAAGATATGGTGATCTTGACATAAAATGTTGTTGTGATATTTGAATCTTAGGTAATATAATGTAGATAAAAGAATATAATGAACTTGCTTGATTGTTGATGTAATATGAGATGTATTAGAAGAAATCATGCTTGATATCCTTGTACATGATGTTTGTAATATGTTGCCTACCAAGTGCTTGATGAAATGTTTGAATGAATATATAATTCTAATTTGGAAAATGATGGAATGAATGTGTTGATTTAGGCATAAAAGAAGAAGGCTCAAACTCAAGGAAGACGGAAGGCGCACTAGATCGAGGTATGTTAACTTACGCATACACTTCTAATATGTCGTATAATGTTTTCTTTACGAAAGACTTTAGCTATGATCGTTTAAGAATGATGTAGAGTGTTTAATCCTATTATTGTAAACGGGTCATAAGAAATGAATGCGTATGAAAAGGAAACAAGTCATCGCCGGCTCGTCTTGAACAAGTCGAACTAATGAAGGATTAAAGGAGAAGAATATGGTTGATTAACCCATCATAAAGGGTTTAAATGGAATGTATGAATAAGTGATGAAAAGGAATGTATCTTAATTGTGACAAACACAATTAAAGGATGGGATGATTTCTCCAAAGTTGAGACGATAAGTATTGCCCGTTTTTTTTACGGGTCGAAAGAGAATAAGTATGATGTGAAGGAGCGGGTAAAATAGTTATAATTCGTTAGTTAGATATTGACGTGTTTAACAAAACGGACTTATGAGTTTGTGTGATGTAGGTAAATCCTCCGCGTAGGTGATGTGACGACATTGGAACGAACACACGCACTACGCCCGTATCGCGCTTACGAAGGAACTTGCCCCAAATAGATAAAGGATTTTTGTTTTGGTTTAATCCTACGTTGGGGTCTTTTGTCGTAAATATTTCTTTTGTAAAACTTATATCTTTTGTAAACCTTATATCTTTTGTAAGTAAACAGGTATAAAACTTGTATTTTGACACAATAGTTTAGGTTAACACGCGCAGCTAGTTAAGAGGCGGGTGTTAATTTTGAACTGTGGAAAAAGGGGTATTTTGGTAAATATTGTATGGTTAAATGTAATGCTTTTCACTTTTAGCGAAATTTCCCGTCAAACTGACCAAACGTAAGTAAGGGCGTTTCATATAATGTATAAACTATCATGTTATATCATGCTATTATTTCCACATGTCATTCTCATATTTTGCCACTTGTGGTGGTCAATCTCATTATTAACTTGGCTATCGTTATAATTTCTTATGGTCGATCTCATTGGTGGTCAATCTCATTATTAACTTGGCTATCGTTATAATTTCTAATGGTCGATCTCATTATTACAATGACCATCATTGCAATTTTCTCAATTATGTCATGATCACGACATTTTCAATGATCGTTATATAATCGCATTCACTTCAGGAAATGGATTAAAACCAACCAAGTTTCATGGCTTGTCATTAGTTTTCGGACATAGGGATATAAAGACACTATAAAACACTGCATACTCTTATTATAATATTGGTACTTCAGTAGCATATCCTGAGATGTGACAAATGAAAATTGTTATATCCGATTTTCAATGTAAATAATCTTATCTTTGCATACATTGAGAAGTAATTACATGATTGAATCATGTACGATTTATCGGCCTTAAATCTTATGGCCTCCTATAAATTAACAATGAGATGTTAGGAGTATGACACTTCGGCCTTGTATAGATCAGTAATGAGATGTTGTGAGCATAACACTTTGGATGGCATGTCTAAGCATATTCATACTCTTTCATGATTTAGTTTTTTTTATTTAACATATCATCTAAACAAATCAAAGCATATAAAAGACATAAAATTGCAATAGTGATAAGCCTATCATTATAGGTCATGCTCCCATAAAAGACAAAATAGATATATGATGAAAGCCACAGTAAAATCATAAATCTTGATTAAAAGCAAGATAACATTTATAAAGAAAGATGAGTAAATCAATATATGATTTTACTACTAATTTATAGCAATAATTTGTCATCAACGAGAGTAAAAATTATACGATAACTTGTCATGTAATGTCCAAAATTCTTATATAACAAATACATGTCATGTAATTTCCAAAGTTCTTATATAGCAAATATAAGAATACTATAAGCATAGACTTATCATATGGTATATCTAGACAATATGATTACGACCACTTTGGTGGGGTGGTTGAGGCTTTATGCCTCTTGAGGAGAGACCATGGTTCAATTCCTTGCATCTAGTAAACTTGGTGTAATTTAGAAGTAGAGATTAAAAAAAAATACGTATAACAAATATCTCTCAGTATCTCAGCTCATATACATAATATATCAAAGTTTAACCAATCACAAATATAGCATACATACATATCACAAGTACATCGTACATACACACAAATATTTATGCCTACTTTTAACAAATATCTCACAGTATCTCATGCTTTTTATATCTCATGATTTTTAAGGAAACAAAAAACAAACGATCCTTTATTGCTCATGAATAGGCCCTTTTATTAATATTTAATTTTGTTGTTATCTTACGGATAATCTAAAAGATCTTGAGGGTCTGAATGTTAACTTATTTTGCAATATATCTTTTGCTATATAAGTTTTCAAATGTTTAAAGCTTATACAATTCATATAACACTTATATGATAACATCTATATATATTTATATAATCATGGCAAATAATGAATACAGTAAAACAACTTAGAGATGAGAACATGCATTAATTTGTTATGTTTTTATTTGTTGGAGTCTAAAACACCAGAAAATATCGAGCACAAGATATCCTAATTTATATGTTTAGTACAATAACAAGGCTCCAGTGTAAAACTCGATATCTTTAGTTATTTTATAGTACAATAACAAGGCTCCAGTGTAAAACTCGATATCTTTAGTTATTTTAAATTATTAAAAAATCCTAATGAATTAACATCCAAACAAATTGTTCTCATGACTCACCATCAATTTCGTTGGTGGTTTCACCAAAGCAATCGGCAAAACGAGAATGTGAAAGCTCTATAATTCCCTAAAACAAAATCCCAAATCATGTTCGCACGGGACTTCTACTGTTGATTTATTTTATTTACTCAACTAATAGTACAAATCACTATTTAGCCCAAAGAAATTTATATAATTTGGTTTCTTCAATAACAAAAAATTCATAAGTGTATGAAGATAATAAATATAAATATCGGACTTAACCCAAAAATTGTATGAGTTATGATAAGGATTATTATTGGAGATTCAAGAGAAGAACACAGCATATCTCTAACACAATCCAAAATTGTATGAATAACAATATGGATTATTTTGAGATTGAAGACAAGAACAAAACAAATTAATTAGATGATGTTGAGATGTACCTTATGAATCTTTAATAGCAACTCGTGCTAATAACGTGTTGTGAAACAACGACCTACTAGCCTAATAGCAAACCATAAGAGAAAGATGTAGGGAGAAAGATATATTTCATTGATAGATATATCATACAAGAGATACAATGGGAAGTATATATAGGAGAAGAAAACTTGGAGAAGAAGCTAATCTATTTTTGGTGTTGATAACCATAATATTAATAATATATTTATAACAATAATTAATTAATACACTTATTTTATTTTCTCATCATTAAAATATTTTATAATTAGTACGTAAATAAGGGAGTAGGATCAAATACAAACTATATTTTGCATACAAACTGTAAGAACCATTTAAAAAGTGTCACGTGAAATCCAACCAATTATAAAGAAATGAAAAAATAATATTCTAAACAATATCAATTATATTGAATTCCTTATAAATATACTAACAAACAATTAATTCTTTATTTGGATCTTTCTTTTGTTTTCAATGTGCTGATTAAGAAAAGTGCTGATATCATTCAAATATGTGCTAAAATCAATTATCTTGATTAATTTTCATGAGCTAATATAATTCAAAAGTGCTACTTTTATGTGCGTATTGTTTTGGTATGTGTTAATTTAACTTTTTTTAAGTGCTAGGATCTGTTCTTACGGTTTGTAGGATAAATATGGTTTGTACCGGAACCAACCCCGTAAATAAGATAACTAAAAATAACTCTAAGCATTATAATTTTAAAAGTAAAATACTAAAGATCACTAAATTGTGATTACAATTTTAAAAGTAAAACACTAAAGATCACTGAATTGTGATGGAGGCGTTGTGAAGGAAAAAAAAAACTAAAATACTTTTTTTTTTTTTTGAACAACAACTTTCATTACAAAAAGCCATAAGCAAATCGCTAAGGCTATTAACACACGACCATTACAAGTTAAAATTAAACCAATCCCTCCACATAATATTATTATACGTAGATCTATTTATAATCCAAAAATAGCCCAACGCCTTGATATCTTCTTTTATTTTTGCCACGTTCACACTTTTGTTGGCAAAGATGACTTCGATCCTAGATTTCCATAGGCACCACATAGCCGTAAACACAATCGCTTGAATCGTCTTATTTTTCTTGTTATCCCCATAGACATTCTTATGTGCCATTATGATGTCTTTTACCGAAAAAGCAAGATGAGAAAAGATGATCACTGTTCTCATCCCCTCCACCGCATAGCTTACATGCCACCGAGTCTATAGTTATGTTTTTTTTTTTGCAAAGCCAACAAGGGTCGGCAGTCTATCTTGCGCCGCTTTCCATACGAACGTGTTAAGTTTCTTAGGAACCCATGAGTTCCACTTCCACACAAAAAGAGTCGGCTCCGCTTCGGCAGCAAAAATGTGATTTTTCACTGAAGCAACCGAGAAGGAACTCGACTGATCGATTGCCCATCTCCATTGATCTTCGTTGTCAGATAAAGCCACATGTCGCAGTAGGTTCAATAAATCCGCAAACTCCATGCTCTCCATCTGATTAAAAGTCGACCGTTTCCACCTTCAACTAAAATACTTTACATCCCAAAATTGTGAATGAATCAGATACAAGTTTTTATTAAGTGATGGCCCATTGTAAATACACCACACGTAATGACGAACATATTGTGAAAATCCATCCCCTCCAATGCAACCCATAGAATTGCTTGTCCATGTTAGCCAAATGTAGAGTTAAATGCACTGCATTGCTGATGGTCTAATACATTTATAGTAAGTGTGATAGGTGACTCCGCCTATGTGACACCTACATGATGCTCTCTTTATAGAAATCGGCAATGTTAGAAATTGCGCTCTTTATAGGTGACTCCACCTATGTGACACCTACATGTGGTGTGATAAGGGTTACACTCACCACAAAACATATCGTCTTAAGCGAAACAAACGATGCTAAAATCGTTTGCTTTAGTAAACAAGATACTACAAGTCTTGTAAACATTTGGTGTAGTCAACATATGACAACCAAAAAGAATAATGACTTTAGACAAAAAATGATACCCATAAACATTACTTGTTTTAGTCTAGGTTCTACGACAAATTTTGTAATCAAATTTGATGATTACAAACTATTAGCACATGGAAGGCATCTTTTGTCATACCTCTTTATAGAAATCGGCAATATTAGAAACTGCACTCTTTATATAGGTGACCCCACCTATGTGACATCTACATGTGGTGTGATAAGGGTCACACTCACCACAAAACATATCGTCTTAAGCGATATTAGAAATTAACGACTTTATAGGAATTAAAAAAAAATTTTGATTAACCTACTCTAAAATTTTCCAATTTTCAAGTTAGCCTATGACTAAAAGATATATGTGAAAAAAAAGTCCACATTTAATAAGCTATTGATAATAAAAAAACTATAAAAAAGCTTATAACAATAAAATATTATTAAAAATCAAGTGATTTTCATGGTTTCACGAAATCTTAGTAGTTAAGGTTAGAAAAAAGTTGTGACCAAGTTGAAGTCAAGTGTTTTTTTCTTCATTGCTATGTTATTTTATCATTTACATCGAGATAGTTGGTAAACGGGCTACAAGCTGCGCCGCTATCCCTTTTTGAATAGCAAAACTAAGCCTTTTAAAAACTACGTCCATAGATCTCGGGGTCATAACACCATCTAATTTATCTGTTTAGTCCCTTAACATGTACCTCATGTAAAGGGTATTTATGTCTTTTAACCTTCAATAAAAAAATGGTTGTTAATTGAAGAATTGTTGGTCAAGCCTTTGATATAGAAAGAAGTTGGGGTATTTTCTTTATAATAAATCCAATAAATTTTGTAATCTTAAATATAACAAACAAAACAGTGGCTATCCCCCAACTTTATAAGCGGAGTGTAGAATTAGTGTAAAAAATAATATTTTCTCTTCGTTTTATGTATCGGGAATATCTCTAAGTAAATATTAGGATACTCCTAGGTCCATAAAACTTTTTTTTTTTGAGATACCCTGATCTTGTCTTTTAGATCTACCACTGAAACAAAAACGTATATAAATTGCAAAGTTTAAAGTTATTGGATTTTTTATTAAAAAAACACATCAACTCTTTCCATATTAAAGGATTGACTAACAAATATTTTATAAACAACCGACTTCTTTATAGATTGAAAGTTAAAAAGACGAAAATACCCTCACATGAACTGCACATAAGGTATCAAACGGATAAATTGAATGGTGTTAGACAACTGAAATGAAACCGCTACAAAATGAAACGCATGATGTCGAAATAACAAGATTTAAGAAATTTAAATTGAAATAACAAAACCGATCAAACCAGATGAACAAAAACAACACTTACCTAATGATAATTGCTACACATTAAATAAATAAATTTGAATACAAGCATTACTACAAATAAATTTGCAACTATTGGCCCACAGAAACTCCAAATCTACACCCAACCCCTTACAACTAAAAAAACTTGCAAAATGATCCAAAAATCACCTCCAAATGCCAAAAAAGAAACTAAAAAAAATAACGCCAAACCATCATCCTAACTACTACTCTAATCCCAACTTCCAAAAACCTCACAACTTCTTTTTTTGTTTTTTTGAAAAGTTCTATTTTTAAACATCTGGCAATTAAAGATGTGTAACAAAACCGATTCTTAACGTGCACCAGGTCGAGTAAACGACTCATCAATCGACAAATCTTGACCGTTAGCCATTAGATCAAGCGATCCCATGTTCAAAATGGAATGCCTTGACACTTCATCAGAACTGCGTTCTCGTGCAGCAGCCGTTTCCACTCCCTTTTCTATCAAGATTGCGTCTTGTATTTCCTTAATAACTTCAGACATCGAAGGTCTCATGTTCCCGTGTGGTTGCACACACATCAAAGCTTTTTCGGCTATCTTCCACATTGATTGGATGTCGTATTCATTACCGAGCGCTGGATCAATGATTCCTTGAATGTCCCCATTCTCTATATGCAACTTTGCCTGTCATCGTATCAATACAATCATTTGTGTTTGTTTAAAACTGGTCGGGTCGGGCCAACCAAACTGTAAATAAATGGGTCAAAAATTTGAGTCCTAGCGGGAAGGGATGTTAAATGGATTTACCCATTGAACGATGTTACGGCAATTTATACCAAAGTTTTCGTTTGAAATCGCTTCTTGACCGGAGATTAGCTCGAGAAGGATGACCCCAAAACTATAGATATCGGTTTTGTCTGTTAATCGGTTTGAAATATAGTACCTACAATGCACAAAAATAGGTGGTTTTAACAAAAAAAAAAAAAAGTAAAATGCCATTTTCGTCCCTGAGGTTTGGTTAGTTTTGCGACTTTCGTTCAAAGGTTTGTTTTTCCGTATCTGGACCCAAAAGGTTAGGAATCTTGCCATTTTCATCCGGCTTGTTAACTCCATCCGTTTTTTTCGTCAAGTCAGGGGTTTTTCCGTCTTTTTTGTTAACTTAAAGGGCAAATTGATCTTTTTCAAGTTATAAAAAGACTAAATACCCTGAAAAAGACCGAATTGCCCTTTAAGTTAACAAAAAAGACGGAAATACCCCTGACATAACGGAGAAAAATGGATGGAGTTAACGAGCCGGATGAAAATGGCAAGATTTCTAACCTTCTGCCCCGCTTGCGGTATGCGCATATAATGTATATATGTGTGGGCCATCAGGGGGCAAAAGTGAAAGTGCACTAATTTTAACGTTATTTTACTAATTTCGTGAAAATAACGTTAAAAGCTGAGGACGGTTAATCAAGCATCATGTGGTGGCGTTGATAGCTGAAAGACAAAAGGGTACATGCACTAATCGGTCTTTGTCCCGATTGCTGAGTGTTATGTGCCTTATGTCCAAAGCTTGATGCAAAACTATCGAGCCGGGGGTCTCACTGGAAGCAGCCTCTCTATTCCTACGGGGTAGAGGTAAGGCTGTCTACATCTTACCCTCCTCAGACCCTACCTTTGCTTTGCTATTGGTGGGATTTACTGAGTATGATGATGATGATGATGATGATGCAGAAAAACAAACTTTGGATGAAGGTCGCAAAACTGGCCAAACCTCAGGGACGAAAATGGCATTTTACTAAAAAAAAACCACTCTAAAGTGGTTCAATTTTAATGGGACATCCGAAAATGGAAAGTGTTACTTACTCAGGATCAAGATAGCCAACGGTGCCACGAACAATGCTTGATACATGTGAAGTCCCATCAATTGCAAGCTTCGAGAGGCCAAAATCAGAAACTTTAGCCCTCATGTTCTTATCAAGAAGAATGTTGCTTGTTTTCAAATCTCTATGGATGATGGAAGGGACACAACCAGTATGAAGGTACTCAATCCCTAAACAAATTCATCAAACAACCATCATCATCATCATACTCAGTATATCCCACCAATAGCAAAGCTAAGGTAGGGTCTGAGGAGGGTGAGATGTAGACAGCCTTACCTCTACCCCGTAGGAATAGAGAGGCTGCTTCCAATGAGACCCCCGGCTCGAAATTCATCAAACAACCAAATTAGTATATGTATCCACATAGAAATCTTGATTCCTCTCCAACTAGACTTCTTCAAATGATTGGAGCTTGTTTAGAATAGGACAAGTTTAGGGTTGTTCAAATTGCTCGACGCTCGCTCGGAATTTTCTCGTTCGATTCAACTCGATTGAAAAAGGCACTCGATTCAGATTGGTTTGGTTTGTAAACGAAACGAGCACGAGCAAAGGTCCGCTCAGTTCGGTTCGGTTCAGCTCATTCGGCTAACGATTCAGCTCAATTTCTCTCGATAGAACCAGTTGACTGTTTTTTCCTAGTTATTTGTTACATTTATACTTGTTATGTGATAAATTTATACATGTGTTCTAATTGGACGAAACCTCAGGGATGATAATTGCACTTCACTCTAAAAAATAACACCCCATCGTCACTTTCCTATTTTGTTCTGCGAGACTGTGATGCTCGCTACACGGCACATGCTCGACGTTCGCTCGAAAAAATGCTTGGATCGAAAGACGGTCGTTCGAATTTGGCTCGGTTGAAAACACGCCGGGTCGGTGGTTCGGTTTGTAAACGAACCGAGTACGAGCAAAGTTCTGATCGGTTCGGTCGGCTCGTGAACAACACTAGACACGTTACACAAAATAGCAACATACTTTGGTCTTTGTACTTGCTTTTGTTCTATTTAGATCCTTGTACTTGATTTTGTTCTGGTTTGGTCTATGTTTTCAGTTCTATAGTGGTAGAAGTATCTTTTGGCTATTTTTGTTCAATATTCGTCATATAAAGCAAATGTCTTTTTTCTTAGTGCAAAGACGAAGGCACCTTTTAATGACAAAAAATGGAACACAAACATTCTTTTAAAACTAGATCACTACATACAATGACCATTGACCAAAATGGAACTGGATAATGCAAGTATGTTGCTATTTTATGCAATTTTCCCTTTATAATAGCTTAGAAGTCATGAATTCTAATATGAAATGAACAAGAAACAAAATATTGATTTCCAAGAAAGCAAACCTTTGGCAGACTCTTCGGCAATCTCGAGTCGCTTGAGCCATTTAATCCCTTGTTCCCTAGCTAAAGGTCCTAAATTTTAACGAAAAAGATTCATTATCACAGCAGAAAACCTAAAGTTCGAATCGGATCAAGAACATAAAGAGATTAAAAAAACCAAACCGTATAGATGTTCTTTGAGTGTTCCATTATGCATGAACTCATAAACAAGAATATCCTTCCCTTCTTCTTGGCAAAAGCCTAGAAACTGTACTAGGTTTCTATGATGGATTCGCGAAAGAAGGCTCACCTTAATCAAACAAACAAAAAACCATACAAATAAAACAATCAGGAACAGCTTGTTGTAGCAAGTAGAGTGCTAAACGGGTCGTGTTCGCAGGTTGGCGGGTTCAACCCGACCAGAACCCAAAAATTTAGATGAACCCGAACACTACCCGAACCCAAAAATTGTGTCATACATATGAACCCGAACACGACCTGAATATTCGTGCCTTGACCCAAAAACGACCCGTTCAACCCGATTTTTTTTATTTTTTTTTCGCGATTTAATATATTGATATTAAAATTTTACTTAAAAGAACACAAATGTATATAATACAATTACATTTTAATTACAAAATCTTGTATCAGTTTCTCTTTTTAGGTTATAGTTATGGCATAAAATGCATACCCAATTTAACAAATGACATAAAACATATTGTAAGAAAATAACATTTAATATAAATGGGTTAAACGGGTCAACCCGCCAACCTGGTGGGGTTGACACGAACCCGACCCATTTAGCTAAATGGATTCACGGGTTCAACCTAGAATTGACCCAAACCTATTTAGACTAAACCCAAACCCGCGAATTTCGTGTTAGGTTCGTGTCGTGTTTTCAGGTCGTGTCAGAAATTCACACCCCTACAAAAGCTACCTCATTTGCAAACTCTTTCTTGCCCTGATAAACATTATTATTTTCAAGTATTTTGACAGCGATTTCCCTTCCATCATTTAATTTTCCGTAATAAACGGTGCCGTATCCTCCCGAGCCAACTTTGTTTTCGAAATTCTTTGTGGCGTTTCGTAATTCGGATAATGTGAAGCTTTGAGCAGCTTCTGTTGCTGCATTGCTCGTAACAGGCATGCCGTGTTTGGGCTCTGATAAAAAAAAAAGTAAAAACCGACAAATAATAAGTTAGAAAACATAAATTACTTGGTGTCGTGAAATTGATTCTCTCGCTATTGAGACTTTGTCAACTTTTAACGTCTAAAGAGTTAAAGTACACGGATGGTCCCTGTGGTTTACCAAAATTTTGGATTTGGTCCCTAGCTTTCCAAAAGTACATGGATGGTCCCTTTGATTTGCACTTTGTAACGCACTTTGTAAATGCGTTACAAAGTGCAAACCAAAGGGACCATCCGTGTACTTTTGGAAAGCTAGGGACTAAATCTAAAGTTTTGGTAAACCGCAGGCTATGCAGTTAAGTTTTGGTAAAAATTACCGCTATATCACCGCTATACCACCGCTATAACCTATATATCGTATAGCGGACCTTGACCGCTATCCGCTATTTTACCGCTTTAACTGCTTAGACCGCAGGGACCATCCGTGTACTTTACTCACATTTAAATAAACAAATTTTGCTTATGAAATAAACAACTTAATACTAGTTGGAGCAAGGCTGATTATCAAAAGGTAAACCAAATTACCTAAGTACCCTTTTTAAGCTAGTTTTCAATAAAAATGATAATCAAAGGGTAAATGTTTTTTTACCTAATTACCCTTTTTAAACTGATTTGATAATCAAAGGGTAATTTTTTTTACCTAATTACCCTTTTTAAACTGATTTGAGAGAGTTTTACTCCCATCTCAGACATATCCTTTTTAATAATAATAACCTTTTTGCCATCTTATGTATTAGAACTTGTCAAACACTCATATATCTTAGTGTTAACTGCCATTTTCGTCCCTTAGTTTGTCCAATTATGCAAGTCCAGGCCAGATTTCAAATTTGTACATTTCCATCCCTGACATTCTTGAAACATGTCAGTTCCGTTGATAAACTTAACGTCTGTTAAAACCTGCTGCTTAATGAAGGGTAAAACGGTCATTTTCTTTTTTTAAATAAAGAAAAGAAAATAACATTTTTACCCTTCATTAAACGCCCGGTTTTAACAGACGTTAAGTTTTTGGAAGGAACCGGCATGTTTCAAGAATGTCAGGAACGAAAATGGTACAAATTTGAAATTTGGCCTGGACTGGCATAACTGGACAAACCACGGGGACAAAAATGGCAGTTAACTCTTCTTATTATTACATTTCCAAAAGCAACAGCACATCAGACTATATCAAACATCCTGTTTAGTTACAGCTGATTATATGATTCTGATTTTTGTAGAATCACATAATAACTTTCAAAACACAAATCCAAACACCCCTAGGGACGTTGTGCTTTATTTGTTGTACCGTATGCATGAGAAGCATCTAAATACATGTTCCATGAGCTTACCTGTTTTGGAATATTTCTTTCGTTTGCGAAGGAGTAGACACGAAGTTAAGAACCCTAAGAAAAGGGCAGAAGCCCCGATCACGACGCCAATAATTATGTTTCTATTCCGTCTCCCTCCGTTACTTCCTTTGTTAAGACTGGCATTTCCCGTGTAGCTGAAAAGATTAAAAAACATAAAAACTAGGGCTGCAAATGAACCGAACGAACACGTGTTCGTTTGATAAGGAAATAATGGTGTTCACGAACTGTTCATGAACACTTCCCGAAATAGAGATTTGATGTTCCTGTTCGTTCATTAAGGAAACGAACGTGTTCGTGTTCGTTCGTTAATTTTAGGTAACGAACGCAAACGACCACAAATAAATGTTAATGAACACAAATGGACATTCATGAACGCAAATGAACACCAAACGAACACAACCAAACGTTCATGAACAGAAACAAACATATATTAAAAAGCAAGTAATATGGAATACACTAATATTTATTAAATATTTGATTAGTGGGAATTTTGAAGTATTTAAATAAAATATAAAAATTAAAAACCCCTAATGAACTATCGAACACAAAAGAACAAACATAAACAAATACGTTACCGAACGTTCATTCATGAACATAAATTAATGAACGCAGCCTCTGTTCATGTTCGTTCATTTAACAAAACGAATGAATTTCTAGTTCGTGTTCATTCATTTATTAAACGTACACAAACGAACTTCCTGCCGAACGGTTCACGAACTGTTCGCTGAAAGTTCAGTTCGTTTGCAGCCCTAATAAAACCCACATATAAGATGATATAAGTTTGACCTTAAAAGTCAAAAGTGCATGTGATAAGAATCTTTTGACTTTTAAACAACAGGAAGTCGATCATATTTTTTCGAAAAAAAAAAGCAGAGTAATGAAGCAAGAAAGAAATACTCACTTTAACACTATATTCTTGTTCAGAAGACCGGACGAGACTTCTCCGGTTAACAAGTTATTTTGTACATACCTGTATTCATTAGATCCATCAGGAAAACAAATGCAATCTGAAATAGTCACATGTTTGACTTTCAATAACAAAATGTTGAATTTTTTCTTTTGTTAGAAGTGGGAATGATATTTCTCTATACCCATTTCTAGAAAACCGGTATTTGCACCTAAATTATGATTTTCAACTAAATTATTAAAACGATAAAAGCGTATTCTAGACACAAATGGAATAATAATTTACTCACAGTTGACTTAAGTTAGGTAGGTCAGCTAATGAGGACGGCAAGTCGCCACTCAGCTGATTGTTCTCCAGATGTCTGCACAGACAAAATTTACAAGTTAAAATTAGCAAAAAATAAATAAACCAAAAGGTGCAAGGTTCAAAATATAAAGTGTGGATTACATGATCTTTAAATTTGGGCATCCGGTAAAATCAGGAATCGGACCCGTGAGTGCATTCCCATCAAGCCACCTAACGTAAAATTTAATGGTCAAACACTTTTATAGTTTTATCCATTCGTAAATGCCAAACAAACCTCACTGAAAAGACCGATACTTACAACTGTTCTAAGCTGGTCAACTTGTTCAATTCCGAAGGAATGCTTCCGGTCAAGTTCTTGCCAGACAATTTTCTATGTAAAATGTGAGAAAACTCGTCACATAACGTAACACTTGTCTTGAAATATTGTGATTCCAAAGAGAGTTCTTATTCAAACAAAGTTATAATTCCAATAGTAAATAAAAGCTAAAAGGAATATCATATACTCCACTTGTTCATGAAAAGAGTAAAATGCCATTTTCGTCCCTGCAGTCTGGCCAGCTTTGCGACTTTCTTCCAAAGGTTTGTTTTTCGCGTTTGGATCCAAAAATGGATGGAGTTAACGAGCCGGATGAAAATGGCAAGATTTCAAAACTTTTGGATCCAGATGCGGAAAAACAAACCTTCTGACGAAAGTCGCAAAACTGGCCAAACCTCAGGGACGAAAATGGCATTTTGCTCTCATGAAAACTACAACACTTTCTATTTTAGGATGGATCTAATGACAAAAAAAGTAATCAACTTTTCTCAAATTTCTATTTTTGGCGATAAGTATTTTCTCACTTGTAAAAAGATTCAACTTTCATTTATGTATTTTAAACTTCCTATCAAGATTAAAGAAAGTTTTTTTGAGCAATGAACATAAAGAAAGTTAAAAAAAGATACACTGAGATAATCTTCGGTTCACTGTCGGAATTACACTCCACCCACGACCACGCAACCGGCAAACAAGGATCACCACCTTCTTGAGCCCAATCTAACGACGTGTAACCCGATACTAAACTCGCAGCCACCGCTCCTACAAATCAAAGAAGCTCCCAAAAATATTAGATATCATGAACAATTTTCGTCAATAAAATCCAAAAAATTTGGTTTACTCACCATCAAAAGACCCATCACTTATTTTCAAATATCTACTAATCTCAATTGCATTAACAAGAGGCCCTTGAGTAGAATCATACGTTTTCCCAAACTTAAAAGACAAAACAAATGGAAGCGATATGTTTTCAAATCCTGGCTCGTACAAACGGTGCGTCCCCTGAGCATTTTCTTGGATATTAACGACCGCTTTAGTGAGTTCCGGTGCTCCAGGAAGAACTAACCGGAACTTTCTAGTCTCAGTGGGATCCAAATCTTCGATTTCAGCGAAATAAGTATACGCCCAACCGTATCCCGGAAACCCGTCCAAATTCATGCGATAAGTCAACGTTCCGTTTCTTCCCACGACAGCTGTCTGCATAACTTTCTCCGGTGGCTGCTCGTCTTTTCGGGTATCGATTGGTAAATTTGTCGATATTCTATCCGTTCCCGCAGCCACATCGACAAGATAATTCGCTTTTTTTACCAAATCCGATTCCCATATTCTATCAAACGGGTCATCCGGGTACCTGATCGGATCTTCGTTTTCCGCACCGAAATTGATTCTTGCAGACACACCAAGAAAGAACTGGTTTTCAAACGGTGTAAGGTAAATTGACCCGTTAAATGGCCGGAGCTCGAGCGTAGAAATAAACGGCTGCCCGGTTGTAGCATTCGATAAACAGACACTTACAGTCGGTTCAGAAGCCAAAAAGATTAGTTCTTGAGACTCGATAACGTTAGCATCGGAAATGACGATCGTAGCCCAACGAGTGGGTCCCATGGAAATGTCGAACTTCGGGTACACGTTATTGTTATCGAAATTGCCGTACAAGAATGTTGCTCTAATGAGGTACCTAGTCCTGCTTTTAACTTCAAGTGTGTAACAATATTTTCTGTTATCTGCTGGAAAATATCTGACGGTTTGATATTGTTGTCTTGTTTCGTTTGTGACTGAGATGTTAGTTGTGATCCCGTAAATGATTTGACTATCGGGGGTCCAGTCAAGGGCGAGATTGTCTGTAAAATTACTTTGACCACCACAGTCAAAACTTATAAAACCTGTTTGGAAGCAAAAATGAACATATAATTAGATAGAGAAAACATTTGCCTTTTTTTTTTTTTGGGGGGGGGGGGGGGGGGGGGGCAACTTTCAAGTTGTTAGACCCGTTCGGCACATTTTATTTTGACCCGTTGAAGTTGAAACATAACTAATAAGCGAGCTCTTTGTCTTTGCGACTTTGACTACTATGATTACATCTTTGTTTTTATCACACCATATAAATTGGACCCTCAATGAGAAAATAACAAATGATGAATAGAAAACAAACTAAACTTTTATAAGCAGTTGACATAACAAACTAATTAGTGAGATAAGTGTGAAATTACTTAATTGTCCCTAACTTCAAAGATCTAATTACTTAATATGATTAATCAAACCAAAATGATTTGTATATGTGAAATCACATCCAAACACCCCCTTACACATCAAGATTCAATCATTAAACACATAGAACAAGAATAAGAACACTAAAAACAATAGCAAAATCAATGTTGAACAAGATTCATGTCTAACCCCAACCCCCCCCCCCCCCCCCCCCCCCACACACACACCCACACACACAATTAGGGCACAGTTTCAACCCCAAAACTTTCTTGACATGATATCCCAATACTTAGCCTTAAATGTTAACTTTCATACCTAAATGGCTAAATTCATGCACTTTAGATAATTACATACAAAACCCACAAATAAATCACCCAAACAAAAAATGAAAAAGATTGAAACTTTAACTCTTCAAGAGAGACAACCCCCACATGAATCTTGAAACCCATCAAGAAAATATCAAATTCTACCACAAATTCATTTAAGGAAGCAACTAAATTCAAAGAAAACAAGAACCCACATGCATACCATCAACAAAGTGAGATATATGTATATATATGTATATATATGTATAGAGAGAGAAAGAGAGGAGAGAGAGAACCTGGAATCTGAGCAGTGGTGAGGTCAAAACTGAGAACAAGAACAAAGAACAAGAGTAACAAGAAGAACAAAAGATCAGTCTCCATCTGGCTTCTTCACTATCTTTGCCCCAAAAAAGCAAATATAAGTCTATGAGAAGATTAAAAGAAGTTAAAAGAAGAAAAGGGTGACTGCATTATAATAACCCAATGGATGAAAATTGAAATACTGGTGTTTGAGAAACTAAATGAAGAACATAAAGGGTTGTTTTTATCTAATTAGCATGAAAAAGATTAATGATCTTGTGTTTATTCCTTGAAGATGTGAGATGAAAGGGGTTAGTTTTGGTTGAGAGTGATGAAAAAAAGTGGAATACAGGGAAAGAAGGTCACTTTAATGGCCACTGAGTGAGGGGCTACCAACAAGAAACCATGTGGCGCCTACTCAAGGATCTTTTCTTTAAACGGTGCATTTTTTTATGTTTGACAGATTCCGATTATCTGGGTACACCTATTGACGAAACTACAAAAGGTTATCTATGTCTGTGATCGTAGACAGCGTTGGTGACCTGACCCGTCACTAATGAGGAAACCCATTACTCGAAGGCTTGGTAAAAGTGCAAGACTCTGACGCACGCATATCATTTTGTCACGAACGACTGAACGAGGCTCGAACTGGTGACCTCCTCTAAAGAAAGTCATCGGGCCCTAGAGCAGTTTGCTTTTTTTTTTTTTTTTTTTTTTTACTGAATACACATCGTATCATATAAGGCATTCCATCTTTTACTTAACAACACTCATTAATAAAATCCAAAGTATGTTACGTTGTTACAAATATGTTGACTTTTTAAAAAAAACTACGTAGTAAAATACTCTGTGCGTTGCGGCGGTATGTTACGTTGTAAATTAAACTCGAGTAAAACCATTAACATATAGGTAAAAACATATGTGACGGTATATTGGCAAATCACGAAAAAGTTACGTCATAAATTAAACTCGAGTAAAACCATTGAGATTTAGATAGAAACACATGCGACAGTATATTCTCCAATCACGAAAAAGTTGTGACATGAATTAAACTCGAGTAAAGTCGTGGCCTATCCAAATTTATTACAACTGATTTATAAATTAAATAAAAGAACCAGATAAAACTATAACTATTCTAAAACTAAAAAAAATATAGAATAAATGAAATACAAATTATTTAATATATCTAATAAAAACATGGGAAACAGTATTTAGGTATAAAAATTATAATTACTTATATTACCTATTTGGTTTAAAAAAATAAAATAGAAAATACTTGGATTTCATGTGGCTAAATTGAGAAAAATAAAACTTTTTGTAACCAAAACAAAAGGCAAACAAATTGATTGTAGTTATCATGATGTGATTTAATATGGGTCATTCAAAGTATATGATGGATCACTAATATGGAATTAGCTAATATATAACACATACAAATGGGCCAACACCACTCATCACCATTGCCTGCAACCATCATCAACTGTCTCGTATGCCTACACGCAGAGCCGGCTCAAAATATTGTAGGCGCAAAGCAGATAGAAAAATTAAGACCCTTTACATAAAAAAATAAAAGAAAAAAATCGTTTTAGATCATATTATTCATATATCATCTCTATGTATACATAATGATAGATCATAAATCTCAATATCAGTAATCTTAAATCCAAGATCACCTAAATATAATATACATATGTTTTTTTTTTAGAATTTGAGGCCCTATGGAAGTGGTGGCCCACCCTTGAGCCGGCCATACCTACACGACAACCATCATCGTTGTCATTGACACCACCACCCATGTCATCATCACCACCACAATAGTCGTAGACCCAATGACGCCACCTCCATCGCCGCCTCCACTGCCATGTCATCGTGCAGTGCACCACTCGATAACTGACCTGACCGACCCAACCGTTTTAGCATAACTATTTACATCCAGGATAGCCACATATGTGGCGATTGATCAAATGTTTTATTCAATGTAAAGTATTTCTATATTCAAAAGAGAAAAAAAAAAAAAGAAGAGTATATCTTTATGTAAAGGTACACACCAAAGTTGGTATCACTCTTTAATAAAAGGCAACATAGACTTAAGAGTTGTGAAAACACACTTTTAGTAAAGTTTCCACTTTGCCAGTTGTACGGTACACATTTAACAGCTAGAGGTACCACATGTTGATGCATTTGTTGTATTCCACATCTGGAAAATGATATCAACTGATTGTGATTTATATGAGCATAATATAATAGTTTTTTAAAAGGTAAAACCAATATATTATTGTGATGTATCACAACCAAGGGTGAGGATCAAATGAGAAGTTTATTTTGGCTAGGAAGTGTAGGAAGTAATAGGATTATAACATGTGACAACATTTAAAATAAAGAGCAAGGGTATTTTAGTCAATCGTATCCTTTCTTCTTCCTTCTTCTCCCCAGTAACTTCAAAACCCACCATCTTCAACCTTTCATTCACCTTCTATCTCAATAATCACTACATTATAGTGCGATTTTCGTCAACAATCAATGATTCAAACACCCGATCAACGTGTTCTTCAGCTTTTTTGAAGAAAACTCAGTTTAATTTCATACAAAATCTCGTTTTTTCTCATGATTTTGAAGATAATCACTCGATCCGTTTGATTCGATTGCTGATAAGTGTTTCTATCATTCAAATTTCGTCAATCGTTGAAGAAATCGGCTTCGATCCATGTAAGAAATTCTTTAATTTCAGTTTTACGATCTGGGTTTTTGATGTAGTCGTTGCGTTTTACGATCTTGGCGGGGGTCCGGGGGGCAGCGCCCCTGGTAGCAGGGTCCAAGGGGCGGCAGCCCCTGGCGGGGTCCAAGGGGCAGAGAACATTTAATTTTCTGCTTTAATAAAAACCCAGAACATTTAATTTTTTTCCGATTAAACTGCTTTAATAAAAATGCATCAGAACATTTAATTTTCTGTAAATTGCCTCAGGAAAACTGCATTCGTAGACAGTTTTTTATCTCCTGCTTCCTGGTTCAGACAATTCACATACAAAACTATTGTCCTGGTTCAATGCGTTTTAAGAGAGAACACTTTCTTTAGTGTTTTTAGGCCATTGCGTTTTAGAACTAAGACATTTTTATGTGTTTTCTAGCCATTCGTTTTAGAAAAACACATTTTTGAAGTGTTTTTAGTCATTGCGTTTTAGGTAAAACACATTTTTAGGTGTTTTCAGTCCATTGCGTTTTAGAAAGTACATTTTCTTGTGTTTTTAAGCTATTGCGTTTTAGAAATAAGACATCTTTATGTTTTCTGGCAATTGCGTTTTACAAATAAGACATTTCTTTGTGTTTTTTGTGCATTGCGTTTTAGAAAAATGTCATTTTTTAGGTTTTTTTTCTATTGCGTTTTACGCAATTTGGTTTTTTTCCATTGCGTTTTACGCAACTGGGGTTTCAAAAAACAAATTTCGAAAATATAGCAATAGTATACTCGTTTTAAAGATAAAAAAAACGCTCGTTTTTTTGGTGCAATTTTTATAAAAAAATAATGTCGTATGAAAGAGTTATTAACGTTTAAAAAATGGGGGGGAATTGGAGGAGAGAGAAACTATTGCCTTGACTTGACTAGAATGCCCCTGACGCGCCTACTTTTTTTCTTTCAATTTCACCCATTTAATCTTAGCCCTTGATTAAGTAAATGGATTATGGATGGTCAAGATCACTTCCTAGTCTTCCTACCCAAATAAACTTCCTATTATATCCTAACCCTCACAACCAAATAATAATTATAATAATAATTATACGTGTTATAATATGGTTTTACGAAATTAGATGATTATAAATGTTCAAAAGGATAATAATCATACATGTTATATTATGGTTTTGTGAAATTGGATGATTGTACATGTTCAAAGGAGAAAAAGAAGTATTGAGTTTCACTTCTTGCAAGAACACCTTGAAAAAGTCTTTACATTAGGATAAGAATGGCAGGTAAACGGGCAATAAGCTGTGTCGTAACTCTCTTTTGAATATAAGATACAATTCTACTGAAAATAAAACTTTGGTTCTTTGTCCACAATTCTACATAAAATATCGTTCAGTAAGTGTTAATGAACAATTCGTGAACAAGGTCTTGTTCGTGTTCGTTCGGTTCATTTACAGCTCCACTTCTCTCCCATTATATTTTGTAATTACCTTATCATAAGCCTTATTCAACAATCACATTGTTAGGATGAAAACATATGGATATGATGGTAAAAAAATATTACTTTGCTACCGATTTATATAGTAGCAAATATAGAAAAAAAAATAGATAGCTACATCTTAAATAATAATAACAATTAAATTAATAACCAATTGTCATGTAAGCCGTTCTAGCTCAGTTGGTAGAGCGCGTGGCTTTTAACCACGTGGTCGTGGGTTCGAGTCCCACGGATGGCGATTTTATTTTTTAACACTTATTTTTCTAAGTAATTAACTTTTTATTTAGTATAATCAAATATTAAAATCGGATAAAGCTATCAAACCCCTATTCAGATAATGATGATATTTGATCTTTTTTTTTAAACATGAGTTAGATTTTTGAGTTAGCAATAGCTTAAATGTTACGTTTTTATTATATTAAATTAAATTAAAAAATCATATTAAATCAGTTTTGTGTGATCAAAACCCTGATTTAGGTGATGATGTTTTGATTTTAGACGAGTTAAATAGCAACTTTTATCATGACACTATTTTAAACAACAATACATTGTAATCTCAACTTCATTGTTATTTATATTCAACAACACTTTTGCATCTTTTAAATTGTTGTTTAATTATTTCTTTTGGTCCAAAGAAAGATCAAAAATGTTTTGTAATGAATACCTTTAGATAAAAGCAATCAAATATTTTCAAAAATAAATACACATACATTGCATATATTCAATATTATTTGCAGGAAATGATTGTGCTTATTTTGGAAGATATGGATACAAAATGTAAATCCACTTTTTCCCAACATTAGCAAATTATTTGTGCACAATGAGAGTATGATTTGACATATTAATTTTTTTTTTCAAAATGCTTGTCTGGTCTAATTTTAAGTTATTGTGTGAAGATAATGATTGTGTTTTTTGTTTTGGGAATATATGGATACAAAATATGGGATTAACTTTTTCCTAACATTAGCAAACATTTGTGCACAATGAGATGATGAATTTGACATTTAGCCTTTTACTACAAATGCTTGTGTGGTCTAAAGAGGAAGTTTTAATTTTCCTAACTTCAAGGTACAATAATGGTTATCACATTGATTGAAGAAATTATGTCTAATCCAGGGCCGGCTCTGGGTCCGGTAAACCCGTGCTGACGCCCGAGACCCAAAATTTCAAAGGGCTCGAAAAGTCTTTATAAGCTTGTATATATTTATTAAATTATATATTTAATATATTCATCCGTTTGTTATGCAAAAAAAATTGGTGGTGTAGTGGCAAAAACCATCTCAAAATAATGTAAAGGTCTTAAGTTCGAGTCTTTGCTCCATCGTTAAGGTTTTATTTTTGTAATTCATTTACCCTTAACCATAATTTTGGGCCCATTTCTTTTCGTCGCCCGAGGCCTAATTTTTTTCAAAAGTTTTCGGAGACGGCTCTTGTCTAATCGAACATAAGCCTACATGGTGTGGAGGTTGCCTTTGACACCCACACCCCCAATTTGTGTTACTCTCATTGGTCCAACTCACACACATATCAGAAGATGTTGTTAGCGCTCGCTATTGCACTCATATATGGTGGCCTTAGCACCCCTGGGACGGTGTTTGGGGCGTTAATGGGCTGATATGGCTGGGGACGTCAGACCACACCATTCAGCCTAAGAAGAAAATGAAAACCCAATTATTCGATTTTAATATTTGTGGTAACCTATTATATCAGTTTGGCTACATATATCTAAACTCTAAACCGAACCGACATATAACTGAACCATTTGAAGTGGAATCAATCTATGATATAGATAATTAAGGGGCTGTTAGTTTACCTCTTAATGAGGCTCTTAATGGTTCAGACCTCTTACTGGTTCAGCACTTAATGGTTCAGACTGTTTGTTTCAGGAGCAGATGTCTGAATGGTTCAGACATTTGCCTTTGAATGGTTAAGACCTCTAATCTAAAGTGGTCAGACATTTGCTTCTGAAAGGTTAAGCATTATACAGGCTCTTAATGGTTCAGGCCTCTTACTGGTTCAGCACTTAATGGTTCAGACCTCTTACTAGTTTAGCACTTAACCATTCAGATGTTACCAAACAGCCCCTAAACCATTTTATCATATTTTGAAAATGTTGGAGATCTAAAATTGCGATTTGTTTTAAGTCCAAACTAGGTATAACCCCGTGTATTACACCGGTTGAATAAATAAATTTTATATACTAAGTAATAAAACAATATATCTTTAAAAACCTCATTTATTGCACGGGTTGAATAAATATAATTTTATATATTAAATAATAAAAAGTTATATCTATAAGAAGCATATTGTACGGGTTGAATAAATATAATTTTATATACCAAATAAAAAAGTTATATCTTTAAAACCACGTGTATTACATGGGTTGAATAAATGTAATATTTTTTACTAAATAATAAAATAATACATATTTAAAAACCCCCATTTATTACACGGGTTGAATAAATGTGATTTTATATACCAAATAATAAAAAAAAATTACATCTTTAAAAATATGCGTATTACACGATTTGAAATAAATGTACTTTTCTGTACTAAAAAATAAAAAAATATATATCCTTAAAAAACCCCGTCTATTGTACGAATTGAATAAATCAAATTTTATATATCAAATAATAAAAAGTTATATCTTAAAAAACCACATGTATTACATGGATCGAGTAAATGTAATTTTGTATAGTGAAAATAAAAATATTTAATATATTAATACAAAATTTGGTTTTCGTGATAAAAATAGATTATTCTATTGTTGCAAAATTTGTTAACAAAGTCTCAATAAATGTAACCCTTTATTTAAAACTCCGTAAATATATAAATGATAAATAATATTAGTTAATTTTATTTCAAGTTTCGTAAAATCGATTTTATACCAAACTAAACAAAACATTCAAATATATAGTTAAGATCAAATTAGATAACTAAGTTTGAATTTCAAGTAAATAGATAAATATAAAAGTAATAATTAATTGAGTTAATTACTGTTTTCGTCCCTGTGGTTTGTCAAAAATCACTATTTCAGTCCATTAGTTTAAAAATTGCGATTTCAATCCTTGTGGTTTCACTTTCGTAACCATTTATGTCCCTGTGGTTTCAATTTCGAAAACAATTTCAATCCATTATTCTGTTAAGTACAGGGACTGAAATCGTTACGAGGTGGACTGAAATAGTTCCGAAAGTGAAACCATAGGGACTGAAATCGCAATTTTTAAACTAATTGACTGAAATAGTGATTTTTGACAAACCACATGGACGAAAACAGTAATTAACTCTAATTAATTCAAATAAATAATATTATAAATGAGAAGGATATTAAACTAAATAATAATTATCCATAAGTTATTAAACTAAATAATATTTAATAGGATGGTTATCTATAATTAATTAGAAGAGATTAAACTAAAATAATAATTATCTATAAGAGATGGCCTAATATGATGACAAGTGTTCCCAAAGTGGTTTCTTTTATTATATAGTATAGATATATGTATTAATTTCGTTGAAACATTTTACTTTTGTCTAATCCTAAATATGTATTAAACATCTATATCTATATCTAGGAGTAGAACCAAATACAAACCACATTTTCGCATACAAACTTGAAGAATCACTGGTTAATCAGACCGGAATCAGATTATCCAGGGGTTATGATCTGCATAAAAGGGTTGGTTCTCTCTCGTTCGATCTGATGGAACAGTTCTTCTTCTCCGGTGAGCTCTGCAAAACAGAACACCGTTAGCCTCGTCAAGGGGAGAAGGGGGTTCTCTCCTTGACCCGACTCCGGCGTGAGAATAAGTGTGTGTTTATGAAGAAGAAGAAGTATTGATGAAGTGTGTGTCACTTGAGGTTCATACCTGAATTATTCTCATATTTATAGCCGAGAGTTTGGGCGGGAAAACTCGTTGATGAAATATTAACGGAAGATGCTAACACCATAAGCGGTTACATTTCTTTCCGTTAATCTCCTTGATTGAACTGTGAGGTCACACGGATCGTGATCCTGATCGACAGCTGGGGTTTTGCCACGTGGAAAGTGGGCAAGTGGAGTTTTTTCCTCCAATTCCATGCCATCATTATGATTTCAGGGGGGCCTGAGATGACGACACGTGTCCCAGACGGTTATAACCGTCTAGTGGTGCACGATTGAGCTTTCTAGAAGATTATTGTTATAATCAGGTGTGACTCCTTTATCGTGTGGAGTCAGCTTAAGTAATATCCAAGTCTGGGTACTTACTAAGCGGAAATGTCTGTTGGGATTTTCATCCTTTATTTGCTATGAAGGCGCGAGGGTTCATGATGTTCCTCTCATCGCGCAAGTGTCTGCTTGTTATCTTTTTCTTAAGCTTTTTGTGAGACAAGTTTGCGCGGCCGCGCAAGGTCAAAAAAGAGCTAAGAGGTGAGGTGGTGGTATGGTCCCAAGTACTCGATATGGGGTTTTTGGGACCTTACCCCTTCAAGTCCCCCCAGTCTAGTGTTGCTCTTATGCAAGTAAGTGGAGCACTGGACTAAGAGAGAAATGGTTTTAGGCGCGAATAATGGGAAATCTTCTATGAGAAGATTTTGAAAATCTTTGACTTTTGGTGGAGAATGGTACAGTAAAGGCTGTGTGACAGGCTGTCACCGTCAGGTGTATATTACTGTCCGTGCTTTTCACACGCGCGTGGGCTCGCGTTTGTATTTATTCTCACTCGCCTCTGTCGTTTGGGTAACTGTGATATCCCGAAAAAGGTGTTGTGGCAGTTACCAATGCTATTTATGGCGGTGAGTATATAAGTGTTTCGGACTTCTCATTTCCAGTAATCATTACTTCGTTGAAAAATACTAATCTTCTCTATCCGTTTCGAGAAAAAAGTTTCGATTCTTCCCTCCTATGTCAACCGGAGAACGTCACGAAGACTTATCTGAAGAAATGTCTGCTGAACTTCCACCGTTAAAGTGGCCTAGGGCAACTTTTGATGGCTTGGTTCAAAATCTTATATTCCCGGAGAACTGGGGTGCTCTGTACCCTGAGGAGGGTCAGACAGCGGCAGATGCTCCGGCTGGGTATATTACCCTATTTTGGGATTTCTTTTGTGAAGGCAACTTTCGTCTTCCTGTGACGAAATTTTTTCTTGAAATCCTTGGGCATTACAGGTTTCATCTTTCCCAAATGCACCCGATTGGCATGGTTAGGGTTCGGCATTTTGAGTTTGTGTGTCGTTCGATGCATATTGAGCCAACCGTTTCCCGATTCCGGGTTTTTCACCAGATGCACTGTACCCAAGGGTTTTATTCTTTCATTAAGAGGGCGTTAGCGAAGAAAATTTTGTTGCATCCCCCAAAATCCTTTCATGATTGGAAGCATAAGTTTTTCTTTATCAAGGCCGGCGTTGTCCCGATGAGGATGATATTTAGGGGAAAAGAAGATGTCCCTACTGAAACTGTTCAAACCCTTTTTGACGAAAATTGGTACGAGGATCTGAAAGATGTTCCTAACAGTGCTTTGCCTGAGAAAGCTCTTGTTGGTGCTGGTATGAGTTTGAATTGGAGGATGGACCGGGAAGACAAACCGGTGTATACGGAGGAAGGTCATGGTAAGATTGGGGTTTAACCCTTTTTGCCTTTCTCCCTCCTCTCTCTCTCTCTTTCTCTCTCTTTTTTTTTTTTTTGAATGTGCTGTTCTTCTCTTGCAGTTGTTTCGTTGTATGTTGTAGCATATAAGAGAGAAGGCGGAAAGATGGGTACCGTTAAGAAGAAGCCTGATGAAGAGCTTTGGTACCATCGAATTTTGAAGAATTTTGTTCTTCCGCGGGATGCGGATCTGTCTTTTCAACCTGCTGCTGGCGCTGGTAGGCCATTATCCTGTTCTTTATTATCTGCTTCTTTTTGCGCATCTGAAAAAGTTTAATTTTGTACTTTAGCAGGTGAGTTGTCAAATTTGGGCATAGGCCCTGAGAAGAAAAGACGCGCGGCAACTACTATTTCCGCGCCGAAGAAGGATGATGCTGAGAAAGCACAATCTTCTACGGTTAAGAATATCGGAGGGGAGAAGAAAGGTATGCGTCGTTCCTCTGACTCCTGGTGTGATTATGTGGTGGTTTCTGACTCTTTGGAGGGTCTTGCGCCTGCAGTTGTTATTAGGAGGCCAAAACCGGAGCCCAAAGATACTGCTGACATCCCTCCATCCAACCCAGACGATCCTATTGATTTGGAGTCGAGTCCTGAGCACTTAGTATGGACTAAAGCAGGAAAAAGAAAACAGACTGGTACTGAGGCGGAAGGTCAGCCTGCAAAGAAAATTCAGAGGAAGAAGATCACTAGGAAAGGCAATTTGGACGCCTTTATCTCGGAGTCTGCTCCAAGTAAGTGTTATCTTTGTTGTCGACCTCTTATGCGTATTGATTATTTATAAGCTTTGATCTTGCAGCGATTCCAACTTCTCCTATTCCCACAGAGTCTTTGCCTGTGGTTAACGAAAAACTCCCATCCTCTCCTCCGCCTGCTACTGTTGCTGATCAGTTAAAGGAAACTGAGGTTCCTGTGGAGAAGGTTGTTGAGGCTGGCAAGCCTGTTGATGTTGCTGTGGAAGCCGAGAAGGTTGCGCGCTCGGAGATTGTTGATGACGCTGGTAACCCCCAGGTCCCTGAACCTGCTGCCCATGAGAAAGAGAAAATTGCGGAAGAAATTCCTGTTATGATGTCCCCTTCTAAAGCTTCTGGTTCTATGCCTGATAATATCGAGAAGGTTTCTGCTGAAGACCAAGGCTCATTCTCTTATGTTAACAAAAATTCCCCGATCCGCCCAGACGAGACTCTGGGGGATTATTACTATAGAACTTATTCGGAGAAAAATGCTTCTGACATCCATGCCCCTGTTTGGAATCTGAAGAAGGGTGACACTTTCTCGGATTGGCGTGTGTGCCGGGACTGGTTGCAGGGGATATTTTCGCCAGGGGAAATCAAATTTCAAGAAAGCCGGTCTCACGAGCAAACTTATCATACTTACCTTGAGGAAGCTGCTTCTCATGCATCGACCACTCATCGCATAGTGCGTGAATGGCATAGTATGCACAAGGAGTGGGATGCTCTTAAGGTGTCGAAGAAGAAAGTTGCTGCAGATGAAACCCGGATTGCCCAGTTGAAAGCTAAGCTGGAAGCTGATCAGGCCAAGTTTGAAGCTGATCGGAAAACTGAAGAATGGTCCGTTGCGGGTTGGAAAAGAAAAGCGGGGGCTGAGGCTGCTCTTCTTTCCGAGGAGCGCAAGAACTGGAAGAAAATATGTGAAAAAGACAACTCTGAAAAGATGAATCTCCGCGCTGTTATTAATAATCTCAAAGCTGAGGTTGATAAGTTGAAAAAACAGGACGCGGAGATTGAGAAGTTGAAGCAAGAGAAAGCTGATGCTGAAGCTGCGCGCGATGAGCTGCGCGCGATGAGGCGCGTTTACACAGGGAGCGGAGTGAACAACGAGAGGTACAAGCTTACGCTACTCTTGCTCTTAGAGATAAAGAGTTTGAAGAACTTACTGCTTTGCTTTCTGATCAGGAACAACTCAAGAAAGATCTGGAACTTGCGCGTTCCGAGAAAATCGAGACCTCTCGCCGTCTGACTGAGACTGAAGAAAAATTGGAAGCTTCTGAAACGGCGCGGGCTACAATAGAGAGTGAATTAGAACCTTTGAAGAGCGATATGCTGTGGTTGAAAGAGCGTGGGATTGCTTGTGTAACTTGTTTTCTACTTGTTACTTGCAGAAATGCATTGTGCCTTTCTTCTTATTTATTTTTCTTGTTTTTGTAGGTTGCTGAATCAGTGTTGAATTCTGAAGAGCTAGATAAGACTGTTGCTCGTTTAACTGTTGCTGCGCGAAGTGACGAGTATGCTCAGGGATACTCGGAATGCTCACACCATGTATCTAATGCCTTGAAGATTGATTGGGATACCAGTAAAGCTGCTACTCATGGTGTTAATACCGGTGCCGCCCTTGCAGCATTAAAAACAGAATTCAACAACTTGCAGCTTCCTGTCATGGATCTTATAAATGTTGCGTTGCAATCAGAAGATCACGTGGCGCAGTTAAAGGACGAAGATTGCGCATAGGTTTCTGTTGTAATTGTTTTGAACAATTGTTTTTCTGGGATGTGTATCCCTTTTTTGTTAATGCGCTGTCGCGCAAGTAACATGTATTAAAACACTGCCGTGTTTGATAATTTATTGAAGGCATGTTGTTGCGCCATTGTGTATGTTTTGGTTTACAATATCATGCATAGGTACAATTACTTTGATCAGGTAAGGCGAATAAAGGTGGTATGAAGCTCATGTGTGAACGTATGGTCTTGTGTAATCACTGACCGTTCATGAGGCTTGTTTTGTATTTACCATAGTGTTTTTGCGCTTACCAAAAGAAATTGCATGCACTTTGTAAACAAAACACAAGAATAATAGAAACTTTGCTGTTTATTTCGGGATAAGGCGCAGAGGCCGTTACAAAGTCTATTAAAAATAAATACATGTTTCTTAACTTACTCTATCCTCCGCTTTTTAGATAACTATAGAGTGCTTCGTACTGCGGAGAGGTCATAGAGTTTCTGCTCAGTTTTTTGCTTTCTTGCTCGGGCCTTCGTCGCCTCGAGTTATTTGCTTAATTTCCTTGCGCACGTTTTGTAGTAGGTGAGTGAGCTCACCACTTTTTAGGGCCTTTTCTATCTCGGTGCGCAAGGAGATGCAATTGTTGGTGGTATAACCGCTGTCCTTGTGGTATTCACAATATTGGGCAGGGTCTTGTCCACGCTTGTTCTTCATGGGTATTGGAGGTTTGAACTGATAATCCTCGGTGCTCAAGACTTCCGCAGGGGTTTTGGTTAGGGGAGTCCATTGTCTCTCCCTGTTCTCTTGTTTGGCTTCCCTCTGCGCGGTCAGTTTGTTGATTGTGGTTCGAGCATCCTCGGATGAATAATTTCCTGAGCTAGAATCACGCCAACCTTTCTTGAATCTTTTCCCGCTACCCGAGCCTAAATCCGAAGGTCGATTGTGTGGTGGCGGAGGCCTGTTGGTAGTGAGATTATTCTCTGTTTGAGCGTAAACCTTTGCCGCTGCCATCACCTTTTCCCAGCTCTTCGGGAGTCCTTCTGTCCCAGACAGGACTTTTATCATATCGTCGCACCTGACTGCATATTTGAATTGGGCACGAATTAGCTGTTCATGGACGCCTCCAATCTCCAATACTTCTTTGTTATATCGGGTGATAAAGTCTTCCAGACTTTCGTCATCATGACGCCAAATATTCATCACATCAGATGTGTCGCGAATAGATCGCCGTTGTTGGCTGAAATGGGTCAGAAATTTTTCGCGTAAATCTCTCCATGACGTGATTTCTCCAATGGGTAAGTTATCGAACCATATTCTTGCAGCGCCAGTTAGGGTCTGTATGAAAAGGTGGCACCATAATGGTAGAGTCCAGCCCCCAACCAGCCCTGCGCTTGTAAAGACTCTTAAATGATCATCCGGGTCTGTCAGCCCGTTGAATTTACCCACATTAGACGGTAGCTTTGCTTTTTCTAGCGGAGCTAGAGCTATTTCCATGATGAATTTGGAATTCTCCGTTGCTTCCGCAGGGCGGTAAATCAAATCGTAATTGTGCTCAGCCTCAGGGTTGTAAACCGCACGAGGTTTGCACTTGTTGTAATTTGGCTGCAATCGGCTAAACACGCTGGTATTCCCACTTTCACGGTAAGTTGAATCATATTCACTGGTGTGAGTGTTCTGTTGAGGACCCAACCTAGTATGAACGGATTGTCTCCGGTGAGGGTGTGACTCGTCTCGATGCTCTCTTTGATGACTTCCTGGCTGGGTATACTCGTATCTTGATGTAGATCTAGAGTACACTTCTGTGTTTTCGTGAGATGGGCCTTCACGTTGAGAAGCATGAGCACGGGATCCTGGCCTCCGTGATTGATTTTGGGGAGCAGTTTGAGCACACAGCTGTGTGTATACTGCATTTAGTACCCCCTGAGATCTGACGTACCAGGAGATTGGGGTTTCTCCTGGTGGCAGAATTGTGTGTACAAGGATCTCTGGCTGTGCCCCTGGAGTGACAGGTTCGTTTATACGATTGGATTGCACCTCATTGTCATCCGAAGCATCCTCTGGAATACCTTCAACCTGGAGGTTGTTCCCGACATTCGGCTGAGGGCCGGTTTGTCGATGAGATGAAGTTTCCTCCATGTGCAAATGGAATCAACAGGGTAGATAAAAAAAACGAGAGAAAATTGGATGAGACAGAGAAAAACGGTGGGCGCCAATGAAGAATCACTGGTTAATCAGACCGGAATCAGATTATCCAGGGGTTATGATCTGCATAAAAGGGTTGGTTCTCTCTCGTTCGATCTGATGGAACAGTTCTTCTTCTCCGGTGAGCTCTGCAAAACAGAACACCGTTAGGCTCGTCAAGGGGAGAAGGGGGGTTCTCTCCTTGACCCGACTCCGGCGTGAGAATAAGTGTGTGTTTATGAAGAAGAAGAAGAAGTATTGATGAAGTGTGTGTCACTTGAGGTTCATACCTGAATTATTCTCATATTTATAGCCGAGAGTTTGGGCGGGAAAACTCGTTGATGAAATATTAACGGAAGATGCTAACACCGTAAGCGGTTACATTTCTTTCCGTTAATCTCCTTGATTGAACTGTGAGGTCACACGGATCATGATCCTGATCGACATCTGGGGTTTTGCCACGTGGAAAGTGGGCAAGTGGAGTTTTTTCCTCCAATTCCATGCCATCATTGTGATTTCAGGGGGGCATGAGATGACGACACGTGTCCCAGACGGTTATAACCGTCTAGTGGTGCACGATTGAGCTTTCTAGAAGATTATTGTTATAATCAGGTGTGACTCCTTTATCGTGTGGAGTCAGCTTAAGTAATATCCAAGTCTGGGTACTTACTAAGCGGAAATGTCTGTTGGGATTTTCATCCTTTATTTGCTATGAAGGCGCGAGGGTTCATGATGTTCCTCTCATCGCGTAAGTGTCTGCTTGTTATCTTTTTCTTAAGCTTTTTGTGAGACAAGTTTGCGCGGCCGCGCAAGGTCAAAAAAGAGCTAAGAGGTGAGGTGGTGGTATGGTCCCAAGTACGTATGGGGTTTTTGGGACCTTACCCCTTCAAAACTGTAAGAACCATTTAAAAAGTGTCATGTGGCATCCAACCAATTATAGATAAATGATAAAATAATATCCTAAATAATATCAATTATACTGAATTCCCTATAAATATCCTAAAAGCAATTAATTCTGTATTTGGATATTCCTTTTGTTTTCAATGTGCTGATTAAGAAAAATGCTGATATCATTCAAATATGTGCTAAAATCAATTATCTTGATTAATTTTCATGTGCTAATATAATTCAAAAGTGCTACTTTTATGTATGTATTGTTTTGGTATGCGTTAATTTAACTTTTTTTAAGTGTTAGGATTTGTTCTTACGGTTTGTAGGATAAATATGGTTTGTACCGGAACCAACCCCTCTATATCTATAGTATATAATAAAAGAAACCAATAAGATGACACATGTTATTCATTGGAGCCATCTATTTTTTAGATTTTTCCTCTCTATCTTATTTAATTATAAATAATTAATATTAATTAAAAAATAATTATAAAATTAAATTTAATATAAATTTAAACAATTCATATAGGAGATAAAATAATATTTTGAAATATTTATTAGATTTCAAAATTATTTTTTTCTGAAAACAAAAGACGTACACTAAATATAAATTAATATAATGTAAATGATTTATTTATTTTATTAAACTAAAGTAGTTAATGATAGAACCTATTTCAAGATGTTTATAAGGGGTAAACAAAAGCATTAATTAATGTTTATTTGTTCTATACTTTTATTATCCTGTTCAACTTTCAACTCAAATACGATATTCACTATGTTTACGTGACATTTATAAGAACCATCACCGCAATCACCTCATCCATCATATATCGAGTATATCCGTTAGTTTTTTTAAAGATATAATTTTTTATTAGATTCATTCAACCCGTGTAATAAATGAGGTTTTTTAAAGATATAATATTTTTATTATTTACTATTTACTATACAAATTTACATTTATGCAACTCGTGTAATACACCGTGTTTCTAAAAACATAACTTTTTTTATTATGTGGTATATAAATTAGATTTATTCAATCCGTATAATACAAAGGGTATATAAAGATATAACAAGATATAACTTTTTATTTATTGATATATAAAATTACATGTGCTCAACCCATACAATACATAAGGTTCTTAAAAATGTAACTTTTTTTATTATTTAATATATAAAATTAAATTTACTCATCTCGTACAATACACGTGGTTCTTAAAGATATAACTTTTTTATTATTTAATATATAAAATTACATTTATTGAACCCATGTAATAAACGAGATTTTTAAAGATATATTGTTTCATTATTTGGTATATAAAATTACATTTATTCAACCCGTGTATTAGACGGGGTCTAACCTAGTTTTCCAATAAAACAAAACCCAATTTCTATTTCAAAAATAGTTAATGTGTTAATTATACTATCTTTTAAATTACATTCTTTGTTTTTTTTTTCTTAATAATGTTTCACTTTTTGTTAAGTTCTTCGTAACCGAGGATGATAGATATAACTAAAACACTCTATTTTACAAATATCGAGTCAACTGTAAGATTTTAGATTGTCGCTTCAACAACATACAGATACTCTAAATCTGGAATAGAAACAACACCATGTATGCTCAAAGTCTAGGACATCCTTAATGTGTCCAAATACATTTAGAGCATTAGAACCCTTTTATTGAGATGCATTTATGAAAGGTTTACAAGCTAGAACCTTCGTCTATGAAGAACGCAATTATTCGTGCAAAAACATGTTAGATACCTCGTCTAAATCCAAACTTAGGCGTACTAGAGGTTTATGATCAAATATGTGGCAAACGGTTATGCCTAAGACGACCCATATGCCAACTAATGCCAATAACCACTCAAACATTGTGACAAAGTATTCCGTAGGTGCAAGTGCAACATCATGGTCATAAGGTACGATAACCATCGTTTCATAGCTTCATATCGCTTCCAATTCTTGGCATTGAAGCAAAATTTAAACAATACAACCACTCTCGCCGAAGAAGATACAATGACAAACAACATACAAATCGAATGGTAAAATCAACGGAACTATTAAATATTCGTGCATATTCATCAACCATAAAGAGTACACATTTCTATGCCATAATGTTCAGATATTTATACATTGCCGCGATAAGGTACCTTCACCTTTCTCGCGTTTAGTACTTATAAGACAAAATGAGGTCACAAAGATCTTGGAAAGATCATACATTTTCAAGAAAATTTATCCCCGCTAGGAAAAACTCGAAAACTTTCACCTCGCCCAACTTCCTTAGACATCACATTCCTATCATCTTCACGTAAACCATTCACCATCCCCTTAACGGTCTTGATAATAAGATGAAATATCCGCATTTTGACTAGACCTCTTCTAGGTGGAAACCTTCCATATGTCTTCATCATGTGTACTTTCAAACCAAAACAAAGATAAAAAGGTTAGATATTTGATAAAATTCAAGTGTCTTTACCAAACATATTTGTGGGATTATCACATATATATAGGGTACATTTTGAGTACTTTCTTGGAAGACACCAAATGACGTCATAAATGATAACATGTAGTAGTTACTTTACTACTTATCAACCATGCACACATGACACATCACACATTATAATTGAAACATGAAGAGAATAAACTATAATTCTATAAAGTAGTCAAGTCACTTGAAATTGTCCACAAAAGGTGAAAGAATAGTTAGTGGATATCCAAATAGGACTTTTGATGATCTAGACGGGTCAAAAGATGACCCGAGATGTTACCTTAGAAAAGGACTTTCAATGGTCTACCACCAACATGTTGTTCCCTTTGAAAGCTTAGTATCTTGGGACCATCCAACAATGTAGTAAAGTCTAAGATGTTTCTTTATGGTAGAAAAGATCTAAGTCTTGTGTCGTGCAAATATACCAGAATACGTGTTTTATTCCATTCCAGCGTCTATGTATTGGATTCGAACTGTATCTCGCTAGTACATGTACCGAGAATGCAATGTCGGGGAATGTAGTAGATATTATCTTCCAATTTCCCGTTTATAGTTGGTACTGCTAAGCATAAATAAAAGCATACACTGCATAAATAAAGGAGTATCACTGATAGCCATATCTGTTGGTAAAGGATATTATTGACGGAAATCCGTTGGTAGCCGAACCAATATAGTACGTGTGTTTAACTGAATCTGAACCAGTATTGTATGCAAGTTATCAACATCATGATGATTAATCGTTAGGTTGGGTTAATTTGTTAGGTTTGTTAATACATTTTATATATATGTGTAACTAAAACCAAACTAGTATAGTACGTAGGTTATCAAAGATATTAACCGAGCCATCTGGTTTCATTTGTTTTTGGTAATTTCGGCTTATTGTACATTGAGTCTTACACAAACATATTGTGATAAACTCTAATGTGTCACATTCATGAGTAGAGATCCTCTCATCGTGCACAAACGCACAATAATTTGCTAATGTTAGGAAAAAGTGGATTCACATTTTGTATCCATATGTACCAAAATAAACACAATCATTTTCTTTCACAATTGTTTTAAATAAGTGCAATGTATATAGGTGCATTTATATATGAAAATTCTAAAACTAAAACTAATCATTACAAAATATTTTTGAGTTTTCTTTGGGCTAAAGAATAATCAAACAAGTATAGAAAACATGCAAAAGTGTCGTTGACCATAATTTGATATTGAAAATGAAATTAAGGTGAACTTTAGTTTGAAGTAACATCTTCAAGATTGTGATAGAAGTTGCAATATAATCTAAATATTTAACTTGTCAAGACCATTGTCATTATTCAATCGCCATTCTACAAAACTCACTCACATTAAATCTAATTTATGTAAATAAATTTAAAAAGAGACAAACTTGGTTTCTCTCAATGTTTTAAAAACTAGTTTTTAAATCATATCGTATTGGGCTCTGAAATGGTTCAACCGTTTGAATCGGGCGGTTCAACCGAGTAACTAGTTAACCCTATAATTCCATAAAATACAAATTCATCTTAAAAAGATATTACAATCTCAATTAAGATTTATGCAATTGATCAAAGTTTTTTCTAAGAAACAACTATTTTATAGTAAAATATTAAGCTTTTTAAGAGCATTTTTATTACATATAAACAATATTATATTGGACGAGGTGGGTAACACTTCCAACAACGATGAAATATTGGAATAGAAGACACTAGATTAATTATCGGAAATAAATAAGGTCAGTATTACCTTAATATCGTATTTTACTAAAATTTTAAAAATCAAATTTAAAGCTAATGCAAATCGATTCAACGGTTTGAACCAATAGAACCGGATTTACTGCCGGTACATAAGACATACAACATTTGGGTTTTACCGGTTGTAATCATATCGGGCTCGTGTCCGGTATCCGGGAATAACGGTATAACATTCGCATTTTACCGGTCTTGATCATGCTGGGCTTGTGTCCGGTATCTGGGAATACCGGTATAACCGGCCGGTTCGTATTTAAAACATTGGCTTCTCTTACACAATGAGTAGGTGGGTTAGGATTTAACAGGCTTCTAAGTGTCAGGCCCAATCCGTAAGCCCAGGTTTTTAATATGTCACAAAAAATATAAATGAACAATATTGAGAAAGATAATATCGCCATCCGTGGGACTCGAACCCACGACCACGTGGTTAAAAGCCACGCGCTCTACCAACTGAGCTAGAACGGCTTACATGACAATCGGTTATTAAGCTCATATTAATAATATATATTATCTTATATTTAAATAATAGACAAGTAAAATCTTCACCACCAATTAGTGATATCTTTTTAACATGTTCTTGAATCTTGACTTCTAGTCTTCACATGTAACCTATGTATTTTACATTATCGTTTTATCTTTTATGGTAGTTCTTTTCTATCCTATCATGTGTAATTTAGAAGATGTTTATGAATTATTGAAAACGGGATAACTGGTTTGTTATACAATATTGTTACATAACATTAATCATTGTTTGTTTGAATATTTTCTCTTGTTTTAGTGAAATGAGTTGATTCGTCGGAGGAAGCAATTATGTGCCTGCTTTTTTTGTTGCGTCGGGATTCATGACAAGTATTATTAAAGATATATTAACTTCTATAATTATTATCTCGTTGTAAAGAGATTCATGAGAGTAATGCATAATTAACCATACACAACTCCCTTTCTTTCTTTCTGTAGTTATTGAAGTGACGCGCAACGGCTAACCCGACCCGGTCATTACCTATTATTTTATCATAAATAATTAATTATAAACATTTAATCTAGAATATTCTATTCTGCATGGATAAATCACATAACCGAATCCTCATTCTTTGGGGAAGATCATGCAAATCCCTAACTTATCGGAGCCCATCCTAAGTTAAGGGAAACCCTAATGGTAAACTATAAATAGAGGTAAACATCTAAGGTATGATCCATCTTGCTCTCGTTTACTCTCTCTCTATACACTTATACTTTCTCCCAAACCGAGACTTATTCTCACGCCGGAGGGTGGTTACAGGAATAACCCCATTCCTGTAACGAGTCCTAACGGTGTTCTGTTTTGTAGCTAACAGTTCGGATCGCCAAGAGTTGAAGTCCTAGTTGGATACTACCTTGAAGGTCAGTGTTTCTTCATTGGCGCCATCCGTGGGACCTTTTTGGTAACGACAGCAAGACTGAACCCAATGGCAAGCGATCAGAACACGACAGTAACACCGAGTCAGGCGATGATAACCAACAATCCATTGCTAGAGACGAACCCTGTCACCACCATGCCAGCCTCACCAGCGGTGACCAGGTCTCTTGACTTGGAATTTGAAGCAGAAGGACCACCACCAGGTTTTACGGGCACCACCGCCGTCTCCTCTGGGACTACGGCGGCAGACCTATTCTCGTATACTTCATTGCAGTTCCAGTCGGTGGAACCAACGACGACAGACGCCAATGTCTCTACTCTAGCGTCAACCACGAGTGCACAGACTATACGTCATAGCACTATGCCGGTTATCACATCTACAAGCCCAAGCACTGTCATACCACAGGTGAGCATGCCTCAATACTATCAGCCATCAGTAACGTACGCCATGCCACCCCTATACTCGGCAGCACTAACGGCGGCGTTGTCAACTCCACCACATCAACCAGTAGTTATGCCAGCAGGAGTCATGAATGCCCCAATTACACCAGGACGCACCCCCATACGGGTATTTACCCTCGTATAACACTCCAGCATACACTCCCTAGGGGGCAGCGCAAGGTTATGCTCAGCAATCGCCATACGCGGCTTACATGCCACCTTGGTGGGCTTTTCCAACATCCCAGTCGTTTTACAGTTAAACCCCGCCAACAGCGGATCCCGCGTATGACAGAGGAAACGTATCCAGGCCTCGTTTCTCCCCAGGCGGAGGCCCTAGCCCTACACTGAACATCACCCCGGCTCAACCCCCTGTTGCCTAGGGTACCAGCCAGGGCGGAGTAACTCCTCCAATACAACCCATCAATGTAGAAGAAGACGATCTTACCAGACCTTACAAACCAGTGGACGCTACTTTCAAGTCCAAGTTCACCAGAAGGATAGCGGAAGCTACTATTAAGGAAAAGCCCAAGATGCCCGAGACGGTGGGTAAATACGATGGTCTAGGCGACCCTGATGACCATCTCAACCTGTTCAAAAGCGCCGGGGAAGTAGCCTGTTGGCCCATGCCCCTCTGGTGCAAGATGTTTGTCCAAACGCTGGTAGGTGCAGCCCGGGTCTGGTGGGGTAGTTTACCCATTGGGGAAATTGACAGCTTTGAAGATCTAGAGACCAAGTTCATCTTACAATTCAGCCAGCAACGAAGGCACACCAAAGATCGAAACGAACTCCTTCACATTCGTCGGCGAGATAATGAAACAGTGGAAAGTTTCATCGTTAGATTCAATAAAGAAAGCCTGACAGTCCCAGGTGTTACAAACGACCTAGCGTGTGGAGCTTTCCTACAAGGGGTAAATGACGATGAGCTATTAAGAACACTCCACGGGAGGGATGGTGTACCATCGACGAAATCTTGAGGATAGCCAAGGTATACGTTGTACAAGAAAAAGCTGTTGCCGCCAGTCACGCAGCCAACAGAAAGAAAGAGGCTCAGAAAAGCCAGGATGTCAGAGAACAGCAAAGCTCTAAAAGTAAAGGTAGAGGAAACCGATACCAGAAAAGTGACAGAACGGACTTGCGGTATGATAGGTCTAGAAGTACCTACTCAAGAAACGAAACCTCCTCTAAACCGCGGTCCGATTACCCTAACTTGAGCAAGAAGCCAACGGAAATCCTGGCCTCTGAAAACCTCAAGTTTAACCCTCCAAAGCCGCTAAAGGACAACCCCAACAAAGACACAAGCAAGTACTGTGAGTACCACAAAGGGAGCGGCCATGATACCAACGATTGTTTTCAATTAAAGAAGCAGATTGACTATTTCGTGAAGGCGGGTAAATTGGCTCACCTGGTGCGAGACATGAAATAGGGCCCGCCTCTTGTCAAAGAAGAAAACGACAAAGCGGCGGGTAAGAGGCCGCGAGAGCTAAACATGGTGTACGCTGATAAGGGAAAAGGAGCCAAACGGAGTTTCTCCACGCTCGAACCCTGGATGCTGGAAACCATGACAATCGAACCACGCTGTTGGTGCACTACATCTGTCGACTTCGTCTTGTATCGAGTCTAGTAGAATTTAGGTTAGACAATGGCACAAAATCCAAGAAATATGTATTAGAGGTGATTTCACTCATATGTCAAGATCTGATTCCGCTTATGTGTCATGTACATAAGAGTGGAATCAGTTTCAGGTGATTCCGCTTATGTGTCATGTACATAAGAGTGGAATCAGTTTCAGGTGATTCCGCTTATGTGTCATGTACATAAGAGTGGAATCAGGTCATCTATAAATAGGACATATGAGCGAAATCAGATAGAAGTGTGTGTGTGTGGTCTTGTATGGTACGGCGAAGCCCTGCCAAATCGTCTCTAGAGCTTGTAAACTGTTAGAAGATCAATAAATTGAGACAAATTAGTGAAATCAAGCTAAACAAAAACTGAATCAATGAATTCCGCCTCTGATTCAGTCTGAGCACTCTTCTGATCAACTCGTTAGGTTGTCTCGCGATCCTACAAGTGGTATCAGAGCTCAGGAGGAAGAGTTCTTACCGTTTAGCTCGTTTTTGCTCAAAAATTCTAATTTCTACACCTTCTTTCATCAATTCAGAAAATTTTAATGGTCAAAATTCGCTCAAAATTTCTCAGACTGTGTGTTATTGGACATAGACAAACCCTGGAAAGTTTGACACTGAAATTCGAAGTAAAAATGGACCAAAATGCATCCCGAAGTGATTCCGCTTTTATGGACATTTGGTGATTTCGCTTTTGTGTCAACCCTAAGCAAGTGATTTCGCTTTTGTGTCACCATAAGATTCTGATTTCGTTTTTGTGATCACCTGATTCCGCTCATACGTCACTTTGTGATTCCGCTCATACGTCACTTTGTGATTCCGCTCATACGTCACTTAGTGATTCCACTTATACGGACATAAGTGATTCCATTCTTGTGAACATTTGGGATTTCACTTTTGTGACATTGTAGAAAACGGATCGGGATTATTTGAAAAATGGAAATGATGTTTGATGAAAAGGAGAATGAGTTTATTGAAAGGTTAAATAGATATGGTTGGTATCAAATGAGCATATATGAACAAGATGATAAGAAGATTTGGATTCTTAGACTTGAAAAGTTTGCATGTCAAAAGGATGAGACCGTAAAAGAGATGGAAAGGAGATTTGATTACTTGATGGACAAATTAAAATTGTTTGGAATAAAATTGACAGATACTGAAAAGATATCAAAGCTTGCAGATGCTTTACCTGCCGAATGGGATGATGTTTTAAAGATATTAAAACAAGAGCCTAAATTTTCAAAATTACATCCATCTGATTTCATCAATAAACTTCAAAAGCATAGTTTTGAAAATTCTGATAAGAAGAAAATATTGATGAATAAAATCAAAGAGAATCTAGATAAATTGAATTTGGGAAATCTAGATAAAATCAATTTGGATGTAATTACTGAAATTGATAGGAGAATATGTATGTGTTTCGCTGCAAAACAGAACATGAAATATGACTTTAAAAGGGGGTGTTATATTAATACAAATTTAAATCCTATTGATTTTGTTAAAATTGTTTGTGCAGGAACATACAAGATAGAGACAAAGGAAATGTCAGAGAATGAAGAATCTGTGAAGAATGAACTTTCAAGTTTTGCTTCAGTGTGTTTTACATGTGACAGCTTTAAGACGGAAAATGACAAACTCATGAAAAATGCGGAAAGTTTGATTTTGGAAGTCAAAGAGCTGAATGATAAGAAGCAAGCTGATGATAAACAGATTCTTGGTCTGAAAGAAACATGTGTAAAGCTGAACTCTGAAAATGACAAACTGTTAAGTAAATTGAACAGTTTGACATTGGAAAATCAGAAATTGAAAGAAAAAGCAAATGTTTTTGAAGAAAAGATTAAAAGTTTTGAAATTGAAAAATCAAGAATTGAAAAAGCTTTTCAAAATCAAATAAAAATTCTTGAAGATGGGAGAGATGTGTTTAGCAAAAACAACATCGAAAAGCAAAAAAATGATAAATTCCCATCTTCAGAAAATTATCAAACTTGAAAAAGAATGTGAATGTGCTCGAAAGAAAATCAAAGAGTTAGAAGAAAAGGAGTCGAATTCAGAAAATGAAGTTTTCTGGATAAAACTTGAGAACAAAAATCTGAAAGCAAATGAGACAAAATTTCAAGAACAGATAAATGTTTTGGAAAATGAAAAGTCTGTTCTTGAAAACATGAAGAATGAAAATGAAAAGACAATCAAATCTCATCTTGAAAGAATCTCTCAGCTTGAAAACGAAGCTGAGAATTCAAGAAACAAGATTGATGAACTTGAAAGGAAATTGAAAGGTTTTGTGACTTCATCAGATAGTTTGAATTTTCCTTGTCCAAAACCGATCAATTCTGTTCCAATAAGTGACGATGTCACAAACTTTGATAATGTCAAAGTTGAAGATTGTGATGAGAAATCTGATGATGAAAAAGATAAAATTGAAAAACAAAATTTGTTTTTGAAATTAAAAGAAAAATTTCAAAATACTGTTCTGCAATCAACTGAAAAGGGAGGATGCTCTAAGCAAAAACCTTTGAAGAAGAAAGCGGAACAGAAACAAAAAATTAAAAATGAGAAAATTATACAAAAAGATAATAAAAGCTCATCAGATCGATCATCCAATCGAAATGAAAAATTACAAAAATCGAAAAATGAAAACTCAAAGATTGTTGGTAATAAGTGGTGCAGGTCGGACCACAGTGCTTCAAAGCCAAATCCAGCTTACAAGAGGAGAGATGGATATCACCAAGCCAAACAGTGCTATGATCTGAATGTTTGGACTGACAATGGTGATTGGTACGATAACAGAGTGTGTTACCGATGTGGTTATCAAGGACACATTGCTGTTAACTGCCAAGGTTGGAGTTATGAGACGAGGAGATGCTTTAACTGTCAAATTAGAGGTCATATTGCTAGAGATTGCTCAATGAGGTCAATAAGAAGATCGAGGGTTGAATCTCAGAAGCAGGTAAAGATACCAGTCTCTGTCAAGCCCAAAGAACAGAAAGTTCAAGAACGTAAAGTTCAAGAACCGAAAGTTCAAGAACCGAAAGTAAAGCTTTCGCAGGGGCAGAAAGACAAACTGAGGAAAAAGAGGAAGAAGGCGAGAGAGTATCTCGAGAAGATCTTGTCCTCGGGTTCATCTGTTGGTAAAAATAAGAGTTCTGATGAATCGCTTTCCTCTACTGCAAAGTCAAGCAAGACGAGTTCATCAAATACAAATCTGAGGACGAAAGAGGGAAAGAAGAAGAAGAAAATGGTTGGCGATGAATCTGACATGTCGAAGTCAGACAAGCCACCTTCAGGCAATGAATCTGGCTCATCAAAGTCAGACAAGCCATGTTCAGGCGATGAATCTGGTGTGGTAAAGCCAGAGGAGCCATGTGTTGAGGTAAAAAGTGGTGATTCCGATTTGACAATGAATGATGAAAATTTTCCATCATTGTCAAATGGAATTTCAAAATCACCCAAGGACCGTCAGGCTTGGGTGAATCTGTTTAAATGAAAAACCTGACTTGCCGGAGTTCCCAGGTTGGTAAGCGTGGAACATGAATCGGCACATTTCTTGAGAAATTCACGAAAGTGATATTTCGTCTTACAAGTGGTAAATCAGGGACATTAAGTTGTACTTGATTTTCTACAAGTGATATTTGAGGTTTGATATTAAAAATGTTAGTTTTTACAAGTGGTTGAAGAGAACAAAGTGATGAAAGATCCCCGTATTTGTGAAAAGACACACAAAATTTATTTTCCGGAAAAACCATTTTGATTAAAACAAACTTAAGTGTTTTGAAATCACTATGGGAAAATGTTTTGTTGTGAGGGGGAGTTCTGATTGTTTATGCCAGGTGGATGAAGAATTGAAGTGTTTCTCATCATGTTGTCAAGTTTGTACAGTTTGTTTCAAATTTTCCCAGAAAATCAAAATTGAGACACATTTTGATTTTAGGGGGAGTAAAAATATTTTAAAAAAATTAGAAAATTTGAAAATGTCAAAAACATTGAAAAATTTAAAAATGAGTTTTGCTGAAATAAGAGGAAATGATAGAAAATCAGTGGACTATCACAGCATGCTAAAGAAATGTAAATGTCAAATGTGATAAACGGTCTCACTAACGATGTGACGATAGGCTCAGCTAGACTAGTAGATTTGCGAAAATGATACAAACTTAAATGAAAAAACCTAGTTCTAGTGGGAAACATGATTAAAAGCATAGTACTTAGTTTTGTCCTTCTTGACTGTGTGCCTACTCAGTAATCGCTGATTGTCGAAAGACATAAAACTGGTTAAGTGTGTGAACTTTCACAACTTTGCTGAAAAGTCGCTGTGATTGTGCAATTTATTTTGCAAAGATTTAAACTTGTTTTATTTCTTTATTTTGTTTAAGCATTGGACATCCTCTGCGTATACGTGAGTATCGACCTAGATGTTGTTGCCTAAACGTTCTGCTTTATTTTCTTTGGTGTTTCGTTTAAGCTTTGGATCACCTCTGCGTATACGGAAGTATCGACCTGGTGGTTAAAGCCTAAACAACTTCAACTTGTTTTATTTTCTTATTTTGTTTAAACATTGGACTTTCTCTGCGTATACGGAAGTATCGACCTGATTGTTAATGTTTAAACATTCTGCTTTGTTTTCGCACAAATCACAGTTGATAAAAGTTTAAAGGCATTACTTGAGTCAGTGTATTGCATGATGAGGGGATATGCTGAGATTGTGGGGTCCATAAGAACTTAGTGCTATCTTAATATACCTTAAAGTATCGGTAAGCAGATTGAAAGTTTTTAGATTGAGTTTAAGTGGACAACAATATCGTCAATCCATGTGAATCGTTTAGAGCATAAAATGAAATCAAGCTTAACGGTGCTAGTGATTGGACACATAAACTGATATGATCCTCTTTCGCAAACTCACAAAAATATGTTTGTACATATTTTATTTTTGCATTTAATTTCTGTTATTGCATTTATGTTTCATATTTTTGAAAAAGTCAAAAAGATTTTCGATAACTGATGTTGAAAAGCTGATATTCAAAATCTCAAAGGCTAAACATGATGAACAGTTGGGTTGGATAATTAGTTTGAAATGATTAAGATGATTCATTAAGTTGAATCAGAATTTGGAATGTTTAAAATTCTAAATCAATTTTAAGTGAAAATGATTCTCAAAGGTTTAGTTGATTGATTAAGTTGAATCACAATATTGTTTGTTATAATTGTGTGTTTGAGTTGTGTAGGTTTCTGATCCTGTTGCTACGAAAGTCAGGAGATGTATCAGAACCTGAGAAGATCTTAAATTGAGAAAGCCATGATTTGATTTCAAAGGTGATAACAAATTCCAGACAGCGATCCCAGCTCGATGATAGGGGGAGTCTGACGAGAGTTAGAACCAGAGAAAGATCCGGGTACATGATTCCAGGAAGAGTTCCTGAAGAAGACCGATAGAAAGAGAAAAGCACAGAGACTGATCAAGATTGAAGAAGTGAAGACATAGCATTGTCGTGACTCGATAGTCGACTCCGTCAACATCTGAGGGGGAGTCTGTTGGTGCACTACATCTGTCGACTTCGTCTTGTATCGAGTCTAGTAGAATTTAGGTTAGACAATGGCACAAAATCCAAGAAATATGTATTAGAGGTGATTTCACTCATATGTCAAGATCTGATTCCGCTTATGTGTCATGTACATAAGAGTGGAATCAGTTTCAGGTGATTCCGCTTATGTGTCATGTACATAAGAGTGGAATCAGTTTCAGGTGATTCCGCTTATGTGTCATGTACATAAGAGTGGAATCAGGTCATCTATAAATAGGACATATGAGCGAAATCAGATAGAAGTGTGTGTGTGGTCTTGTATGGTACGGCGAAGCCCTGCCAAATCGTCTCCAGAGCTTGTAAACTGTTAGAAGATCAATAAATTGAGACAAATTAGTGAAATCAAGCTAAACAAAGACTGAATCAATGAATTCCGCCTCTGATTCAGTCTGAGCACTCTTCTGATCGACTCGTTAGGTTGTCTCGCGATCCTACACACGCGTGGAAGATTTACACCTCACCACTGACGCCCTAATCATTTCCGCTGCGGTAGGTGATTATAATATGAGGAGGATCCTGGTAGATACCGGTAGTTCCGAAGATATCATCTACGAACATTGCTTCAATAGAATGCAACCAGAAGATAGAAGACTGCTTGAGTCAGTACACGCCCCTATTAAAGGCTTTACGGGAGAAAAGGTCGATCCAATTGGCCAAATTACTTTCCCAGTTACATTCGGACAATCCCCTCGGGAAAGAACCATACTCCTTACATTCCTTGTGGTACGCGCTGAGTCTTACCACAATGTAATCATTTGAAGGTTCACCCTGGGAAATTGGATGCTATCGTATCCACGGCGCGAGGTTTCATGAAGTTTCCCACCCCGCGAGGTATTGCAACAGTATTTCGAGACAAGGTGGGAGAGGTATTGGACACCAAAAGATGTCGCCAAGGGCCTACCGGCGCCATCGGCCCGGAAAGTTAGGTGTTAAGCACACGTCATCCAGATCAAACAATAACAATAGGGGACAGCCTCTCCCCTGAGGTCAAAAACAATCTGAAACAGCTGCTGAGAAGGAACGCCGATATCTTTGCTTTTGAGCACACTAACATGACTGGGATACCCCGGGAGAATGCAGAGCACAAGTTAGTAACACTCCCGGGCATTAAACCCGTTGCGCAGGGTAAACGTAGCATGGCTCCAGATCGAAAAGCAGCGATAGTCAAAGAAGTATGAAAGTTGGTTGAAGCTGGAATTCTCAGAGAAACAAAGTGTCACACCCCCAAAATCCACAAGCGGAGTATTACCGCAGGAGGCGTGGCTGGCCAGGATCAAGCCACCAATCATATTGAACAATATAGTAAATTAATTAAAAGTTCAACCACACAATATAATTGGTGTTCAAAAATAAGTTAACCAAATTCAAGTTAAACGGCGGAAGCATCAAATGTAAAACCAAAACATAAGTTATAAGTTTAGCAAGTTTAACATGGCATACATTGTCCATGTCCCACAACGACTCCTTCCACTCGTGCAAGCTCCATAGATACCTAACGACCTGCAAGGCATGTAACAACGAGTCAACAACAAAGTTGAGCGAGTTCACAATTGATGTTCGTTTTAAAGTAGTTTCAAAAATCGTGAGTTTGTTTGCAACTATAGGTTAACCAGCTTTCCTTGTTTTCCAAACCATAATTAGTGGGGGCTACCCCATGTTGTGAACCACTAGACTAGTTATGTATATTGGCGTCCTTCCCAATCCGAGGACGGAGGTACGTATTCTACCCAACCGAGAATACGCAGGTTAAATGTAGGCGTCCTTCCCAATCCGAGGACGGAGGTACGTATTCTTCCCAATCCGAGAATACGCAGGTTTAATGTAGGCGTCCTTCCCAATCCGAGGACGGAGGTACGTATTCTTCCCAATTCGAGAATACACAGGTTTAATGTAGGCGTCCTTCCCAATCCGAGGACGGAGGTACGTATTCTTCCCAATCTGAGAATACGCAGGATTAAATGTAGTCTATTAGTGGTGAATATACAGGTTTCATCTTAGCTTCTTAATCTCATTTCCAACCCACCGGGAATCCCATGCCTTAGGAGTGTGAACTCACCTTTGGTTGCTCGACAGATAGTTTACTTGTTAAAACACTTTAGTCAAGTGCGCCCTATTATAATTTACCACATCTAATTAGGTTCGAAATCACACATTGTCAAGAATCAGATATTAATCACATAGCACACATCGTATTTCGATATTACTTATTTAACTCACCAGTCATCACATACCTAACACATCACTTTTAGACATCGTACAATCACATTTCAAGTGTGCGGTTTCAAGTAGAGCATGCGAATAGAAACGGTATACCCCATCCATATTAATGTGCGACATGAGTATTTGTGTGTGACCCAATATGTTATAAGCCCAAACAACAATACCCCTATTGGCCCAAACATGCGTGATTAATCAAATGACTGTGCGGTTTGAGTGTACGGCAGGATCATTAAAATATTCGTGAGTGTGCGACTTCCATTCCCAATTATTCAGTATTCAGTAATCAATTCATGTTTCAATTCATATGACATGCATGTGAGTTGTACCCTGTGCATACACAACTTGTACCCACCAAGAACATTCAAAAGAAAACCCAGATTCGAATGGAATAGTGCATTAGCCTAAGTCTACTTTGTATATTACTAGCTCACGTTTACAAATACTTGATCCTGTGAATAAAGATGGTGAACATATGAAAAGCACTTTACACAGTCATCATAACAAGCACTGTTCTATCATTCGAAGCACATAATATACACACATTGAAATCATTATTTTCATGTTAAACACTTAAACGTGCTTAACCAGGTTGTACGCTCAGTATATATGGTTGTACATTCATGAAAAGATAAAACCCATTATCACCTATTCCAAATATCCTTCACATATATTTCGAATCATTCACATACATTCATATACAATCTGTTCCATCGTATTACACAAAGTAGTTGCAACAGTTAGTTTATATTTCCATATAATCATCTTATAAGCAAGTCAAGATTGATATTCACATGTAGTCACAACACAACCTTACATCACAGTTGCCGTAACAAAACTAATATACCCTATTCATACATACGTTCACACCTCAATGTCAAATACAGTTCCCATGCGCATACACTTACACATAATCCACTCCATACTATCACGATGCACATAGTGTTAATAACAGTTTCATGTATAACCTATTTTCTTGCAAGGTTTTAAGTTGAGATCGAACCGAAACCGCGACGAGTCTATTAACTAGAACTACGGACGAGAGAGAGCGAGATCTTACGGGTGTTCGTCAGAGATTTAACTCGCTGGAGAAGAAGGTGACGGCTGGTTCATCGCAGATTTTCAAGGGAGGGAGGAAGACTTGCGATGGTGAGAGGGGTGATTCTTATTCTGCCGTAGTGTGTTATGCGTGAGGGTTTTCATTACGTACATGTATATATATGTGTATTTAAGGCTGAATATTGGCGGTGGAAGTTGATTGTGTGGGCCGAGACATGGGTTAAGGTGGGCTGGGGGTTAGGGTCATGTAAGGGTTCCCACCAAACAACTTGATTTCAAAACTTGCATTTATGTATTATCATTATTAACATGTATCATTACTATTATTATTGTTTTATTTATTTATCTATATATATATGTATATATATATATTTTTTAACTAAACCAACGAATATATGCACAATGAGTTAGCAAGTCGTGTTAAATATCCACGCTAATTTTGACCTTCCAAGGTTTCGGGTTGCGTGAGTAGGTTGGGTCGACTAGCGGGACATGGCTATGGTTCAAATATAACTCAGTAGGAACATAATTAATTTATCAAATAAAATAACTATAAGATTCGATTTATAAAAGCAAAACAACTGTTTGTAACTTGAAGTTACGGGTTGTCACATCATCCCCAAGTTGAAAGAAATTTCGTCCCGAAATTTAGCACGTAGTTACTGAGGAAGCTAGTTAGGTTGCATTGTTTTCCTGGGGTGTCACATCATCCCCCCGTTGATTTGGAATTTCGTCCCGAAATTCCGCAGTAGCTTCAACCTCAGTAGTGGTTGCACTTTTCTCGAACAACTGGGGATACTTGTGTTTCATTCGGTCTTCTCGTTCCCAGGTAAACTCTGGGCCATGATGGGAGTTCCAACGAACTCGAACAAGAGGTATTCTGGTACGCTTGAGAACCTTAACATCTCGGTCAGTAATCTCTACTGGTTCCTCGACGAATCGCAGCTGATCGTCGATGGTGAGTTCCTTGAGAGGAACTATGAGGGTCTCATCTGACAGACACTTCTTCAGATTTGACACGTGGAATACGTTGTGAACTCCACTGAGTTCTTCAGGTAGATTCAGCTTGTAGGCCACCTTACCAATTTTCTCTATGATTTCGAAAGGTCCGACATATCACGGGTTGAGTTTGCCTCGTTTACCAAAATGGATTACACCCTTCCAAGGTGAGACTTTAAGTAGCACTCGATCCCCAACCTGGAACTCGAGTGGTTTCCTGTGCTTATCAGCGTAGCTTTTCTGACGGTCACGAGCTGCCGCCATTCGTTGTCGTATCTGAGCAATCTTCTCTGTTGTATCTACTACAAGTTCTGGGCCAATGATTTGACTGTCGCCAACCTCTGCCCAACAAAGAGGTGATCGGCACTTACGTCCGTACAATGCCTCAAACGGGGCAGCCTGGATACTGGTGTGGTAACTGTTGTTATACGAAAACTCCACTAACAGGAGGTATTTTTCCCAGCCATTACCAAAGTCGATTACACATGCTCGAAGCATGTCATCAAGGGTTTGGATGGTGCGTTCAGACTACCCATCCGTATGTGGATGATACGCCGTGCTCATGTCTAATCGAGAGCCAAAAGACTTGTGCATAGCTTGCCACAATTTAGATGTAAAACGTGAGTCACGATCAGAAATGATGGAGGTTGGCACCCCGTGCCTTGATACTACTTCCTTTAGGTAGATGTCTGCTAGAGTAGAAAACTTATCCGTTTCCTTGATAGCCAGAAAATGTGCAGACTTGGTCAGTTGATCCACGATCACCCAAATGGTATCATTTCTGCGCTGAGATCAAGGTAAGCCAGTGACGAAATCCATGGAAATTTGCTCCCATTTCCATGTCGGGATCTCGGGTTATTAGAGTAATCCTGATGGATTCTGGTATTCCATCTTAACCCTAGCACAGGTCAAGCATTTACTAACATAGGTTGCTATGTCACCTTTCATGTGGGGCCATCAATACAAAGTTTTGAGATCCTGGTACATCTTGTCAGAATCAGGATGCACTGAGTAACGAGACTTGTGTGTTTCGTCCACCACAAGCTCTCGTAGGTTTCCATAGGATGGAACCCAGATACGTTCCCTGAAATAGTAAGTGTCATCTTCCTTACGTACGAGTTGCTTTTCCATGCCCCGCATGGACTCGGCTAAGAGGTTCTCTTCTTTCAATGCTTCAACCTGAGTGTTGCGGACCTGGGTAGGAAGATTAGAGGGAAATAGTAAGCCGTAACGCACGTACATGCTTAGGTTTTGGTTTCCTTTCCGACTGAGGGCATCAGCCACAATGTTGGCCTTTCCTGGACGATACTTGATTGCGCACTCATAGTCATTGAGGAGTTCGACCCATCAATGCCGTCGCATGCTCAACTCCTTCTGATCCAAGATATGCCGGAGACGCTTGTGATCGGTGTAGATGGTACACTTGGTACCATACAAGTAATGTCTCCATATCTTGAGTGCAATCACTACTGCTCCCAACTCCAAATTGTGGGTAGTGTAGTTCTTTTCGTGAGCCTTGAGTTGGCGTGATGCGTAAGAAACGACTCTCTCATGTTGCATCAACACACAACTAAGTTCTTGGATAGACGCATCACAATAAACAACGAAATCGTCTGTGCCTTCTAGTAACGAAAGAATGGGTGCGTTACGAAGTTCCACCTTCAACTGTTGAAACGCGGATTCCTGAGAAATCTATCGAGTTAGATTTGCGAGGGTTTGTGCATACGATCAAGAAAAGCAGGCTTCACAACGTCAAAAGCCGTTCATTGGAAACTAAACATAAGGTTGATTGTGTTGTAGGGGATCCATGGTAAGGTGTAGGTATCGTTCAGATTCCTACTAGTTCTTGGAGTAGCTTAAGATGTCGTCAAAGAAAACAAGTGGCATATCCGTCAAGGTAGGCTGAATTCTAATGTCGTGACTAAGAATCTATATCGGTCGTACCGAGTTCCAAGGACAGTGCTTATGATATCATCATATCTGTGACATTCATGGCACATTGCTCCTCGAGCAACGTTCGTAGAGAATAACTCTTCCAAGCAAGAGTCCGCGAAGACTGTTGTTAGTATAAGGATCATAGGATTCAAGAAGTATATCGTGAATGAATGTGGAAACATGCAAAAAGGGTAGTCGCCATCGATGTGTAAACGTTTAGGAATCCGTAGTAGGGGTTTACCTGTCGTCGAGGGTATAGCTAGTTGTACACAAGTTGCATAAGGTTAAAATGAAGAACGCCGTTTGTCGAATTGAAGTGCCACGTTGGTATATTAAGCATAACAAGAATTAACCAGAGAAGTATGGTTGTTGCACAAGTTTGCAGTGTTAAGGTTTGCTGAAACTTCCGTCAAAGTTGTTGGGCTCGCCCACATGCGAAGGAGGAATAATTCACCTTGATCCATGAACTTAGATGAGTTTGCGATTTATCGAGTCGGTAAGCAATCAAGTTCGGAGGAGTTTCCTCAGGTTGTGTGAATGAATCTGAAATATGCCTGCGTAGTCATGAGGTTCCAAAGAAAGACGTGAAAACGCGCTCAAGAGGGTATGATCGTATCAGCAATAGCAATACATCACTACCCTTAAGGTTTCAAGGAGTGATAACAAATGATCAAATGTCGAGCCTTCCAAATTCTCTAAGCTAAAGCGTGTTCGTTACAGTATCTCAGCATGGAGAAGCGAGAACGTGATGTCACTGTGGTAAGGGAGTGATGGTTTAATCTAAGCCAATGATAGAAATTAAACAAAGCATTAATCGACAATCAGGTGTTGGTACAAAGGCTAGCGAAAAAATTCCGCATAAATATATATATATATGGAAAACTATCATGGAGTTAAAATACGACGCTTGTAGTGTAAGGTGGGTCAGGTAAACGTATAAATTATCATGTTCGCCGATGGGTTGAGTGATCCATATCTCCGTCCCCAAATGTCCTGAAGACTACTTCACCAGTAATGGCATTCATTCGCTAAGTTGGATATACGAGAGAGCTAATCAAGTAGTATAAGAATAAACCATCCAACAGGGTAATAAGGTAGTCTGATGATCAGTGAAAATCATGGTATGGTTGTTGGCGTTTCATTAAATCAGTTGCCAATCGAAGAAACAGGGAATTAATGAGGTTCATACGAAGAATCGAGCGAAAACAGGGGTCCAACATTAACCGAAGAAGTCAACCAAGTAATCTGTTGCTTAGAAGCAATTCTAGTAGTGAGGTATGGTGGCACGACACAAAAAAGAATTTCATTGCATCACAGTCATGGAAGTATATCACTTGTCCAAAATAGAATTTGGTTGGTAGGGTTGCGAGTTGTAAAACGGCGAACGCGCGTAACTGTGGCTACTTCATTTGTGGTAACGACGACTGGTGGAGATGATGAGGTTCGTCAACAGGGATGCATGGGTATAGTTCTCCTAACCCCGAGTTCGTTTGAGCCAGGTCTAGTTTTCGCGAATGTTGACGTGCAAAACGAATGTACGGAGGGTCAAATGGCGACGTCCTGTCGAGGTAAGCGTATGAGTAGATAGAACGCATATACGATTGTTGTAGCAGGGTGATGAGAAATCAGAAAGGGGTTTGACCACCACTTGTCAAATAGTTAAACAATTGTGTGTCATAAGGGACGCAGTAGGGCTAACAGGCAGCATGCTACTACTCTAAATAAACATACCATAAACAACACATTACACAAAAGTAATCTATCAAGTAGGCAATATAAACTTAAATCATACCACCTAGTGTTGAGCCTTGCACATGGAGCGAAGCGTCGTTGTGGATCATTGAGCACAGTACAGGTTATAGTCTGGTTTTGTCAAAAAGCTTTTCCCTTTTTAAAACCGAGTTCACTATAACCAATGGCTCTGATACCAATCTGTCACACCCCCAAAATCCACAAGCTGAGTATTACCGCAGGAGGCGTGGCTGACCAGGATCAAGCCACCAATCATATTGAACAATATAGTAAATTAATTAAAAGTTCAACCACACAATATAATTGGTGTTAAAAAATAAGTTAACCAAATTCAAGTTAAACAGCGGAAGCATCAAATGTAAAACCAAAACATAAGTTATAAGTTTAGCAAGTTTAACATGGCACACATTGTCCATGTCCCACAACGACTCCTTCCACTCGTGCAAGCTCCATAGATACCTAACGACCTGCAAGGCATGTAACAACGAGTCAACAACAAAGTTGAGCGAGTTCACAGTTGGTGTTCGTTTTAAAGTAGTTTCAAAAATCGTGAGTTTGTTTGTAACTATAGGTTAACCAGCTTTCCTTGTTTTCCAAACCATAATTAGTGGGGGCTACCCCATGTTGTGAACCACTAGAGTAGTTATGTATATTGGCGTCCTTCCCAATCCGAGGACGGAGGTACGTATTCTAGCTAACCGAGAATACGCAGGTTAAATGTAGGCGTCCTTCCCAATCCGAGGACGGAGGTACGTATTCTTCCCAATCCGAGAATACGCAGGTTTAATGTAGGCGTCCTTCCCAATCCTAGGACGGAGGTACGTATTCTTCCCAATCCGAGAATACGCAGGATTAAATGTAGTCTATTAGTGGTGAATATACATGTTTCATCTTAGCTTCTTAATCTCATTCCCAACCCACCGGGAATCCCATGCCTTAGGAGTGTGAACTCACCTTTGGTTGCTCGACAGATAGTTTACTTGTTAAAACACTTTAGTCAAGTGCGCCCTATTATAATTTACCACATCTAATTAGGTTCGAAATCACACATTGTCACGAATCAGATATTAATCACATAGCACACATCGTATTTCGATATTACTTATTTAACTCACCAGTCATCACATACCTAACACATCACTTTTAGACATCGTACAATCACATTTCAAGTGTGCGGTTTCAAGTAGAGCATGCGAATAGAAACGGTATACCCCATCCATATTAGTGTGCGACATGAGTATTTGTGTGTGACCCAATATGTTATAAGCCCAAACAACAATACCCCTATTGGCCCAAACATGCGTGATTAAACAAATGACTGTGCGGTTTGAGTGTACGACAGGATCATTAAAATATTCGTGAGTGTGCGACTTCCATTCCCAATCATTCAGTATTCAGTTATCAATTCATGTTTCAATTTATATGACATGCAGGTGAGTTGTACCCTGTGCATACACAACTTGTACCCACCAAGAACATTAAAAAGAAAACCCAGATTCGAATGGAATAGTGCATTAGCCTAAGTCTACTTTGTATATTACTAGCTCACGTTTACAAATACTTGATCCTGTGAATAAAGATGGTGAACATATGAAAAGCACTTTACACAGTCATCATAACAAGCACTGTTCTATCATTCGAAGCACATAATATACACACATTGAAATCATTATTTTCATGTTAAACACTTAAACGTGCTTAACTAGGTTGTACGCTCAGTATATATGGTTGTACATTCATGAAAAGATAAAACCCATTATCACCTATTCCAAATATCCTTCACATATATTTCGAATCATTCACATACATTCATATACAATCTGTTCCATCGTATTACACAAAGTAGTTGCAACAGTTAGTTTATATTTCCATATAATCATCTTATAAGCAAGTCAAGATTGATATTCACATGTAGTCACAACACAACCTTACATCACAGTTGCCGTAACAAAACTAATATACCCTATTCATACATACGTTCACACCTCAATGTCAAATACATTTCCCATGCGCATACACTTACACATAATCCACTCCATACTATCACGATGCACATAGTGTTAATAACAGTTTCATGTATAACCTATTTTCTTGCAAGGTTTTAAGTTGAGATCGAACCGAAACCGCGACAAGTCTATTAACTAGAACTACGGACGAGAGAGAGCGAGATCTTACCAGTGTTCGTCGGAGATTTAACTCGCGGGAGAAGAAGGTGATGGCTGGTTCGTCGCAGATTTTCGAGGGAGGGAGGAAGACTTGCGATGGTGAGAGGGGTGATTCTTATTCTGCCGTAGTGTGTTATGCGTGAGGGTTTTCATTACGTACATATATATATATATATATATATATATATATATATGTATTTAAGGCTGAATATTGGCGGTGGAAGTTGATTGTGTGGCCCGAGACATGGGTTAAGGTGGGCTGGGGGTTAGGGTCACGTAAGGGTTCCCACCAAGCAACTTGATTTCAAAACTTGCATTTATGTATTATCATTATTAACATGTATCATTACTATTATTATTGTTTTATTTATTTATCTACATATATATATATATATATATATATATATATATATATTTTTAACTAAACCGACGAATATATGCACAATGAGTTAGCAAGTCGTGTAAAATATCCACGCTAAGTTTTGACCTTCCAAGGTTTCGGGTTGCGCGAGTAGGTTGGGTCGACTAGCGGGACATGGCTATGGTTCAAATATAACTCAGTAGGGACATAATTAATTTATCAAATAAAATAACTATAAGATTCGATTCATAAAAGCGAAACAACTGTTTGTAACTTGAAGTTACGGGTTGTCACACAAAGTATCACACATGGGTATCAAACCCTGTGATGGTCAAGAAACCAGACGACACGTGGCGAATGTGCATAGATTTTATAGATCTGAATAAAGCATGCCCCAAAGACGCCTACCCACTGCCGGAGATGGACTTCAAGGTCGACTCTCTGGTCCCTTATAGGTACAAGTGTTTCTTAGACGCCTATAAGGGTTATCACCAGATCAAAATGTCCAGAGAAGACGAAGAAAAAACGGCGTTTCATACCGATGTGGGTATTTTTTGTTATACTAAAATGCCTTTTGGCCTGCGAAATGCCAGATCCACTTATCAGCGGCTCATGGACAAAGCTTTCGAAAAGCAAATCGGCAGAAACTCTGAAGTATACGTTGATGATTTGGTAATCAAGAGCAGGGAGGAAAAACAAATGCTTGAGGACATTGAAGAAACCTTCCAAAAGCTCAGAGAGTACAATATAAAGCTCAACCCTAAAAAATGTTCATTTGGGGTAGAAGAAGGAAAGTTCTTGGGGGTAGTGGTCACCCGGGACGGCTTTAAAGCTAACCCGAAAAAAGTAGCCGCCATAACGCGGATGCCCTCCCCCAGGACTTTGAAAAAGGCGCAAGCATTAAACAGGCGTTTAGTGGCCATAAACAGATTCCTGGCAAGACATGCCGAGAGATCTTTGCCATTCATAAAGACGATGAAAGATTGCCTTAACAAGAAAAATTTCAAATGGACCAGCGAAGCGGAAGAAGCCCTGCAAGACATGAAGCGTTTCATCGAGAAACTACCAATGTTGACAGCGCCATACCCAGAAGAACTACTCAAAATGTATCTGGCGGCGGCTCATAACGCGTTAAGCGCGGTGCTCATGGTGGAGAGAGATGGGAAACAAACGCCTATATACTACATCAGCCGAGTTCTGGCGGGACCCGAAACGCGGTATCCAACGCTCGAAAAGTTGGTACTAGCTCTGGTTCACGCTACCCGGCGATTACGAAGATACTTTCAAGGGCATCGCGTACAGGTTCTAACAAACTACCCGCTATAGCAAATTTTGCACAAGCCAGAGATTTCCGGAAGATTGGCTAAATGGGCGATCGAGTTGGGAACCCTGGATATCGAATATCAAAAGCGAACAGCAATCAAGGGGCAGGTGATCACTGACTTCTTCGCCGAAATTCCTGATGGAGAAACTATACAGGACCCCGCCATTCAGGACATCCCAGAATCCAGCACAGCCAGGCAAACCTGGAAACTTTACACTGATGGATCATCCAGCAGGAAAGGTTCCGGGGCAGGCCTAATGCTGATAAGCCCAGACGAAATAAGGCTGATGGACGCCTTACGTTTTGATTTTGAATGTTCCAACAACGAAACGAGGGGTACAGCTTGATATCACGCCATAACAGGCTCATCCCCGCCATTACCAAGGCTCCATCAGGGATCACCTTACACACAAATGGATGCCCGCATAGCCTTGTGTAAAGAGCGTTGGATACATAAGCATCTTTTGGAGGGGCTTCGTCTTTAACCTTGTCTTTTGGTCCCATCTCCCTCCACTGCATCTCTCCGTGTATGACAGCGACATCGATATAGAAGAACTTTTTCTTCTAGTCCTTATCCTTGGAACTGGTAGGAATGTCTTTCAGGCAAGATACATCGGTGTCCCTTCCATCGAAGGTAAAAAAGGGGGATTTCCATACAAGGACGAAAAAAGCCCTAAAAACTAGGAGTTCAGGGATATGCCCTAAGGCGATATAGGCAAACTCAAACTGTCGGAGTTTTACCAACCCTAACGGATGCAGTTGGGAAATGTGGATGGGATAATGGTCAAGGACTAACTTGCAGAACTTGGTGATCGGCAATCGAAAGTTGCAAAACCTGAAAAACTCACTAAACAGAGTGATTTTACCTTGCTTCAACGGAAAGGTCGTATCTGTTTTCGACGGCAACACCGGATTCCACTCCGTCCTAATATTGTAATCTTGAAGAAGATTATTGAACGAAGTTTGCCCCCACTTGATATACAGGGCATCGGAACTTGTTGGGGGCAGATGAAGAGGACTCGCCGGTCTTGGAGGCCATTTTTTGTGACAACCCGAACTTTCGAGGTCCGTGTCGTTTAATCTTGTAATTCTAATTGCTCGTTATTCATCGTATAAAAACTTGTTAATTATAAGACTTGTATTTCTTGTCTTTGGGCCGAATATGTTTGGGCCACTTACATCATATATATGCTCACGTTTGGGTCGGGTGTTAGGATTACTCATGTCAGGCCGCATGTTGACACACACATACCCAAAGCCCAACTAACTCAATTACATGTATGCTTTGGAATTATGTTGGGCCTGATCGAGCCCAAATAGGTTTTATATTGGGGGCCGGCTATTAGTATAGCTTGTATTGCACACATAATTCACGTAACAAGATAATACAACACATATACAAACCCTACTTCCTCTCTCAAACTTGCGATCGGCAGGGAACCCCCCCCCCTCGAGGCTTCCTCCTTGGGTCGAGTTCTTTTGGTTAGTGGCTTCATACTTGTCCAAACTCTTATTTGTTTGATCTTATTTGTGTGTATTCCTGGTTAACATAGTTGCATGGGTTGTTTTATAAGTGTGTGAAAGTCATGATTATGTTCTTGCATCTCAATGAATATTTAGGTATCATAGGCTTGTTATAATTCTTGATTTCTTGTTCCATGCTGAACAAATAACAAAGGGATGACTGAGATTATATGACCCGAGTAGTGTTTGATGAATCTGTTTAGGAATCATGAATTGATGTTTAGCGATTTTGTATGATATTATGGTTATGAATGTGATGAATTGGTAGGATGATTATAGTGACAGGTTAAGTTCGAGTATGGGTCATGATGAAACTGTGAGTGTTATGGCTATGGGAAAATCTTAATGATTAATATAAATTGTAACAGAATTGATTAATTAACATGTACGTATGGGATAAAGGTAATCACAATGTGTGCGATTGGTGTATGTACGGATTGTTTAGATAGACTAACTTATTTTAATATCATGCATGGATTGAATATGCTGTATTGATGTATAGGAGTCATATTAGGGAGTTATCGAAACTGGTTGATTATTTTCCTGATGAGCCGATTAAGTTATGCTGAGTAATTAGAATTATGGTGTTATTTGATTTGGGTGTAATTGCTTAATAAAAAGCCACTGTTATGAAATAAAAGGGTATTGGGATTTCATGAAAATCAGACATGTATGTTGAATAATTGGGAGCATTGGGCCGAGCATAAGGGGAAACAGGATTGTTTAGGGAAATGTTTGGGGCCGGGGTATGTTTGGGCTGGACAGAAGGTTGGGTTAACATGTCAAGGGGTGGTGCTAGTGTGGGCCGAAACAAAAGGGGCTGTTATTAACTTTAATTGGTAAACAAGTATTAATATTAAAGTGGAATTATAAATTGTATTTGGGCCGTTAATTCGGTTAAGTCAAACACTAGGGTGATCATTGAATGGATTTAGTTTCCATGAGTTGTGTGGACTGGTAATATGGATCACTTATGAACCAAACACTCACTATGTTATGAATTCGGTGTTTAATGATATGAAATACTTGTGCTGCATGATTGTTGGCCACAACTTGCATGATATTATACGGTGCCTACTTGTGTAATGTGTGTATAGAATATAAAGATTAAGCGATATACGACTGATTGTTAATGGTACCCATGTTAGGATCGTTTTGAGCAACTTGAACACATAACTAGTCTTACCGAGCAAAACTAAGGTGAGTTCATCTCTTGAGCATGCGTCCCGGTGGTTGGGACAGTCTTTTGGGCATTCCTGGGAGGAATGGGTCTTGGGTAAATCAATCGGGTATTCCTGAGAGGAATACGTTTTGTGAACTAAACTGGAAATGTTAGATAATACACTCTTTCCTATCATTTAAGTCCCATCTTATACCGAATAGTTACCTGAGAGGTAACGGGGTGTTAGTTGATAGCGCTATTAGGCTTGGCAACCTCACACCGTACCTGCGAGGACGGGCGTGAACTAACGACCTTAAATCGTGACCATTGCTTAGATAGGGGGCAATGGGGACGGGCAAAACAATCTGGTAGCCATCTTGTACGGTACTCGGGTTATTATCTACATTACATGCAATGAACTGAACTAAACACTTGGTAACTAACGTTTTCGTAAAACTATGAACTCACCAGCCTTGTCTGATACACTTGTTGCATGCTCGCAGGTCGTTAGATGTCTATGATTGGGAACTTGCTTTCTGGAGTAGCTAGAGTGGTCATGGGTCGATTGGAGGGATTCATGCGATTGATTTCTTGATACTATACATTGGTTTTGAAATTGTTTAACCTTGGTTTACTATTTGCTTCCACTGAACATATTGGTTTTCATTTAAACTTGTTGATGGTATTTTATTAATGATTGAGAACTTTATTTAGAAACTTGTATGGGCTCAATGTAATTAGTGGCTCATTGTTGGTACGTCACACGCCTAGCAGGGACATTCCCTAGGTGGTATTTTGGGGGTGTGACAATTTTCCGTTTCAAGAAATTGAAGGAAGTGTTCGTGCACAAAGAAGAAAATGAAAGTTAAAACCCTAAACAGGAACTCTATTTATACGGAAATGGCAACTTTTCGAATTCAGAAAGACAAACGGATGGGAACACGATTCAGAGCAGGGTGGGGACAGTTGTCATTTTAATGATGATTTAATTGTCACATCCTTTCCCATCGCCGCCATTTTTTCAAAAAACACAACGGTACCCCACTCGAGAAGCTAACACTCAAAGGGGGAAGTTTTGACTTTTCCTTTTTAGTCCGATTTCATGAATTTCATTTCATAACTTCGGACTGGGGGGACATGACGAGGTATGACCCAGAACGGCTAACCTGACCCGGTCATTACCTATTATTTTATCATAAATAATTAATTATAAACATTTATTCTAGAATATTCTATTCTGCATGGATAAATCACGTAACCGAATCCTCATTCTTTGGGGAAGATCATGCAAATCCCTAACTTATCGGAGCCCATCCTAAGTTAAGGGAAACCCTAATGGTAAACTATAAATAGAGGTAAACATCTAAGGTATGATCCATCTTGCTCTCGTTTACTCTCTCTCTATACACTTATACTTTCTCCCAAACCGAGACTTATTCTCACGCCGGAGGGTGGTTACAGGAATAACCCCATTCCTGTAACGAGTCCTAACGGTGTTCTGTTTTGTAGCTAACAGTTCGGATCACCAAGAGTTGAAGTCCTAATTGAATACTACCTTGAAGGTCAGTGTTTCTTCATGAAGCAAGCTCAATTTTTTGCAATTATTGTCAAAGGAAGAGTCTTAGTTTTTTGAGTTTTGCTATGTCAACGTATTTGATGAGTTCCTAGCAACTTGAATATCTAGTGTTAGTTTTTTTTTTTAATTTGCTACTATGAGTAGTGAATTGTCTAGAAACTAAAACAGTCTTAAAAATATCCTAAAAACACTTATCATTTTGTTAGACCACCTAAAAAAATAATAAAACATCTCTCATGACTTGTGGTTTTTAAGTGTTAAAAGAAAGTTTTGTAATATAGAAATTATTTTCAATGGTGTGTAAATTAAACTTGAATACATGTAACAATTGATGATAACTATTCAATGCTAAAAAGTCAGAACTCATTGCTTCACGTAACTCACCAATTCATGTGTTCTTTAATCTTTATTTTTTTCGAATGGCAAAGATTAGATTATTCCTACTACTACTCTTAAATTATACTAATAAATACTAATTATTCTCTATGTCATGATCTGAACTCTGGTCTTTTAGCATTGATCGTCAATGTCGGAGAGAGGCTTCAGTTCTCGTGTTGTCGGTTTAGCCGGAACGATGAGCTCTGACGGATGTCTCCTGACGGTAAATGTCAACGGAGTGGTGGTGGTGGTTTGTAGTGCCATACTGGTTTAGCTGTAATTTGTGTTGGTATTTGATTATGTTAACTGGTGGATTTATAGTAGTGTGAAATAAGGGTCACTTTTTTTTTATTTTTTATTTTATTTTTAAGTTTAGTAGTTATGTATTTTAACATAACTGCAATTGTTAAAAAATGATATTTATACATAGATAATAACTAGGTTAGCATCCCGTGTATTACACGGGTTGAATAAATGTAATTTTATATATTAAGTAATAAAAAGTTATATCTTTATAAACTCCGTATATTGTAAGGGTTAAATAAATAATATTTTATATATCAAACAATAAAAAAAAGTTATATCTTTAAAAACCATGTGTGTTACACATATTAAATAAATGTAATTTTTTATAGTAAAAACGTCGTATTTTAAAAAAACCCGTGTATAGTGGGGTTGAATAAATCTACCAAATAATAAAAAATTACATCCTTAAAAACTCCGTATATTACACGTGTTGAATAGATTTAAAAAAGAGTTATTTATATCTTTAAAAACCATATGTATTACACAGATTAAACAAATGTAATTTTGTATATTAAATACTAAAAAAGTCGTATCTTTAAAAAAACCCGTGTATAGTCGGGTTGAAAATTCTACCAAATAATAATAAAAAAAATATATCCTTAAGAAACCTCTTGTATTACACGTGTTGAATAAATCTAATTTTACATAGCAAATGATAAAAAGTTACATCTTTAAAAACTTTGTGTATTACACGGGTTGTATAAATGTAACTTTGTATAGTAAATAATAAAAAAAATTATATTTTTAAAAACCCCGCGTTTTAAATAAATATAATTGTGTACACCAAATAATAAAAAACAATTTAGATTTGAGGATAATATTTTATTAAATTATGATAGGATTTAATATTAATTTATTATTTATTTAGTTAATATAAAATAAGTATAGATTTGAGGATATACTTTCAATGAATGACACGTGTCCAAAAGTTGGTTTCTTTTTATTACAGTAGATAGATTTACATTAAAAAAATATTTTAATTAACCTATCATTTTCTCTCCAAAGTCCTAACACACTTATAATAATCGTTTAGTAGAGTTCATTACCATTTTAGTCCCTGAGGTTTGTCCATATTTACCATTTTAGTCCAAATAGTTTTTTTTCCGCCTCTGGGTCCCTGACTTTTCCCTTTTGTTGCCATTTTGATCACATACCCTAACTTCATCCAAAAACCCTATTTTTAACCAGGGGTATTTTGGGGATTTTCATTTTAAATCTTTTCAATTGCCATTTTGATCCAATTCTAAAAAATCAAAAAAATTCTAAAAAATCAAAAAATTCTAAAAAATCTAAAAAATAAAAAAATCCAAAAAATTCTAAAAAATCAAAAGAATTCTAAAAAATAAAAAATTCTAAAAACTAGAAAAATTCTAAAATGGCCAAGTGGTAAGATGGTGAAACATGGTAGTTATTTTTTGATTTTTTAGAATTTTTTTGATTTTTTAGAATTCTTTTGATTTTTTATTGATTTTTTAGATTTTTTTTTATTTTTAGAGTTTTTTTACTTTTTAGAATTTTTATGATTTTTTAGTTTTTTATTTGATTTTTTAGATTTTTTTTTATTTTTTAGAATTTTTTTTGTTTTTCATAATATTTTGGATTTTTTTAGAATTTTTTGGATTTTTTAGAATTGGATCAAAATGGCAATTGAAAAGATTTAAAATGAAAATCCCCAAAATACGCCTGGTTAAAAATGGGGTTTTTGGATGGAGTTAGGGTATGTGATCAAAATGTCAACAAAAGGGAAAAGTCAGGGACCAGAGGCGAAAAAAAACTATTTGGACTAAAATGACAAATTTGGACTAACCTCAGGGACTAAAATGACAATTAACTCTCGGTTAGTATCTCAAAACTGAATTACCGGATTTGTTTCCAAGCGAAAATGATAAATTATAAATATCTAAAAACCGAAACTTAGTTAAAGTTTACGGTAAAACTTCTATAAATTAATAATATTGTGACTGTGATATTTTATTAATTTAGCGAGATATTATTATATCGATAAATTAATAATTTGTTAATTTAAGGTGGTTTTATGCATAAAATTTAAATTTCCAAGTCCAATTTACATTCACAAATTAATTGAATAGTTATTTTCCGCCCGCGCGTTGCGGCGGGACCCAATGACTACAAAAGGCGTGTCAGCAACGGCAAACAGATACCGAATATCAAAACATAAATAAACTGACGTGGTAAGGATAGTCACTCCGTCATAAAAAAACGATTTTAAATAACCTAATATACAATAATAGGACCCACACGTCATACACGTTGGAAATTCGTTTGTTTTCAGTTCAGTTTTTCGGTGCTAACACGTTAAAATATGGATGAGCTCGGTACCGGTAACGGTAACGGCAGCGAAAGTACCGATCCGGAAAATCATCGAAATTAGGTACCGGCACCAAAAATGCTCGGTACAATACGGTATGGTATTTGAAGGTAAAAATCAATAAATACAGGTATGGTGCTAGACCGGTGTCGAACCGAAAGTAACGATTCTGAAAACGCCAAAAAAGGTGGGTACCAAATTGGTACCGAAAATGATTTGGTATAGTAAATTTGGTACCGATACGATACCGGTTCGTTTACAGGATTTGATACGATTTGCTCATCAATATTCTAAATATCCAAATTAATTTTACATGCTACAATTTATTCATTACAGAAAAATACAAAAAAGAAAGCAAAATAAGTTGTTGTGTATATAAAACCTCATTCAAACGAAATACAATTTACTTACTGTGTGTATGAAAAGTAATTTAAACGGTGCAATTATTTGCATTGCTGCGTTGCTACAGGATTTGATGAGCTCGGTACCAACCGGTACCGAAAATACCGTTACCGAAATCCCCAAAAGTGGGTACCGGTACCGAATATACCTAGTATGGTACGGTTCGGTACCGGTCGGTACTGGTACGGCACCGGTATTTGAGGGTAAAAACCGGTGAATACCTGTGCAGAACCGGTACCGAAAATACACCGGTTTGGTAAATTTGAGACCGGTACCTATACCCTATACCATTTGTTCATCTATTAATGATGTGTTCTAATTTTAATTTAAAAAATAAATAATAAATTACTGTTCATTCCGTTTTATTTTTATCATATATAGATTTGTCAATTGTCAAGTTCATTGTTTTTTAATACAAAAAAGTTGGTTCGGGGTACCAAAAAATAAATTACAAAAACAAGTTTTAATGCACATTTTTTCCATGTATAGTACATTGCAAGCAACAACAACTCTTCACAACTTTTTGTTTTTTACTTTATCACACACGTTACGTTTGTAACATTAACATGGTTAGGCATAGATAAAGAAAAGTATAATGTCTCGTACATTGCGGTGTAAAGTCGTAAAAGTAATTTAAACAAAAGAATTAAAATGTTGGAGAAATTGAGGTGTGAAGTTATTAAGTAGAAAAAATTGGGGGGGGGGGGGGGGTCAAAGTTGTCAATTATCAAAATTTAGGAGTCAAGTTGTCACTTACCAAAAGGTGAGGGTTGAATGTGTAAAATATCTAAAGCTGGCGTGAATTAAAAAAATACAAAATCACCGACCATGCATTTTAAGATACAGAGTAACATAAAAATGCTTCAGTAATATCATCAAATTTGCTAATTTTATTAGTTTGTATTTGGTGAGTATGAAAAATAAGAGCTTTAAAAGGATAGATTTAAAAAATAAATATAATGAGTAAACAAGAAAAAAGTTACATAGTGGAAAATCTAATTTTTAAGTGGTTAATTGTCATCGATGATTAAATGATATTGATGAGTTTTGATTAGAAGAAAATAACAAGAAAATTAAAGTAGTTAATATTACAATTAATCTATTAAATGCATTTACTTGTTTCTTTGAATACTTGTGTTGAAGGAAATGCTAAATACACAAATATTTCACTTGGTAGCGTCATATCATTTTTAAGTTTAAATCTTAACAATTAGGGCTGTAAACGAACTGAACGAACATGAACAAGGCTACGTTCGTGTTCGTTCGTTAAGGAAATTAACATGTTCGCGAACTGTTCACGAACGCATACTGAACATAAGTTTATGTTCATGTTCGTTCGTTAAGGAAATTCAGTTGTTCACGAACAGTTCGTGAACACTGGTCTCGAACACAATCGAACGCAAGTGAACACAAACGAACGCAAACAAATAAAAAAGAACGCAAACGAAGATTTACCTTGAAAATAAAAAAAAATAAAAATATTGTTATCCTTAAACATTGGATATAAGTAGTTAAATACAACCATCAAATGATAAATCAAAACACAAGAAGTCTAATACACCACCAAACGAAGAATCAACTTTAACTAACTTAGACATAATTATCCCCAAAAACGTCTTAGCATGTCCAAATTTTAGCTAACTTAGAAAAAATAGGGTTTCAAGTTTTCAATATGTTTAGATAAAAGGTTTATTATTTATTATTTTTTAATATAATCAAACGAACACGGACGAACGTAACCGAACATATTACCGAACGTTCACGAACGCAGTCGAACGAACGAGACCTAAGTTCATGTTCGTTCGCTAAGCTAACCGAACGAAATTTTGTGTTTGTGTTTGTTCGTTAAGCTAATCGAACGAACATAAACGAACTTCCCGCCGAACGGTTCACGAACTGTTCGCTGAACGTTCGGTTCGTTTACAGCCCTATTAACAATAGAGTATGAAGAAGCATGGCCCGAGCGGGTCGGTTCTTCTACGGTGATGGATACGAATATGGCCACATCTCGTCTTCTTCGCCCGAATCCTAGACCTGCAAATAAGAAGAAGATAGAAAAACGGGGACGTAGAGACGGCCGGTAGGGGAAGAATCCCCTGTTTCCAGCTACAAAGGTGTTGCCCCATATTCCATGCCCTAATAAGGAGGTGGAGACCTCCTTATATAGGAGATATGGGAAAAACCCTTATCTCAATGGGCCAGGCCCAGTTAGGGGTTGTCTCTACGAGCCCACAGCCTAGAGTAGCATAAACTACAACGCGCTGGGCTTCGCGGGTTAGCACACAATAATAATATATAATTACTATAAAAATAATAATAAATAGCAAGAAAGTCTGACCGCTCGGGTCGGATCCAGTACCATACCTCGTCAGAGTAGTTTAGAACTATTAATATAAAATAGAGTAGTAGTAATAATTGCCGTTTTTATGATAATTAAATCAACGCACACTCGAGAATCAAGAGGAAAAGATTTATGTAGGTGTGAAGTTAAAATAAGGGTGCTACTTTCTACACCCCCTATTTACTTTTTTCACCCCCCTTCTCTCACATACTTACAGGTGGGGCCTGTGTGGGACCGACAGTTTTCCTCTCACAGGGGGGTGTAATCAGGAAGGGGGGGGGGGGGGGGTTGTGTATAGAATGAGCCTAAAATAATTAGCAATTGAAATTAGCAATTTAAATACAAATAAAGAAAAAATGGGCCATGAAACTAAACTAAACCAATGTGGTTTATTTAAATGCTACGTGGGCTTCAGTTAGATCATGGGTTTTGTCGGGCTGGAGTTGAAGTATGACATGGCCCATCAATGGAGTTAAAAAGGAAAAACGGTGTTAGTATTTAATTTCTTGTTTTATTTATATTTGGGGTAGTGTTAATGTGTTATAGTGGTACCCGGATTATAGTGGTACCCGGATAAGTTTTTACAAAGGAGTTCGTCGGTTGGAGTCTTATTCGTGATAAAATGTCCTGCGTGGGCGGTGGATGTGAGGCAGGGCCGGCTATTGGGCCGGGCGGCCCGGACAACAGCCGAGGCCCAAAACCTCTAAGGGGCCCAAAATTTAAAAAACTTCTTTAATATATATGTGGGCCTAGGGATATAACAGGGGGCTAAAACAAAACACGGCAGTAGCAGCAACCATTCATCTCTGTTCTCTAATAATCAAGCGCAAAAAAGCATGGATTCAACAGCAGCAACGACATCATTCTGATCATCTGTTCGTCACATTCATCTCTGAATTCGACATCAACAACAATCTGAGTGACTAGGGTTTTTATATTCTTGCAATCAATCTCAGAAACAACTCAAAATCTGACTGACTAGGGTTTCGATTTCACATAAAAGGTAACTCAAACTTATTATGTCTTGCTCAAATGGTAGTCCAATTAATCTGGTCTAACAATCCATAAGGATTTTTATGATAAATTATGATTCTTTTTATTAGTGTTGGACTGGACATTTAGTTGATTTTTGAGAAGAAACAAACGCCCAGCCCCCAACTCCAATTCTAGAAATCATAGCTTAGGTGGAATGGTGGATGACCAAACTGTGGATTTTAAAGCCTTTTTGCCAATCTGTTTTGCTTTTTTAATTAATAGAAGTATAAATACTGATTGAGTAAATTATGTTATAATTAAACAAATAGGCCAATAGGATGCTGTTGTTTTAGATTGATTGAAGCTTTGATATAATCAAAAGGACAATAAATGACCATCTTGATTTTTTTGATTCTATTTTTTTAACAGTTAAGTAATACTCTAATTAACCACATTTTTATTTGATCAATTTAGTGTGTATGCGATGTGTGTGCTTGTTTCATTTGTTTGAGCGAGTTGTGTGGACATATAATATATGTATGTATGTTCAATAAGGTCTATTTGTGCAAAGTTGAATGCTTAAAACTTTGATGTTTATACTTTTGCAAGTCGAATTGATACTTTGAATATTTTTGTCTAGAAATTACGCCTCGAGTTCCCAAATACAAATACTTATCCGGTAGTCAAAAACGTAAAAAGAAGAAGCTAGAGGAGGACAAAAGAAAGGCCGACGAAGAAAGACTTAACGGATTGGCGATGATATCTATTGAAAACGAAATATTAGAAGGTATGGAATATAAAGACTTGATCGAGAGTTTTGCTTCCAAAAACGCTAGGAGAGCCGCGCGATTCGCGTAAGTAAGTTCGATCATTTTGTTACACTACTTTTGTTTTGTTTATTTTATAACAATTATCGTCGTATTGTGGTTTTTTGATATATAATTATGAGTTTATATTATAAGTATTAGGCCCAATTTTTTTGTCTTGCCGAGGCCCAAAAGTTTTTTGTCATTCTCGGGGACGGCCCTGATGTGAGGTGTTAGTATTTTCTTGTTTTACTTAAATTTATCATTTATTGTTTTATTATAATGGTTCTTCGGGTGCTGGGTCTCCAACGCTGTAACCGGATAGCCGGACTTTGTTGAAAGTTAAAAAAAATATGTAGATTAATAAGGTTAATTACTATGAAGGATAACCATCATCTGGATAATAATTCAAATATTTATCCTGCTTTATTATCTCGAATTCTCATGTACCATTTCATGCAAGGGCGGACCGACAACATAGGCTGGGTGGGCGGTCGCCCCCTTAAAAAAATATAATTGGTGTAATTGGAACTCGAAAATCTCGAGCGCATCCCTTGAAATTTTACAATCGCTCCCCTTGAATTGAAAAACTAGAGTGAAAACAGCTTGAGAAGTGTTCTTGTATTTTTCCGACCGGGAGTTAATTTTCACCGGAAACAGCTTGGGGACGAGGACGGCTTTTAAAACAAAGTGGACCTTTTTATTTTTTTAAATATCCACATATGCAAAGTGAATCATATTAGGCTGGTAATTAATTAGTATACAATTTTAAATTGGGCTGGTATTTTAGCTTTAAGAATTAGGTACTCTATAGTATATATTAATGTTTTAATTTTAGGGTGTTATAATTTTAGGCTGGTGTTTTAGCTTTAAGAATCAGCTCGACTCCAGCCAGAGGCTCTGTCCCTTGGACCCCGTCAAGGGCTGCCGCCCCTTGGACCCTGCTCCCAGGGGCGCTACCTCCGGACCCCCGCTAAGATCGTAAAACGCAATGACTCAATTAAAAAACTCAGATCGTAAAAATGCAATTCAAAAATTTCTTACATAGATCGAAGCCGATTTCTTCACCGATTGACGAAATTTGAATGTTAGAAACACTTATCAGCAGTCGAATCGAACGAATCGAGTGATTTGCTTCAAAATCTTGTATGAAATTAAACTGGGTTTATTCAAAAAAGTTGAAGAACACGTTGATTAGGTGTTTGAGTCATTGATTGGTGACGAAAATCGCACTATAATGTAATGATTATTGAAATAGTAGATGAAGAAAATGTTGAAGATGGTGAGTTTTGAAGTTACAGATAGAAGAAGTGAGAAGATTGAGTAAAATTGACTAAAATACCCTTACTCTTTATTTTAAATTTTGCCACATGTCATAATTCTATTGCTTCATATTCTTTCTAGCCAAAATAAACTTCCTATTTGATCATCTCCCATAAAAACAAATGTAGAAAGAAAATTGGATTTTGTCGAAAAGGTTTGCGATAAATTTTTTTTGTCGCATTTTGTTGAAAAATGTGTCGGAGAATCGTTTCCGACGAAATCCGCCTTTGGAAATTGTCCAGTTTTTAAGTAGCGTTCTATGTCCATGATTAGAGTTCTTGGATCCAGGTAGCACATGTGAGTAGAAATGAAATTATAACCAGATGAATGTAAAAAAATAAAACCCTAAAACGTGTTTGTCAGGTGTGATATCAGAACAGAAAACTACAAGCATTTCGAAGGGCACCCATGGGCGAAGCTTTTAAGGGGCGGGAGGGGGCGTCCGACTCTCCCGAACTTTTCGCTCAGTAGTGGAGCGTATGTAGTTTTCGTATAGAAATTTTTAGGTATATGCGTTTTCGACACCCCAGTTTTATAGAAATTTTTAGGTTCTGAGACTTCCGTCACCGGTCGGAAATTTCAAGCTTCGCCACTGAAGGCACATGTTTAAAGACAATGCAAACATGCCTAAAAAGTTCAAGCAATGCTGAAGATTGCTAATTGGTCTATTTTTAATGGATGATTTGTAGATAGTGAAATATAAGGACCAATTACTTAAAAATCAAATACAAATCCTCTTAACTTACAAAATACCTTTAACTTAATAAGAAGTGAAGGAGAGATTTTTTTTTTTTGAAAATTTTTCCTACTATTGTAAAATGTAAAAAAAAATTCAATATTTTACAATAATAAAATTATTATTGTAGGATAATTATAATTAATTACTCTACAATTTTGTAGTGTAATTATATTTACTCTACAAAATTAAATAATTACTCTACTAGTGTAAAATTACGATTTTTTTTAGATTATGGGACTAAAATACGTGCTTAATAAGTAGGAAAAGAAATTCAAAAAAAAAAAAAAAAAAACTCTCCTTCGCTTGTTACGTTAAGGGTACTTCGTATGGCAAACCCATTATTATTATATAATTATTATTATATAATAGATGAATTTCTTAGCTACAGTACATTTTTATCCTTTTTGTTTTTTTTCGTCTATCCTATTTTTTTTTATTTTTTGGTTTTCGTTTTTCTTTTTTAAGTTTCAATCGAACCCAGGGGAGGACCTAGGTAGAACCTGCGTGGGCGGGTGCACCCCATGAATTTTTTTAGTGTATTTTATATGGCAAAATTACGATCGCACCCCTTGAAATTTTGGTTAAACCTCTCGTTCACACCCCTTAAAAATATTTTCTGGGTCTACCACTAATCAAACCTAGTGTTGTACATGTAACAAAACGAACCGGTCTAATACTGACCGAACAACGTCAGTATCGGAATTCATATTCGTTTTTATTGTTTCCGATCGATGTAAACACATCTTGGTATTCTTTTGGTCGTACCATGACTTTTTTTTAGTTTCTCTTTCGATATCTATATCGAGTGTTAGTATCTTAATGAACTGAGCAAATATCAAACGAATTCCTGCCATTACGTTATTTTTACTATTACGTTTACGTTTCCATTAAAAATTGGGTCGCCCCGTCGCGAAACGCAGATGTAACCCGCTAGTTTATACAATAACTTAACTCTATTTGTATAGTAATCATTTTTTTTTATTTTAATATGATTGTTCACGTCATTGTTCATATTAACCACATCGAGAGAAACAAAAAAAAATGGTTTTAAAGGAACTAGCAAACTTTTTAAACATATTTATGAGCTAAATAAAATACAAATAGATATTGGATTAGAGTAAAATGCACGGATAGTCCCTGTGGTTTTGCAAAGTTTCAGCTATAGTCCCCAGATTTTGGAAATTACACTCATAGTCCCTGTGGTTTGACAGTTTGTTACGCGGATAGTCCCTGGAGTGGATGGGGGTTAGTTTTCTCAGTTAAGTCCATCTGAAATTACTTATTTACCCCTCTCTTCAAAAAAAAAAAAAAAAAAAAACAAATAACCCCAAACTTAATAACTTAATACCCATCATCATCATCATCATCATCTTTAATACCCAGTCACCACTGTCAAGAACTTCATAACTATACCCATCATCATCTTTAATACTCATCATCATCATTACACACCCCAAACTCCACCGCCAACACCTGCAAATCTAAACCCTAATTCATAAACTTCAACCGCCAACACCTGCAAATCTAAACCCTAATTCATGTGCTTACTGATGCAAATCGATTCATGGCGTCAAATTGTCGGAGATGAAGACGCAGCGGTGGAGACTCGCCTGAGACGAAGAGACGGAGATATAACTTGCCGGAGACGAAGAGGTAACAATTATGAAGCGCAGAAAGGGTTTTTGTTTTTCCTGCAAACTACAATCCTCATTAATCCGAAATCACAAACCTGCAAACTACAATCCTCATTAATCCTCAAATCGGCGCTATCTTGTTGTAAAGTTTACATATCCGAGACACGAAACAAGTCTGCTATGGGGTCAATCGAACGAGCTGCCAAACTATTTCCAGATGCCCCCATTGTTAACAAGTTTGAAGACCACACTTACAACAGAGTAGGATACACACTCGTCTCTGACTCTTCTTCTACTTCCAAGAATGCAGCAGTTTTCTCAATGGTCAAAGCAGCTTATCAATCCATTAATTTTGACCTGCATAGTGGAAGTCATCCTCGCCTGGGTGTTAATCGACTGAATCGCCTGGGTGTTGATCTGTGTTGGTTGATTTAGGGATGGGTGGTTGATGGTGGAGGCGGGTATGGGTTTAGGAGGCGGAGGTGTGGTGGTGGAAGGGGATGGCGGTGGTGGGGAGTGGTGATGGCGGCAGGGGAGGTGACGGTGGTGGTGGTTTTTAGTGAGAGAGAGAGGGAGAGAGAGAGAGAGAGTAGAAAGAGTCTGTTGAATGATGATGATGTTGATGAATATAATAAAAGCAAGGGTAATTTTGTAATTTCACATGGACTTAACTGAGAAAACTAACCCACATCCACTCCAGGGACTATCAGCGTAACAAACTGTCAAACCACAGGGACTATGAGTGTAATTTCCAAAATCTGGGGACTATAGCTGAAACTTTGCAAAACCACAGGGACTATCCGTGCATTTTACTCATTGGATTATTTTAAAACCATGTTTAATGGGTTCATGAGCATGAGACCAGCTCATCCTACCCTCCCACATAAAGGCAATAGCGAGTATTTAATTGAACCGGTTGTGTAGACGATTCTTAATTCGATGTGGCTTATACCATTACATACGCCTAAAACATAAACAGATACCCAATGAAGCAAAGCCAGCTAAAAAACAAAATCTTTTTCAGCTTCCTTGTCTCAGATTTAAGTTCTTTCACCTCCCCAAGAGTGTAATTATTCCTCTAACATATTCGTGTTTCGTAGCAGACCTGGGATGATGTTTACACATGAATGGCAATTCAATTTATCTACCATCCTATGAATCGGCATGTCCAAGAGGTGAAGATACCAACTTCTTTTCCACATTCGCATAACACCATCTTCGTTTACGACTTTACAAGGTCGGAACCCTAATTTATGGTGGTAAGTTGCAGGTTTGGATGAACCCTAATGAGGGATTTGGGGGTGAAAAGAGGGGTTTTATATGCTGAGGTAGTTGGTAGGTGGATAGACATAAATGTCCTCACTTGTCAAACATGTGATCGGAGTTAACTTAAATTTCTAACATGGTTTGGGGTAAAGGACGAAACATGCATCATGTTTTCAAAATAAAGGATTGTGTCTGTAATTATTGAAGTTAAAAGTCATCCACTGCAATTCGCTACAAATATAAAGGACAAAAAGTGTAATTTACCCTTGATTTATTTATACAACTCTTGCATTGTTTAGTAGTTATGAAAAAGTTACAAGGTTACATGTGTTGATCAATTTTTTATGTATATAATGGAAAACAAATATAATTGTGTATCTTGTTAAAATACAAGGACAATTTACTTAAAGATGGCTGATTGGTTCACTTCAGTTCAAGCAGTGTATCTTGTTAAAATACAAGGACAAATTACTAAAAGATGGCTGATTGGTTCACTTCATGTTCAAGCAAAGCGGAAGATGGCTGATTGGTGCATGCATGTATTTTTCAAATTTAAGAGATGATTTGTAGATATTGAAATATAAGGATAAATCCAGTGGCGGATCTAGAAAATCTGCATAAAGGCAACGTTTAAAAAAAGGGTAATGAAATCGAAAAACGTCAAATATTTTCAAAATTCACATTACCGTCGAAGCGTTAAAAAGCGTCAAAAGGCAATGAGGGTTACCGCTTGTAACACTATAGGTCCGTCCCTGGATAAATCACTTAAAGACATTACTCGTATAATAATCAAATAGTCGTTGTTCATATTAAAATATAAGGACAAGGACAAGCTACTAAAGGTGGTTAACTGGTTCACGTCAATGTTCGTGATAACAGTTTACATGGTTGTTCACATTATGAAAAAATAATTGTTTTTATAAAGAAAGTCATTTCTAAATTTTATTGAATCTTGATTTGTAGTCAACTTTCCAAATTGTCTTTCCAGAGTTTTTTATACAGTTATTATAAATTTTTCTTACCATTTAATATTATTATATCAGTTTTCATTTTTTCTTAAAATTAATCTTGTACGTGTTTTTCATTTATCTTCGAACATTTTGCAAGAAGCTCCACCACCTAAGTGGTCTCAATAGAGGTTGTCGACACACCATGATTTTTTCATTTTAGTATATAGGTGTGTTAATCCTGAGTTTCCGTCATGAAATTTTGACACCAACCTTCATTTTTTTTTTTTTTGATATTAACCCAAAAATAAGGCTTGTGATTTGTTGCTGATTAAAAGTAGAACCCGGAAGATTAAAGCCAAACTATACATATAATTATGTTACTCTTGAACCAACCTATAGATGGATGTGGATATAGATTCCTAAAGCAACCCAGGAGCAGTGGCGGACCTAGCCCATTAAATTAGGGGTACCCCAAAAATAATTTTTTATCGAGCAATCATACAATAATTAAAAAAAGAAATTTATTTTGGGGCTTGGTCTATGTTTATCAATTGGGCGTTTATACTTAATTTGTGCTTAATTATTATACAAGTTTGGTGTTGGAAAATGTTTGTGCTTATAAAAATTTGGAATTTTAATAAATTAAAGTATCCTATTTTTTAGGGGTATCCCTATATTTGTTCAAGGGTATCTTTTATATAAAACCGAAAACAAATTACACTACGAAAACGAGGTTGAGCCGTAGCCCGTGATACCCCTCATTATATTATAAGTCCGCCACTGCCAGGGAGAAAGGACAAGCAAGGGAAAATATGTGAACTGTAACATCTGGCCACTCGTATGATCAAAATTGTTTGTTTTCCCCTGCTGGGTTTCCTATTCAGAAAAGTTACAGATTTAGCATGTATGTCAGGTTAGTAGATATTCAGGTATGGATGGCAGCTCCCTGGCAGGCGATGAAGGTTACCTCGTTCCCATGATTTTTAGCATTTATGATCAATTTGTTAATTTGGGCTTTATTTGAGATTGTGACATGTTGTTTGCATATTTTTATTTTATTTCCGTTGCAAATGGTTGATTTTTCTAGTCTAGAACTATGTGTGCTATCATATACGAACGCCTATGGTATATTTTTATTTTATTTCGGTTGCAAATGGTATATTTTTATATAAAAGATAATTAAGAATTCCTTTTTTATCCTTGGTAGGTTCAACAGGAAATCTATAATAGTTTCTAAGTATTCAACAATAATTATTCAAATTGAGTATTGGTAAGGGTTTGGTTCAATTATTATTTTGTTAATATTTTTTTATTTGACCTGATGCAAACTGACTTGAACAAAAAGATATAATAAACATGGTGATGGAAAATCAAGCACTGAAAATTTCCGACATGAATTTTTTTTATTTGGTTCAATTATTTTGTTAATATTTTTTTATTTACGACACAATCATCCTCCATAATGAGCTCACACAAACACACATAATGAAGACCCAAAACGCCAAATCTGACTTTATAACAATCAAACCAAAAATATAATAATACCTACCAACTCAAACAACCATATATCTAAACAGCACATAAACAATATTTATCTCCGCTAACATACAAATCTAAAACTAAAGTTGGACCATTTACGTTTTGAAACTGTCATTTCATGTATTTCTATACCATTCTAAAGATAAAACTTAACAATGCATCTTTTCTTTTAATGGTCTTACTTTTTAGACTGATATTTTATATCTAGGTTATTAGTTTTAATAATACTAGTATTTAGGACCCATGCTTTGTGGCGGAACTGTTAAATCGAAAAAAGTAAACATGTAAAAACGTTGAACCACGGACGCGCGTTACGGCGTGTTAACTCGTAAATATTAGACCAAAATATAAAACATAGAAATGAATAACTAAGTCGGCTTAGTATCCGTGAGTTGTAACGAGGACGTTAAACCCCCAAAAAATAGACATATAAATGTTGAACCACACACGCATGTTCCAACATGTTTACTCGCAAGATTTAGACGAAAACGTAAAACGACAAATCTGTGAAAGATGAAATTAAAGAGGTTAAAAAATAACTAAAGGCGTTGATATGTATAAAAATAAAAGTTAAGGGGTCAAATACGTAAGAAAAATGAATAGTAAAAATCACTCACAAACCTTTTTTTTTTTGCTAAACTAAGGATTGATAATATATATAAAATGTAAGTAAACATAATAAATCATTTATTTAATTTCATATTTAATAAATGTGATAAAACAATTAGCCTTTTTTCGGTGCTGATGATGGGGGTAGCTCAAGACTAAATAAAATGACTTAATAACTTGAACGCTTAAAAGGTTAAAAGGTTCAAGGGTTAAAAACCCGGGAGCTAGGATAAAGCAGCACGTGTACAGTAATCGGTCATATCTCTGATTACTTCAACAACTCTCCTAGCCGCAAAAGTAAGACAAATGCACAGAGTGTAGTCTTTTACCCGCAGGTCAAAAGGCTTCAACCCCTGATGTGTGTAAATTGCAACATATAACTTACATCAAATGAGGCATAAAACTAACCCTTTTTAGTACTAATGTTGGAAAAAGTGTGCTTTTGTCTTCCTTTTGTATTTTCAGGGTTAAATAAGCTTAAATGAACAAAAGAAGCAAAAATACAGCTAAATCTGACATAAATACAAGAAAAGGAATAAACGTGGCATGCCCGACCCCTCAGAAGCATCTTCCCAAGCAAAAATAAGATAACAGAAGGCTGAACACGCCCCGTGCCCATCGGACACGGGGGCGTGCCCAAGTGTCTGCAGAAAAGACAAAGTTGTAGAAGCTTCTATTTCCCAACACGGGGGCGTGCCCTGCGGACACGGGGCCGTGGTCAACGCTAAAATTCACAGAATCTGAGCAAATCTTGATAGTACAGATACGCTTCTGCACACGGGGTCGTGCCCAGCGGACACGGGGTCGTGGTCAACTAATACAGATAAACTGCAATTAATGAAGAAAGAGAAGATGGGTGGACACGGGGCCGTGCCCAGCGGGCACGGGGCCATCTCCGGGATTCTATGCAGGCTATAAATAGAGGTGCTTGGTTCACTTCAAAAGTATCCCTTGACAAACCACCTCTCTCCCACTTCACCTACACTCCACCACCATCACAACACCCACATCCACCACCATCATCCATCATCCATCATAGAGTGTGTGTAGTAGTCTCGGGATCCAAGATTGATAGTAAGAGTTCTTGACAATCAAAGGCCATGTTTGCCTAAGTCTCTTACATCACTTGGTGAAGACAAGCATTTAGTGTAATGCTTTTGTTTTTTTTTTTTATCTTTTCGCACTTTTTATTTGGTTTTCTATTAATGATTTTAATAACTAGTTTCTTATGTTGAAGGTGAAACTTCCTTATCATTTATCCGTGGTGTCTTAGCGTTATTTTACCGTCTATATAAAATAAAAGATTTACACCATTCATATCTCCACGGTCTATATGGAGATATGTTGGCTACCTGGTCGGGGGTTAAGGGAATGGCTTGGTAAGGTTCTTGCCTTGTTCAGTGTATAGATCCTGCAAGGACCTGGGTCAAGCTTACTATGACCTCCTTCAATACCCACTGGTATTGGATGGCGGGGGTGCGAATGGCTTGATCCCCTCATATGTAAACTACTATTAATACATTAACCCGGCTACTTGGGATTGTATCCCTGCTGACTCAAACCACTTAGCCGAGGGTAACGTCACCTTCAAAAGAGGGGCCTACCATATTACGCATTAATAACTTAATTAATTATCTTCCAATAATCCAACCCTTTAGGATTGTATCCTTGCTGACTCAAACTACTGGGTTGAGGGTAACGTCATCTTCAAAAGAGGGGCCTACTACTATAACTAAGATAATATCTTAAAAAGTGCAAAAGTGCGGAAAACATCAAACGTTACACTAAAGGCGAGTCGGATCCAAGTGATTCATCTTGTCTATCTGTTTTTATTTTTATTTTTATCAATTGTAATGTTACTAATAAAGGAATTTTGAAAGAAACATGGAACCGGTGTAATGTTAATCTTAAATAGATCTTCTTTTATTATCGTAGTTTGATCATTTGTTAACTTATTGCTTACCGTTTCGTCAATTTTAGTGTTAGTGTTTAACTCTTTTAAAAACTTAGCATGAGTGGGTACTAAACAATGATTTTCGAAAGAAGGTGACAAGAGATTAATTTCTTTAAAATTAGACTCTTCTTGAATTTTATCGTTGTCGGACTCACCTTTTTCGTTGTTTAACTCATGTGTCGGCTTTTCACTTACTTGTTCTTCCATTTTTACCTTTTCAACTATCTCTTCTTTATTACAAGTTAATTCTTTCCTTGCGCGGGATTCCTCTTCCCTTGCGCGGGCTTCTTTTATATAGCGCTCGATAGTTTTAAGGTGTTCTATTATTTTTTCGGCTACGGGTGAGATAGTTGGTGGTTCGTCAAAGTGAGTTGAATATGTACTATCAAAGCTTGAATTCGGAAGTTCGATCCTTGGTTCCTCATAGTACTTATATGAGGTAGATGGTTCATACCATTGTTCCTCACTGTAAGTATATGATGGATAAGGGTCGTAACCTGGTTCTTCATAATACTCATATGAGGTGGGTTGTTCACGCCATGGTTCCTCATAGTAAGTGTATGAAGGTGGAGTCTCATATCTTGGTTCCTCAAAGTACGAGTATGAAGGCTCATACCTTGGTTCATCAAAATATGTGTATGAGGGAGAAGGTTCATACCTTGGGTCTTCATAGGACGTATATGAAGTTGACGGCTCGTACCTGGGTTCCTCATAGTAGTTGTATGAAGTGGATGGTTCAAAGAGGTCACAATATTGTACCGAATGAGGATTTCCACAAATGGTGCAATAGTCTTCCCTATAATCATCCTCCTCACAGTGGTAGTTGTAATCTCCTGAGTATTGATTCATAAGAATCACTCAGCAGACGACAACGTCTCGGGACCAGTAAACAAAAATAAAAACGGAAACAGAGGCTGGACACGGCCCCGTGTTCAGTGAGCACGGCCCCGTGTTCAGGTTCTGTATCTGGGCGTTTTAATAAAAGTGACTGGTTTTGTGCAGCACGGGGGCGTGTTCAGTGAGCACGACCCCATGTTCAGACTCTGTATCTGGGAGTTTAAAAAAAAATATGCAGCACGGCCCCGTGTTCAGTGAGCACGGCGTTACCCTCAACCCAGTAGTTTGAGTCAGCAAGGATACAATCCTAAAGGGTCGGAATATTGGAAGATAATTAATTAAGTTATTAATGCGAAATATGGTAGGCCCCTCTTTTGAAGGTGACGTTACCCTCGGCTAAGTGGTTTGAGTCGGCAGGGATACAATCCCAAATAGCCGGGTTAATGTATTAATAGTAGTTTACATATGAGGGGATCAAACCATTCGCACCCCCGCCATCCAATACCAGTGGGTATTGAAGGAGGTCCTAGAAAGCTTGACCCAGGTCCTTGCAGGATCTATACACTGAACAAGGCAAGAACCTTACCAAACCATTCCCTTAACCCCCGACCAGGTAGCCAACATATCTCTATATAGACCGTAGAGATATGAATGGTGTAAATCTTTTATTTTATATAGACGGTAAAATAACGCCAAGACACCACGGACAAATGATAAGGAAGTTTCACCTTCAACATAAGAAACTAGTTATTAAAGTCATTAATACAAAACCAAATAAAATGTGCGAAAAGATTAAAAATCAAAAGTATTACACTAAATGCTTGTCTTCACCAAGTGATGTAAGAGACTTAGGCAAACATGGCCTTTGATTGTCAAGAACTCTTACTATCAATCTTGGATCCCGAGACTACTACGCACACTCTATGATGGATGATGGATGATGGTGGTGGATGTGGGTTATAGTTGTGGTGGAGTGTGGGTGAAGTGGGATAGAGGTGGTTTGCCAATGAATGCCTTTGAAGTGAACCAAGCACCCCTATTTATAGCCTACACAGAAGCCCGTGTCCACCCTTTTTCTCTTTCTTCATTAATTACAATTTGTCAGCATTAGCTTCACACGCCCCCGTGTCCGCTGGGCACGACCCCGTGTGCAGAAGCGTATCTGTACTATCAAGATTTGCAAGATTATGCGAATCTTAGCGTTGACCACGACCCCGTGTTGAGCTGGGTATGCCCCCGTGTCGGGAATAGAAACTTCTATAGCTTTATCTTTCCTGCAGACAACTGGCCACGCCCCGTGTCCGCTGGGCACACCCTGTGTTGAGCTGGGGACGGCCTGTGTTGAGCTGGGCATGCCCCATGTTGAGCTGGGCACAACCCCATGCTCAGCTGGGCACAGCCCCATGCTCAACTTTCTTCTTGTTTTTTTTTTGCTTTGGGAGATGCTGTCGAGGGGTCGGGCATGTCACGTTTCTTCCTTTTCTTTGTATTTAAGTTGGTTTTGGCTGTATATTTGTTTCTTTTGTTCGTTTAAGCTCATTTGATCCTGTAAATTCAAAAGGAAGATAAAAACACACTTTTTCCAACATTAGTACTAAAAAAGGTTTAGTTTTATGCCTTATTTGATGTAATTTATATGTTGCATTTTACACACATCAGGCTTCCTGGTTATAATCTATAAATTTTAAATAATGCACACGCGTTAGTATAATAACCCAATATTTACATTAGTTATACCTTCCCCGAGACAGAACTCCAACGACTACGTCGGGCAGAACCTCGAGAGCCGTTACGGAGCGCTAGATCAATCGGGCAGCGTATCTAATACGTAACCGGGGGTTAAAATACTTACAACGAGGCAGAACTTCGTTATTTTGGTGGGTATAATTTTAGCTTTAAAGAAATTTGAGATTGAGAGAGAATTCGATGTTTCTGAACAATTTCAAAATGAAAGATGAAGGTCCCTATTTATAGTTTTGATCGGCCAGTGGGTCATGGCCCGCGACCACTTGTGCTTGTTCTTTCACGGCCCGCGAGGCCAACTAGGGTAGGCCCTAGCTTAGCTGACTCAAACACTAGGCTCGACACGATTCGGACACGTGGCAGCACCGGGCTGCGCCCTGGTGACCAGCTGTTGCGCCCCGCGAGCGGCCCCAAATTCTTGTTTTTATTTAATTTTTATAAAATTAAAGGTATTCGGGACCGGTTTTCGTATACGGGGTGTATTTTAAGGCGTATAGCGATGTTATAAATATTTTAGGAGTGTCGGAAATAATTTAGGAGAGTTGTTATATCCTCCCCACCTTGTTTTAGAACTCGTCCTCGAGGTCTACTGGAACAGGTGTGGATATTTCCTCTGCATCTCCGACTCAAGCTCCCATGTGTACTCTGGTTCTCTCTTGGAATCCCATTTTACTTCGACTAGAACTAATCTCTTGTGTTTGAGATTCTTGACTTTCTTGTCTTCAATCTGTAGTGGCTTTTCTACAAACTTTAGCTTTTCATTTACCTCTATATCCTTAAGAGGTACTACTAATGATTCATCGGCTAAACACTTTTTGAGATTACATACATGAAATACATCATGTATTCCTGCCATTTCTTCTGGCAGTTGTAGCTGATAAGCTACTGGTCCTATTCTTCTAATAATCTCAAAGGGTCCAACATACCTGGGGCTTAGCTTTCCTTTCTTGATGAATCTCACCACTCCTTTCCAAGGAGAAACCTTTAATAAAACTTTATCTCCTACTTGAAATTCCAATGGTTTTCGCCTGTTGTCAGCATAACTCTGTTGTCGATCGCGTGCTGCTTTTAGTCTTTCCTTGACTTGAATAATTTTGTCTGTAGTTTCTTGTACTATCTCGGGTCCAGATAGTTGCTTTTCTCCAATTTCTGCCAAACAGACTGGGGTTCGGTACTTTCGTCCATAAAGTGCTTCGAATGGTGCAGCACTGATACTGGTATGATAGCTGTTATTGTAAGAAATTCTATTAATGGTAAATGATCATCCCAATTTCCTCCGAAATCAATTACACAAGTTCTAAGCATATCTTCCATTGTTTGAATTCTCCTTTCACTTTGTCCATCCGTTTGAGGATGATAAGCGGTGCTTATATTTAGCTTGGTTCCCATTGCTTTTTGGAAACTTGTCCAAAAATGAGAAGTAAAACGGCTATCTCTATCAGAAACAATTGATAAAGGAATACCATGTAATGAAACTATTTCATTTACATATAATTTAGCTAACTATTACATACCGAATGTTTCCTTCATTGGTAGGAATGAGCAGACTTGGTTAACCTATCTACAATCACCCAGATTGTATCATTACCTTTTCGTGTTTTGGGTAATTTGGTAAGAAAGTCCATCGTTATCAATTCCTATTTCCATACAGGCATTTCCAATGGCTGTAATAAACCTGAGGGTTTCTGATGTTCAGCTTTGACCTGTGAACATGTTAGACACTTGGCAACATATGCTGCTATATCCTTTTTCATTCCTATCCACTAGAAATTCTTTCTTAAGTCTTGATACATTTTATTACTTCCAGGATGTATCGTGTACTTAGACTTATGGGCTTCGTCTAATATTTGGTGGCGTAGGTTTCCTTGTTTAGGTATCCACATCCTTTTCTTATGAAATCTACAGATTCCATTTGTTCCTTGTTCTAATTCCTTAATCATTCCTTTCAATTTTTCAGTATTATCCTTGATTACTGATTCTTGTACTTATCTAATTGTTCGTTTAAATCTATCTGCAGATTTAATTTAAGAGAACGTACTCTTCTTGGCTTTTCATGATACTTCCAACTTAAAGCATCAGCTACTATGTTAGCTTTTCCTGCATGATACTGGATACTACAATCGTAATCACTAAGAATTTCCATCCAACGTTTTTGTCTCATATTCAACTCTTTTTGCCCGGAAACATATCTTAAACTCTTATGATCGGTGAAAATGGTAAACTTACTACCGTAAAGATAATGTCTCCAAATTTTCAGGGCAAAAATTATGGCTCCTAATTCTAAACCATGGGTTGTATAATTCTCTTAATGATTCTTAAGTTGTCTAGAGGCATAGGCTATAACCTTTTGACGTTGCATAAACACACATCCATAACCTAATTTAGAAGCGTCACAATAGATTACAAAGTCTTCAGTTCCTTCTGGTAACGCTAGTATGGGTGCATTGGTTAATCTTTGCTTAAGAATTCTAAGTCTTTTTCTTGTTTTGGTCCCCATTCAAACTTAACAGATTTACAGGTTAGTTTTGTTAAGGGAATGGCTATTCTAGAAAAATCTCGGATAATAACCGGCCAATCCTAAAAAACTTCTAATCTCTGTTGGCGACTCAGGAACTTTCCATTTAGTAATTGCCTCAATCTTTGTGGGATCCACATGAATTCCTTCATGATTAACTAAATGTCCAAGAAATTGCACTTCTTCTAACCAAAATTCGCATTTTGAAAATTTAGCGTAAAGCTTTTCTTTTCTCAGCAAATTTAGGAGTGCATGCAGATGCACTGCATGTTCCTCTTTACTTTTAGAGTAAATAAGAATATCATCTATAAAGACAATTATGAATTTATCCAAATATGGCTTACATATTCGGTTCATCATATCCATAAATGCAGCTGGAGCATTGGTTAAACCAAATGGCATGGCAGTAAATTCATAATGGCCATACCTTGTTCTGAAAGTGGTTTTAGGAATGTCCTCTTCCTGTACCTTTAATTGATGATATCCTGAGCGTAAGTCGATCTTAGAAAAGAATCGAGCTCCTTGCAATTGATCAAACAGATCATCGATTCTTGGTAATGGGTACCGATTTTTAATTGTGACTTTGTTCAATTCTCGGTAATCAATGCACATACGCATTGATCCATCTTTCTTTTTGACGAACAAGATCGGTACTCCCCATGGCGATGAGCTTGGCTGTATGAATCCTTTTTCCAACAGTTCGTCTAACTGTTTCTTTAACTCTTGCATTTCTGCGGGTGCCAAACGGTAAGGTGCTTTGGCAATCGGCACTGTTCCTAGTAGCAGATGAATTCTGAATTCAACTTCCCTGTCTGGCGGTAGTCCTGGTAGTTCTTCTGGAAATATGTCTAAAAAATTGAGATACTACAGGGATATCTTTAATTCCTTTCCTTTAGTGTTAATGATTATGGAAATCATATACACTATTGATCATTTTCTTGCACAACTTGCTGTTTTCATCACAGAGATGAATTTTGTGGGTCTAGTTGGCTTATTTCCTTTAATTGTGATCTTTTCACCTTTTGGTGAATTTACTTGTATTGACTTTAGCTCACATAGAATACTGGCTTTATTGGATACTAACCAATACATCCCTAATACAATGTCAAATCCTGCCAGATTCATTGGGTAAAGATTTGTAATAAACTTATGGATTAAAATTTCTATTCTTGCTCCCTGCAAGATTTCAGTGATCTTAATGGTTTCTCCATTTGCTGTTTCTACAAAACATTATTGTTGAAGTTTAGTTAATAGTTGGTTGAGAATTTTGCAAAATGAAGTATTAATAAAACTTTGGTTCGCACCAGAGTCAAATAATACTTTAGCAAAAACATCATTAACTAAAAACGTACCGGCAATCACATCCGGAATCATCTTTGCTTCTTCGGTTGTCAAAACAAATGCCCTAGCATTCTTAGTAGTCTTGTTGTTCATGGCTAGAGCTAGTTTCGGATAATTCGGTTTGATATGCCCTTTTTCTCCACAGTTGAAACATACTCCATTACTGGGTTTCTTCCTACAATCTTCTTCCTTATGTCCTGGTATCTTGCAGTAATTACAGTAGGTGGAGCATCTTCCTGAATGCTTCTTCTTACAGGCTTTACAGTAAGGTGTAGAGGTAGAACCTATATTTTTCCCACGGTTGGAATTACTGTAACGAAATTCCTGGGTAAGATTTTGAGCTAGGTTATTTCTTTCGTTTTTGTAACATCCCAAAATTTCGTATGACTTAGAATAATAATTTAATCGTGATGTTTTAATAATAAGGAATGGTAAATATAGATTTTTACCATTTCGAAAGTTTTTAATAATAATAAGTCTAAAACCCCTTATGCTAATGAAAGTGATTAAGTTAGTATGAGAATTAACCATTTTGACACACATTAAAAAGATAAGGGACCAAAGGTGTAAATGTTTAATGAAGACTTGATAAAAAAAAAAGAAAAGGAAACCAGTATTTTGGTTCCTGGGTGCGATCGTACAAGGGGGGAGCCAATGGGAAACCCTAAGTCTCAAGAATCTCACAAATCTTACAAATTGAAGGGATTGAAAGCTGAATTCTTGATTCAGGAGTTAGGAATTAGGATCTCCTAACTATATTTGATCTCAAGTAAGTCTAAAATTTGATGTTTTTATGAAATTCATGAAGTGGGTTATGTATAATTTATGATGTTTGTATGAAATCAGACCTAGATGTTGGATGATATGAACAAATAGGAGTAATATTATGTGCTATTTCGATTGTACTAGTAGTTGGGGTAAAACCCACTTGAGATTATGTAAGGTGGTAAAAATTAGTAAAATTTATGGATGGAGTATGTAATGTTGATGTTAAACTCATGTTATAGAAGTGTTTAGATGAGTAACTTGATATGAATCATATGTAGTATGGTTATGATTGTTGATTTTGAAAGAATTGGTTGAATTATTTGATGAATTTAGTATGAATGTGTTATAATTACTTGTACATTATGCTTATTAGAATTTACGCACGCCATGTGTTTGATGAAATGTCTAAATTAATATAATATTGATTTCATATGAAAATTTGCTAAATTGATGAAATATGATTATGGTGAGAATGCATATGGTTGATAAACGTCATATTGTATGACAAAGAATAAGAGAATAATGAGAATTTCCGAAAAGCTAAGTATATGAAGTTGTGATGTATAGGAACAAAGAAGGAAGGAAGGAGGAACAAGTCACTCTATAGCGCAAGAAACGCAAGATCGCGGTAAGTTCATATGAACTTAATTCTCCTTTCATGTAGATCTACGAATGATGGTTTGCTAATTAAATCTTAGTGTTGAGTTGTATGTTCGTTTATGGTAGAATTATGATATGTTGTATGTTGGAAAACGGATAAGTAACCTAATAGTATTGGATGTGTAACGACCACTCAAGTGGGTCATAAATCGTTTGGGAAGTAGAATGGTAAATGATTAGAGATTGACTTGTTGATAACGGGTCAAAATGATGAAAGTATGTTAAATGAATGGTATGTATCGAACCATTACGGATGGGTCGGATAGACTATATGTTGACATTTCCGAAAGAAATGTTGAAGAGCATAAAGAAATTTATGCTAGAAAGGAAAGAATGAATTGAAATATGGTTGTTGACGAAAGGATAAATTTTGTTTACGGGTCGAATAATGGTAGTTAAATAAAAGATTTGTTATCCCATATATATGTCGAACTAATAAATGTTTGGTGTTATGAATGATATCCGTTAAAGCAGAACTGTCGTATGAGAAATTCTAATGAAATGGTGTAAGTATGAAGCGACACGGTAATGGGTCAAATAATGGGGAAAAAGTTAAAAGTTTATTAGTAATATGTTTTATCCGAACTAACATGTAACTTTATGTTATGGATGTAGGTAAATCTCGTGCTTGATGATGGCGAGCTCGGATCGAACACACGCTACATCGCCCTTTATACGCTTCCAGTTAAAGTCACACTTTTGTAAATGGGTCAAAACGTCTCTTTAATGTAAATGTTAAACTTATGTTTAGGATTAGGATGTCATGTAAGTAAGCTAGTATTTTAAACCTTATTTTGGGAAGGCCGGACAAAAATACTTGTGACGGATCTTGCATGGTCACAACTTTTATATCTTTTTAAAATGTCGTAGAATGTGTTTTTGAATGATGTTGTTAAAAGCAGGGAAATGTTTTTAGTACGAACGGGTCATGCCCAATTTTTGTTAAAATTTGTATGTTATTGTCGTTGTTTTGACCGTTTGTAAAAAGTGGGCGTTTCAGTTTTCTTATTGTGTACGTATCAGTTCATCAGTCAAGTTATTTGCTAGTTCTACAGCTTCTTCTATGGTTTGTGATCTAGCTACCTTGACTACATGTCTAATTTCACTGATTAATCCCCAGATGTAACGGGAGATTAATACTGGTTCTGGTGATGCTAGGGTTGGCACTATTCTAGCATATTCAAAGAATGTAGTAGTGTAACCCTTGCTGTCTACTCCAGTCATTCTAAGGTTTAAGAATTTATTAGCTATCTGCTCCTTTTCATTGGGAGGACAAAATTTCGTTTCCACCATATTCTTAAACTTATTCCATTCCATACTATAGACCCTGTCACTTCCCCTATTCTAGAGAATAGTGTTCCACCATTCCAGGGCTGCATTCTTAAATAAATTGGAAGCAAACATGATTTTATCTTCTTCTGCGCACTTGCTTATTTTTAAGACTGCCTCAGTCTTTTCTATCCAGCGTAGAGCTGCAATGGCCCCTTCATTGCCAGAGAATTCTATTGGTTTGCAAGACCAGAATTCTTTGTAAGAACAACCATAGGACATGGTTCTTCTTCTTTTTGGAATTGGCAATTGAAGTAATGGTTCATTGTTCACGCTGTGACTGGGTTCAGTATGTGATCGTTTACTTTCATTATCACTTTTATTATTATTTTCCGCTTCCCTAACATTTTGGATGATAGCTGGCATAGCATCTCTAATTCCTTGGGTTACTATATATCGAATAGCACTGTTATTTATTTGATTATCATTATTCTGGTTTTCCCGATTTGCATCGTTGGCCATCTGGATTATAAACAATTACCAAGTATTAATATCACAAAATAATATTAAATGCAAACAATCTCACAACACAAACAGATTGGTCAAAATCGTCGTACATTGCGACCTTTACTCTACTTTATATATATACGTCTAATACAAACCACAACTGGAAATTTAAAATACAATACTAGTATGCATCAGTAGTTATAAGATTATCTCTCTCTCTCTCTCTCTATATATATATATATAGGGTAAGGTTCATGCGAGAACCACCCTTATTGCGAGAACCGCGAGAACCAATGTGAACACAACCTAAAATAGCTAAAAAAACCTAACCCCCACCCCCCCCCCCAAAAACCTAAACCCCCCACCCCCGCCCCCAAAAACCTAACCCCCCCCAAAACCTAACCCCCCCAAAGCTAAATGCTAAAAACTAAAACCCCCAAAAAACCTAACCCCCCTCCCCCACCCCCCAAAAACCTAACCCCCACCCCCCCCAAGCAAAAATTCTAAAAACTAAACCCCCAAAAAACCTAAAAAATCTAAAAAAATCTAATTTTTTTTTAATATTTTTATGTTAAAATCGCTACTTTTAGTATAAAAAAAAAAAACTTAAAAATTTTTTTTTTTTAAAAAATTTTTTTTTTTTTTGCTTCGAAAAGTAGCGATTTTTTTATAAAAAATATTAAAAAAAAAAAAAAAATTTGTGTGATTTTTAGCTATTTTTAGGCATTTTTGGTTGTGTTCACATTGGTTCTCGCGGTTCTCGCAATAAGAGGTGGTTCCTAACGGATCTTTGTCCTATATATATATATAAATATATTTCAAATCACACACACACACACACACACACATATATATATATATATATATATATATATATATATATATATATATATATATATATATTACTACTTAGTGGGGGTCCATCCAATACAACATATTGCGCTCGTTATACTTCCAGACGAGTCTCTCCCCTATTTGTCTTATCCTTTTACTTTCATCTAACAACTCCTCACCAAACGTTCGGAGTTCCTGTATTTTCTCAGTACTCATGGGTGGGGCTGGTGCTGGTATTGGGTCAGGAAACTGGGGCATCGGTTCTTCCTGAGGGTATGGTTTCTCTAGAATTTCCCTGATATATTGGTCATTATCAAAATATGGGTCTAGAGGGTCCAAGTTGGGATAGGGTGCTACTAGGTTTTGCATGGGTTCCTCTATTGGGTAAAGTGGTTGGTAATCCCAGTGGTCGTCAAACCATGGGTCATAATCTGGGGGATGGGGTGCTGGGACTCTAGGAATTTCAGCTGGATCAAAAGCAGGTACTAGGGGTTGGTCTACTGGGTTTAGTTCAATTTCCATAGGTTGTGTGGGAAATAGTGGTAACGGCTGGGGTGCAATGAGTTGTTCTAGATTAGGGTCTGCAGCTGTGGTAGCTAATATGTGAAAATTAGCTAATCTCCTATTGAGTATATCCTGGGTTTGAACATTCATTTCTCTATTGGCCGCTACTAAGGCCCGCTGTTGTTGCAATTTTTTCATTCTTTTTCTACGCTCGTGAGCTCCTCTGCTGAACCATCCTTTCTTCTTGGGAGGGAATGACTCTTCAGATTGTGCTTTGAATACGAAAATCCCTTCTTCGGTGTCAGCCGAATACCCCGAGGGGGTAGGCTGGGAAGAAGTTCCTTCGTCCTTAGGTGAACTAGACAGTTGACGGTAAGCGTCTGAAGGTCCTTGGTCACTCATACTGTAAACTAATGTCACACCCCGATATTTCCACGTATTACCGGTGGGCCCGGTGGGGAGTATCGTGACGTAGTTGATATCATCATAGTCAAACAACACAATTTTAAATGCACAACGGAAGCAAAAGATAGATTTATTTCAACTGAATAAAATTGTAATATTAAGTATCACAATGTAGTTGAAACGGATCCACAGGCGGATCAAATAAACAGAAAACATAGTTCAACAGACTCAAAATGCATCCAAGCTTGCGAGACTTTAAATGATGCTAAGGAGAGGCCAGCCTATTACGTGTAGGCAATCCTTACCATGTGTCTCCTTGAATTGTCAAAAGGCTCACCATAAGGAGTTTTTATAATTACTTGCTTCTTATCACACATAATATGGTCTTGGTTACAAGACGACCAATCCATTCCTATCACTATATCGAGTCCCTCTTACTTTAACGGAACAAGGACAACGGAAAAGAATGATTCCTAATGGATATAAGACATCCATCTAATATCGCTGAAGTAATCCCTGAGGTACCATCGGCCAATTCTACTTCATATTTAACGCTTAGAGTTTTTTTTTAACAGGCAGATTTAATAATTCACAGAATCTATTGTCTACGAAAGACTTATCTGCACTTAAATCAAATAATATTCTAGCATAAACGTCATTGATCAGGAAAGTACCTGTCGTGACGTTGTCATCCTGAATGGCCTCTTGAGCATTCATTTGAGAGCTCCCAGCTTAGGCCTTCTTAGCCTCTACAAGCTTCTTGGTTTTAATTGGGCAATTTGTCTTGATGTGCCCTTTTTCATTGCAACCATAGCAGGTTGCGTCTTTCAACTCCTTGCAATCCAAGATCTTATGCTCCTTGGACTTGCAGATTCCACAGGGTAGAGACTGAGATTCAAATCTGCATTTCCAGAGGTGGTATTTCCTACAGGTTTTGCATCTGGTCTTTTCACCTGACTGCTGGTTGCCCTTCAGTTCCTTGCATTCATGGGTCTTGTGATCCATCTCCTTACAGATGACACATCCCCTGGTCTGATCATAGAAACATTTTCCGAAGTGCTTCTTCCCGCAGGTTTTACATTCGGGCTTTGCCTCCTTTGGTTTGGACTGGTTATAGCTTGAACCGGTCTTACCCTTTTTGTAACCCTTAGTTGGGGTATTATCGCACTTTCGCTTATGATCCTTTAATACTCGGTCCACAGCTTTGTTTACGGCTGTATCCAACATAGCCTGTAACTCGGTGCCCGTTAAGTTCAGTCTTGCATTATCGTTCTGATCAACTGGATGATTGTGAGCTTCAGATGAGTCAGCCATGGTGAACCTTTGAAGGCTACAAACCAAGTAGTAATAATTGGTTTAATTATAGTGAATTGTCGAATTTGATGATTAAATAGCCATGGTACAAATAAACCATATAGGCGAATAGATAGTATTAAATTTATTTGATTATGTTTTGCCTAGGTTTTTAAATAATCCATCTTTGGCGTTTAAACGGAATATAATCCTTCATATTTATTAGACAGGGGACATAAGTCACGACTGTCAATGTCGTACTGACATTTTATATATATAGCACAAGGGCTTGTTCCAAAGGACTTTTTGATGGCATAGATGCCTTGTCACTAGGGAAATTTTAAAACATAATCGATGATTCCTTTGGATCGGAAAATTTCATAGTTCATTGTCTTGACAAGAAGTTATGAAATAAAACTATCTTTTTCATGTATACATCTTTGCCCGAAGGTATTCATCCCTATGGATGTTTTGATGTGTTTATCATGTTTGACGTTTATTAGCCATGATTCCTCTTGATCATTTACGCTAAATAAGGGGTTTGGAAATTCCTAATATGAAGATGACAAGTGTGATTTTATCGCATCACTGTTGTCGGGAGTGTTAACATGTTTTCAGATGTTAACAAGGATCTGAATCTCTTTTAAACAGGTCTTACCATCATAGCTAGGTCTTTAATGACATTCAAGCTAGGTTATACCTTTTAAGATTCTCTTTTAATATGTATACTGGCAGGAAAGGAATGATATTTATTTTATTCAGGATTTTCATTATAATTATCCTAGATTTAATTAAAATATAACTATGGCACAAACAGGCCAAATCACAAGGGCAACTTTAAATTATAAACCATGATTTTGTAGAATCAAGGTATTTAGGCTTGAACGTTGTTCATGCCTTTTCTTGACAGGGAGTTGTAGGCTACGACTGTCTTTTGTCTTATATGACAATGAATATGGCCCGCAAGCATTATATCCCTGATAGATGCTTAATTCACAAAAATAAGAAAGGATTTCGGGAGGATCCAGTATAAGGATGATTTATGCGATTCTGTCGAATCACATCTGCCAGGAATGTTAACATGTTTACAGATGTTAACAGGGATTTGAATCTTTTGAATAGGTTCTACCATCTTGGACTTGTCTGAGATGACATATAGGCTAGGTTTACCTTTAAGATTCATCCTAAATTGAGATGTTAATAAGAATCTGAATCTAATTGAGGAACTACCATCTTGGCCCTGTTCTTAAAATGACACATGGGCTAGGTCTTGTTCTTCTTAGATTTTGCCATTTTATTATAATGGTAGATCTTATAAAAGGAATGTTATTTTAATTTATTTCGTATATTATATTCGTTCACAATGAAATTTAGATAAAACATTCCAATGATTTCAAAGGAGGTATAGAATTGCCCTGAACGGGACTTGGAAGGAATAATGTTGTCCTCGAAGGGACTGAAAGATAAATATGTCCTTATAAGGACTATTAAGGAAACGAATTTCAGCAAAAGGAGTTTCTTCTTCATTTTATTTCTGGACGCTTACTCCTTGGTTGCACGTTAATCCTAGTCGCAGTACGAAGCTCGGCCTTCCCTAGGCTTCAGATTGGGAGAATTTCCATTATGGCTTCTTTGCTTGGCGACAAATTAAAATATATAGAATTGAAGGCAATAATTCTCCGAATAGAGACGAGAGCATTCCTATGTTAAGTCTAGACTCAGAAAGTCAAGGAATGTGCTACTGTGTCATTGAGATTAAACACAAAAGGCTAGTGTTTAATTCACTCAATGTTGGCTCTGATACCAACCTGTCACACCCCGATATTTCCACGTATTACCGGTGGGCTCGGTGGGGAGTATCGTGACGTAGTTGATATCATCATAGTCAAACAACACAATTTTAAATGCACAGCGGAAACAAAAGATTGATTTATTTCAACTGAATAAAATTGTAATATTAAGTATCACAATGTAGTTGAAACGGATCCACAGGCGGATCAAATAAACAGAAAACATAGTTCAACAGACTCAAAATGCATCCAAGCTTGCGAGACTTTAAATGATGCTAAGGAGAGGCCAGCCTATTACGCGTAGTACCTGCACTTAACCTTTTTGGAAAATACGTCAGTTTACACTGGTAAATATAATTAACTGACTCATTTTGAAAATGTTTAGAAAATTGATTTGAATGCACGTGGCACAAAATATTTTATAACTTGGGATAATTATTTATATATAAACTTGTAAAAGAATTACATGTTTGTTATGCGTTCAGTTGCCCGGTTTATGCCGGGTTAAAGATTAATAGACACACCACATGGTATAGTCCCGCGGCGAGTTATTCTCGTAACCGGCGGTTATACCTTATTAATTTTAAATGCACTGACGGGTGTACGCCTACACCCGTGTGCTAAGGTCGTGGCCATTCCATGAATGATCCCAAGGATATCCGGGACATGGTCATTAACCCCCCAAAGGCGTTAAGCAAACAAAACCAAATTTTTAAACGGGTCATCTCGATAATATTTAACCACCAAACGATTAAAGTCGAATGCCCGACCAAGCGGTATTTTATATACCGTACCCCAAGCCCGTATAAGGGAAAATAAGTTAAAAGTATTTACCTTTGCAAGTATTAATCACAAATGGCAAGTGCGTGTAGCTTTTACCGGGTCTCATATTCTAGAACAAAGGTTTTTAATAACCTATTAGATTCCTAACGGGTCTTTAATTAAGCCTAAACTTAGACCAGTTAGTTTTAAAGGAAGATACGGTTCAAACGCATGATTAAGCGAAGACCGGAATAGAATGTGATTTAGACCCGAAAAGTTTGGAGACTTGTGTAATATGGGTAAACTAAACACATTCTGGATTTTGAGACAAAAATGATAAGGTTTGACCCGTTTCGGTCAATTTATGCAAACTAGTTACATAAACCGAACCGAACGCGCAAGATGCGTAACGGTAACCATATGAGTCATATACAGGTTTCCTAAGTTGATATGCCTTAAATATATTGTGACATCAGTAAGATATCTTCTATTATGCCCAAAACGAATTTAAACTCAAACTATGCCCCGTAGGGGCATTTTGGTCATTTTAAAGGTTATAAAAGAGTTTAAATAATATTCTGAGTTATAGGTCTGATATAATCAGTATAAAGACTTAATTTAATAAGTTATAACAGTAGGGTATAGCATATATGTGAAATTTACTATATATAACCAAACAATGCACCGTAGGGGCATTTTGGTAATTTCACATAAGCTTAAAAGGTCAAAATTAGAGAATCTAAGTTTAAAACTTTTCTTTACTGTTAAAATATATAAATTTACTTAGAACATCAGTAGGTATTAAGTTTCATATGCCAAAAATAGTTTTAACTCATACTATGCGCTTAAAACGCGTAAAAGTCGGTTTTAAGCGATTTTTGGGTTTTATAATGAAAGCTGATAATTTTATTATTCCAGAAGGCTCAAAATATTCTATTTATCATATTAGATTAGTAGAAAAAGGTTTGATATCAAAAGGGTTTGAAAAACTCATTTTATAGCCCAAAAGGGCAAAACCGACAACTACCGAATTAAGCTTAGAACCCTATGTTATGCTCAGCCTAAAAATAAATAAAAATCTTAAAAAATCCCAAAATATTATTTTATATCAGTAGGTAAAAATTTTGATATCAAAAATTGGGTTTAGGTAGGCTTTATGCTAATTATGCCGTTTAATTAATAAAAAGCTTTTCATTTACACTAATGAGCATAACTCCTAATCTAGACCTCAAACTGATGTCAAATTTTAGGGACAAGTTTATATATCAGTAATAAAGATTATTGTCCTCTCATATTTTCAAAATTCTCGTTTTAGGGTCAAAAGGGCATAATGGTCAACATTTAAGCATATAACGGAAACATGTAAATGAATAGGATAACTAAGGAACCAAGTTGTATAACCTCAGGGGGTTACACTAACCTATAACCTGGTCCTAAAGGAATCCTAAGGCATATCTAAACTAAGCTAAATCGGGTCAGAACTGAAAGTCAAAGCAAAAGTCAACTTTTGCGACTTTCGGTTCTGAACCGAGCCTATACTTAGAATTGTCGGGTTGAACCATGCTTAGGCATGTTCAACTAATAATTACCAAGCTATTAAAGTGAGAAAACTGATTTTATGGTTTCTTATATTAATAGTTATGAATTTATTTAAAACTAACCCGTTTGACTTTCATTTGACCCGACAATTTAACTAAGTAAACGTGGTAATTAGGAGGTGCCCTTTTGAGGGTTTAACACCTACCTAATTACGGTCACGTAGCCATGTTTGTTACGAACAATGGCTCAACCGTTTAAAAGTCAAAGCGTTTATCAAAACGCATGACTTTTCGGCTATAAACGCTAAACAATTAAACTAAGCACGAAAGGACACTTACAAAGGGTCCAAGCAAGGAGGTTATGATCCTAAATTCTCAGGTATGAAGAGCAAGGTCTCCAACTTAGAGAATTCAGGAATCAAGTGTGGGTTTGAAGGAAATGAGGTGGGGTATTTATAGGTTTTTCAGAACCGTTAAGATCGTTCATCGATAAACGAGCTTTGATCTGGACCGTACACCTCTTACCCATTGTTTTGGCAATCTATGGGTGCCCAAAATAGCCCCTAGAAAGCTTAAAAACCACTTGCAACACCTGGAAACAGCTGGAACAGGCTGTAAACTGACTTTTGCAAGTCTGGCAGGTTCACACGCCCCGCGTAAGACACAAGGAGGGTCTACGCGCCCCGCCTGGGCTGCTCAGATCAGCAACTAAGTTTCAGAATTGCAGTTTCAGTCCCTGTACTTGCTTAAAGGTCATTTCTGATGCGTATAAGGCCCGTTAACCTCATTTCAAGGCTCCACCATGTTGTTTAAACATGGGGGAAATGAAACATGTTCAAAAACATGTCGGATGTCGGTTCGTTTGGCCGTACGGTCATGTTGTTCGTCTAATTACGACGAATCACGAACGAACACGAAAAACGGTCCAAACTACGCGACGAATGGAATTTTAACAAGCCAAACACTAAAATAAAATATTTTAGTGCTTACATAAATTTTTGGGTGCCCGGGTATATTCAGAATGTGAGATATGCGCGAAAATGCAAACTTGTGCACTTTTTGACACTTTTAGTCCCTGCATGACTTAGAAGTTTATGTTTGCGCACCAAACACCTCTAAGCCTATAACTAAGCTAAATAAAGGATAATTAGGGCATGTTTAACTCATGGTCATATTCCGGAAGGTCCGTTACCATATGAAACGGCATACTTTAGCAGTTTGACGCAATTAGTCCTTTAATTGCGCAAAGTAGCGCGGACTGTCGTTTAATGACATCCAAGCCTTCCATGGCCCATAATGGGCATTCCCAAGCATATACTTAAATATTACTACGCTCCCGTTCACTTAAATGGTCACCGAAAGGCGTAGATTCAAAAGTTGACGCTTTAGGTCCCTCTGTTGCGCAAACTTGTGCATCTTATCATTTAATAGCATTGAAGCCTCATCTAATCCATATTAGGCATTCTTGAAGGTATTATTAAACATCACGATGCTTCGGGTCTACTAAAAGGTCATTCAGAGGTATATTTAAACATATTGACACTTTTAGTCCCTCTAATTTGCAAAGTTGCGCGTAACTTTACTTATAGGCATCAAAACCTTAGACGGCCATTATTTGGCATTCCCGAGAGTATAATCAAATATCATGAAGCTCTTGGTTTGTTAAAAGGTCACTCAGAGGTAAGAATTAACATGTTGACGCTTTTAACCCTTCATTGCGCAAACTTTCAATTAATTACGCAAACGGCTACACTCGATCGACAAGTGGCTCATTTGTGAATATAATCATCGTGAGAGGTTATTTAGAAACTTATTTTAGGTATGCTAACACTTCCAGTCCTTTCATAATCATAGTTTTCGATTTTTCGAAAAATTAGTCCCTTAAATTCAATGTTTGACTTCATTAGGGTTTATTACACGTGTCAATACATCATTGGACGTGATTTTACGAGGTGTTACAAATAAAAAAATGTCAAATAACACAAAATAATAATCTACACGTATGCACATAGTCTCATTGATTATTTCCTAGCAAAATTGATAATTTCAATGTCAGCAGAACACTTCTTTGGCTGAAATAAGTGGCTATGGCTCTGATACCACCTTCTGTCGCAACCCCCGACCCCTGACTCGGGAGGCGGGCGGCCGCGGCCTACTATGAGATGGTGGTATCGGTGTTTATCATTATTTGGCAGCGAAAATTTCATCGGGACCGTAGTTAGGAAATATTTTATCAGAGTAAAACACCACATTTTTATAATAATAAACATATTGGGATAAAACCCAAGTTTTCATTACAATCATGTTTATAGGAATAAATCCTATTTTATTGAATAAAACATCTTTCTTTATTTAGGTAACTTTTATAGCCACATTTTTCCAAGCCTTCAGTGCTGTCCAGCTGGCTTTTAATTGGCTTTCACATTTTGTTACCTGAAACGCGTTTAAAAACATTTTGTCAGTGGGAAATACTGGTGAGTGAATCCCAATTTGATCAAAACAGATTTTATCCTTGTACAGTATTGAGGGCAATCAGTAATTACATTTGTTTACCATTCTACCTTAATTACCACCCACGGTACTGTCAACCTGACTTGTGGTCATGTTACTACTCACAGTGTCACAACCCCCGATCCCTGATTCCCGGGAACGGGCGGACGTGATCACAGAGTTTGGTGGTATCAGGTTTATTTATTCTCGCAGCGGAATTTACATCAGGACCGTAGTTAGGAAATGTTTACCAGAGTAAAAACCACCTTCTTTTATAATAACATGGGCTAAACCCAAATTTCTTATTACAATACATTATAGGGATAAACCCTATTTTATTGAATTTAAAACATCGTTTATTAGGTAACTTTTATAGCCACATTATCCCCAAGCCTTCAGTGCTCTCCAGCTGGCTTTCATTAATTGGCTGTTCACATTGTGTTACCTGTAACGCGTTTTAAAAACATTTGTCAGTCGGAAATACTGGTGAGTGAATCCCAGTTTAATCAATAAACATTTTATCAATTAAAACAGTATTGAGAGCGATCACATTGTTTATTTCTACACAATTACTCATTCAGTATTTGCCACTCGACCGGATCTATGGCTATGGTCAAATTACCCATTGGCTAACTCGTCGTCCAATGGTAATGCACTGTCATTCAGACTTACTACTACTCGTAGTAAATTTTGTATACAAAACCCCATAATACCGGCAGTAATTGAAGAACTACAAAGACTCAATCACCGCTTAATCACTTTGTAAAACAATTAAGGTTTTGTAAAACATTCCAAAAATATTAACAAAAAGAGGATAACTCACATTGCTGTCTTAGGCTTTTCGTAAGGGTTTCCTGGATATAATCTATAGTTTATACAAATGTACATTGGTTAGTACCATAACCCTTTGAAAATATTGATGATACCCTCCCCGAGACGGCATTCCAACAACTACGTCGGGCAGAACCACGACAGTTGTTACGGAACCCTAAATCAATCGGGCAGCGTAACTATTATGAAACTGGGGTTATAATACTTACAATGGAGCAGAACCTCGCTAATTAGGGGTATAATACCCAAAATATTATGCTTATAACTTCAGAATTCGAGATTGAGAATTTAGAATGAGCGACGGAAAATGAAAACTGATGCCTGCTATTTATAGTTGTGTAATTGGGTCCTGTCGCGGCCCGCGTGAAAGACAGGGAACATGTACGCGGCCCGCGTCAACATGAGTCAACGCAGTAGCTTAGCTGGGTCAGCTAGTAGGTCCGCCACGATGACGACACGTGTCGGCCTCTGGTGCGATCGCGTGTTATGAGTCCGCGCGGCCCGCATGAACTTGAGGTGGGATCTTACGCGGCCCGCCTCAGTTCTAAATTCAGATTTTTATTTTATTTTATAGGTTATAATCTATTTTGGGCTCGGTTTTCACATACGGGGTGTATTATAAGACACATTAGAATATTTTAAAATATAATAGGGTGTCAGAAATATTGGTTTTACCGAGGGTTGTTACATTCTCCCCACCTTAATTTAGAGCTCGTCCTCGAGATCTACTGGAATAAATGCGGATATTTTCTTTGCATTTCTGATTCGAGATCCCATGTATACTCCGGTCCTCTTTTGGGGTCCCACTTCACTTTGACTAGAACTAGTCTCTTATGTTTGAGATTCTTGACTTTCCTGTCTTCAATTTGTAGAGGTTTTTCTACAAACTTGAGTTGTTCATTTACCTCTATATCCTTAAGAGGCACTATCAGTGATTCATCAGCTAAACACTTTTTAAGATTAGATACATGAAACACATCATGTATTCCTGCCATTTCCTCTGGCAATTGTAGCTGATAGGCTATAGGTCCTATTCTTCTAATAATTTTAAAAGGTCCAACATACCTGGGACTTAGCTTTCCCCGTTTGATGAATCTTACCACTCCTTTCCAAGGAGAGACCTTTAACAATACTTTATCTCCTACTTGAAATTCTAAGGGTTTGCATCGGTTATCAGCATAACTCTTTTGTCGATCACGTGCTGCTTTCAATCGTTCCTTGACTTGAATAATCTTGTCAGTTGTTTCCTGTACTATCTCAGGTCCAGATTGTTGCTTTTCCCCAATTTCTGCCCAACAGACTGGGGTTCGACACTTTCGTCCATAAAGTGCTTCGAATGGTGCAACATTGATACTTGTGTGGTAACTATTATTATAAGAAAATTATATTAAAGGTAAGTGATCGTCCCAATTACCTCCAAAGTCAATTACACAAGCTCTAAGCATGTCTTCCATTGTCTTAATTGTTCTTTCACTTTGTCCATCTGTTTGAGGATGATAAGCCGTACATAGCTTTATCTTGGTTCCCATTGCCTTTTGGAAACTTGACCAGAAATGAGATGTAAATCGACTATCTCTGTCAGAAACAATTGATAAAGGAATGCCATGTAAAGAAACAATTTCATTTACATACAATTTAGATAATTGTTCCATACTAATTGTTTCCTTCATTGGTAGAAAATGAGCTGACTTAGTTAGCCTATCTACAATCACCCAGATTGTATCATTTCCTTTCTTAGTTTTGGGTAATTTAGTAACAAAATCCATTGTTATTAATTCCCATTTCCAAACTGGCATTTCTAATTGCTGTAACAAACCTGAAGGTTTCTGGTGTTCAGCTTTGACTTGTGAACAAGTTAAACATTTGGAAACATAGACTGCTACGTCCTTTTTCATTCCTATCCACCAGAAATTTTTCCTTAAATCCTGGTACATTTTATCACTTCCTGGATGTATCGTATACTTAGACTTATGGGCTTCTTCTAATATACAATGACGTAAATTTCCTAATTTAGGTATCCACATTCTCTTTTCATGGAATCTCCAAATTCCATCCGTTCCTTGTTTCAATTCTTTTAACATACCTTTTAATTTTTCAGAATCATCCTTGATTACTGATTCTTGTGCTTCTCTTATCTGATCATTTAAATCTACTTGCAGATTTAATTTAAGAGAACGTACCCTTCTTGGCTTTTCATGATACTTTCTACTTAAAGCATCTGCCACTACATTTGCTTTTCCTTCATGATACTGGATATCACAGTTATAGTCACTAAGAAATTCCATCCAGCGTCTTTGTCTCATATTCAACTCCTTTTGCCCGAAAACATACCTTAAACTCTTATGATCAGTGAATATGGTAAACTTACTACCGTAAAGGTAATGTCTCCAAATTTTAAGAGCAAAAATTATAGCTCCTAATTCTAAATCATGGGTTGAATAATTCTCTTCATGATTCTTAAGTTGCCTAGATGCATAAGCTATAACCTTTTGACGTTGCATCAACACACATCCATAACCTAATCTAGAAGCATCACAATAGACTACAAAGTCTTCAGTTCCTTCTGGTAATGCTAGTATGGGTGTATGGGTCAATCTTTGCTTAAGAATTCTAAAGGCTTCTTCTTGTTTTAATCCCCATTCAAACTTAACAGATTTACAGGTTAACTTAGTTAAGGGAATGACTATTCTAGAGAAATCTTTAATAAATCTTCTATAATAACCAGCCAATCCTAAGAAACTTCTAACCTCGGTTGGTGACTCAGGGGTTTTCCATTTAGTAATTGCCTCGATTTTTGTTGGATCTACATGGATTCCTTCATGATTGACTAGGTGTCCAAGGAATTGTACTTGTTCTAACCAAAATTCACACTTTGAAAACTTAGCATAAAGCTTTTCCTCTCTTAACAAACTTAAAAGTGCGTGCAAATGCTTTGCATGATCTTCTTTACTCTTAGAGTAAATTAGAATATCATCTATGAATACAATTATGAATTTATCCAAATATGGCTTACATATTCGGTTCATCATGTCCATAAATGCAGCTGGGGCATTGGTTAAACCAAATGGCATGACTATAAATTCATAATGGCCATACCTTGTTCTAAATGCGGTCTTAGGAATATCCTCTTCCTGTACCTTTAATTGATGATACCCTGACCTTAAGTCGATTTTAGAGAAATATCGAGCTCCTTGCAGCTGATCAAACAGATCATCGATTCTCGGTAATGGGTACCGATTCTTAATCGTGAGCTTGTTTAATTCACGGTAGTCAATGCACATACGCATTGATCCGTCCTTCTTTTTAACAAACAATATCGGTGCTCCCCATGGCGACGAACTTGGCTGTATAAATCCTTTCTCCAATAATTCATCTAATTGTTTCTTCAATTCTTGCATTTCAGCGGGTGCCAAACGGTAAGGTGCTTTGGCAATTGGTGATGTTCCTGGTAGTAAGTGAATTCTGAACTCAACTTCTCTGTCTGGAGGTTGTCCTGGCAATTCTTCTGGAAAGACATCTGAAAATTGAGATACTACTGGAATATCTTTTAGTTCTTTTCCTTTAGTGTTAGTGATTAGGGATATCAAATACACTATAGAACCTTTTCTTATACAACTTGCAGTTTTCATCACAGAGATGAATTTTGTGGTCCTAGAGGATTTATCTCCTTTAATGGTGATCATTTTTCCTTTTTGTGAATTTACCCGAATTAACTTTTGATCACATAAAATACTAGCTTTATTGGCTATCAACCAATCCATTCCTAAAACAATATCAAATCCTACCAGATTCATAGGATAAAGATTTGCAATAAATTTCTAATTTGAAATTTCTATACTTGCTTCCTGCAAGATTTCAGAAATTCTAACAGTTTCTCCATTAGCTGTCTCTACTAAGCATTCTTGTGGTAGTTTAGTTAATGATTGATTTAGTAATTTGCAAAACGATGTATTAATAAAACTTTGGTTTGCACCAGAGTCAAATAATACTTTAGCAAAGACATCATTAACTAAAAACGTACCAGCTATGACATCTGGGATCATCTTGGCTTCTTCTGCAGTCAGCACAAATGCTCTAGCATTTTTAGTATTCTTGTTGTCTGCAGCTGGGACTAATTTTGGACAGTTTAGCTTGATATGACCTTGTTCTCCGCAATTGTAACATACCCGGCTGTTGGCTTTCTTCCTGCAATTTTCTTCCTTGTGTCCCGACATTTTGCAAAAGTTACAGTATATGGAACATCTTCCTGAATGCTTTCTTTTGCAATACCTACAATAAGGTGCAGAGGTAGAACCTATATTTCTCCCACGGTTAGAATTTCCAGAACGAAATTCTTGAGTCAACTTCTAGGTTAGGCTCCTTCTTTGATCCTCTTCTCGAGTACGGACTAACTCATCTGTCAAGGTGTTGGCTAGTTCTACAGCTTCTTCTATGGTTTGAGGTCTAGCTGCCTTGACTACATGTCTTATCTCCCCAATTAATCCCCAAATATAACGAGAGATTAATACTGGTTCTGGTGAAGCAAGAGTTGGTACTATCCTAGCATATTCAAAGAATAACTTTGTGTACCCTTTGCTATCCACACCAGTCATCCTAAGGTTTAGGAATTTGTTTGCTATCTGTTCTTTTTCATTAGGTGGGCAGAATTTCCTTTCTACCTTGTCCTTAAACTCTTCCCATTCCATATTATAGGTTTTATCACTTCCTTTTGTTTGGAGAATAGTGTTCCACCATTCTAGTGCTGCATTCTTAAATAGATTAGAAGCAAACAGTATTCTATCTTCTTCAGCACATTTACTTATCCTTAAGACTGCCTCAGTCTTTTCTATCCAGCGTAAGGTTGCAATGGCCCCTTCATTGCCCGAGAATTCCATTGGTTTACAGGACCAGAATTCTTTATAAGAACAACCATAAGGCATGGTTCTTCTTCTTTTGGGAATAGGCATTTGAAGTACCGGTCCATTGTTCACACTGTTTTCTGGTTCACTTGGTCGCTTACTGCTACGCTTACTTTTATTATCAGTATCTTTAACAGTTTGAAGAATAAATGGCATTGCATCTATAATTCCTTGAGCTACAATGTGTTGGATAGCACTATTATCCATCTGGTTCCCATTATTGTTATTCAGATTCTCATTATCATTCTGAATATTATCATTCTGGATTTCTGGGTTATTATCCGGATTTACTTGATTTCCTTGGTCGGCCATCTGAATTTTAAACATTTACCCCATATTAAAATCACAATTAATATCTAGTATAATTAATCACATGACACACAATCTAGCCAAAAACGTAGATCATTGCTACTTACTCTTTTCATATACTTATGCGTCTATTACACACTAGTACAGAAATAAAGATTACAATACCAACATAAATAAAATACTAATATGCATCCGTACACACATATTTTATTTTATTTTTATTATTATTACTACTGCTTTCTCCATTCTAACATTCATGGATATGGATTTATCCAGAAATCCATATTGCGTTCATCGTATTTCCATACGAGACGCTTGTCACACCCCGAAATATCAGAGCATTGGCGTGACTGGACTGGTATCTTCATTGCACAGCGGAAGCAAACAAGCTAAGACTTTTAGTATGTGAACGCCCACTAAGTACTCGACTCTTCATGGTTCTCCTATTCCAACCGTGCCTTGTCTTAGAACTGTAACCTGAGAAAGAAACATGCGAAAAATCAACATAAAGTTGAGCGAGTTCATAGTTTGTTTGTAAAAGATGTGAAATAAATCTTTTTGAATAACCGGTTTTTGAAGTATTGTTGAGAAAACGAATCCAAAAGTATTGTGAATGTTTTGTACTGATTGTTTAAATACTTGAATGAAAACATGGTCTGTACTCATAAAATGTATCTGTAAATGAGTATTATGAATGTTTGAATGTATCTCGCCACCGAGCACTATGAATGTTTGAATGTATGAGATCGCTAGTGGTTTGCAAGGCCACTAACATGTGTCACGACATAGGAAGCCACCAAACCTAGGCATTTTTGTCACCTTGACTGAGACACAGAAGCACTCATTGGTAGAAGTAGGCCAAGAGTGGGGTTGCCTGAAACCCATTAGATCTAACCTTTTGTTCCGCGGTCTGAATGTATACGTTGATTAATGGTGCTTATGGTACCCTATTCGAGACATGATCTATAATGTTTCACTTGAATGTTTCACTTGAATGTTTCACTTGAATGTTTCACATGAATGTTTTTGTACTCATCATTTCCCCAATTTAGAAGACAAGTAAGCGTTGTATGCACTTTACAAAAATACGCTTTGTTTGAAAAACCGGTATAGTTATCATAAACCTTTCGTAAACCATTTGTGTCAGTTAAAAACTTGTTTGTATAATGGTTTAGAAATATGTAATTCATGTTTATTGAACACTTTGAATGTTTTGTAGAATGTGCATGTCTTTCCACCCCGAAAACATTTATAAAAATGTAAAACCATAAAAGGTGGGGTTATGAACTCACCTGAATATTCCTGTGCAAAGTTAACTATATACGACTTTGTGATGTCGTCTCCAAGACTTGACTCGCTAGCGTGCATTCTACAATATTCCTAACACGGAATATCTAATAAGTTTCTAATATAAACGTAGCTAAACTACGTGTCTGAGCTCTACCGAATCGTTAACCGAACGATTCAACGGTAAATTGATAACTTGATAGTAACGATTAAGTTATACTCGTTAGGTTTCGCCTAATGTCGGTAATAGTTTAATAAGTCTTGTAAAGACTTAGTTCTCGAGAGATTTAAAATATATGAATATTTATATAAAAGTATATAAATATATTGATATAATCGCGTTAGTTGTCTCGAGAAATCGTACGTGTATGTACAAAAGTTTGTATGAAAATAACGTATAACCAATTCGTATCATATATACGTCTCGTATGATATTTATCAAAGTGTATGTCTATGCCATTTAGGCGTTTGACGTGAATAAAAAGTCATATTCATGAAAGAATCGTCGGATTGTCGAAAGTAATAAAAGAATTGAAAATATTATTTCATGTTTTATTTTATAAAAGCATTATCGAAATAATATCCAAATTGTCGTCTTTGTAAAAGATTATTTGAATCCGATAATAAAACGCCTTTTGTGTTTGCGGATTTTCTCGAAAAACGGGCAGAGTTTCCTCTGTTTTTGGACGCCCCGACAACACAAGTTGTCGCTATTTTTATCAAAACTCAATCAATTTACGCAATATATATAGCTTTTCATCAAATGTGCCAAATTAAAGTGTAAATAGTCGCTAAAAGTATCGGTCGAGCTCGTTCACGGAATAAATAAAATTATAAGAATAATGAAATGTATTGTGCCGTAAAATCTTTACCATCTTCTCGTGTCGGAAACCGAGCTGACCGAGTCAACTCACTGAGTTGACTGAGTCAACTGAGTTGACCGAGTTGGACCGAGTTGACCCGAACCGCTTCAAAATCTGATCCGAACTGGCTGACTCGAACCAATCTGTTGACCCGAACCTGAAACTGTTGAAACATAACCCGAAGAACCAAAGCTCGAACCCGCTGACCTCAATCCTGACCCGACTGAGTCTGACCCGAGACTCGAACCCGAACCGAGACGTCACCCAAAACCCGTCTCGAACTGAATCACCTTTTGAACCAAACCAAGTTTGTAACCCGAGCCAAAACAAACCGAACCAAAACTCGAACCGACTGAGCCGCGAAATCTGGACCGAAACGGATCAAAAGAAAATGACGGTTAAAGTCTATTTACCGGACAGAACCCGTTGGTTCTGCAACATCGATTTCCGCCACACCACGCCGTCACGCGCCGCCACGCGCCACCGTTTCTCTCTCTTCGACACCTCTCTCTCTCATCAGCCTCTCTCTCTCGCTTGATGTACCAACCAGCACCACCCACCACAGCGCCGCCGCCTGTGGTGGTGCTGCTGCTGCTGCTGAAGTCCGCCACCACCAAAAGATGGTGGTGGTTGGCCGATGAACAGAAGGGGGTGGGGTAAAACAGGTGGGTGTCACCGAGAAGGGGGGGGGGGTGTTTGGCTTTGTGTCGCCGCCGTGCACCGGCCGGAGCCCGGCCCTACCTGTTCGCCGGAGAGGGAGAGCAAAAGTGGGAGGTGTGCATGTTTGAGATGAGTCTGCATATTGTTGTTGTGTGTATGGTTGTATATGTAAAGTAGAGAGAGTGTAAGTGACTTACTTCAAGTCTGTGGGTGTGTGTAAACAATTGTTGAGTGTGAACAAGTTTGGGTGAAATACCCTATTTTTTTATAGAGTAGATATGAGATCTTTTGAGTAGATCTAGTTAAGATTTTGATAGGATTACTCAGATTTTGTTAAGATTTTGGCTAGATTTAGTGTGGATCTTGTCTAGATCTTCAAGAAATAGATCTAGTATAATATGCAGAGGTTTAGGCTTGTGGGTTTTGGGCTTGGGCCCAGGGCCCACAAGCCCATCTCGTGTGTAAGTGGTCCGTAATTCCTACGAGACCCGTTGTCAAATCCTGAACTCCGTTTAACGTCAAAAATTAAAATACACAAAAATACGGTCGGTAGTCGTTGTTTGCACGCCCGTTCGTCGATTACGGTAATAATCGCGAAAAATTGTATCGTTGCCGTCTTTAATCCGTTTTTCGATCTGGTTTCGACTGTAGTCATTAGAATTTACTTACGAAGCTAAAATATATCATAAAAATTTAATATTTGTCGGCGTTGTCAGTATTTTGTACGGTATCAGTCCGTTGTCGCGTCATATTCAGCAGATTTCCCATAAATCACCACACACGCACTGTATAGCTGAACAAACGTTTCTGGGCACTCCAAGGGCCTGTTTAAGTTAATTAGCGTCATAGGTACTATTTATTATCGCGTAATCACCTGTTAATTACGTAATTAAGGGTGTAAATTACCGGTTGTCACAACGCTCTCCCACCTGACGCATTCTCTCACTGCTTTCTAAGATCTCCTCCCCGAAAGTCCTAAGTTCTTGAACGTTTTCTGCACTCATTGGGGGTGCAGGTTCTCGGACTGGGTTTGGAATCTGGGGTACATGTTCCTGATATGGGGGTGACAATTCCTGAAATTGGTAAGGATCCTCTAATATCTCCCTAATATAATCATCTTGATAATAGGGATCTAAAGGGTCCATACCTGGGTAAGCTTCTATGTTCTGTATGGGTGGATAATCCTGGACAGGGTAACGTTGCACAAAATCCCTATTGTTGTCCCACCAGGGGTCATAATTCGGATCTAGAGGGTTTGGTACAGGCACTCTAGGGATCTCTTCTGGATTAAAATTATACATCTCTTCTTCCTGATTTTCTATCTCCATAGGTTGTTCTGGGTTTTGTGGTTGTGGGGCTACTAGTTGTTCCAGACTCGGGTCAGCAGCAGTTGTAGCTAAGATATGGAAATTAGCTAGGCTTCTATTAAGTATCTCTTGAGTATGGGCATCTGTTTCTTTCTTAATAGCTGCTAAAGCCCTTTGCTGTTGCAATTTCCTCATTCTTTTTCTACGAGCAAAAGCTTCTTTACTGAACCATCCTCGTTTCTTATTAGGAAATGGTTCTTCAGATTTAGCTCTAAAAGCAAATATTCCATCCTCCTGATCAGCAACATACCCCGAGAGGGCAGGCTGTGATGATGTACTTTCACTCTTAGGTGAATCAGATAACTGACGGTTCAGATCTGATGGTCCTTGATCACTCATACTGAAAACTAACAAATAGTTAAATAACACATAACACATAATTACAGTTATGCACATATTTCCATAATTTATTTCGTAACACAAAATTTTAAAATTTAAGTGTCAGCAGAACACTTCTTTGGCTCAGACCAGTGGCTAGGCTCTGATACCACCTTCTGTCACAACCCCCGATCCCTGATTCCCGGGAACGGGCGGACGTGATCACAGAGTTTGGTGGTATCAGGTTTATTTATTCTCGCAGCGGAATTTACATCAGGACCGTAGTTAGGAAATGTTTATCAGAGTAAAAACCACCTTCTTTTATAATAACATGGGCTAAACCCAAATTTCTTATTACAATACATTATAGGGATAAACCCTATTTTATTGAATTTAAAACATCGTTTATTAGGTAACTTTTATAGCCACATTATCCCCAAGCCTTCAGTGCTCTCCAGCTGGCTTTCATTAATTGGCTGTTCACATTGTGTTACCTGTAACGCGTTTTAAAAACATTTGTCAGTCGGAAATACTGGTGAGTGAATCCCAGTTTAATCAAGAAACATTTTATCAATTAAAACAGTATTGAGAACGATCACATTGTTTATTTCTACACAATTACTCATTCAGTATTTGCCACTCGACCGGATCTATGGCTATGGTCAAATTACCCATTGGCTAACTCGTCGTCCAATGGTAATGCACTGTCATTCAGACTTACTACTACTCGTAGTAAATTTTGTATACAAAACCCCATAATACCGGCAGTAATTGAAGAACTACAAAGACTCAATCACCGCTTAATCACTTTGTAAAACAATTAAGGTTTTGTAAAACATTCCAAAAATATTAACAAAAAGAGGATAACTCACATTGCTGTCTTAGGCTTTTCGTAAGGGTTTCCTGGATATAATCTATAGTTTATACAAATGTACATTGGTTAGTACCATAACCCTTTGAAAATATTGATGATACCCTCCCCGAGACGGCATTCCAACAACTACGTCGGGCAGAACCACGACAGTTGTTACGGAACCCTAAATCAATCGGGCAGCGTAACTATTATGAAACTGGGGTTATATACTTACAATGGAGCAGAACCTCGCTAATTAGGGGTATAATACCCAAAATATTATGCTTATAACTTCAGAATTCGAGATTGAGAATTTAGAATGAGCGACGGAAAATGAAAACTGATGCCTGCTATTTATAGTTGTGTAATTGGGTCCTGTCGCGGCCCGCGTGAAAGACAGGGAACATGTACGCGCCCCGCGTCAACATGAGTCAACGCAGTAGCTTAGCTGGGTCAGCTAGTAGGTCCGCCACGATGACGACACGTGTCGGCCTCTGGTGCGATCGCGTGTTATGAGTCCGCGCGGCCCGCATGAACTTGAGGTGGGATCTTACGCGGCCCGCCTCAGTTCTAAATTCAGATTTTTATTTTATTTTATAGGTTATAATCTATTTTGGGCTCGGTTTTCACATACGGGGTATATTATAAGACACATTAGAATATTTTAAAATATAATAGGGTGTCGGAAATATTGGTTTTACCGAGGGTTGTTACACACAGTGTAGTAGCAAATTTTATATACAAAACCCCAACATACCGACGATAATTGTAGAATTACAAATACTCAATCACTGTGAAATATAATTTAAAACATTTGAGGTTTTGTAAAAACAATTTACAAAAAGAAGATAAACTCACATTGTTATCTTAGGTAATTTCCCGTGGCTTCCGGGTTATAATCTATAAATTTTAAATAATGCACACGCGTTAGTACAATAACCCAATATTTAAATTAGTTATACCTTCCCCGAGACAGAACTCCAACGACTACGTCGGGCAGAACCTCGACAGCCGTTACGGAGCGCTAGATCAATCGGGCAGCGTATTTAATACGTAACCGGGGGTTAAAATGCTTACAACGAGGCAGAACTTCGTTATTTTAGTGGGTATAATTTTAGCTTTAAAGAAATTTGAGATTGAGAGAGAATTCGATGTTTCTGAACGATTTCAAAATGAAAGCTGAAGGTCCCTATTTATAGTTTTGATCGGCCAGCGGGTCGTGGCCCGCGACCACTTGTGCTTGTTCTTTCACGGCCCGCGAGGCCAACTAGGGTAGGCCTTAGCTCAGCTGACTCAAACACTAGGCTCGACACGATTCGGACACGTGGCAGCACCGGGCTGCGCCCTGGTGACCAGCTGTCGCGCCCCGCGACTGAGGTGCCTAGAGGCTTCGCGCCCCGCGAGCGGCCCCAATTTCTTGTTTTTATTTAATTTTTATAAAATTAAAGGTATTCGGGACCGGTTTTCGTATACGGGGTGTATTTTAAGTCGTATAGGGATCTTATAAATATTTTAGGAGTGTCGGAAATAATTTAGGAGGGTTGTTATACCATATGAGGGCAAAACAGTCATTTAATACAAAAAAAGAATGTCAAAATTTAAAAATTATAAACCTAAACCATCATCATTATCATCTCCCTTGTACTCTCTCTCTCTCTCTCTCTACATACCACTTCTACAACCATCATCATCAGGCTACCACCACCTACACCACCGCCCACCAACACCATCGACCACTGACATCATCACCATCACCATTGACCTCCATAGTCCGCCACCATCAAGATCCAGCCCAATTTCTCAAAGAAATGCCCTTTCGAGGGGCTAGAATACACCAACTCGGTAACTCTCTCTTTCTCGTTGTATCACGAAGTCTCCATCAAGGAGTTCGAATTCAGTTTTATGCTGAACCTCAATCGGCAGAACTTTCGATTTCAAAGTCTTCGCTCTAATAACATTCGACTTATCAAACCAAGGATGAAGATTTGCATCCACAAGCCAGAAAGATATACCATCCACAATCTGAATCCCGGTGGACAAATGGTTGGTTTCTACATATGAATCCAATATTTATACAATTCAAGCACTGCTTTGTATGTTTTATTAGATATTTTAACTTTTTGAGTCTTAACATCAAATTCATCTTCAATTCTAAACCAAAACCCCTCATTAACACCATAACACCACCAGAAGCAGATATCGAAACTATTAAATCTGCAGGTTTATTATATAGATATAACGAATTTAATACTATATCACGGTCAAATTTATCTCCAATTTCATTATTTTCAACAGATATTAGCTTTCGATTCAACGAGTGAGCTTTAGATTCAAGCGGAACAATAGATTACGGAACCCTAATCGAAAGAAGCAGAGTAAAACAATAAAGAGATATTAACGTGATAAACGCCGGTAAACTCGTCGTTAACTAGGTTTTCAAGCATAACAGTGAGTGTGAGATTTGACTAAGAAATAACCAAAGAATACCTGCTCGCCTTTGCATTGGCTTGGAATTCGAGGACGGCGATGGTCCAGTTACATGTGGCCGGTGGTGGTGTGTAGTTGACGGTGACCGGGGGGCTACCGTAGGTGTTTGCGAAGCTGTGGTTGAGTAGACTGACGGAGCATGGCAGAGGAATATCGTCCCTCCACTCACTGTTCTAAAATCCCCAAAGCCCAATTTCTCAAAGAAATCCCTTTTCGAGGGGCTGGATCTTGATGGTGGTGGGACTATGGAGGTCAATGGTGATGGTGACGATGTCGGTGGTCGACAGTGTTGGTGGGCAGTGGTGTAAGTGGTGGTGGCCTGCTGATGATGGTTGTAGAAGTGGTATGTAGAGAGAGAGAGAGAGAGAGAGAGTACAAGGAGTGATGATGGTTTAGGTTTATAATTTTTAAATTTTGACATTATTTTTTGTATTAAATGGCTGTTTTGCCCTCACATGGGTTGCACATGACCTTACTTAACTGAAAGTTTTAACCAGGTTAGGGTCAAAGGACCTAAGGTGTAACAGGTTTAGCTAATAAAGTACTGCGACTGTAATTATTAAAGTTAAAGATCATTTATTGCAACCTGCTACAATTTTTTTTTTTTTTTAGCCAAACAAATTACACCAAGATAGCCGGTAAGCGGGCTACAAATATAAAGGTCGAAAAGTGTATTTTACCCAAAAAAAAAAAAATGCAAAACACATGTGTTTGAGAAGGGGATGTCTTGAGTTCAAGTCCCAAAAACGATAGAATTAAAAGAAATTTGCCATTAAAAAAATTGATTCATATAATGACTCATTCAATGCCTACGATGTTTTGATCAAGTTTAGTGCTTATCTAAGTGGAAAGTTATATGATATTTAGGTCTACATAGCTATTAAGTTAAGATCTCATACAAACCTTATTTAATCTAAAAACAGCGAGAACAGATCTTGCGCATTGATTAATTGAATTAAGGGTTAAAATCGATTACAAATCATTATTAATAATTAATGACTATATTATTTATTGAGAATCAAGGATGTTTTAGTCATTTTTTCATTTTCTATTAACTACTTCTATGATTTTAGGAATTTTTCTACCTCGTTTTTAAAATTAAAATAACCTTTATATACTTTGGTATTTTATTAAAAAGATTATACCATGAAATCAAGAACTCTTTTATCTTTAAAATGAGTATAATATTGCTATATGTACATATATTTTTTTTAAATGACATTAATTTTAAAATGTTAAAAAATAGTGTTTTATAAATGTGTTGATAATTATAACCAACACATATATAAGCAACACATGAATTTATATAATCAGCACATATATTAGCACATACGTACACAACTATAACTAACACATAATTTATATAAGCAACACATGAGTTTGTATAACCAACACATATACGAGCAACACATGAATTTGTATAATCAGCACATAAATTTGTATAATCAACATATGAATTAAAACTACTTCCATGATTTTATGAATTCTTTGAAACCAACCTAAGCTAAAATACAAAAATGATCTTGATACATAAATTCGAGGATGACATGTCACAGATTGTGAATAGTTCTTATTATTTTTTTTTTACACAAAGTACAGTTTGTATATGATTCTATCACAATAATTATTAATTCAGAAAGTTAAGTTAGTGGTTATTTAATATAAGGATATAAAGTTAGTCGTTATGTAATATAAAGTTAGTCGTTATTTAATATCCTATAAAGCGATTTCATTTACATATTAAGTTGGTCGTTATTTGATATTCTATAAAGCGATTTCATTTACATGATTCAAACTATTGTTCTTTCTTTTTTAATATAAAGATATAACTTTTTCAATATAAAGATATATTTTGTTTTTTCTCTAACAATATATTCTCATACTTAAAAAAATAAGACACACATTTATTTTTTTATGTTAGCGATATAAATTCTACTAAAAATGGATTTAGATCCAAAATATGTTGGTCAATTATTTAGAGAAACATGATAGAAACAAAAAGATAGAACTGTACCCATAAATCCAGAAATCGTAAAGATATGTAGACATGTTTTTGACTGATCGAGTTCCCGTTTAGGGTGTACGATTAGAATCTCTTAGGTGATCTTGATGATCACGTTTGTAGAGCGAGAGGGAATCGCGGGGGGGGGGGGGGGGGATTTGAGCGATGATGTTATGGTGATTGTTAGTGCAGTTTTTTGTGTCCGCTGCTGTGCGAATAATTTCGGTTACATTTTATGCTGATTATTTAATAGTTAGTGAAACAGTCACACGAATGTGTTTAGACCCGTTCGTTTGAAGTGGTCAAACGAAAAGGTTTTTCGTTTGACTTTGTGCGTTTGCAAGTGACCATCCACTGTAGGTTGGAATTTCCAAGTGAAGGTGGTGGACCTATAAATACCTATCCTTAGGTCATTTGCAAGTTCAAGTTTTAGATTTGGGGGAGAGACCACCACTTGGTCTTTCTCTGTTTCCATGATGTATGCTCTTTTGGTGTAGTTTGGATAGCTTATTATTGTCGGTTTGTAACGTTATGTTGCCCAAATTTATATAAGAAAGTGTTCATCAATCTTTAATCTTCCGTCTTTGAACTTAATCACACACTAATCATGGTTTTCGATCCGAAACATGAACTTTCAGTGGTGATTATGTCAACTTTAAACCCTCTCTTGCAACCTCTATTTATACACCCAAGGGGAAACCTTATTCTTATCTAATAAGTGTAAATACGTCCATCGAATATCAAATATTTACCAATTAATGATATGGGGTAATTAAGTCAATGATCAATATATAAGATAAATGATAATAAGGGCCATGTTTAATGTGTTTATAAAAAAATATTCTTACATTCTCCTACTTGGCCGAGCTATCATTTATCATTAGCATTAGGTAAGCATGATTAAGATTTAATACTCATTTTAGTTTTAAACTAAAACGTAGCAGTGAAATACAAGTATTGAATCAATATTCAATTAAAGACTCCATTAATCATTCTCTCAAATTTAAAACTTTAAGCATTTAGGCACTAATTAACGAATAAGCCCTTAAAGTTTGATTTGTATAACTACTATCTATATGTCATTAGGCTAGCAGGAACATATTTGAGACAACCAAATTCAAATAAGTGAGGAAATTTAATTAATAAAACGTAAGTCTGGAATGGCTTCTCTGATTGCAATGCTAATGGAGTTATACGATTACACCTCTTACATTTTTTTAGAAAATTTTAGCTCAACAATTTTAGCTCAACAGGAGTACTTTTGTCATGAAGTGGTGGAGGTTCATTCTCTCTTAGTGCAAAATGAAAAATCCAGCAAGGCAAGAGTTAGCATAATGGAGTCTTTCCACGTAGCAAAGTTATCACCATTCAACGATGGAATCCTACAGTTAGAAGCTACAGTTGATTTTAAAATAGAAGAATAAGATACTTAATTAGAAAAACTTAGAGTGACCTATAGGGCAATTAATCTAAAATTAGGACCATTTTAGTAATAGAGTTGTGATATGTCTATTATTAACATTAAAACGAATAACTAAATTAAGTTATATTTAAACAAAAAATACATCACCATTAGGCAGAAGTGAGACTAATTAAGCATTCTGTAGAAGGTGCAAAATAATTGTGACACATCACCTTTGGGAAGAAGTGAGACAATTAAGTTATTAGGCACAAGTTAGTTTTGCAAGACATGAATGTAACACATCACCTTTGGGTAGAAGTAAAATATCTATGCATATTAGGCAAAAGTCGATCATGCTCAATTAGATTTGAATAACAAAGTAAATGTAACACATCACCTTTCGGTAGAAGTAAAACATAAAAGTGATATTCAAGTTAAGTGTAAGACCCTAACAAGTTTTAATCGAAAAGACGCAATGGAAAATACGAACCATAAAATTTCTTCCTTTATAAATGATCTAAACATACTTGAAAACTATTTAAACGACTTCTTTAAAAGAATTTCATCATTCATCCGTATTTTATGTAGCATATATAACATTTGAATACATATTATGTGACCACTTTTCCGTACAATCCATGATCTTCAACTCGATCTTCATGCATTTGTCCCTCATGATGAAAATGACGATCCGTGTAACCTACGGTGACCGTATACAACTAACACATTAGTAAATGACAACATCATACATAATGAAATAAACATATAAATAATCAAATAACAACATAGCAATCTATCTATGTATACTACTCCATTAAGATGTGCTTCCAAATTGGTTCATTATACCGAGGCTTCCAATCTTTGAGAGCCCAACATTATCGTACCTTCACTTTCATTTCATTCTCAACAGAAACACGGTTAGCAGCGTGTTCACTTAAACATATTGAAAACCCACAGTTTCACTTAAACACAATCCATTAATCTACATTCATTAGATTACATCTCGTGCGTACACATTCATATATCCAACACATACATATGTGTACCATACACATATACCCTATGCAAGTTCGTACTACATGCACGCACTATGAATTCACACATACATGCACATATACAAGCACATTCATTTAATTTCTTTCAAGTACCATACTTTGTTAGACACACCATTTACCCTTTATAAACATGCATATATACTAGTTCCGTTCATTCACACGTGTATTACATTCAAATAATATCATACATATAAGACTTAGCCATGTACATAATGAAATCTACACACACCAAAATACATGCCACATCTTCGTACAAGCTTCTGTATGTTTTTTGTGTAAGATTAAATATATTATGTTTTAATATTTAATCTAGTAGCCATTATAATCATTTACATAATATAGATCAAAATATATAATAACCTATTAAATAATTAGTTGGTAATTGTTAATGGACCATATTACCCTTATTAACTAATTATGTAGAGGTTCTAAGGTTAGACACATTATAACCTAATAATCATAACATCAATATCGACCTCTCTCTCCATAGCCGAATTCCCTGATTCGGTTTCATCATTACCATCATCAGTTTGCACCCTAAGGAGGAACCAGATCACCTTGACTAAGATGTCGAACTCTATGGTTTCTTCCCTCATGCTTAAAACAGAACTGATTCAACATTTCGTCCTTACCCGAACCCCACAAAACTCTATAGTAGGCTTGGGGTGCTTTTAGGAAGCTTAAGGGGCCTTGGAAACTAAGAAAAACGAGAATACACAAAATTAGAATACTCAAAGTAACATTTATTTATTTTGATTGATCAATTAAAAACAAGATAGTAGAATACACAAAATTAGAGTCACACAACCATAAAATGATACATATACACTTGTAACATTTGAATAAAAAAACACGTCTTAAAAGCTTGTTGCATGCTGATCATGCATGACCTGTCGAATCAAAACAAGGAAATTATAGTCTGGAAAGAGTAGCCAAGTGTTCTTGGATAACAAGATCGCCTTTATCGTCTGGCGCCAACATGCGATCTAGCTCTTCGGCAAATCTCTTCATAGCATACCGCGGCAACTGTACAGGTACCACCATTATAGACTCGCCCTTATGATTTATATAACGTGTATAGAAACCAGCAAGAGGGTTATCAGGCCCTGCATACACCGCGTTCCCCCACCCGAAATCAAGTTCAAGTAAACTCGTACGTGTCAAGTCTGATACGATATAGCTTCCAAACGCCGAGGGAGGTCGTCCTCTGATCGCCATTAGATCAGCGACAGATCTCACATACTCTTCACTGACTTGGGATTTGGCTTTCCTCACAAGCTCCAACGCGTGTCCTAATGGTTTGTTACATAGGTCTCGAGCTTTGGAAACGGCAGCGGGGCTACATATCACATTTCCATAATATCCTACGGGGAGTGGAGTCTTGAACTTTGAACGCGCGTTGACAATGACTAGCAAACGCATGTCTTCTTCAGGGTTTGGTTGGAGCGCGATTGTATGACAACGCCAAATGCAAGCTGTTACGACGTCAAATGTGGTACTATTTTTTAGGTGTGTTGGAACGAACCTACGAAGCGCTGAAATCTCGGTTGGTCCAAAGAAAAATGACCTGTGCACCATGTCATCGAACGGGATGATCATATCATCAGTGACTGGCACTTCATCAAACTCAGGATGCGGGTATGTCACACGTGGCGGATCCCTTGCACAAAGCAACTCCCTTTGCCAAATAGGCAACGTTGATGGTGTTGATGCACCTTGTGCCATTTCAGTCAATGCTGTCATGAATTGTATATAACCGTGTACATCAGACATGTTATGATTGTGTCGTATAGCAACGATGAAACCTCCACATAGAAGTCGTGTCACCTATCAATTAACGAATATTGTATGTTAACATGCATGATTTAATATCGTATGTATCGTACGTTAACGAATATTATATGTTAACCTTCCCCATAAAAAATAAGCATTTTAAAGCGGTTAATTACATTTCATAAAGTAATTTTTTTTAAACTTCTTTTATTTTTTTTCGTTCATACCGACCACCAAAATTTTACCTGCATCAGTATCAACGGCGAATCCACAATGCCATTGGAGCCAGGGACATCATAAAGAAGCTCTTCGCTACACGGGAAAGGCGGCTGAAGCGTCACCCCAAACTCCTTCAGCGTCACATCAGCCTCCGCCTCGATAAACAACACACCCTGAGCGGAGCAATCCACCGTAAGCTTCTTTCCAGGACCTTCCTTTAGCCGGCCCGCAAACGGATAGTAAAACACCAACGTCTTAGCCAACGCCTCCCTGATCACACTAGCCGGGTTCTTATATCCCATTTTTGGATTGCCTGGGTAAATATGAAACTGTGTGATATTAAACCTAATGCCTCCCTGATCGTCGATGTCGGAGAGAGGCTTGAGTTCTCGAGGTGTCGGTTTAGCCGGAACGATGAGCTCCGTCGGATGTCTCCGGACGGTAAATGTTAACGGAGTGGGAGTTTGTTGTGCCATATTTGTTCTTTTAGCTTTGGGTTGGTATATGAATTTGTTAACTGATAGGTTTATATATAGTGGTGTGAAATAAGAGACATGTTGTGTTAGGTATTTGCGGTTTGGAATTTTTTATATATCTTATTTTTTTATAACAGTTGACTTGACTAATACAACACCTAAAGATACTTTTGAATCTTCCTGGATGTTGCAAACTCTTTGGTGGATGACATGTAATATAGTATATAATTAAGTTTTAATAAAACTTAATTATTTCGACGATTTGATAGATGTGTGATCACTTTCATATCAAATTATTTCGACAGTTCTTCTGAATAATTCATCGGATACAACTCAGAAACAGAACTTAGTATGTGTGTTGTAAGAATTCGTATGAACTAGAGAGACTAACCAAGAACACAAATTTCAAATTATGGAATCAACCTGATAACTGTCACAAGGCAGTTTTTTAATTTCAAAATTAAAAATTCCTCCTAAAAATGCTTTATTTTTGTATTTCGAAAATAAGAGTAATTATAAGAAAATTAATTTCTAAGGCATTTTTCATAAAGCAATGTAATTAATTTGCAACTTGACCATAGCCATGAGCTCTGCCCCTTGGACCCCACCAAGGGCTGCTGCCTCTTGGACCTTTCTTCTAGGGGCGTTGCTCCTGCACCCCTGCCAAGGGGTATTGACTCCTGGAACCAATTTCAACGTATAGGGTTAAAAATGAGACTTAAAAGGGGTACAAATTGGGGGTTTTTTTTCCAAACCAGTACATTGTGGAATCGGTTCCTGTTTAAATCAACTTAAAGCTAAACCATCACTAGTACTCTAGTGGTAGCCACATGTATTTAAGTTCCACTTATAGTGGGTCCGGGTGAGTTTTCTCTTTCAGGTCTCAAGTTCGAGTCTGGGTGATAGGGGTTTCTCATTGAGGGTTTAAATTGGGGATCTATTGTGCGAGGGGGCTCTTTAGTGTGGACCCGGTTAAGACAGCGTAAGCTAGACCTTCCGACATTCAAGAATAATTCACACCTTTAAAAAAAAATTAAAGCTAAACCGGAGGTTGAGACCCGGTTGGAACCAATTTCAACTTATAGGATTACAAGCCGATTCCAAACCAACGGTCAGGTCGGTTCCTAATGGGTTCTTGCCGGCTTGTATTTTTTTACGTCTACTTGCATATGTTCGACCCTTTCCATACATATTAATATCCGAACTTTGAATTTTTCAACACCTACTACCAACTATAACGCAAGTTCACTTTAATTTATTCTTCCCCTTTTTGTCTTTTTGTTAATTTTCTTCTATATTTAATCTCCATTTGCCTTTTGTTATTGTTATTTTTGTTAGACGTGATAGGATATCCTAAGAGTTATTGTTATTTTTTTTCTACACAGACGTGATAGAATATCCTAACAAAAATTTGCGATACATAGTTGTGAAGCTTGAGATTTCCGACGGGGGGCGGAAGTTATCGGATCTAAAAATTTCTATAAAATCGGGGGTTTGAAAACGTATATATCCTAAAATTTCTATATAAAAACTACATACTCTCCACTAGATAACCAGAGAGGATTGAGAAGAGTTTTCTTATATAGAACAAGATACAAGAGAGGGAATAAATAACACACAATAAAATATAAAAAAAGAAAAATAATAAAGGGGCCCTCATGATTCATGGGATTGACATTTGGAAGGGATTGACATATAATTTTGGCTTGATTTTTTCCTTTTTTTCTAACATTGCCCCTCAAGTTGAGTAGTGGGATTCCCAATACCCCACTTGCCTAAACATTTGCTGAACACACTCCCATTGACAACTTTCGTTAAAATGTCTGCAAGTTGATCTTCAAAGCGGACGAACGGAAGTTCAACAATCCCGGCCTCGATATTTTCCTTAATAAAGTGTCTATCCACTTCAATGTATTTTGTACGATCATGTTGAACCGGGTTCTCTGAGATCTGGATTGCTGCTTTATTGTCACACATGGGCCTTGTGGTTTTGTTAGGGAAAAAACCAATCACAGACGAGAGTTTTAGTAACCAGTGGCGCAACTTAGAGGAGGCCGGACCGGGCTTCGGCCCGCGCGGTTTTTTCGCCCAGTAGTGTTAAATTTCAGGTTTTCGAGAATTTTTTTAAATGTGTATTGGTTCGGCCCAGGCTGATTTTATCTCCAAGAAACATCGGCCCATGCTGAGTTTTAAGTCAAGATCCGCCACTGTTCATAACCACAATAATTCTGTTAAACCTCGAGCTATTCCCCGGAATTCAGCTTCGGCGCTAGAGAGGGCAACCACCTTTTGCTTTTTACTCCTCCATATAACAAGGTTTCCACCCACCATAGTGAAGTATCCTGAGGTAGATCTCCTGTTATCTTTGTCTCCGGCCCAGTCTGCATTCGTGTACCCTTGAATCTCAAGATGCCCATGTGACTTAAACACAATGCCATGATCAGCTGTTCCCTTGAGATACTTGATGATCCTCCATACTACTTCCATGTGACTTTCTTGGGGTTGATGCATGAACGTACTCACCACCCCTACTGCATAAGCTATATCGGGTCTGGTATGAGAAAGATAAATTAGTTTTCCCACCATACTGTAACGCCCTGCGTTTTCATACTTTCCATAATTAGGAACTATTGCTTGAAATACTATTCTTGGAAATCTCGCGTTCTTGTAATCATTCTTTCATCAAATACGGGACTTGATTCATAAATAAAACTCGTATTTTCTTTAAATTCGTGTTAAACATACTTCATACACATTCATACGTTTGATTTTGGTAAACAATTGATTGATATTCGTAATTCTTGGGAACTATGTGCTAAACTTGCAAATATGTGAAACTTATGCATAAAACGTGTTTTGATCGTAAACGATACATAAATACGACCTTCATACGCTTAATTATACTTGGTTTATGTTCCTCATGCTTGAATTTATCTTAAACTATGCCTTTATGGCGAAAATAGTCCCTAAAACACCTAAAAAGCCCTAGATTGCAAAGTTGAGGGGCCTAATTGCAATTTAATCAAACTTCAGCCCACCCCTTGACACGGGCCGCGTAAGCTTAGCCCTTGGGCTACGCGGGCCGCATGACAGGTCCCAGATCAGACAGCCCCTTTTCACTTCGCGATTTTGAGCGGGATTTGATTGTTTTTTAGTTTAAACCGGGCTTTTGGCATTAAATACTCATCTAACCCAACCCTAATCACTTCCCTATAAGTACCAAGTGCCTCCCAAGCCATTTGCACTTTACAATCACCCTCACAACACTCTCAAACTCTCAAATTCGTAGCTGCAAATTCAAGTTCGGACAGAAGTACCAAGCTCCACTAAAGTGAGCATAACTTCTTCATTTCTCATCCGTTTTAGCTCATTCTTTTTCCAGAATACTTGGCTTGACCTTAGCTTCGATTCCATGGGTATTTCACAGAGAATAAGTCCCTGGAACCCTAGCAAATAGGCTCCAAAGTTCACTGTTCGTTTTGTTTTGAATCAAACTTTTTTTATACTTGTTTAAACTTGAGTCTAACTCACTCAAGCCCACGTCCTTATGCTTATAACCACTTCTATGGTTAGTTAAGCTTAAAAACAGGGCTGAGACATACGAAATCATAGGTTAAACCTCACATATATTCTGTTTTGTTTAGGGTTTTTAACCCACAAGTGATGTTCAAGCTTCAAGCTTAATGAAGGTGTGATTATGGACTAACTTGGGTTGTCCAACATAAAATCCCTACATTACTTGATGATTTCTCATAGTGTAGTTGTTTGTATTCATGTATATTTCATAGTTCATGACCCTCCTTGTATGTTTTTACATCAAGTGTAGTGGTAAACCATAAGAGGTACCTAAATGGAAGCTTGATCTTCTTACATCCTACATGACTTCCATGATACTTAGAGGTGCCTAAATGAAGATCTTAATCTTCTACCTCATGCTTGAAATATCGGACATAATAATATGTATATAATATATGTAATATATGAACACATAATCCAAATAATCGAATCTAAGATGATGAACTAGTGTTCATATGTCATAGTACTAGATTATATCATCCTAGGGTATGATAATTTGTCACGATTCTAATGGAACCTTGTTCCATGAAAACATATCAACTCCTTGGAGTTTCATAGTGTCAAGAACAAGTATCATATGTACTAGGTGATTATTTTCATATGTTATTTTCATGTTGTTTAAATTCCAAACCTACACATCCCTTAATCTTAAATCCAAACCCGCTCATACCCTGAATCGCATTAACTCGTCAATACTTGGATAATCGGAAGACTTACAAAACTGTGAGTATACTCGCAACCCCTTTTTATGTTTACCACTTTCGGGGTGTAACATGTTTACCTATTAAACTACACTTAAACTTATTCTTTATGCAATGCACGAAAACAATCCTTATACATGAATACTATGTTGTTATACTTGATGCTTACGTGGACCATACTTATGTGATATGTTTTAGTCATTAGCTTTCACGAGCATCCATTTGACATGTATAGCGCTATAGGAGTAACGCACCGCCCGTAAACTAGTGGTCATGTTGAATTATATCATTTTTGCGTAAACAGAGGGTTGACTAGAAATATTGCATGCCATGTTAGGTTGTTCATGTATAAACTAAGTTACCATGTGGATTCGTTTTTTAACCTTTTAAACTTATTCTTAAACTTGTATACTCGCCTTTGCTTTTGCATTGAACTTTATTTTAAAACATGTTACAAGTTGAGGACGACGACACTTTGAACTTGAAGTAGTGATGATGCTTAATTAGATACACATTTAGACGTCTTAAGTTAATGTACTTGTTTGTTGTATTCTTGTATTGAACATATTGTACATCAAGTTGTTGTATTTGATTTTAATCCTTGTAATCGACCTTTAGAAATGAAATCCATGATTTAATTATTGTCACAATTAGTGTTATGAAGTCTCTTGCAATCTAGTTTTCGTCTCACTCCGATGTTTCCGCCATCGGTTGGGGTGTGACACATACGTTGATACCTTTCTTTATCTACTAGCTTTGCACCTTCCTCCATGTGTAATCCATGGTTGACAATTATTGGAGTGTCAACTGGTTTACAATCAATCATTCCAGTCTCAGCTAATAAATCAAGGATGTACTTTTTTTGGCAGATGAAAATTCCGTCTTTTGATCTCAGAACTTCTATTACAAGAAAGTACTTAAGGCTTCCTAGATCTTTCATTTCAAATTCTGTAAAAAGATTCTCCTTTAGCCGTGCCATTTCCTCGTGGTCATTACCTGTGATTATCATATCATCCACATAAATAATCAAACATGTTACAAGATTTCCTTTTTTCTTTAGGAATAAAGTGTGGTCGGAGTTGCTTTGTTTAAACCCATACTTCTTCATTGCAACAGTAAATCTACCAAACCAGGCCCGAGGGGATTGTTTGAACCCGTAAAGTGATTTCTTTAACCGACACACTTCCCCTGTCTTGTAATCCCCTGAAAAACCAGGTGGGGTTTCCATATAGACTTCTTCCCGTAGCTCTCCATGTAGAAAGGCATTCTTTACATCAAATTGGTGGAGAGGCCACTCATTATTAGCTGCTATTGAGAAAAGAACCCTAATTGTGTCAAGATTGGCTAACGGAGAGAAGGTTTCTGAGTAGTCAATCCCATACGTCTGTGTATACCCTTTAGCCACCAACCGAGCTTTATATCTTTCAATAGTACCATCATGTTTTCGCTTGATGGAAAAAACCCATCGACACCTTACCGGTTTTTTTCCCGTTAGCAGCTTGCTTCTCTCCCATGTGTCATTCTTCATTAAGGCCTTCATCTCAGCTTCCATTGCTTCCTTCCAAGCTTTAGAGGCTACTGCTTGTTCTGAAGTGTTTGGAATTTGTTCAGAATATAGTGAGGAGCCAAATGCCTTGGCTTCCTTTGACAAGTTTCCCTGAGCTATGTTTGCCATAGGATACCTTGACTTCCGAGTCTCTTTCTCCGAAGAATACCGTTTGGGGGGAACTCCCTGATTTACCCTTGGAGGTAAAACATAACTCTCAGCAGTAGTCTCCTGAACCGGTTCTACTTCTTCTGCCAACTGTTCACCCTGATCTGTAACTGTTTCGTTGTGATCATTAGGAGTACACAGTATATTAATATGGTCATCATTTTGTTCGTTAACCAGATTAAGAGGAAAAGACTGACTTACCTCAGGTACCAGGTTGGGAGGACTTTGGTCTGTGGCACTGTTCGGCGACTCCGTCACAGGTTGTGAAGATGTGAGTGACTCATTTTAGGTATTGTGGAACTTTCTTCAGATGACGGAATCCATTTCAGCCAACTTAGAGTGTCATTATAATCCTCCCCCTGACCACTAAGTTGTGAATCATAAAAAAACTCAGTTTCAAGCCAATCATAGTCCATTGTTGTGTACGTGTGACGTCGTTTTGGACTATAACATCTATACCCCTTTTGATTTCTTCCATATCCCACAAAAACACATTTTATGCACACGGGCCAAGTTTATTTTGATCAGTTTTAGGTAAATGGACAAAGATAGAGCACCCAAACACCCGAGGTTCAAGGGTTAGTGGAGGAGGAACCTTAGTGAGTCTGACTAAAGTTTCTATTGGGGTTTTAAGCTGAAGGGCTTTAGTTGGAAGACGATTAATAAGATACGGTTTTTTCACTCCGCCACACCATTTTGTTCAAGAGTATGAGAGCATGAGGTTTGGTGGATTATTCCTCTTGATTGACAAAACTGTTTCATGGAGTCGTTAACAAACTCGCCTCCATTTTCAGATCGAAGGATTTGAATAGGCTTTTGAAATTGGGTTTCAACCATGGCATGAAAAATAGTAAATTTTTCAAAGACCTCAGATTTGTTTTTTAAGAAATATATCCAAGTCATACGGGTGCAATCATCAATGAAAATAACAAAATACCAAAAGTTTTGTCCTCTTACAAATTTTGCTGGACCCCACAAATCCGAATGCATTAATGAAAAAGGATTATCAACCTTAGTATTATTCGGTTTATAAGAATGCCTATGACTTTTGGCTAAAACACAAGTTTCACAAGTTAATGAACTATTTGAAGGAAATAACTTAGGAAATAAAAGATGTGAATAACCAGTGGATGGGTGTCCAAGTCTTCTATGCCACAACCATGCCTCTCTATCAATACTTCCATGAGCCAACTTCACAAACCCTTGAGGAGTCACTTCATCCACATAGTACAACCCTTGGCGTTTAGTGCCACGCCCAATGATCGTCCCCGTCCTGATATCCTGTACAATGCAGAAAGTAGGGTGCATTAGAATTGAGCAATTTAATTCTTTTGTCACGTGGCTAATGGATAAAAGTTTGTGCCACAAGAAGGGGATATAAAGACAATTAGATAGCTTCAAGGTTGGTGAAATGTCTATGGTCCCATCCCCTTTTACCAAAATAAATTCTCCACTAGCGGTCACGATATTATTTTTTTTGTTTTTTTGATGCTACTTTGATATCTCTAGGATCATAGGTCATTGTATCCGTGGCCCCACTGTCAAAAATCCAAGCATCTCTTCGTTTGTCACTTTGCTTGGCCATATTTACTTTTCCTATGTTACTAGAACATTTGTTTTTTATTTAAACTTCGGGGAAAAATTATGATCTAATAAAGTAGAAGGACCTATATTAAAAAAGGAAGGACTTGAGTTGTAATTCTTAAGCCCTCTACCTGATGATACATCTCCTTCTCCTTCACAAGGCTCAGCCGCCATCATCATACCGCCAAAGCCACTTCCGCCAGCAGGGGCATTCCCAGCGGCCGGACAATTTTTCCCGGTGACGCCATTTTTCCCCCAATCTTACCGGCTTTCTTACTGCTATCATTCCACCACCCTGGATATCTAACTATCTCGAAGCATTGCTCTTTAGTGTGCCTAGTTTTCCCACAGTGAGTACACATCAAATGGGTTTTATCTTAACGCGATGGTAGTCCGTTTGTTCCCCGGTCAAACCTGCGTATCCCCTTTGAAGCGAAGCCCGACACGTCACCGTTGCCAGGTTCAACCACAGCCAAGCCAGATGCAGCCCCATGTGTGTCGCTTGATGTTGTCCCTAAAATGTTTTGATGAGTCGTCTCCTTCCTGACCGCCGCATACGCTCCTTCTGCTGAAGGAAGGGGATCCCATCTCAAGATTTCACGCTTAATCGGATCATATTTGTGATCCAGGGCGTTCAAAAACTGGAATAATTTCTGTTCTGCCCTTAATTTATTGTACTTGGTGATATCTTCAGGGCACTTCATCGGATTGGGATCACGCCGATTGATTTCTCCCCAAATCCCCTGCATCATAATCCAAAAATCTTCCAAAGGTACGTCGTTTTGCTTGAGCCTGTTTGCTTTAACATGGAGATCAAACGTCTGGAGCTTGTCTTTACCACTGCTACAGGTTATAACCAGGGCTTCCCACAGTGATTTGGCTATAGGAAACTCGGTTAAGTTACTAGCAATGGCAGGCTCGATGTTTTGTATAAGCCACGAGAACACGATAAGATCGTCTTGTTCCGCTGATCGTATTTGTTATTAGTCGGTTCGGGCGGATCTGTGCTTAAATGGTTTAAGAGCGATTTTGAAATTCCGCCTATGGCAACTCGTATCATACGAGCCCGTAGAGCATAGTTTTGGCTATTGAGTTTAGGTTAATTTTTAGGCTATCGGAGAGGTTCTGTTTTGGCTGTTTGTTTTGGGAGGTAAGGCCATTTTTTAGGAGATCGGCTATTTGGACAGTGAGGTTGTCATGGTTACTGTCTGTTCTAGACATGGTAGCCAAGGTAGGGATGAGCAGAAAAAAATTAGGATCTTTGATCCTGCTCTGATACCATGATAACCAGAGAGGATTAAGAAGAGTTTTCTTATTATTGTTGTACATAGAACAAGATACAATAGAGGGAATAAATAACCCACAATAAAATATAAAAAAGGAAAATAATAAAGGGCCCCTCATGATTTACGGGATTGACATTTGGAAGGGATTGACATATAATTTTGGCTTGATTTTTTCCTTCTTTTCTAACACTACTAAGTAAAAAGTTTGAAGGGTCGGGTGCCCCTTCCCGCCCTAGTTAAACTTCGCCCATGGATACATGCTATGTTAAACATTTAAATAAGAACTAATTAACTGCTCGATCCCTGGACTTTTTCTTTACAATGTTGTCCCTCAACTTTGAATGACCATTCTAAGTTATTGATACCCATAATGCACAGGACCAGATTTGACACTTAACTTCTTGGATGAAAACCCTTACTTCCTGGACCTTGCGCTGACTACACGGGATATCCCCGATGGTCGCGCTGAGGAAGGAAGCGCAGGTAAACCTAGGACAAGTACCAAAGGTACAAGTGGCAGAGCAGTGGACCAATGAGCGTCCAACAGGATGCATCCGATCATGGTCCACGATTAACAATCGTACAGGAGACAAAAAGGTACACAAGGACACATACGTGGCACCAATCAGCGTGCGCCGACCACTACTCCACGATCCCCACTTAGCTACTGATGACAGTCCAGACAACAAGGGTGACTGTCAGGACACGTGGATTCATTCAATGTGCGCCAGCTATCCTCTCGCCTAGAAGCACCAACGATCGTGGCAGACAGAATGGATATTCCTTGTTGTCGACTACAGGCCCAAGGCCCATCAGCCCATCTCCTTGACAAACCACTCAGGCTATAAATAGTGAACTTCACCTCCAGGTTTAGGGATCGCTATCTTGCTCTCTCACTTTAATCACACACTTTTATCCTCAAAGAATATACTTATTCTCACGCCGGAGGGTGGTTACGAGGATAACCCCCTATTCCCCTTCTCGTAACGAGCTTAACGGTGTGTTTAGTATTTTGCAAGATCATCATCACCACAGCTTGGACGAGATAAAGAAGATTAACCTTGTTTGTCGAGACACAAACCACAAACTAATCAGTTTGTTGTTTCTTTATGGAGATATATATAAAAGTATATAACCATACTTGCATCACCTTTCGTACACTTTTATGAACATCTAATTATCCACTTTGAAGATACAATAATTTCACACACTTTATCATAACCTTACACAAAAACAAAAAGAGATATTATTAAGGATACATAGAATTGTTGATGAAATTATATAATATAAACTAATTTTAATAGTCAAACTTAGGCCTCGCAAAGTGGGCAGGTTGGGTGAGTTTGGGTAATGTGTTTAGGTCAGGGTGAGTATTTTAAAAAAGAGGTCAGGATAGGTTTGGGTCAGGATGTGTTTGGGCGAGGATGTGTTTGGGTTAGGATGAGTTCGGATTAGGATGAGATAAAAATAAAAAAAAACATCATAAAAAATGGAAAAAATATACATATAAAAAAAGTTTAAAAAAATAAAAAAGATAAAAATTTGAAAAACTTAAAAAAAAAATAAAAAAAAAACAATAAGGAATAAAAAATATAAACAAAAAATATAAACAAAAGCCTTCTGTTTGATGTATTTTCTTACCAACTTGGTACAAAATAAGGATAATGCTATACACAACTTGATAATGAGCCAAAAAGTAAAACACATAATAAGTTGAATAAACTTGCTCACAGTTAAAAACCAACAAAAATATCTTTCTACACAAAACAAAACCTTGTTAGATAAAATTTGGCCTAAGACTAAACATGCAGGTATATAGATTATATAAAGTCAAACCAAATTTCATGATAAAATGGGCATTCAAGGCAACCGAATCCAAAGGCATAAATAAAGTTTCTATTATTTATTCAAACTATGTATAAATTAGAGAATACACTCAAGGTTTCAGCAGAATAAAAAGGCATAATCTACACATCATGAACTTCATCATATGCTAAACTCCAACTTCAACTAATGCAACTAGAATCAACATTCCGATAGTTATCATCATGGAAAACTTTCTATAATATACATAATATGACATATGATCCGAAACAGAGTAAAGGGTAAAAGTTACACCATCAACTTGCCCAAGGGTAGTACATGGGTTCTTTAATAAAGTCATTTACCATCTACAAAGAATGCATGATAAATACAAGCAACATGGAGATCCTAACAAAGAACTACAAGTTTGGAATGCTAATCTACAGGGTGCATAAGAAATTGTTGGTCGAACAAAACCGAAGTATCGAAAGTTGACTCAAACTTAAATGTAACATTTGATGATAAGTATATAATGCTCAAAAGTCAAAACCCACTTCTTCATTTGTGGTTGGTACGTTTGGATGCTGGGAGTGGAAATGGGCAGCCTTTGATGAAGATGCTCCCATCCAACCCCTAATGAGTTGAGCAACAAGAATGCGAGATCATGGAGCACCAAGGAAGCCTTAGCAAAGGATTGAATAGACATATCCAAAAATACAAAGTCCATGAATCAACAACAAGCAACATCTTTTTAGAAGTAGATTCTTAATCATTTTACAAATCAAATGGGAAATGCTAATCAAATCACACATCAGCTGAACTCAAATGGAAAGACATGCAAACTATGATCCCCAAATTTATCGGAATATACAACAACATAATGACCCATCATAGTAGCGGTCAATTGAATGTCGATACACTACAATCGGCACACATTTAGTATATAGGTTGGAAAAACAAACCGTTTCCTCATGACACGCCATGGAGAATACTTAAAACTAGGGAAAATTACATTTTTCATACTTTGTGTTTGTATCAGATTGCAATGGATGACCTTTAACTTCAATAATTACAGTCCTTATTTGGATAACTCATTACATTGTACGTCCTTTAGCACTAACCAGGTTAAAATTTTCACTTAAGTATGACATTTGCCTTGCACATGAGGGTAACTTGGTAATTTTACTCATTTATGTAAAATATATTTAATAGATAAAACAAAAAAATATAAAACTAAAAAATATATATACAGTTAACTCCTTCTCTCTCTCAATCAACCCACTTGTCTTTCTAGAAAATTTGGTAAATTCTGCAAATGGTGCACGTCCATTCAACAGATGCGCACGGCCATGTAGACCGCGATCCGCATGACCGTGCACCTGATGTGCACCACCCTGCGTTCCATGATCCGCACGACCGTGCACCTGATTTGCACGACCATGCAAAAGCTCCAGGTCTGGCAGAATGTTTTCAATTTCGTGAATTTTGACTCATTTTCCCTCCTTTCAACCCCCAACCACCTGATTTAACACCCAAACCCTAATACCAACTATAAATACAACCCATTACCACCTCCTAAACACTTTTCACACTCCAAACACTCTCTCTAACACTCTTAAATCTCTACATTTCTCAGCTTTGGGCAGATTCATCTAAGTTCAAAACAATGAGTTTTGAGCTTGTTTCTTCACTTTTCTTCATGTTTTTCTTCTCTTTCTTTGGAACACCTCTAGGAATGTTACCACAAGTTTACAATGGTAAACTAATATGGAACATCACCATATTTGAGGTCCAAGGTAGAATATATTTTCTAATTTTAACAACTTACAAAACAAAGTTCATACTTATTTGTTTCTTAGATTTCTATGTACCAAACCAAGTTGCCAACAAATCCATTGTTGGGAGACTTGAGTTGAGGTATTAAATCAGAAACTTAAAGGTTTATAACCTCAATTTACTTTATGATGTAACCTACAAGTGTTGAAACCATCCAATATCCACAACCTTCAATGTTGTGAGACTTGAGTTTTGGTAAGGTGTGAACAATGGAGCCTTGGTTTCCAACTATGATTCCACCTCCTCACTTAATTAGTTAATCCATTTCTACATAATCTAAGTCACCAAGTATATTCCCAGTAACTAAGTGTCAAAACTACACCAAGTCTCCAAACATTTGCCATGATTGGAACAGACTAGTCTAGTGTGAGCTCACTTGCTTACCGTGTGGATTAGAGATTTTTATTTTTAATCTTATTCATGACCAACCAAAATCATCAACTAAGTTTATGATTTTGTGCTTTGGTGAATCATTACAATGAGGTTAAATGGATGGAATTCATCCTACCTACACGCATGACAATATATGACTTGGACTAAATAATCACACACACACACACACACACACACATATATATATATATATATATATATATACCTTAGAACCGAATCATAACACCATCCAAACTCATGGTTGAATGTTATGTGTGGTGGTAATCTTCATCTTGGTCTAAGTTCCTTAAACTATGGATTCTAATGGGTGAATCGGTACCCATGAAAACATGACCAACCTAGTGTCCATATGAATGCTTTTAGACAAGATATGTGTGGTGGTAATCTATGTGTGGTGGTAATCTTCATCTTGGTCTAAGTTCCTTAAACTATGGATTCTAATGGGTGAATCGGTACCCATGAAAACATGACCAACCTAGTGTCCATATGAAAACATGACCAACCTATGTGTGGTGGTAATCTTCATCTTGGTCTAAGTTCCTTAAACTATGGATTCTAATGGGTGAATCGGTACCCATGAAAACATGACCAACCTAGTGTCCATATGAATGCTTTTAGACAAGATGTCTTTTTTTTTTTTTTTTTTTTTTTTTTTTGCAATATACATACTTTCATACTACTTAGAACCCCTAATCTAACTCAATACTTAACTCCATAACTCATACGCCTCGTTCATCCTTGTAGGATAACCTCGGAGTTCCCGAATTTTGAAGACTCTTCACTCACGTTTTTTGAAGCTTTTGCAAACCATGAGTATACTCGAATCCCCTTTTTACGCTTTAATCACTTTTGGGATGTAACATGTATGACATAAACAAACTCACTTATGCACACAATCAAACTTATGAACACACTCAATCCATCAAACATGCTACTTGTTATGCTTAGTTATTCATGCTAGATACTCAATCACTCATACATGCAAACTATTTGTCATTAACTTTGTGCAAGCCTACCTTAACATGTATAACGCTATAGGTTTAGCATACCACCATTAGGAAAGGTCATTGTAAAGCATTCAATCTTATAACGGTCTTGTTCATTGCGATGATAAGATTACACTCGTGGAAACTTTGGTTTGATACTTAGGTTGTGCATGCTTTTTTTATAACGACAAATTTCTTTTATTCCCTACTGTCTATGGGACTTGAACCCAAGACCTCCCCTCCCAAAGTGTTTTAAAGGATTTGCCTTTGCCAATGGACCACTAGTATGTAATTTAACTTAGTATACAAAATGTCATGTTAGATTTAAGAGAATCTTTTATATGTATGGTGTATAGTCAAACTTGTATACTCACCAACTTTGTGTTCATTTTATTTTAATACATGTTGCAGGAAACGTATATGAATGCTTGAAGAAATCTATTTAGGATGGATTTAGAAACGCACTTAAATTCTTTATTTGTAATTCTTATGTTGTATATGTTTAAATTGCAAAATGTTATACTTTCCCATTTTAAGTCAATGTAATCCTTTCAGTATGAGATGAAACTTGGTTTATTTAAATATTGTCACATTAGCACGTTAAGAAGTCTCGAGCAATCTCGTTTTCGTCTCGCTCTGATGTTTCCGCAATCGGTTGGGGTGTGACAACATAGCTCCGGAGTTATGACGACGGCATTAGGTTCAATATGACGATCTTATATATATATATATATACATATATATACATAGGGAGAAGATCATGCGAGAACCACCTCTTATTGTGAGAACCGCGAGAACCAATGTGAACACAACCAAAAATGCCTACAAATAGCTAAATATCACACAAATTTTTTTTTTAATATTTTTTATATAAAAATCGCTACTTTTCGAAGCAAAAAAAAAAAAAAAATTAAAATTTTTTTTTAAAATTTTTTTTTTGCCACTAAAAGTAGCGGTTTGAGCATAAAAATTATTAAAAAAAAAAAATTTTAGATTTTTTTTTTTATTTTTTTAGATTTTTTTAGGTTTTTTGGGGGTTTAGTTTTTAGCATTTTAGCTTGGGGGGGGGGGGGGGTGGGGGGGTTTAGGTTTTTTTTGGGGGGGGAGGGTGGGGGTTAGGTTTTTTTATGTTTTTTTTAGGTTTTTTTTAGCTATTTTAGGTTGTGTTCACATTGGTTCTCGCGGTTCTCGCAATAAATGGAGTTCTCTCATGAGCCCCTCCCTATATACATATATATATATGGGGTCAGGATTTAGAGAGAACGGTAAAAAGTGTGAGAACGGTGAGAACGATTTTGGAGTTGACATGTGGCACGGATGCTAAATTACACTAAGGGGTAATATTGTCAAAAAACTCACACACGTGAACTGGGTGTTCAAATAAAACGCCATAAAACAATCAGTTCAGAAAAGCGCCATAAAAAACTCAGTTTAAAACGCCATAAAATACTCAGTTCAGAAAAACACCATGAAAAAACCTAGTTAAAACGCCATAAAAACACATAGTTCAGAAAAACGCCATAATAACTAGTCTAAAACGCCATAAAACACCCAGTTCAGAAAAAACGCCATAAAACCCATTTCATTTTTTTTTCGAAAAGTATATCAATAGTGGAAAGATAAAAAAACGCTGAGTTTTATAGTGTATTTTTTTTTTAGAAAAATAATCACGTATAAAAAAGTTATTGGCGTTTAAATATGATGGGGGAAAATGGCATGTGATTAGCATGTGCACCATTGTTTGGATCTTTCAATTTTACCCCTCCTGGTAGTTATAAGGTTCTCATTATTTACAAAAATGCCACCACATCATCTTAGCCACAAATAATAAAGATCATATGACTGAAAATCGTTCTCACTGTTCTCACACTTCAAATCGTTCTCTCCTGATCTTGTTCCTATATATATATATATATATATATATAGAGAGAGAGAGAGAGAGAGAGGGAGAGAGAGAGAGAGAGAAATTGTATTGTACGATATCCCTTAATGTACGCTACGTACGTGATGTGAAATCGCATGTTATAAAATAGCATGGATGAAATCGCATGTTATAATTTTGATGAAATCACATGTTGGTTTTTGTAACAATTTCGTATGTGATAATTTTGATGAAAGCGCATGTTTGTTTTTTGTAACAATTTTGCATGTGGTAATTTTGATGAAATCGCATGTTAAAAAACCAACATGCGAAATTGTTACAAAAAACCAACATGCGATTTCAATGTGTGATGAAGATCGGACGGCTGAGATGAGCGCGTACATATTGTACGATAAGGGATATTGTACGTTAACCTGACCGTATATATATATATATATATATATATAGAGGCCGGTTATCATACAAATGCCCTTATCGTACATTACGTACGCTACAATCTCAGCCGTCAGATCATCTTCCGGCATTGAAATCGCATGTTGTTTTTTTTTTGTAACAATTTCGCATGTTGGTTTTTTAACATGCGATTTCATTAAAATTACCACATGCGAAATTGTTACAAAAAAACATGCTATTTCATCAAAATTATCACATGCGAAATTAGTACAAAAAAACATGCGAATTCATCAAAAATTATCACATGCGAAATTGTTATAAAAAAAACAACATGCTATTTTATAAAAAATTATCACATGCGAAATTGGTACAAAAAAACAACATGCGAATTCAACAAAAATTATCACATGCTAAATTGTTATAAAAAAACATGCGATTTTAAAATGCGGGAAGATGATCTGACGGCTGAGATTGTAGCGTACGTAATGTACGATAAGGGCATTTGTACAGTACCATTTACCTATATATATATATAGGGGTCCGCTAAAATGAGAACCACCTCGAGTTGTAAGAACCGTGAGAACTACACCGTACGGGGCGAGGTGGACCAATTTTTTTTTCACAAACGTAGATGCATGTATTATAAACACATTTGTAAAAAAAATTCAAAAAAAAAAGTTTTTGAGCAACACAAGTGTGTGTTTACGGGTACCGTAAATTTTCCGGTAGGATTTACGGTACCCGTAAACACAAACTTGTGGTGCTCAAAACTACACACACGACATTTTTTTTTTTTGAATTTTTTTTACAAATGTGTTTATAATACACGCATCTACGTTTATGAAAAAAAAAATTGGTCCACCTCGCCCCGTACGGTGTAGTTCTCACGGTTCTTACAACTCGAGGTGGTTCTCATTTTAGCGGTCCCCTATATATATATATATATATCTATATATATATATATATATAAATGAGATGGATTTGGGCTACATGGCACTTGTCTTTGGCCATCTTGGCTGATGTGGCAATTCACTTTAGGAGGGAAATCACATATGCTCGATTTCAATGAAAATGAAGCGGGATCCGAATTGATTTTGGGTCGGGTTTTTTGTTTCCGGATAAACCTTATGAAAATATTCGGATCATTTAAAACCTATTTCATTTTCTTTTGACTCATTCAAACCTACCTCAACTTTACTCTCTTCTCTCTTCCTTTTACGATTCAATCGGTTATCTTATTACGAAGTTTAAAAAAATTAGGTCATATTCAAAGGTAAATACACTAAATTGAAGCTTAATATTTGTTATTATATCTTCTGAATCAAGATCTGAGTTTGATTTTATGTTATTCATTTGATTTTATATTTTTTTTCAAGATCGGAGTTTGATTTTAGTTTTTATTTTGTATGATTTCTGTAGATCCGAGCATAAATCTTGAAGGTATGTTGTTTTACTTTGTTGTTTATGTAGTATTCATCTTTAATCTAACCGATTAAACATGTTTAGTTTTTTTTATAAACCAAAATATATACCAGATGTTGTTGTAGATTTTTGTTTGAAACAAAATCAAGTTTTTTTTTCTTGATTTCGTCAGATCCGATCATATTTATCGCAGTTACTGATTTTGGTTGAATTTTTTTTCATGTGAATCCCTAACTCCGTCATAACAATCGGAATCCCATCATTCGTCAAGCAACAAAGGTTAGTTAAATCTTATACTTTTTTAAATAATTAATCTGTTTCGTTATATTAAATAATTAATCTGTATTATATAATTTTATTTTATTACCTTTTTGTAGTAATTTGCTTAATTTTAGAACATTTACAAATTACATTTCTAATTCCTGGATTTTGATTCCATGTTGTGTTTTCAGAAATTAAAAAATCACGATGGTACCAAACATGTCATGTTTTTACCTATTAAGGAAGAGAGGAAGAGACAAAGGATGTGTCAAATACATTTTAGATTTTACATGTTCAAGGTATTAACAAGAAACCCTATGTTTAATAAGCAACCAGTGTTAGTGTTTTGATGGAAACATTGAGGCGTCGGTGATGTTGTCGAGGAGTGTCAGCAAATGCTAAGTGATATCATTTCCGTACACTCCTCGACAATGTCACCGACCCCTCTTAAAAATTTCATCAAATCTATCTCAGCGATTTTAAAAAATTAGGTAAACATAAAAGGTAAATACACGAAATAGAAGCTAAATATTTGTTATTATAACTCCTGAATGAATATTGGAGTTTGATTTAATGTTATTCGTTTGTACTTATATTAACTTTTTATTTGGTCTGATTTATGTAGATCCGACCATAAATCTTGCAGGTATGTTTTTTTACTTTGTTGTTTAGTATTGATTTTTATCTAACCGATTTCAATATGTTTACTTTTATTATAAACAAAAATATATACCAGAGTTTGTTGTAGTTTTTTGTTTGAAACAAAATCAAGTTATTGATTAAAAAGTTTTATGTACATCCGGCCATATTTATCGCTGTTACTGATTTTGTTTTATTTTTTTTTTCATGTCAATCCATAACTCCGTCATAACAATCCCAATCCCATCATTCGTCAAGCAACAAAGGTTAGTTCAATCTTATACTTTTTTTTAATTTTTTTTAAGTTTATGATATATAATTTTATGTTTTCTGTTCACTTTTTTTTTAATTAATACTATTTTTATGAATGTATTATGGTATATCGTTTATTTAATTGATAATATATGTCTTATTCTTATTAAATTAACAGTGTTTTGAAAATATTCTTACTTTATTAATCAGTTATCACTTTTTTAAAATTTGTTGTAAAGATATGTTTAATTTATTTTTAAAAGGTTTTTTTTTTCTATAAACAGAGTAATGTTTTTAACTTAATTTTTGAATTTTGAATTATAATTATGTTTCTGTAATTATGCATTGTTTCTTTAATTAGGTTGCGGTTATATTTTTAAAAAAAATTTACTTTCCTTTGCAGTTATGGTTCCAATAAACTCTTCAACTTCCCTCCAATCTTATTTCAAGAATACGATCGGTTTCCATATAACAATGTATTTCTTAAGTGGATTTACATATATATATGGTTTGACATTCTTCACCGTATGCATTTACATTTACTCATTCTTGAATCGATATCTGAATTTGACATATCGCTCTATAAACCTGTAAGTTGGTTTTTTTTTATTCATTCTTTAATCATTATTCATGTGTTCTTCCTTTTATTTAATGTGTGTAAACTATGTTTATGTTTATTTAACTCTAAATCCGATTTGGATTGAAAAATATGTTCAATTTTGTGTATTAAGATTATTGTTTTGTTGAAGAATATGTTGTTTACGTTAATAACCTTAAAACCAATGTTGATGCAGAATATGTGTTCTTTCTAATGTTTATTTATTGTATCAACTTTATATGAAACCCTACATCTGATTGTTATGAATATCTGTCTTAAGTTTTATTTGAAATGATTTAAAATAACTTTTATTTGATTGTTAATAAGTTTGTGAATGTAATGCAAAAGCATAAATCCGAATCCGATTGTAATTGAATATAGTTTTTTTTATGAATTTTAGTATTTTATTTTGGTATGATTATGTTTATATGATTTTTTTATTCTTATGTATTGATTAAATTTTTGTTATAGAAACCCATATTCTGATTGTCATTGAAATTCTTATGATTTTCTTTTTCTTTCGCATCTTTATGTAATTTATCAAATTTTTAGGTCACTTTATCTGTATTTGACGATAGGATAATATGATTGTATATTTGTATTTTATTTAAATGTTGATAATTTTCAGTGTAAATCATTTGGTTACAATAATTTTTATTATGATGTTTCATAATTTTTATATCATCGGTTGCCTCCATTTGTTATAGATTTAGGAATAAAAGATACTTATTATGATGTTTGTTACATATTGAATGTTATTATAACATTTCTTTCACATTGTTTTTTTTTTTTTTTGTCATTTATATTTATTTTAATAATTCATCATTTCATGGTGTGTTTATGTGACGTGTTTTTTTAGGTTTTTGATATGGCTGAAAGTTCATCAAGGTATGTTTTTGTTCATTTTGTGACTTTATGTAACATTTAATTTGTACAATATGAGTTTTTTGTTAATTTATTTATTTTTTCCTCAGACTAACCTTAACATGTTACACTTTATTAACATCTTAATTTTTTATTCAGTTTCAAACTACCGTGGTTCTTAAGGCTAATGAATGGAGCAGATGAACTTATTCTGGTAAATGATATATTATTACATAGATTTTTTTTACTTATTATTAAATACTTTTTATTATTATTGTATCATTAATATCTTTTCACTATAATCATAATTACTTTTGCATTTTTTTTTATTAGTCCATTCCAGATGATGCTGCGTGCAGACTATGGGGTGTTGATAAAGGCCCTACAAATGTTATGATACACACTGAAGCTGACCGATTATTTAATGTTTATTTAAGGTTTTGTAAAGGAAAGTTTTTCTTCTTCCATGGTTGGTCCAAAGTTGTGGAACATTTGCGACTAACCAGAGGCTGTTTGGTAGTATTTAATCCTGTAGATACTACTACGTTTAAATTAACAGCTTTCGTTGATGGGGTTAGTCGTGGCTCTTTTTGGACGTTTTTGCTCCCTCCATCATATCATTTTTATGTAAGATAAATTCTATTTTTATTTTCCTATTGTATTGATGTATTACTTTACTTATATTAACACTTAATTTTTTCTTTTTTATCATTTCCCACAGGTCATTCCTGAACGTATCCTGCCAAAAGTTTATGATTATTCCTCAAATGATGTAATTTCTACTGTAAATGTAGACAACAAAACGTTTAAAGTTGCCATTGAAACGTCTGACGGTAATGTTGGTTTTACCGTTGGTCTTGACGTAATTGTTGCTCAGTTACAGTTGAAGGCAGGTTGTATTTTGTTATTTACAAAAGGTTTTGGTCATTTTTTCCATTTAAAATTTTTTGGAAAAAACGGCGTTGAAATTTTTTTTCCTGATGTGGATGTCGATGAGGTAACCTGCATTTTGTTAATTAACTATATATGTATATATATGTTAATGTAATACATGTTGTATAACTAACTTGCAGGTTGAAGTTGCACCTATCGATGCTGAAAATGAGGTTGATGAACAAATACATGGTGGTGTTCGTCGTTTTACTCGTATGGCTGGTGAACGTTATTTTGTAAGTGTTAATATCATTTTACAAACCACTGGAAAACAAGTTTTACAATTGTTTGTTACTTAATAAACATTGTTATTTGATTTTTTCAACAATACAGAGGATTCCTGATCCTGTTTCACGGATGGCTAGACTTGATGAAGGTTTAAAAGATATAACCGTGAGGCTTATGAATCTGAATCCACCAAAGAAAATTACCAACGGTACTAGACGTGAAAAAAAAAGCGACGGAGGTTGGCGATACGCGTTAACCGGTTGGAAGAAGTTCATGAAAGCTGCTAGAATTAAGGTCCGTGACACGGTTGACTATTGTTTTGATGAAAATGAACAGGTGTTGATTGTTGAACGAGTTGTACGTTACGTTAGCCGTAGTCATTAGTTATATGACATTTAGGGCATGTTTGGTAGCCTTTCATATGTTAGATATTAAGTTTTTATATGGGTTTTTTTGTTTTGGACATTCGTTATGGTTTTTAATTTCAAGTTATTATATTTTTTTCATATTATTAATTTCGTTTTAACCACTCATTTGTCATGTGTTGAAAGTTTAATTTATGTGTTTAGTAGTTATTTATTAAATTTTATAAATCCTTAACTGATGCTAATGATGTTACAAATTTTTTCAAAAAAGTATATCAAACACTATGTTATGTTAATCAATTAAGCATTTTACATTATTTAAAAAAATCTGGATCCCATTCTTTCTTTTTTGTTTTTCATTATTGTACAGATAGTATAGTGTTATTATTATAAGATAGTATTATGAACCTTTAGTACTACATATAGAATACATAGATAACACTATGATTGTCATTTTTAAACCTTTCATTATAGTTTTGACATGTTTCATTATAAGGTTTTTATATAACATTTAACATAAATAACCCAGTTTATATTCGTTTTAATTATAGAAAGTCAAATTTCAATTTGTATGTTGCAATTACAAAATTTCCTTCATAATTTGCAATTGATTAATCATAAAATTTCGTCCTTACTTTGTAAGTTCAAACTTATAATTATGCAGACTCATTATTAGTAAAAATGTAAAAAAATCTTTTATTTATATTTTAGTAAACGTTGTCAATTATGGAAAATATGATACAAATATAAAATTTTAAAGAATCATATTTATATATAGATTTTTAAATTTTTAAATTCGTAATATGCACTGGAAGTTATATATTTAATATGTGCAGTTTCCGTTTTTTACAAATTTGAATTTATGTTAATTCGTTTTATATAATTATAAATATACCGTTTCCTTATTTACTTTATTTTAAAAATGATGTTTATGTTGAGTAGAATTAGTAATAATATATTACTTAAAATATTAACTTTATTAATTTCATATAAATACATCATTTGTTTTCTTTTTAAGCCCAACTAATTTTTTTGCAACAGTCCTTTGATTTAGAACGTATTTCTTCTTAGCTATAATGGAGAACGAAGGTCAGATCACCTTGCTGAACGATATCGATGCTGTAAGCACAAACTACACTATCAGGGTTAAAATTGTTAGTTTGTGGAGGAAGAAGATGAGAGATAATGAAAGAGAGACATATCGTATAGATATGATACTGATGGATGAAATGGTAAATTATTTATTTAATTTTTTTTGTGTTAATTATGCTCAGTTTGATTGCATTTTTACATATCCTTTGCATGTTATTCTGTATTTACACACAGGGTACCAAGATTCAAGCTTCTTGCTTGCATAAGCTATTTTCAAAGTTTGAGAGGCATCTTAATGTTGATGAATGCCTTATCATTAAACGGCCATCTCTTGCTGCCAACACTGCATCTTTCAAGATTGTTCCTAACAATCAGAAGCTATCTTTTTATTATCATACCTTTGTTGAAAAGTGCAATATATGGGAAGGTCCGCAGTACGTGTTCAATTTTGTTCAGTTTAATGATGTTCTTTCCCAGAAAATTAAAGAGGGTACGACTGTAGGTATGTTTACTTTTGATTTACAATCTTTATATAGCATTATATTTCTTTCCTGATTTTATAGATTTTTTTATGTTTATATATATGCTGACATGTATTTTATATTTTTGGTAGATTTCATTGGTTATGTTGGTGTGTGTTATAACATTGAGGAGACTAACAAAAAGGATGGTAGTAAAGGCAAACGCCTTAATCTTAAGCTTCAAGATCTTGAGTAATACATATTATAAATTGTGTTTAATTTATTTTTTTCCATTTTATTCTTTAAAGTTTAAAAAATATTTTTAAACTTATATTTTTTTCTTATATTCTATTGTAGAGATGTTCAGATCGATTTAACTCTTTGGGATGATTATGCTAAGGACATGTATTCTTACATGGTTAGTGAAAAACGTGAAAGACATGTTGTCGTTGTTGTCCATTTTGGTGCTGTTAAGACATACAAAGGTATTTAAGTCATAGTTCATTTTATACCAAACAAATTTCAATAGATGATGTTAATTCGTATCAATTTTTTTTATTGTTTAAATTATTTTTATCTAACAATAGGCAAATGGGGATTTTCTAATAACTTTGATGGTTCACGACTTTTCATTAACGACAATTTTGATGACATGCTATCCTTCAAGCAAAAGTAAGTGTTATTATTTAAACATATTTTTTAAATTTTATAAACTTTAGGTATTGTTTGTAATTATTTTTAATTAAACATTTATGTTTATTCAAAATGTGTTTTAGGTATCTTGCAAAACTTGCTGCTTCAACTGAGTCAAGTAGCCATGCTGGGTCATATATGATGTCTTCTGTCGAAGATGAATTTTTAAAGAATGATGTTTTTTCATCAATTGCTTATCTTGCATCAATCTTAGAGGTTTTCCTTAACATTTCATGTTTTAGTTGGTATATTTTAACAGCATATTAATGAATTTTTTTCTTTTATTATATTAAACAGCCAAAGAAAGTTGTTGTTGTTGGAACTATTGTAGCAATCGCTTCAGACAAGATGTGGTATTATGATGGCTGTAACTATTGCAAGTCCAAAGTTGAGCAGAAGTTTGAAACCTATGATAAGGATGATGGAACAAGTGATGTTAGAGATGAGAAATTGTTTCAATGTTCTAACAAGGATTGTAATGGAAAAGAAGTTTTCCCGCTATCCAGGTAAAGTGTTTGTTAGTCATACTTCTAATTATTGTTCATACAACAACAACAACGTAGATCGTCTATATTATCTATTCACATATGTTTGTTAATTATTTATATACCGTTTGTTAAGGTTTAAAATACCGGTTCGCGTTCAAGATTCAACCGGTACTGTGACGCTTACATTATTTGACCATGAGGCTTTGAAGTTTGTTGGGAAAACTGCAAAGGAACTTATAGCAATTCAGGACGAGGTTATATTTAGTTATACATTATATTTATATAAAATAAATTTTAAACATTTATTGTGATGACACATTATATATTTTTTTTAATATAGTTATTGAAGACAAATGATTTTCCAAGAGAATATCCAGTTGAATTTGAAACGTTGGTTAACCTAAAGTGTGCTTTCGTGATTAAAGTAACTGACTTTAATATTGTCAATGCTGTTGAGAATATGGAATATCATTTGTTACGACTGATGATGACATCTTGGATAAGCTGAACAAAAAATTTAAAATTGACCAAGTAAGTATTGTTTTATTAATATACAGTTGCACTTTGAAAACCGTTTAAAATATGTTGAACTATTTGTTGTTTGCTTATCATGATTTCACAGCTTGATGTTTCTGATTCTTTTGGTATGAGCCAGTCTGAGTTCCAAACTTCTGGTGGTGAATGTTTTAAGGTATAACTTAAAAAAAATAAAGTTATATATAAGTTTATAGTTGTATTAGTTATAATTTGTTTATTTCTTTAGGATGCTGATTCTTACACTGGGGATAACACCACACCTGTTTCAAAGGATTATGTGGGTGACTTGAAACAATCATCTTCTGATATGAAGCGTAACCTTGATGATGTTTATTTGAATGAAGAGGGATTGGCGTCGTCAGCAAGTAAGCCTCGCATGTGTGTTGAGAAGAATTGATAAAGAAGATATGGCAAATGGTGGTTTTAATAAAAAAAAACAATTTATTTGGTATTTGAATATTGTTATTTTGTTTTGTTCGTATGAGTTTTTGATGTTTGAAGACAGTTTATGTTTTGCCTATATATCGTCACTTTTTGAGTTATCCTATATAACCTTTTTGGTTGAGAATTATGTTTGGTTATATTCTTTATTGTATGAGACTACGTTGATTACTTTTATATTTTTTTAATGTAATAACGCGATAAGACTAAATAATGGAAAAATAAATTTTTTTTGTGTATTAGTTAGACTTTATATATATAGATTATAGTTTTACTATTCCGTTACAATTCATGATTCATTTTAACAAATATGCTAATCATGTCAATTTTTACTATTCAGTTACATTTCTAAACTTTTTTTTTAGAAATTTCGTAATTTTAGCAATTCTATTTTTACTAAATGACACAATATCTTCAAATTTCGAAAGTAATAAATATAGAATTGTTTTCATATTTATGATCATTAATTTGATTACAATTTATTTTTGTAATGTATATTATTAATTCCATAAATAACTTATACCTTAGGTCTATAAACTCAAATACTTCACAAACTTTTGAAACATCTTCATACTTATCTGAATTTGCATTCTTAGCTTTCTTCTACGGTTGAATAATTTATTTTCATCATTCTTTACATTTCCAGTAAGTTTTTATATAGTTCGTTATAATTTTATTTATATTTATTCATGCGTTTGGTTTTCATTGTAAACCTATTAGTTTTTTTGTTGTAGTTCTTTGTGTTGGTTAAAAAATGCATAATAGGGTTGAACAACTTACGTCGTATTCTTCTGAACGTCCACATATTGGCCTTGATAATAAATGTAAGTGTTTTTTTTTCTTTTATCTCAAACATTTTAAATAGTATTCAATTTTTTTTTGAAAACGTTTTATGTTATAAATTCTAAATTTGTTTTCTTCTTATTTTTTTTTATTGTTTATTTTTTTGCATTTTAGCTGAGCAAGCTAAATGTTATCGTTCGTTAAGAAAACTATATCTTGATAAGAAGAAATCAAGTGCAGATGCATTTCCGGATTATTTTTTTAGAGGTAAATTTTATATCATTTTTCTATGCATATATGTTTTGATTATATTTAATAACATTTAAGTTGTATATATCACATTTGTTGTAATTAAGTAAAGTAATTTTTTTTACTATTGTATTATTTTTAATGTTTACTTTTACATATGTCAAATTTTATTCTTTATTCTATTTTTATATTATAGCGGTAGAGGCTAAACACAGGCGCAAGTTAAGAAAACTAATACTTGATAGTAAGAGATCAAAGATTACTAAAAAATTCATTTCTCGAGGTGGTGCTTCAACGTCGTCATCATCAACACGAATCCTTTTAAATAACAAAGAGAATTTAACTCCCAATATTTCAATCACAACCTTTCCTCCCGAATCTTCAAATGTTAGAGGGACAAGTAAGTTTAGATTTATATTAGATAATGTTACAAATTTCACATTACTAATTTAGTTCGTCAACTCCAGTTCGTTTATATTACATATTATATAATGATTGTTTATATCTTATTAGGTAATCCTTTAAATTCGTCCGTTAGTGCAAGATCTTCCATTGTTACACATTCTACTTTGAAGAAGAAAGAAAATGTACTACAAGATCAGTTTACAACACCCAACCGTACACCCTTTGCAAACATAGAAAACATAATCCCAGGTTTGTAAATTAAAAAAAAACAGTTAGTACTTGGTGATGTTTCACATTTTGTTTGTTTTTACTACATATACTATTTGAACTAATTATTTTTAACATACGTATTTGTATTTTTTTTTTGTTGTTACGAAATAATTATAATTATTCGAGAAATGTAGCTTATTCATCTGTAGCATTTTCAGATCATAATAGAAAGACAAATGTTTTGCAAGATTCTTCTACCTCAACACGACGAAATACGTTGTCAAACAAAGAAAACATAACTCCAATATCGTGTATTAGAAACATACGTTCTCAACTTCAAAGTGTTCCGGATTTTTCTAATGATATGTCTTCTTTGAATCGTATATCACATGGTAAATATTATAATTATATTATTACATACATTTTAACTGTTTAATTCATATAGTTAACGAAAAATTATTTTTTCTTTTTTATTCAGATAATATTGCAAGCTCTTCAACTTTACAATTGAATGACTGCTATTCTGTTAATCCCAGAATAAAGAATAAACGTAACACAACATCTTCGACCTCAAAATTTAGTTCGATACAAAAACTGTCTTCTGGAAAGCGTAGACTTATCCATAAACCAATTGAAATAGAACCCAAACCAATGGCTGTTCTTGATTCTGATGATGAAAATCATGTTCACGAGGTTGTGTTAGACATCACGAAAGGTGTATCTAAAGGTAACTGATTAATGTTATTCATTGTTATTTCATATTTTATTTTACCTACTTTATTATTCAATTTATGTTAAATTTTCAGATTATGTTGACCATGGTGACCAATCTCTTACGTGTGGTTTATGCTTTGCAAAGTTATGGCCAACCGAAGGTGGAAAGGGTCGCATTACACTTCAAAAGCAAACATATAGCTTATGTTGTGGATATGGTAAAGTTGACTTGCCTGAATATAAAGATTCTGATCCATCTTATCAGATGCTTTTTCGATGTTTAGATCAGGAAAGCAAGTTTTTCTTAAAGAACATAAGACGCTACAATTCTATGTTTTCCTTTACTTCAATGGGAGGAAAAGTAGATACTAAAATAAACAAAGGTAATGCTCCATTTGTTTATAGAATCAGCGGTCAGAATGCACATAGTATGGGTAGTCTTCTTCCTAAGCACGGAGACCAGCCAAAATTTTCACAGCTTTATATCTATGATACTGAGAATGAGCTTGCTAATAGAGAGTTGTTATTCAGGTATATTTTATTTCTTATCAGTATCTTAAAATTAAGTTACAATGTAGAATTATATTTTTTCCATTTCAACGTTTCAAACTGTAATTTAAAACGTATCATTTTCTTACAGTGATTCTTCAAGCAAAGCATCTATAAGGGCAAAGGAACTTGATGTTAAATTTATAAAGTTTCTTACGAACATGTTAGATTCTACAAATATGTTGGTTAAAGCTTACAGGATGGTACGAGACCATCTACATGAGAATCCTAATGTTACCCTTAAGCTTCGTATAATATCACAGAGAGATCGGGATGGTAGGACTTACAATTTACCTACGTGTTCTGAAGTTGCTGCTTTAATAGTTGATGAACCTGATCTCAAGATAGAAAGCCGTGATATTATTGTCGAAAAGCGTTCTGGAGTTCTTAAGCGTATTAGCGAGTTACATCCTTCTTATCTTGCTCTACAGTATCCAATTCTTTTTCCGTACGGAGACGATGGCTATAGGATTAATATTCCTCATAGGGATTTTGGTCCTAATACAATGAAGACAAGACCAACTTGTACGATGAGGGAGTTTTTTTCTTATAGAATTCAGGATAGGCATAACAAGTTTTCTCTAATTCTTAATGCAAGGAGGTTGTTTCAGCAGTTTTTAGTCGATGCCTACACAATGATTGAAAGTGAGAGACTAAACTACATTCGTTTTCAGCAAATCAAACTGAGATCTGATTCGCTTAACAGTCTTAAAAATGTTCAAGACGTTGGTCAGAGTGATTTGAGTCATACAGGACAACCTGTTATATTACCGTCATCTTTTACTGGTGGTTCTCGCTACATGATGCAAAATTACTTGGATGCTATGGCGTTATGTAGGACGTATGGGTATCCAGATTTCTTTATTACAATCACATGTAATCCGAAATGGCCTGAGATTGTAAGATTTATTGGTGACTCTTCAATTAAGCCAGAAGACAGACCTGACATACTTTGTCGATTGTTTAAGATGAAACTTGATGAATTGATAAAAGATATGAAGCAAAAAAAATTTTTTGGCGATATTAATGCAGGTATGTCAATGCTACACCTACTTTCATTTTATACAAATTTTTGGTTTATTTTTATACATTATATTTAATATTTTTTACTAATCGTTAGTATATTTTTTTTTTGTGTAGTTGTTTACACAGTTGAGTTTCAGAAGCGTGGTTTGCCACATGCGCATATTTGCTTATTTATGAAAGCTGATCATAAGCTTCCTACGGTTGAACACATCGATCCCTTTATCTCAGCTGAAATTCCTGATAAAAATGAGGATCCTGAGTTGTATTCTCTTGTGAGTGACTTTATGATTCATGGTCCTTGCGGACATGCCAACATGAAATGTCCATGCATGGTTGGGAACCGTTGTTCTAAAAATTTCCCAAAGAGGTTTTTGGAATCCACTTCCATTGATTCTGATGGATTTCCCGTTTATAAGAGAAGAGATTCTGGTCACACGGTTGTGAAGAAGGGTGTTACTTTGGACAATAGGAGTGTAGTTCCATATTACAAAAAGCTTCTTAAAAGATATCAGGCGCACATCAACGTGGAGTGGTGCAATCAGGCTGGCTCAATTAAGTATTTGTTTAAATACATTAATAAAGGACCTGATCGAGCCACTGTTGCTGTTTTTGATTCAGACAGAGGTCCCGATGAGGAGATCCCAAAAGATGAAATTAAAGAATATTACGAAGCTAGATATGTTTACGCATGTGAAGCCAGCTGGAGAATATTTGCCAATGATGTCCATTATAGGTATCCTTCTGTTATGAGATTACCCTTTCATCTTCCAGGACAACAAAATGTTGTATTTAGTTGTGACGATGATATTGAGGATGTCCTAAACAAACCTCAAGTAAATTCCTCAATTTTCTTAGAATGGATGAAGATGAACAATTCTAAGCCTGAAGCAAGAGAACTTACTTATGTTGAGTTTCCTTCAAAATATGTGTGGACGTTAAAAGATCGTTGCTGGCAGCAACGCCATAATTATGTTGTTATTGGGAGAATTTATTCTGCGTCTCCTTCGCTTGGTGAGGCTTATTACCTACGAATTCTTCTTACTAAGGTTAAAGGGCCACGATCATTTGAAGAAATCAGAACATATGATGGTGTTGTGTATCCTACTTTTAGGGACGCGTGTTATGCACGTGGCCTGTTAGATGATGACAATGAATATATCGAGTGTATTAAAGAATCCAGTTTTACTGGAAACGGTCATTATCTTCGTTCTTTGTTTGGAACACTTCTATTGTCTAATACACTTTCAAGACCTGAAGTTGTTTGGGAAAAAACGTGGGAGCTATTGTCCGAGGACATTTTATACAATATGCGGAAAGATTCTGGCATGAGTGGTATGTTTTTAAGCCTTTTGTTATGTTTTGTGATGTTATATTAACAAGTTGTTTCGTTATATTAAATAAATTTCGTTTTCATTGTAGGATTCGTTGTTTCTGACGAACGTTTAAAGAATATAACGTTGTCAAAAATTGAAAAATTCCTTCTTCGTAATGGATCCAGTTTGCACAGGTTCTCACCAATGCCTTATCCTGATGATGACTATCTAATGTCCGAGAGCAACCGTCTGATAAACGAGGAGCTTTCTTTTGACATGGATGAAGTTAGGGCTGAGTTCAATAATCTTCACAGGTCTCTAAACGACGATCAAAGAGCAGTGTATAATGAAATTATGGATGCTGTTCGAAGTGGGAAGGGTGGTGTGTTTTTTGTGTACGGTTATGGTGGTACGGGCAAGACTTTTCTGTGGAAAACTTTAGGTGCTTCCATTCGATGCAATGGACAGATTGTTATCAATGTTGCTTCAAGTGGTATTGCATCTTTGTTGTTATCACGAGGTCGTACTGCTCACTCTCGATTTCATATTCCAATTAATCTCAATGAAGATTCTGTTTGCCATATCAAGCCTAATACTGAAGTCGCAAATCTTCTATACGAAGCCAAGTTGATTATTTGGGATGAGGCACCGATGGTACATAAACATGCTTTCGAGGCTCTTGATCGTACAATGAAGGATGTTTTGAGTGTGTTTGATTCACGAAATTCAGAACTTCCATTTGGTGGAAAAGCTATTGTCTTTGGTGGTGACTTTAGACAAATCCTACCTGTTGTACAAAATGGAAGCAGGCAAGAAATCGTAAATGCCTCTTTATGTTCATCCCATATCTGGTCCAGTTGCAAGGTGTTAAAATTGACAACCAACATGCGTTTGTCGGTTGGATCAAGTAGCTCAAACATCGACGAGATAAACGAATTTGGTAAATGGCTTCTTGAGATCGGCGAAGGCAATGTTGGTGATTGTAACGATGGTGATGCAAATATTGAAATACCTGATCATCTTTTAATAACTGATGAAAATGATCCAATTCAAGGCTTGATTGACTTTGTATATCCTTCGGTGCTTCATCGTTTTAAAAACCGTGACTACTTTTCTGAAAGAGCTATACTCGCTCCTAAGAATGAAGTTGTTCATGAGATAAATGATCGATTGCTTTCGTTGTTTCCCGGTGAAGAAGTAGAGTATCTTAGCTCTGATAGTTTATGTCCGACAGAGGAAATTAATGATCCGTTACATCAAGATTTATATAATCCAGATGTATTGAACAGTGTGAAAGTATCAGGATTACCAAATCATAGATTGGTATTAAAATTAGGTGTGCCGGTTATGCTTTTGAGGAATATTGATCAGCAGAATGGTCTGTGTAATGGTACGCGGCTTCAAATCACACGTCTTGGTAAACGTGTTATCGAGGCTGAGATATTATCTGGAAGTAATGTTGGTTCAAGAACTTACATCCCAAGAATTAGCATGATACCATCTGACAAGAAAATACCCTTTAAGTTTCAACGAAGACAGTTTCCAATAACCGTATGTTTTGCGATGACTATTAACAAAAGTCAAGGACAATCTTTATCGAGAGTTGGTCTATACCTGAGAGACCCTGTGTTCTCACATGGTCAGCTTTATGTTGCTTTGTCGAGAGTAAAGACTAAAGATGGCGTTAAGGTTTTAATATTCGACAAAGATGGGAGGACAACAAATAAAACTTCAAACGTTGTTTACAAAGAAATATTCGGAAAATTGTAGTTTCAACTGTTGTTTTGAGTTTGATTAATCCTAACATCAATGTTTTACTAATTCTGTTTTATTATTTTTTTTCATATATATATGTTATCACTGTTGTTTTTCCTAATTGTCATGTTATTAATATATAATATTATTTTTTGTATATATAGACTTAACCTCATTGTTATATCAATATAAGACGATGTTTCTATGTATTAAATATAACATATAAACAAAAAGTAGACCAAGTAGATATTTATAAACACGGTTACATATTAAAAGTCCAAAGTACATAAAGATTGTAACTTTAAAACATGTTAACACAAAAATAGCATGGATCGTTTAAGGATGTTCATATTAGATGCTTATTGGAACGTTACGAATAGAACTACAAATGACGTTTACAAAGAGATATTCTCAAATTTATAGTTTGTTTTATAGTTTGACTTTTTTAATATTAAATTTCAACTGTCATATTATTCCTTGCTTTATTCCGATATTTGTCTTTACTTTTTACTTTAGAATTTTTTTTACATTACATTTGTAATATATGTTACATAAATTTTTTATAAACAATCTGAAGCACATATAAACAAACACATTTTAGTTTGTAAATAGATATATTTAAACTTTGATAACCAACAAGTGTTTATACACGATACCAACTGTTAATTACATTAAAAAATATGGCACGTGGTTGGATGATATAATAGTAATTGTCTTTAACCTTAAACTACCTAGGAACAAAATAAAACATGATAACCATAGATGATTTGTCCAACCAAGACTAAACATAAAAACATGATCCCAAAACAGTCATCATTTCTTCTACACAAAAACCTTCATCATTAGATTAGCTGTTAACATGCATTAACCCCATCCACGTGTGATAAGATCAGGAGATTTCCTGAACTTACAAATGTGAAATGCAGTGTCTCACCCAAACGAAGGCCATTCTCCTTCATGAACTTCGGCCAACCTTCTATTGCATACCTTACAGCATTTCCATTCTTCTGGCGCCTAAGATTCATTTTGATGGTTTTTCCATTCATGTTCCTGACTTTCAACTCATGCACTTTATTTCTGAATCCGGCAACTCTTACAACATCGGCAGGCATTCTCTGCATGAATGCCATATTTAACAAGTAAATCAGCCATATGCATGTTATAGTATTTCAGTTTATTATTGAGTATGTAAAAAAACATACCATACGGTTTTCTCCTTTCTGTGTGAAATCATATTTACCAATTTTCTCAACAGTTTTTGTCCTTGCAACAACTTTTCCTTCAACATCCAATATCTTCAACGCATGATCAAATCTCTTTTTTTTTTCGTTTACCTTATTTTATAAGACATACATTATATTTAGAATAATATCTAAAATTATAACAACTTTTTATCACTACATATTGTTATTTTCTCATATACGTACCATGCGTTTCCGAGTTCTCTGTCCAACTCTTGAGACATTTGGCATTTCAACTTCTGTCCCACATATCAGCTACTTACTGACATCCGCATGATAATATGACTCTACCTGTTTTCCTTTCTTCTTAACCTGTTAAGAGAACCATTAAACTCACTTAACAATAAGCAACGAGTATTAAATAAATATGTATACATATATTAATGAAACTAATCATGTATCATTGTGTTTGAAATAATTACATCATCTTTTGTTGGTTTATTTGGCTCTTCTGTCATCGAAATCTTTGTTTCTACCTTCGACTTTTCTTTCCCATCAATCTTCTTATTCACCTCCTGTGTTTTACTATCTTCCTGAATCTGTGTATGATACTTAATAAAATTACAAAATCGGATTGTAATGTATGTTAATCTACATAAATATAAGCTTTGTACCTCAGAAATCATCTCATCTATCGACTCATCATCATCACAGAATGTCTGGTATACAATAACATATTAGCAAAAGAGATGTATTTATTAGTAAACCGTTAGACTTGAAGTTGAAAATACTTACAAACTGGACGTTTTTGTAGTATGTGTCTTTAGGTATTTCCAGTAGAGAATCATCTTCAGTTTCTTCTTTTTTGGTCAAAACAAGCTCAACTCCTCGACGATAAATCTTTAACTCAAATGTTTTGCTGTCCGTCTTCATCAACAACATTATATCATCATCTTCTATCCCAAGATCATCAAATAACTTCGGACAACCTTTTGTAAAAACATAATTATCATTTATTTTGTCCGTCTCAACATTCCAAATCTGACCTGCTGCACGTATGTTATAACAATCGTTTACTGGCGTGTAAGAGTAACATTTTGTGACATAAGCTTCTGGAATAACCTGAAAAGTTATGTAGCATTTCACTCTCAAATATATACGTATATCATTTATTTTACATCTATAATACATAAATAGATTCATAGATAGTCGTATACTTACTATTATCTTTAAAATGCCGTAACGGTTTACTGTTAAAAAAGATTCACCACAGATGTTCTCGACGAAACAATCCATTTCAATATTTTTATCTTCGATTATCCTTAAGCACAAGAATGTCTGCTTTGTCAACTGAAGATCCCTTACCACATTATTCCAACCATCAGTTATAACAGATTCCCCGCTTATACTTCTCAAATAAACTGGCCAACTTCTTCGACTTTCATGATGTATCATTACTTTAGTTCTTTGCCAATAATCACCATATACACTCTTAACAAAGTCAATTGGCAGCACCTGTGGTTAAATTTATGTTTTAGATATTATGTAACCCAATTTAGATATACTTTTTTTGTAACATTTGTAGCATACCAGTTTCATCGAGAAATCCTCATCTAACACAGTTACGCATGACGAAGTCATTTGTGTATACCTGTAACATAGCATCTTTATATTTGATTACAATATACAATATACAATAATACAATATACAATCTACATATAAACAATAAAAAAGGAACTGTTATCTGATCAATGTATTTGATTACAACTAAATAAATACTCTATTTACTTCATCAATTTATAACAACATACCTCTTTTTTTAGTGTTTAATCTTACTGTATACATATATTCTCATATATAATGAAAAAGAAAAGTATATCACTATAATGTAATCCTATTGCAATATAAGTCAAAAAAAATATTATCAATATTAAATTTTATGTAATCCTGATAATATATTCAATCATCCAAATAACAATGTTAAACAAAAAAAAATCATAACTTTTTTCACAAGATGATCCACAAAATATATCAATCAAATTACTTTATTAACCTAAATTTTATACTTTCAAAAACATACAGTACAATCTAATCGTCTTAGATACACATAACATACACAACAGATAACAATGTTAATCAAGAAATTATATGTTCTAACCTATTCAATCATCCAAATAACAATGTTAATCAAGAAATTTGAATTTTGACAACAAGATCCACAAAATATATCAACCAAATCATCTAATTAAAAGAAATTATATACTTTGAAACACATGCAATAGAATCTAATCTCTTTTAGATACACATAACATACAGAACATTATATTTCATAAAAAAAATAAAACCTGATTTAACGTGTAATTTATCAAGAATCGCCGGAAACAAGTCGCTGAAGTGAAGCAAAGCGAAAATTGGGGTTCAAGTGATTTGTTAATAAGTGTGTAAATCAAAGAGAAGATTGCCGTTAAATGATCGGAAAATAAGTCGGTAAACTTACTTTACCAATTTCTTCTTCAACCGTGGTTTTAAGTTGTCTTGAGCTATGTGATTTTTGATTGAAGATGATAGAGTGTTGAAGGAGTATTGAGTTGATATGTGATGATTGTAGTAGGTATTTTAATTTTAATTTTTAAGTATTGATATTTTTATTTTGTATAAATCCGTTTATTTCAAAATTTGACCTTAAGGTTGTTTTTTTTTTTGCACATTATTTATTTGAATATTGTACATAAATAGAAAATAGATATTACCTAATGACTACCAATATTTTTTAAATTCGTTAAATGTGTTAATTTTTTATTACTAGCAAGATTTTAGAAATCTATTAAATTTTTATTACTAGGAAGATTTTATATAAATCTGTTAAATTTTTATTATTAGATTTTATAAATCTGTTAAATTTCTTTGCCAATATTTACTTGAATAATTATTTACATAAATAGTTATAACAACTTTTGATTCTATATTGTTTTTAATTATACTTTGCCAATTTTCTCATATAAATACATACTCATTATTTTTTTGTTTCATTCTATGTGTTGCCAGTACTGTTCGATTGTTGGTCTTCTTTCTGAACTTTTGTGTTTCGGTTAACATGTATCGTCATGGTCCGTATTTTATCATAACTATACTTGATCCGCTATCCCTTCAACAGGTACATAAGTTTCAGTATTATTTTATTTAAACTAATGATTAGTATTGTTTTATCTTTTACTAGAAAGAAATTTTCCCTTTTTTTTTTCAGGCTATACCTATATGTATGAGTAGATTTATATGGATGAATAAGTTAGAATCCTCAACTGTTAGTCTTAAATTTGATGAAAAGCATTCATGGTGTGTTGTTATCAAATTAATAGAAGATGTATTCTACTTTACGGATGGATGGTCTAAGGTTTTAAATTACTTTGGCCATGGATATTTCTTTATTATTTTCAACTATCTTGGAGATCGTACTTTCAAGTTCAAGCTCTTCTGTCATGATCCAAATAATGAGTGGGGGAAACCGTTTTGTAAAATTATTCAGAATCCTTTACAAACTCCAATGGTACGTAATTTTATTATAGATTTTTTTTCTTGATTTATTAAAAACATAATACTCATAAATTTGTAATAATTGATTTTTTTACAGGTTCTACCAGATACTTTTCTTTCAAAACATTATGATTATCCTTTACCGGATAACAAGGTTATACTTAACGTATCCGAGAATCATAAATGGGAAGTCCGTATTAGAAAGATTGGTCCAAATTATTGTTTTGCTGATGGTTGGTTTAAATTTATTGAAGATCTAAGGTTAAATCCGGGGGATATTTTGTGTTTTAAAATAAACGACGTGAAACATTTTAATATTACCATATTCAATAAAGACGGTCGTCAAGTTTTGTTAAACAACACTCCTTTGATTGAGCCAGAATATGAACATATTAGCAATGTGGAAGGTTATCGACAAGTTAGTGACGATCCTAACTATCCCTTTTTCGCAATGACAGTAACTAATGAATTGGTATTATACTATGCTGTTTTATGTTTATTTTTTTGTTAATTTTTATTGTTTTCATTTAATAACATTTACAAATTTTTAATATTCTTACAAAATGTAGATCCTTCCCAAATTGATTGCTGACTTAAGTGGTTTAAATGAGTTTTCGGAAGTAAAGATCAAAGTTGTTAAAGGAAATACTTGGGTTAAGAATCTTCGTACACACAATATTGATGGTCAAATAAGGTTTGTCAATCAATTTAATATCTTATTTATTATTTATCTTTTACCGTATTTGTATATGTATTACTAACAATTTTTTTCATATTTTATTTATCATAGGTACGGTGTTGTTGGATGGCATGATATACTTGAAGCTGAACATATTTCCTTAGGTGACGATTGCTTTTTCAACTGGTCGAAAACGAATTCCAAATTATTGGTTACGAAACTCCAGCAAGCATAAGCGATACAGTAATACAATTTCAGTTTGTATTTAAAACCCGAGAAAACATATATCTTACATTTACTTTTCGATCCCCCTTTATTTAAGTTTGCGGTACAATGCGTTTCTTATTTTTAATATTTTAAATTCAGATTGCCATTATAATTTTATTCGTACAGTCCGTTTAGGATAACTAACATAAATCATTTATATATGTATATATTTATTTGTTTAGAAAGATAGATTAACAACCCGTGAGTATTCACGGGTTATAACCTAGTATATATATATACACGACTTGTTTTGTTTAGATATCTAAATTATTTGATATAACTAATTTAGCACATTATGAGTTGCAATTAGTCTGTTTGGAAACTAAATCAATCATCTTTAATTGATTTAGTTAACTAGATCTCTAGGATAGTCAGTTAGTTATTTCTGTTATAAAGAGATTTTACTCTAGTATTGTTATTGTGTGTATATGTATTATCAATCATTGTTGTGTTAATCAGTGTTAGAATAATTATGCTACTCTAATAGTAAGAGAACCACGTATCCTGACGCTATAAACGACGGAAACAGAAAGACATTAGAGTTTAGGGTAAACTTTTAGTCTTGTAATGTATAGGATTATGATCATTTGAGATTGAAGTTTGCAATTGATAACCATGAGAACTATTTAAACCACTTATTTTGTTGACCTTTTCTTTTTATTTTTATTATTCGATAGGGCATTAGATGGGCCGGTATGGTGGCGTGGGAGCCTCAACCACACCGGGCACACCACCCCATATAGAGTGTGTGTGTGTGTGTGTGTGGGGGGGGGGGGGGGGGGGAGCAGAGAGATTTTCACTGGCATGGGTGCACTTTTGGGAGGTGATGTGGCACGTAGTCGTGGATTGTCTTTAGAAGTTGTTTATTTTTATTTTATATTTTTAAGCAATAAAAAGAAAAGGTGGAGCCCTTTCACGCCCCCTTCCACCCCGCGAAATCTTTCTTTATTGACGAGGCTGCCATGTGTCGCTTCACGCCCTCCGTTTAAGCCCCTCCACACGTGTAGTCTTATAGAACGATAAAAAAAATTATTCCTTAACTATTGTTGACTTTTTAATCAACTACTCCAACAATTTTTATGCGGCCTTAACTTTTTCATACGTTAATATTTTTTAAAACAAATTACACCATAAAAACGAACATTTTAAGTATGGTATTATTAATTAAAATAATACTAACATTACGTGATTATCAGTTTGTACACATATGTACATTGAAAAAAATCTGATTGTTTGAATAATGTTTGATATAATACATATATTTACACAATTGTTCTAAACATTAGTTTGATAATATACATATGAGATATAATGTAATTAAATAATTATTTTGAGGGAGAAATTGAAATTATACTAGTATTCCTTTTTATTTGTTTTTTAATTATTAAGATTAAAAAGGCCTCGTCAGTTACGTACTCGATCCCACTGCAAGTTGCCTAGGAAGTTTTACAATCAAAGTCAATAGTTGTTAGCTAATCAATGATTAATATAAGCATAATTGAACGTATATATTGTTTATCCAGTTGTCTTTTGACATTTTCCCTTTCATTTCGGTCTATACATATGGAGGTTTCGTTGACATAATCTTTTAAAGCGTGTCATATCCATCGCTGTTTGAAAGCTTCTCAACTACCACTTTGAGTTGTTTTATTTACCACTTTGATTTAATTTTTTTTTGAAAGATGAACTTCATTAACAACAAAAACGGGAAATCTCTAAGCTAGAGATAACCACAAAACCAATACATCAACTAATATCAAAATTACACCAATCTTTCCAAACCAACCCACCCTTCTTCGATCTACTATTGAACCAAAGAAACCCAAACGATTTAATATCCGCCACTATCTTCGCCACATTAGCATTCTTCTGTGAGAATAAAGCTTCGTTCCTAGCTGCCCAAATCCTCCAACAAGTTAAAACGAAAATACCAAACAGAACCTCCGCCTTCGAAGTCGAAACCTTCAGATTCTCCACCAGATCCAAGATATCTTTAACAGAAAAAACAAACACCGGGGGGATTCTAACCCAAGACGCAATACCATTCCATACACCACTAGCCAAATGACACGCCGTAAAAATGTGTTCCGTAGTTTCCTCAACCTCGCCACAAAAAGTACACAAGCCTTCACCAACATTGATGTTCCGCTGATTAAGAGCAATCTTCGTCGGAATCCTATCCAAATTAGCCCTCCACATAAACACATTACATTTACTTGGTAACCATTTACACCATTTATACTTAAATCCCTCCTCAATCGGTCCCTTCCTACTCAACCACAACCGAGCCTCCTTTACAGTATATGGACAATTAAAACCAACATTCCATCTCCATACATCCTTCCTATCCCCAAGCCGAATGGCCGACACCATTCTATGACACTCCAACAGTTCTGCTACTTCACTACTAGAGCTAGGATACATTTTCCATTCCCAATTGATCACCCCTATCTGAGCATCATTAGCAACTCTATCACACACTTTACTCCACTTGTTTTTTTCTAGACGAAATAGGTTCGGAAATAAATCTCTATCACACACTTTACTCCACTTGTTTTTTTCCATTCCCAATTGATCACCCCCTATCTGAGCATCATTACCAACTCTATCACACACTTTATGTCACACCCCGACCGCGTAAAACAACAAATCGCGGTGGAATCGTCAGGGAGTGTTGTAACAGAATCATTGTTTCAAAACACACGGAAATTTGAAGTTTCGTTTTATTAAACATTAAATATTTACATCGTCTGGAAATCTAAATAAACAAGTTAAACATAGTCTATCATTGTTATTAAGTTACTAAGGCCTCGTCCAGTCCTATGTGAGCATGCACCCTAGCAATCAACATCATTCAACAACACCTGAAACATATGTGAAAACAAAGTCAGCAAAGAAATGCTGGCGAGTACATAGGTTTTTGAGAGTGTCGGATTCATGGCTAGTTTACATGTTGCAATACTTAATTAAAAACCTTGTTTTGAAAAGTATAGTATTGCGACATAATTAACCAACTCAAATCAAGTTGGTTATAATTTATAAAATCTCGTAGCCATGATTCTTAACCCAAAACATTTATTTAATTAAATCAAATTGTAAAACATCTCGTAAAAACTTGTTAATAAATCTTGTTTATAAAATTCGTTAATAAAACTTGTATGGTTTATATCATTTCGAAAACCTCGTTTGTGTGACATCGTTTCAAAATCGTTTACCCAAGTGAACTAAATAACGCCACGGTATGTAATACGATGAAAACACTTATATATAGGAAGTACCAGCGGTGTATCCACCATGCTTTCATCACATTACACCCGTCCCGTTACCTAATCACTTCCCTAAACCAATCGTTTACCCAAATCGTTTAATTCGTTAAAATCGTTTTAAAACCAATCGTTTACCCAAATCGTTTAATTCGTTAAAAATCGCTTTAAAACCAATCGTTTACCCAAATCGTTTAATTCGTTAAAAATCGCTTTAAAACCAATCGTTTACCCAAATCGTTTAATTCGTTAAAATCGCTTTAGTCGTTTAAATCATTCTCGTTTTAGATTGTGAAAACTACTTTTGATTGTCTCGCTAATAACATCCAAACCTTCGTGACTCGCCTATCGCTTCTCGCATTAATAAACCACCAAAGGGTAAATTAACAATCACAGATTCAGTCGTTACCCACCTAACCCACACATAACCATGGGTGCAGTCTGATAACGGGATTTGTCAGATCCTATGGTACCATAACCTAATACTGGTCGGTTCGGCCAAAACTAATGAATGTTATTCGTTATGTAAATACAACCAATAAGTTTGTTTACTTTATCAAAATCGTTATTAATTTTGTATAAACCATATCATTTATTTTTGAAACCATCGTTAAAACGTCGAAAACATTTAGCACATATGAATCACCCCAAAACAATTGAAAACAGTAAAATAGGGGAACTATGTACTCACCTGAGAATGCTTAGAAGTCTTGAACAACAACCAAGCAAAGCTAGAGGGAGCACGAAATCAATCGGCAACCTAATAACTATATAAATAAACCGGACCTAAGTCGGAAGATCGGATAGGATGAGGTTTTGTAAACCAAATCAGTATTGGAACTCATATGATATGGTTTAACAAAGCCTACATTCTAAATCGAAACCTAACCTAAGTGCTTTTGACCCATTACGACTTGTTTAGGTAGCTTACGCTACTTTAACGCGTCGTTCGCGTAAAACGCGTTCGGACCGCCTAACTAGTCCTATGACAAGTATTATATGCCTTAACATGTCTAATAATGTTACCTAATCAGTTTAGATGTAAAAATTTAGGTTACATATGCTTAAAATGAATTTATGCGTAAAAGGGGCATTTTGGTCATTTTCCTAAGGCATATAAACTACCTATCATACAACTAACTAAACGAAGTAACCATAAGGTATAACCTCTGAAGGTTATTCCCTATACAACTATGGTCACCTAATGTGTTTGGTCGGATCCTAATGATCGACCAAACGGGTCGGGTTCGAAAGTCTAAGCGGTTGTTTAGACCGCTTGACTTACGACTCTACATAAGCACTAAACCTAAAGTGACGAGCTAAACATGTTAAAACATGTTTAACGAAGTTAGAAAACAGGTTTGGTATCAAAACAAATGGTTTTGATACCTAAAAGTAGTTTGGTTACAAAATACGCAAGAATACGCATTTTGGCCGAAACTACGACTCGCCACTATGCCTAGATAACGTGGTAATCAGTAGGTATAGTCATAAGAGACTAAAACCATCGTGATTACGCTCACGTTATGAAGTTCAAAAGAACTTCGTATTGACCATAAACTGGTCAATGCAGAAAGTTAAACAAAGTTTGACTTCCACGCTAAAAATGCATAAAAGAACGAAAGAGGACTTACAAAAGGTCCAAGGAGGTTTGATCAAATTTATTCTCAGGTATGAAGTGCAAGACTTCAACTTAGAGAATGAAAATCAGATCAAATGTGAGTTTGAGAACAAAGGGGGTGGGGTTTATATAGTTTTTGCACAACCGTTAAGATCGTTCATCGTAAAACGAGCTTCGATCTCATCCGTACACATGTGCCCATGGTTTTGTGAAACCATGGGAGCCCCTAGTTTCAATAAAACCATGTGAAAATGAGGGGAACAGCTGGAACAAGCTGGAATTTAGATTTTTCATTTTGGTCCCTTCCTAAGATAACTATGGCAGAATGTCAATTTTGGTCCCTGAATGTGCAAACATGGTTTTTGATGCATTTTTAACACGTTTAAGCCCCGTTAATCCCATTTCAAGGCTCTAAAATGAAGTTAAAGTATAGGGAACATGAAACATGCTCAAAAATATCTCGGATGTCGGTTCGTTTGGTCGTACGGTTGCGTTGTTCAGTTAATTACGACGAAACACGAACGATTGCGAAAAACGATCCAAATTACGCGACGAATGGAATTTTATCATGACAATCACTAAAATAAAATATTTTAATGATTACATAAAGTTTTGGATGTCCGGATGTATTCAGAACGTAAGATATGCGCGAAAATGCAAACTTATGCACTTTTTGACGCTTTTAGTCCCTGAATGACCAAAAAGTTTATTTTAGCACACCGAACCCCTCAAAGCCTATTTCTAAGCTATGTAAAGGATATTTAGGGTATGTTTAACTTATTTTCATGTTTCAGAATGTTCGTTACAGTACAAATCGGCATACTTTCGCAGTTTGTCGAAATTAGTCCCTGTAAGCGAATAAACTTGATTTCGCCACACCAAACCCTTCAAAACTTATTTCTAAGTTTGGTAAGGGTTATTTAGGGTATGTTAAGCCCATGTCACTGTTCCGGAGTGTTTGTTGCGTTAAACTGATTATATTTACGCATCAGTGCGCATATAACCTTCCAAAAAGCGATTTAGAGCTTAAAATCGAACAAGAATTGATATGTGCAAATGATACACATATTTATACAAATCCCAAGTATGAAATACAATATTTCATTGGTTTGGTATTTTTTTGATGGTTGAAGTGACACAGGTGTCACACTTTACTCCACTTGATTTATTTTATTTAGTTATATGATTTAGGTAGGTAATCCGGCTAGATATCATCTAATTCTATATTCGTGGAATATGTTTTTCAATCCCATACAAACAGTGTCGAAGCTTGAGATTTCCGACCGGGGGGTCGAACACGTATATATCTAAAAAAAATTATAAAACCTGGTGGTCGAAAATGTATATACCCAAAAATTTCTATACGAAAACTATATACTCTCCACTAATGAGCGAAAAGTTCGGGGGGTCGGCCGCCCGCTCCCGCCCCCACTATGCTGCGCCCATGCATACAAGGTCACATACTCGAATATCTGTCTCAGATGTTTCGGAATATCGGGCATTCCCATCAAGCTAAAGATTTTTTGTCATGCCTATGTATGCTCTTTAATCTTTATTGTCTTTATATTAACTTTAAGTTTACGTTTAATTTGGAACGAACATTTAGCTTGATTGATACAATCAATTGTGGATCAGGTGGTGTTTATTTCATGGGTGTCGGTAATTTGTGCTTGGATATCTATTAACTTGATTATATTTTCCGGTTCTAGTTAAATTAGACCATTTTGAATATTCAAAACCTAGCATTATTCACAATGAAAAAAAAGGTTCCATGACTTTAGTTACATAATTAAATTTCGTTTATAGTTTTATAATGACGTTTGGAGGACTTCTTTATATTAAAACCTATATAAATTAGCAACTACGCTTAAAAATTATACAAAAATGGCTGTGCTCTGGGCGATTTGGGCGACTTCGTGAAACCCTACATCCTTCAATCCAATCCAATCCTGGTCTTGATCGATATTGTTTAGCATCTAGGGAGCCTTGATTTCTCACTGGTAAGGAATCCTGATTCGCTCCTTAGTATCTAATCGATTGAAGTCAGATTAGGGATTTCGTTTTTAGGGTTTCTATTTTCTTTTGTTTTCTGATTCTGGGCTCTGTGACGATGATTGTTTACTGATTAGGGTTCTTTTGTCCCGAATCTTTACAACTCAGATTAGGGTTTCAAGGATCGGTCAGCAGATTAGGGTTTTTACTTTCGAATCTGACCTTACCGTGTTTCAATTTGCTTTTGGTGTCGTCGATCAGTTCTGGTTGTTGGTGTCGTCGATCAGTTCTGGTGATTGTGGATACCAATTGTAGACCAATTTGCATAATCATTCATTCTTAGGGTTTGGTCGGCGGTAGCAGGTCCGATTCCCTTGCTTTGATTACTGCTTTTGCTTAAATTGGTTCGGCAGGTCTGTTTTCCTTCAGCAAATCAATTCTTTTGTTTGAGGGTTGCGGCTGCGTAGTTTGGTTTGTGTTTCTGCGGTATGGATGATCAAAATGCAGAAAACTCCAATGTGTTTGCGAGAAAGATCAAAAATATTGACGGAAAACCATTTGAGCCAAGACAAACGTCACATATGGCTGATAGGGTTTCTGAATTACCGCATAAGAAGGTATGTTTTATGCTACCGCTAAATGATTCTGATCACGCTATTGGCTGTTCTGATTCTCCTAATCAGAATTATGCGAAGGTCTTTGATAAACGAAAGGTAGCTTTTGTGCTACCACTTAATGATGTGAGTCCTGTTTCCCGAGTTCAAAATCTGAAGCAAGGAGATAATGCTAAAACTCAACATCAATCCTATGCGGATGTGATCCTAAACAATCAGACCGAGCAAGGAGGTGTTAAGATGGGGGTTGGTTTAAATCAGTATCCGAATGGTGAGAATTCAGCTAGTAATGCCAATGGTCCGGATGCTAAAGTTCCTAAAATAAACTTTCGTTCACTAAAATCAGATATCTCATTGGATGGGGTGGATGTAGTGCTACCGATTGATTCTGTTCGCCAGGTAAATGACAGGTTATCTAATACTCTTTATGGTTACTTCCTGGGGGATAGAATTGCTTATCCGGTTGTTGAATATTTTGTGAAAACAAATTGGAAAAAACATGGTTTGCAGAAAATTATGATGAATTCGAATGGGTTTTTCTTCTTCAAGTTTGAAGATAGACAGGGTATGAATAATGTTCTTGAAGGGGGTCCTTGGCTGATTCGGAACAAACCTCTTTTTCTCAACACTTGGTCCCCTACTACTATCCTTAGAAAGGAAGATATCAAGAAAGTTGCAGTTTGGGTAAAATTGCATGATGTTCCGCTTGCAGCTTACACCGATGATGGGTTGAGCATGTTGGCTTCAAAAGTTGGTTCTCCTTTGTTGCTTGATTCTTATACAGCTTCTATGTGTTCTGAAAATTGGGGTAGGAGTTCTTATGCAAGGACTCTTATTGAAGTTTCAGCTGAACATGGATTCAAGGAGGCGATATCTATGGCTATTCCTGATTTGGATGGTGAGAATTATGTTACGGAAAAGGTTAAGGTGGAGTATGAGTGGACGCCTCCGAGATGTGCTCATTGTTGTGTCTTTGGTCATGATAGTGGTGATTGTCCTAAACAGGTTGGTCCTACTCCTAAACCCCATCCTAAAGCACCTATAGTAGATGGGGATGGTTACATTGAGGTTACGAATAGGAAAGCAGGTAGGAAAAGTGGGGTTCCGGTTAATACTCAAAAACAAAAATTTGAATATAAACCGTTGAATTACAGGAAAATGGTTGGGAATACATCTTCTTCTACTAATATGAAGGGTGGAAAAGGTTCAATTCAGACTCACAACCCTTTTAGTGCGCTTAACTCTGGAACAAACAGAACAATGGGGCAGAATAGTAGTGAAGATCTGGATGATGATGATGTTGAGGTAGTGTATGATGAAACTTTGGGCGTTCGGGTGCCGGAAAAACAAGGGGCAAGCACCTCTAATACAAAGGTCTCCAATGGATAGACTCTTTTTGGTTCGTGTGAAGGGGCTGATAGTTTGTGGCAACTTCATCTTTGATGATGGAGGATGAGGGTTTATTTTGTTTTGGTTTGTCGTGTCTACTTGATATCTTTTAATGATGTATAGTAGGCTAGGTTATGGGGTGTCATAGGTTGTTTGGTTTGTTTGGTTTACATATATGGGGCATGTCCTGTATATGAACTAGTGGGGAACACATTCTCACTACTTGTACTTAATTGCGGTTGTTTTAATAGAATCACCGGGGTAACCCTTTACCCAACTACTTTCAGCTTAAGTGGGTTGTACACTTGGCTTTGGGTGTTTTTCAAAAAAAATATGGAATATGTGGATGTGGTTTATACACATGTCCAGACAATATATACAACACAAAGTCTGGGAGAGAGAGATAGAGTGTGCGACACCGAGAGACAGAGTGGCCAGCCACCGGAGCCACGGCGGATCTGGCGGCGTTTTCTCAGCATCGGTGAGTGTTGTACCCCTACCTACACCGCAGAAGACAAGGACTCCGGTGAGGCGGTGCGACCTAGGGTTTTGACGAGACTCCGGTTAACTCCTGCACAAATTCCGGTAAGCCTCGATTCAGTTGTATGTTTATTTTTTCAGTTAGATGGGTCTATCTTGTGTACGTTGAAGCTATTTTCGATGTTACAAGCCTCCGGTTAAGCTCCGGCGATTTCTCCGGTTACCGATATGGGTCTGCATGTTGTTAAATCTTAAAGATCAGTGGATGACCCATATCCGGAAGTCAGCGTGGGTACAAAGGACGGATGGCGTAAAACCTGAATGCCATCGCCGCTCTGATGTTGGCCTGGTTTTTGCAGATCTGATCGGTTTTTGGACATGAAGTCAGTAATTTTTTGTCCAATTTGTAGTAACTTAGTGATTTTAATTTCACTTTGAATCGTTTGATGTTTGCCTATTTAACACGACAACTGTATTTGCCCTAATTTGCTAAGCGTTATTCATGTTTTTTTATCAGATACTGTTAGGTGATTTTGGTGATAGGTTGCATTCATGGATCGATAATATGTTTATATTGACGTTACAGTGATTCGAAAAACGAAACTGGACCGGTCGTAAACTAGGTATGATGCGGGTTAACCCAGTCTCCTTATTTACATTTAATTTCATTTGTTTTTATATGATTGTTTTCATTTTTTTAGATTAAGTCGTTCACCTCGTATACGAAGGATACTGGTAAAGCATATACTTTAAGGGGAATATGCATGGAGTGGAGAAGTTGGTGGTTACAAGGGATGGGTTGTGTGTGTCGTTGAACATGCCCGTCTTCGAGATATAGGATGTGAATTTGTGGTTTGAGTATGACACTTTGATAATAGAAGGGAAATGGGAGAATGAGCATTATATCGCTGGGATACGTGTACCAGAGGGCTTCCAGAGGGAGCATCATATGATCAAGAGGGAGATGTTGGATGGAGGGCTTCCTCGTGCTGATGAAAACAAGGGTTCATTCCGTGTATATCGCTAGATGATTAACACATACGACTGCTAGCTATAGATATTATAATGTTAGTTCTAAACCTAAGAAACAACGAATCAGTGACTTTAGTAGCTATAGGTAGAAATTAAATCAATGTGTCCATCAACTCATATTGTGATTTGATAGAGTTATTAGGGTCCTGGTGAACCTAACCAGAATAAAAAGGGTTATTGGGGTCCTGTGTGGCTAAGAAATCCACACTCTTTTTACTAACTTTTTTGGTTGAGCTGCCCATGGTTATGGTTTGCAAGTAGGGATGAGCAAATGGTACCCGGTGCTCGTACCGAATTTACCGAACCGGGTACACTTTCGGTACCGACTTTTGAGATTTTCGGTTCCGGCGGTACCGGTATTTACCGGTTTTACCCTACAAATTTATATCCATGCGCTATTTGAAAAAAATATCATTTTAGATGTCTCTAAATTCATTTTTTGGTGTTTTTAAATTTTAACCGCGTGATTTTATCAGTGTTTCACAATCTCACAATTAAACATTTGCAAACTTTGTGTTAGATTTGTGTTGCGTAAAAAATTCACACACACCTGATTGTTATTTTCATGCATTTATTTTCAGGGGATTTTTAGTTCTTGGTGTAAACTGGGCTCAGCAAGTACACACAGTTCGACATTATTCGCTAAGAACTACAGATTAAGGTGTGCAAGGAACTGCATCATGACTGTGAAGACTTCAGCAGTAACCGATACGAAGCCCGGACACTTAGAAGGTTCTTTCTTATTTTATTAAATTGTTAATGAATTACTTTATTTAAATTTGAATTCATGTTAAAAACAAGTTATATGGTAGCAGACACATATTTGATTGAAGACATAGTTTATAAGGATCCTAATGTATCAACCATACTCATGAACTTTGGAAATGAGTTTGATCCTTATGGTGCAATGAGCACGCCTCTATATCAAACAGCTACCTTCAAGCATGTAACATTTTGCAGCTCATTTGGGCATTTTTGTAATAATTACTATTCATATATTATTTTGCAGCTTGTCAGTATTATTTTATTTGTGCTTTTTCTGCCTTCGGCGACTCAGTATGGTCCCCACGATTACACTCGGGGTGGCAATCCTACACGAGACGTGCTTGAAACGTATGACTTATGAGACCCCTTTATTAAAAAATAGTCTTATGGCAAAGCTTGATAAAGCGGATCGCGCTTTATGCTTTTCAAGCGGAATGGCTGCGTTATCAACTGTTACTCATCTTGTCAACCCTGGTAAAGTTATTTGATTTCTCTTTTTTACACAAAAATGTAATTTTTTGGTCATTGTATTTATTAATTATATTATACAATAACCATAATTGTAGGTGAAGAGATTGTTGCCGGAGAAGACATATATGGCGGTTCAGACCGATTACTGTCACAAGTCATTCCAAAGAAAGGAATTGTGGTTAAGTTAGTACAAAATCTTAACTTCTTAACATAATTAACCACATGAATATTTAATATCTTTTGTCATTTAACCACAATTTTGAATTTTAATTTTCGGTTTTCAATCTATAGGCGAGTGGATACAACCAACTTAGACATCGCGCAACTAACGTAGAACGAGAAGGATGAATCACTTGGTAACCAGTTTTAATCCATGAAAGAAGAAGCTATAGCTCAAGAAACATAGCATGAAGTTACGAAACTACCACATGACGTGTTAGTCACTTAACTTGATATGTCAACACACTTAGCTACATGAACACACCTTTTATAAAAGTTATGTATGCTGTAAAACATACTAAACTTCTTCATGTAAATATATACTAGCTTCTGGTATGAAATCATGTAGTCATAAATATAAATATGTGTTTGCTTTTTGCTATGGTTCTTTAGTATCATATTATGTGTTCAACTCAAAAAGGCCCCGCGGCGCAACGCGCGCGGGTCTTTATCCTAGTTTAGAGTAAATTACAAAAATCGTCCTTTATGTATGTCACTTATTACAAATTGTGTCATTTGTCTTTAATAATTACAGATTACGTACTCGATGTTTGCAAACCCTTGCAAGTTATGTTCTTTAGCCCTAACTCAGTTAATTTTTTGTGGTTAAATCTGACCAAATGGACCGCACATGAGGGTATTTTGGTCATTTTACTCTCATGTGGGGTCCATTTGGTCAGATTTAACCACAAAAATTAACCGAGTTAGGGCTAAAGGACATAACTTGCAAGGGTTTGCAAACATCGAGTATGTTTTCTGTAATTATTGAAGATAAATGACACACTTTGTAGTAGGTGACATACATAAATGATGATTTTTGTAATTTACTCTTATTTTTATTTTGTAGGTATATAAAAAGCAGGAATACAAAACAAATGCAAATAATTAACATACGCGAAACAGTGACGTATCTGAGAATTCATGTACCCTGTTCAAACTCAAAAAATGTGCCCTTATGCTTAACGATAAAAATGCAATTACGAAAATGACAAAATCGTAATTCAATAAACAATGCAATTACGAAAAAATGAGAAAATTATAATATTCAAATGAGTTACATTAGATACCGTAATAACTAATAAACTAATAGCTAACCAATGATTCGTGCAGCTCTCCTTGCATTCTTCATAGCAAATTGGTGGATCCACTCTTCACAACTTATATTATCTAAGAATTCGGTTTCAATTATTAATGAGCTCACTTAACCTAGTGGCTAAGTTCTAAAATCTAAACCATAAAAAAATGATTTGTGAATGAGTCTTACTTGAAATTGGTATGGATTTACCATTTTAAACAAATTATAGATATCGAATTTTTTTAAACCATATGCCCTGCAAAATCACGGGCCCTGTACGGAAGTCCTCCCCGCACACCATCTAATAAGCCTCCCCTGACGCGAAGTCTTGGCTGAAACCAAATCAAATAAGCAAACACTAAAAGGGAAATGTGTAAAATTAGCTAAACTTATTATTCAAATTCAAAATTCCAACCAAGGGTTCCATAGTGTTACTCTGTTGTAATAAACAATTGCTAAAAATTTTGTGTTCTGTAATTTTGCTAGGGCCAACTGTTTTAATGAATCAATTTCATTGTTGCTATTAAAAAAAGATAAATAATTTACGTTATCTTCATTTTAGTTGATTAAAAGACATGATGACAATAAGAAATGAGTAATGACCTAATCAATTACGTATTCAATCCCATTGCAAGTTGCTTGGGTCGTTTTACAATTACTGTAGATAGTTGTTAGCTAATCAATCTTATCTTATATTTATAATAAACTATTTAAAAAATACCGCGTGTTAACACCATACCAACCCTAAAAAAATATTTTTAATCAAATATGATTTATTATATTTTTAAAATATTTTTGGCTTAGATTAAATCTAACAAACATTCCCATAAAATATATCCTTACTTCAGATATATTTTTAATATATAATTATATTATATTATATACTAATAAAAATTATATACTAATAAAAAGAGAACTGAATGAATAGTGATACTTATTTACCATATTGCCATTCAACATATATTAATTAAAACAAATGAATAACATATATTAATTAAACATTCAACATACATTAATTAAAACAAATGAATAACATATATTAATTAAAACAAATGAATAGTGATTTGAACCTATATTAGTGATCTAGGAAATATTAGAATATGGGGTATGGGGCGGGGGTTGTGGCGTGGGTTGGGTACAAACGCCCAAGTCACCACCCCGGGTGGGCTTGGGTTTCGGCGTGGCCCCTTGGGCGGGGGTTTCAGCCAGGGCGTTGGGCGGGGCTATCAAGATGACATGGCGGGATCTCATTGGCCAAGACAAGTAGCCGTTGGCCAACGGCTATGTGTTTAAAAAAAATCTAGGAAATATTAGAATATGGGGTATGGGGCGGGGGTTGTGGCGTGGGTTGGGTACAAACGCCCAAGTCACCACCCCGGGTGGGCTTGGGTTTCGGCGTGGCCCCTTGGGCGGGGGTTTCAGCCAGGGCGTTGGGCGGGGCTATCAAGATGACATGGCGGGATCTCATTGGCCAAGACAAGTAGCCGTTGGCCAATGGCTATGTGTTTAAAAAAAAGATCTAGGAAATATTAGAATATGGGGTATGGGGCGGGGGTTGTGGCGTGGGTTGGGTACAAACGTCCAAGTCACCACCCCGGGTGGGCTTGGGTTTCGGCGTGGCCCCTTGGGCGGGGGTTTCAGCCCGGGCTTTGGGCGGGGCTATCAAGATGACATGGCGGGATCTCATTGGCCAAGACAAGTAGCCGTTTGGGCTAGCCGTTTGCCAACGGCTATGTGTTAAAAAAATAGATCTAGGAAATATTAGAATATGGGGTATGGGGCGGGGGTTGTGGCGTGGGTTGGGTACAAACGCCCAAGTCACCACCCCGGGTGGGCTTGGGTTTCGGCGTGGCCTCTTGAGCGGGGGTTTCAGCCCGGGCGTTGGGCAGGGCTATCAAGATGACATGGCGGGATCTCATTGGCCAAAACAAGTAGCCGTTTGTGCTAGCCGTTGGCCAACGGCTATGTGTTTAAGAAAAAAGATCTAAGAAATATTAGAATATGGGGTATGGGGCGGGGGTTGTGGGTTGGGTACAAACGCCCAAGTCACCACCCCGGGTGGGCTTGGGTTTCGGCGTGGCCCCTTGGGCGGAGGTTTCAGCCCGGGCGTTGGGCGGGGCTATCAAGATGACATGGCGGGAGTGCCGAACAGGTACCGAAAATACGTTACGTTTTAGTTCGAGCTACTTTTTGTTATTTGACATGTTTTGTCATTCTTATAGAACGATTTGGTTTAGCGCGCCGCAACGCACGCGCATGATAAACAACTAGTTTATAATAATAATGATATTTCTGAATTTAAGCCATACCAAAAAAAATAGGTTTTGATAATAGTTTTTTAATTATATTTATAAAGATAATGATGGGTGGAGATACAATAGGAAGTTTATTTGGCTAGGAAGGCTAGGAAGTGATCTTGACCATCCATTTAGTTAATCAAGGGCTAAGATTAAATCAGGGAAATTGAAGGAAAGAAAAGAGGCGCGTGAGTTTGTTTAGGGGCATTCTAGTCAATCCAAACCAATAGTTTCTCTCTCCTCCAATTCCCCCCATTTTTTAAACGTTAATAACTCTTTCATACGACATTATTTTTTTAAAAAAATTGCACAAAAAAAACGAGCGTTTTTTATCTTTAAAACGAGTATACTATTGCTATATTTTCAAAAAAAAAAATTTAAAAACCCAGTTGCGTAAAACGCAATAGAAAACCCTCAGTTACGTAAAACGCAATGAAAAAAAAAACCTAAAAAATGACATTTTTCTAAAACGCAATGCACAAAAAACACAAAGAAATGACTTATTTGTAAAACGCAATGGCCAGAAAACACAAAGAAATGTCTTATTTCTAAAACGCAATAGCCTAAAAACTCAAAAGAAAATGTATTTTCTAAAACGCAATGGACTAAAAACACATAAAAATGTGTTTTACCTAAAATGCAATGCACCAAAAACACATAAAAATGTGTTTTACCTAAAACGCAAGGCACAAAAAACACAAAGAAATGTCTTATTTGTAAAACGCAATGGCCAGAAAACACTTAAAAATGACTAATTCTAAAACGCAATGGACTGAAAACACCTAAAAAACGTGTTTTTACCTAAAACGCAATGACTAAAAACACTTCAAAAATGTGTTTTACCTAAAACGCAATGACTAAAAACACTTAAAAATGTGTTTTTTTTCTAAAACGCAATAGCCAGAAAACACATAAAACTCTCTTATTTCTAAAACGCAATGGACATATAAAACTGTCTGTGACTGTGAACTGTCTGAATTGTCTACGAATTACTGTCTTCGAAATGAGCCAATTTCTGGAAAATTAATTTTTCTGATGATTTTTATTACAGTAATTTAATCAGAAAAAAATTTTTCCGAGCTGACCTGGCAGCTCAACCCCAGCCAGGGGCTGCCGCACTATAATGTAGTGATTATTGAGATAGAAAGTGAAGAAATGGTTGAAGATGGTGGTTTTGAAAATGGTGGGTTTTGAAGTTACTGGGTTTTGAAAAGGAAGAAGAAAGGGTTGGATTGACTAAAATACCCTTTTTCTTTATTTTAAATGTTGCCACATATCCTAATCCTATTGCTTCCTACACTTCCTAGCCAAAATAAACTTCCTATTTAATCTTTTCCCAGATAATGATACCTTTTATTTAACTTACCAAAAAATTGCAGAATATACGAATTTTTTAAGTATTATGATACACATCATAACCTCTTTGCAACAAATAGATAGAGAATGACAAAATGTAAACCTAAGTATGTATAGATATATTATATATTTAAACTATGATACGTGATCAACTGTTAAATTTTCTTATTTGAAAACTTATATATTTATTTATTCTTCTCTTTCATCTCAACTACTCTTGAACTAAAAATAAGCGACGGAGTTCTACATCTATACTAAAGGAAGTTTGATCAAATGACCATCGGAGGGCCAGGACCCCCTTGACCCTCTGATTATTAAGTACACCTATTCTTCTTATTGTGCTTTGCAAACAAACATTTTTATCATTCAATCTGTGTAATACACATGACTACAACCTAGTTATTAATATAAGTATACTTCAACGTAGATATTGTTTATCTAGTTGTTCACATATTACTTTAATCTATTTTGACATTTTACGTAGATATTGTTTATCTAGTTGGGACAAAGATCCGTTAGGAACCACCCTTTATTGCGAAAACCGCGAGAACCAGTGTGAACACAAACAGTAATTCCAAAAAAAATCTAAAAAACACCCAAAATTTTTTTTTTTTATTTTTTTACTATTTTTTTTGAAAAAATCGCTATATTTTGTTAATAAAAAAAATAAAAAAAAAATTTCAAAAAAAATAAAAAATAAAATAAAATTCGAGTAACAGTTATCCATGCACATGTGCATATGTATCGTTTCTTTGTCAAATTCCGTAATTCATTACAAATAATAGTCAATTGCACTTTCATTTACACTACCACGTGTAATACACTACTTTTTACGTTAACAATGTTAGAAATGCACATGTGCATCTATATGTATCAACAGGAAATAAGGTGTTTTGGTACACTACTTTCTCTTTCATCTATCATTCCATCCATAATACACAAGCATGCACATGTGCATTTTTGTCATTTCTTTGACAAATTCCGTAATTCATTACATATATTAGACAATTGCACTTTCATTTACACTACCATATGTAATACACTACTTTTTACATTACCAATATTAGAAATGCACATGTGCATTTATATGTATCAACATCAAATAAGGTGTTTTGGTACACCACTTTGAATACACTTCCCTTTCATCTATCATACCATCCATAATACACTACCATTACCTCCTACCATCCATAATACAATACCATTACCTCCTACCATCCATAATACAATACCATTAACAATATTTTCACTTTATTACATGTATGTAAACACCATTTATACCATCCAATCAACATATTACATAAAAAATTGACAACTATAACCAAACCATCAACCACTAGATATAACTAACCAAAAAACATGTATATGGGTCTACTTCTCCATTCAAAATCACAAACTTTTTGTACCAAAACACGTTATATCATGGTTATACCTAATTATGCACATGTGCATTTTGAATATTGGTAATGTAAAAAGTAGTGTATTACTAATGGTATTGTAAATTAAAGTGCAATTGTCTATTCCTGATAACGTATTACCGAATTTGTTGAAGTAATGATACATATGCACATGTGCATGGATAACTGTTACTCGAAAAAAAAAAGTTTTTTTTTTTTTTTTTTTTTATGGTAACGAAATATAGCGATTTTTTATTAAAAAATATAAAAAAAAAAATTTTTGAGTGTTTTTTTGATTTTTTTTAGATTTTATTTTGTGTTCACATTGGTTCTCGCGGTTCTCGCAATAAGGGTGGTTCTCGCATGAACCTTACCCTATCTAGTTGTTCACATATTACTTTAATCTATTTTGACATTTTTCCTTGAAAGCTTCTCGCCTACCACTTTGATTTATCTTATTTGGGCATATGATTTAGGTCATCAGATTGATATCATTTGATCCTATACCTGTGGAATATATGTTTTTTCAATCTTTTATACATGTCACAAACCTAAATATCTGTCCCAGATGTTTAGGGTTGCGAGCATTTCACCGGCTAAGGATTTTTGTCATCCCTACATATGCTCTTTAATTTTTATTGTCTTTATATTGATTTTTGGCTTACATTTATTTGGGAATGAACATTTAGTTTGGTTGATACAATTAGTGGTAGATCAGGTTTTTTTTTATTTCACAGGTGTAAATAATTTGTGTTTGGATATCTATTAACTAAATTATATTTTTCAGTTCTTGTTAAATTTGATTATTTTGGAAACTCAAAACCTATAGCATTATTCCCAATGAAAATTCTAATCAAAGGTTCTGTGACTTCAATTGTGTAAATAAATTTCGTTTATGGTTTCATTTGGACAACTTTTTTATTTTGAAGGTGGATTTGAAGGAAAAGAGACATAATTTTAGTATAGGTATTAAATTCAACATAAGTAGGAACTTTATATGATTACTGCCAGGCAGCGTTGCCGGGTCGCTAGCTTGAGAAGGGGGATCCCTTCCGCGGTCAGGGGTACCGTGCATCTATTTTGTTATATGATTACAAAAAACAAATGGGAACAATTAAAGTCGGGAGCTGGTAGCGGTCCACCCATTTAGGATTTGACACTCACTTTGATTTGCTTTGTTTAGCACTTTTGACATTTTTCCTTTCTCACTTACCACTTTGAGTCTTGAAACTCACTTTGATTTGCTTTGTTTATCACTTTTGACATTTCCTTTCTCACTTACCACTTTGAGTCTTGACACTCACTTTGATTTGCTTTGTTTATCACTTTTGACATTTTTCCTTTCACACTTACCAATTTGATTTATTTTATTTGCCATATTGATTTATTTTATTTGTGTATATGATTCGGTAATTAGGTTGGATATAATTTGATTCTATAAAGTGGAATATGTAGGAAATAGGTCACAATTAATAAAAATTATATAAATAAATATAAAAATAGTAAAGATGCTTTCATTACATATTTGGAAAATTATAGTAACCGTACCGTGTAAAAATCCTAATGAAAATAACTTATAATACAACATATGTAATTAAATTGATTCAAACTATAGTCTTCAACAAGAGCTTTAACTGCGTCTTCTTGTATGGTTCGTTGTGTAATCTTCAACGAACTTCTGAATCGCGTCATCTTGTACAATCCGTTATGTAGGCTTCAAGTTCAACAAGGTCTTGTACCATGTCTTCTTGTACAATAATTTCCTACAAATAGAACAAACAATTGTTGACGGTTGTGGTTGAGACACGTGTTCAACACGCTTCCCTTAAAACAGATTTCATGTTTCTACTAAAGGCGACACGTTTGTTTTCCAAGGTACAACAGGCGAAGCAATCTGTATTGCCGGAAATGACCACGCGCCGAGGTTACACCGGATAAAATTATAGCGTTAGAACTTGTGGAAAAATAATAATACGAAGGTGATGAACTCGAATAGAGAAAACTTATCTCTCTAATTACCCAACACAAGGTCTTCAAGTATTTCTTCTTTTCCAAGAACTCTCCGTGTATTCATGTATTTTTCTTACATCCCTTCTCTTGTATTTTTCTAGCCTCATCAAGTTAGGCACATAATCTACTTTTAAAATGACAGACATGGGGTGAAGAATAGTCTCACCTAATTAGAGATTTTATTAGAGACATAAACTCTAATAAAAACTAATAAATTGATTTAAAACCTCTACTTACGAGTTTGTCCTCCATATGAATATGAAAAGTCTAGTAAATAATTATAATTTCACTAAATTAATATCTATTCACACTACTTAAATTTCCAGCTGAATATATGTTTTTTCAACCCCATACAATGTCACATATGTGACTACCCCTCCCAAATGTTTCGGATTTGATAGGGTTTAGATTTTTTTTTTATCAAGGGTGTTACATTTATTTTGGAATGAACATTTAGTTTGATTAATACAACTAGTCTTATCAACCTGGCGCGTTGCGCCAAGGGCGATCATCGATCGGTATCAATACGTTTCGTAATGGTAAGTAGAAACCATGCGTTTCGTGGAAGTATAGGCACTCGCAAACTCGAAAAAATCTATGGTACATATGTTAACTGATGAGTCGAATGTATAGAACGGACACGGTAAATATCTGACGAATCAATTTTTTTAAAAACATACTAAAATACAAATTTAACTTTAAAATTTAACATGATGTTCTAAGAAGCAACACCAAAAACTAAAACTGCCATAGCATTATAGCCATTCAACAGGAAATGCCATAAGAACCTAGCTTCCGAAAGCACCGGCTTCACTATCAAGGACACTATACCAACATTCGGGCTCTCCCCTGAAAGTATACAAAAATGTGGAAAACATTAACATCACATTTTCGAGATAATACATAACTGTGAGAATATTAAAGTCAAAGTAGGTCAACTGTTATAAAGTTCTTTTAAGTTTGGAAGGTTAATAAAAGATGAAGGGCATCAGTGCTTATTCCTTATAAGCACAGGGGTTGAAGTTGTTAATATGGGTCATAGTTTCGTTACAAGTTAGTTAGCTGGTGTAATAAAAGGGGATTAGGGCTTGTAATAGAGAACAGTGAGTTCTTATTGTTTCTTTCAATTCATTTGTAATAGTTTTCGTTTCTTGAGAGTAATAAAACAATTGGTGTTGGTGATTGATTATAGTCTGATTCTTGGTGTGTTTTTACAACAATTGGTATCAGAGCCTGGTTGTGGCTCGATTCAAGAAGACGACGGTGTTCAACAGCAATTGAAGATCAAGATGGTTTCAACTAAGTTCGAATTAGAGAAATTTGATGGCAGAAACGATTTCAGTTTATGGAGAGTGAAGATGCGAGCGTTGTTAGTGCATAATGGCGTGGTAGATGCATTGAAGGGAAAAGATAGGCTTCCGAATGAGCTCTCCGCTAAAGAAAAGAAAGAGATATTAGAGAAGGCTCACAGTGCAATCATTTTGAGTCTTGGTGACAGGGTTTTGAGAGAAGTATCAAAAGAAACTTCTGCAGCCGGAATTTGGGTAAAGTTGGAAACCCTGTACATGACCAAGTCTCTGGCAAATCGTTTATACCTGAAGAAGAGGCTGTATACGTTCAAGATGGAGTCTGGTAAGTCTTTAGAAGAGCACACAGATGATTTTAATAAACTTGTTTTGGATCTTGAGAATATTGAAGTGACCTTAGAGGATGAAGATAAGGCAATACTCTATTTGACATCCTTACCCAGTTCATATGAGAGTTTTGTAGATACTCTTATGTATGCTAGGGAAACTTTGTCTATGGAGGAGGTATTGGCTGCCTTAAACTCAAAAGAGTTGAAGAAAAAGACAGTTGATAAAGAAGAGGGTAGTGATGGGTTATATGTTAGAGGAAGGCCTGAAAACAGAAGTTCCAAGTCATTCAAGGGTACCAGTTCAAGATCAAAATCCAAGACTAAGTTTAAGAGAAAATGTTTTGTGTGCAATTCTGAGAAACATTTGAAGAAAGACTGTCCAGAGTGGAAGAGGAAGAAAACTGAGTCCAGCAATTCTAAATCATATACAAGTCATTCAGTTCAAGAAGAGTCTTCTGATGGCTATGATAGTGCAGATGTGCTGAGTGTAACTTGGGATGAGGTTAAGAAGTTTTGGGTGATGGATTCAGGGTGCTCTTTTCATATGACTCCAAGAAGAGAATATTTTAAAGAATTGAAGATGTACAGCCTTGGAACAGTCCAGTTAGGAGATGACAGACCATGTCAAATTCTTGGCATTGGAACCATTGTGTTCAAAATGAACAATGGTACTGAAGTAGTCTTGAAGAATGTCAGGTATATTCCTTCTTTAAAAAGAAGTTTATTGTCATTGGGAACATTTGAAAGGGATGGTTATCATGTGTTACTAAAGGATGGGAAGGCTAAAGTGATAAAAGGATCCCTGGTAGTGTTGACTGGCACTAGAAAAGACAATAACATTTATCTGTTGGATGGTAGTGTTGCTAGTAATGAAGTATCTGCTGTGATTTCTGAAAAAGAAAGTGAAACCACTCTGAAGTGGCATAGGAGATTAGGCCATGTGAGTAGTCAAGGCTTAATGGAACTAAAGAAACAGCAAGTTATAAAAGAGCTAACTAGTTGTGATGTGGGATTCTGTGAAAACTGTATAATGGGAAAACAGAAGAGGGTCAAGTTCATGAAAGGGAAACATAACACTAGAGGAATTCTAGATTATGTTCACTCTGATCTGTGGGGGCCTGCCAGAGTTGAGTCCCTAGGTGGAGCTAGATACTTCATGACAGTTATAGATGACTTTTCAAGAAGGGTGTGGGTGTTCATTCTCAAACACAAGAGTGAAGCCTTCAAGAAATTCAAAGAATGGAAGGTCTACATAGAAAATCAGACAGAGAGAAAGATTAAGAAATTAAGGACTGATAATGGCCTTGAGTATTGTAACAAGGAGTTTGAAGAATTATGTGCAGAAAGTGGTATAGGTAGACATTTGACAATTCCAGGGACACCTCAGCAGAATGGGCTGGCTGAGAGGATGAATAGAACTTTGCTGGAAAGGGTCAGGTGTATGAGGTTAAGTGCAGGTCTACCAAAGACTTTCTGGGCTGAAGCAGTAAAGACAGCAGCTTATCTTGTCAATATGTGTCCCTCTAGAGCTATCAATATGAAGTCTCCAATGGAAGTGTGGACAGGAGAGCCACCCAATTATGAAGGTCTAAGGATTTTTGGTACCTTAGCATTTGCTCATACTAGTCAAGATAAACTTGAATCCAGGGCTGTAAAGTGTATTTTCTTGGGTTATCAAGAAAGGGAAAAGGGGTATAGACTTTGGAAGTTAGAAGGTGAAAGTCCAAGAATCATAAAAAGTAGAAATGTTGAGTTTCAAGAAAATGTTTACTATAAGGATGTGATAAATGGAAAGTGTCACGGCCCCCGACCCGGTTTTACCCGTTTCAGGAGTCGCGGGACAGAAATACTGCGGTATTTAATTTAATTGAGTTTAACAGCGGAAGTTTATTTAACAGGATCGTTTAAAGCTAAAATTTTCCCCGATTATTTTATTTCATAATTCGGGATAAAACCCCGATAATTTACAAAAGTATGATTTTATAAAATCTTTATGTTACAAACTTATTTCCTTAATTTTTATAATGAGCCACTATTTTAAGCTTGAAATGCTCCTCAGCACTTTTCCTGAATTACAACAGATCACCTGAAACATGTTTGAAAAAGGTTTTGTCAGCGGGAAATACTGAGTGAATCATTCTATTTAATAAAATGACACATTTGTTATAATTTACAGTATTAAGAGCGATTACAATGTTTCTGATATCAAGCCAACTACCCACAGTATTTGTCACTCGACCCATTGGCCCATTCGTCCAATGGTGTCTGTGACTATGGTCATATCCCCCATTGGCTGCCCCAATGGTGACGATTATCAAGTAATGTATACAAAACCCCACATACCGGCTGTAACTTGGTGATTACAAAGACTTAATCCCCGTAATTATAACTTTGAAAATAAACATGATTTTGTAAATAGATTTGATAAAAAGAGAGAATGACTCACATTGCTATTTTAATACGGACAGAGTCTAGTCTATGATTTAGCCTTGTTAACCTAATTTAAATAACAATGCACATAAAACTGGGTTAGTAATCAATCCAGCAATTACGATAACTCACGAGATCAAATTCTCACAATGAATGTAAAAGTGCAATACTTCATCCATCGAATTAACGATGATCCGTCAAATTAATGACGAATGACAAAGTATAATACTTTATCCATCGAATTAACGATGATCCGTCAAATTAATGATGAACGATAAAGTATAACCCTAATGTGGGCGGCACTTAAACATTCATTGGATATATTGATCGTCGGAAAATGAATCGTAGCAGCGATTGTGCTAATACCCTGTTTTGCAGCAGAATTTCGAGACCCGTGTGTGTTTGTATAGTAATTCGAACGTAACTCAGTGTATATTATGAATTTTTACGTCGTTTCTGTGCCTAGATTCCAGTCCCAAACCCCACTATTTATAGGTGAAATTTTACCCTCAGGCGGCCCGCGTAAGAATAAGCTTAACCTGAGGCGGGCCGCGTGAGACCTATTTTTAGCTATAGGGTTGCCACGTTTGGCACTAGCTTTGCTGAGTTGATAATTTTCGAAAATTACTTGCTGCCAACGTTTTAGATGGATAATCGTCCATAGGGTTTAACCCCCCCTGAGTTTTAGGGGCCCTAATCCTGATTCTGAAAATTATGAAAATTTTAGGGTTTGTTCAGAATCACTTGGGTGTCTCAATTAGGGTTTCCTCTTGGACTAATTAATTTAATAATTATGACTTTTAATTAGAGTTGTTACATTCTCCCCACCTTAATAAAATCTCGTCCTCGAGATTTACTGGAATAATTGAGGATACTTTTTCTTCATTTCTGATTCCAGTTCCCAAGTGTACTCAGCTCCTCTCTTTGAATCCCATCTAACTTTGACTAGAACTAGTCGTTTGTGCTTGAGAAACTTGATCTTTCGATCCTCAATTTGAAGAGGTCTCTCAACGAATTTTAACTTTTCGTTTACCTCTATATCTCGAAGAGGTACTACCAGTGATTCATCTGATAAGCATTTCTTGAGATTGGATACATGAAATACATCATGTACTCCAGATAATTCTTCTGGTAATTGTAAACGATAAGCTACTGGTCCTATACGTTGGATCACTGAAAATGGTCCTACGTATCTTGGACTTAGCTTTCCTTTCTTACCGAATCTCACAATTCCTTTCCAAGGAGAAACTTTCAACAATACTCTATCTCCAACTTGGAATTCTAACGGCTTGCATCTATTGTCTGCATAACTCTTCTGGCGATCTCGAGCCGTCTTCAGCCTTTCTTTGATTTGAGTAATCTTGTCAGTCGTTTCTTGCACAATTTCCGGACCTGATAATTGACTTTCTCCTATTTCTGCCCAACAAACTGGAGTTCTACACTTTCTTCCATATAATGCTTCAAATGGAGCAGTTTCAATGCTTGAATGATAACTATTGTTATAGGAGAATTCAATTAATGGTAAATGATCATCCCAACTTCCACCAAAATCTATTACACATGCTCGGAGCATGTCTTCTAGAGTTTGGATTGTCCTTTCACTTTGTCCGTCTGTTTGGGGATGATATGCAGTACTTAGGTTTAGTCGAGTTCCCATAGCTTGCTGGAAACTTTTCCAGAAATGGGAAGTGAATCGACTATCCCTATCCGAAACAATGGAGAGTGGAACTCCATGTAAGGATACAACTTCATCTACATACAATTTAGCCAGTCTTTCCATGCTAAAGGTTTCTTTCATAGGTAGAAAGTGAGCAGATTTGGTTAATCGATCCACAATTACCCAAATCGCATCATTACCTTTTCTGGTTTTGGGTAACTTAGTAACAAAATCCATTGTTATAAGTTCCCATTTCCATACTGGCATTTCTAATTGTTGTAATAAACCTGAAGGTTTCTGATGTTCTGCCTTAACTTGTGAACAAGTAAGACATTTAGAAACATAGCTGGCTATGTCCTTTTTCATTCCTATCCACCAAAAGTTCTTTCTTAAATCTTGGTACATCTTATTGTTTCCAGGGTGTATTGTATACCTAGATTTATGAGCTTCTTCTAAAATCTTAGGTCTTAAGTCTCCCTGCTTAGGTACCCAAATTCTACTTTTGTGGAATCTCCAAATTCCATCTGCCCCTTGTTCTAATTCCTTCATTCGTCCTTTCATTCCTTCAGCATCATCCTTGATTGCTGTAGTTTGAACATTCTTCACTTGTTCCATTAAATCTATTTGTAGATTTAATCTGAGAGCACGAACCCGTCGTTGTTTTTCATAATACTTACAACTTAAGGCATCTGCAACTATATTCGCCTTTCCTTCGTGATACTGAATATCACAGTCGTAGTCACTTAGGATTTCCATCCATCTCCTTTGCCTCATGTTTAACTCTTTTTGCCCAAAGCTATATCTTAAACTCTTATGATCTGTATAGATAGTAAACTTACTTCCGTACAGATAATGTCTCCAAATCTTAAGGGCAAAAATTACGGCTCCTAATTCTAAATCATGAGTCGTATAGTTTTCTTCGTGCTTTTTCAATTGCCTTGATGCGTACGCAATTACCTTCTTGCGTTGCATAAGCACACATCCAAATCCTAGTTTTGAAGCATCACAATATACTTCAAAATCTTCAGTTCCTTCTGGTAAGGCTAAGATTGGTGCATGGGTTAATTTCTGTTTCAAAATTCTAAAAGCTTCTTCTTGTTTGGGTCCCCATTCAAACTTAGTGGCTTTACAGGTTAGCTTAGTTAATGGTACAGCTATCTTGGAAAAATCCTTAATAAACCGTCTATAATACCCAGCTAATCCTATAAAACTTCTAATTTCCATTGCTGTTTGTGGAACCTTCCATTTGGTAATTGCCTCTATCTTAGCAGGATCTACCTGAATACCTTCATGATTCACCATGTGTCCTAAGAATTGCACTTCTTTTAGCCAAAATTCACATTTCGAGAATTTGGCGTATAACTTTTCTTTTCCTAACAAAGTTAAGAGTGCATGAAGATGTTCACAATGCTCTGTCTGACTTTTGGAATAAATAAGTATATCGTCTATAAAGACAATTATAAATTTATCCAAATACGGTTTACAGATTCTATTCATCATGTCCATAAATGCTGCAGGAGCATTTGTTAACCCAAAGGGCATGACTGTAAACTCGTAATGACCATACCTAGTTCTGAAAGCAGTCTTAGGTATGTCTTCTTCTTGTACCTTTAATTGATGATATCCGGAGCGTAAATCTATCTTAGAAAAATATCTAGCCCCCTGAAGTTGATCAAAAAGATCATCAATCCTAGGTAATGGATATCGATTCTTAATTGTGACCTTATTTAATTCTCTATAATCGATACACATTCTCATTGAACCATCCTTTTTCTTCACAAACAACACTGGCGTTCCCCAAGGGGATGAACTAGGTTGTATGAATCCTTTACTTAGTAATTCATCTAATTGCTGTTTCAGTTCTAACATTTCTGTGGGTGCTAACCGATAAGGTGCCTTGGCTATCGGTGTAGTTCCTGGAATTAGATGAATTCTAAATTCTACTTCCCTGTCTGGAGGTAATCCCGGTAAATCTTCGGGAAATACATCAGGATATGCTGAGACTATTGGTATTTCCTTAAGATCTTTATCCTTAGTGCTAATGATTACCGAAATCATATACACTATTCCTTGTTTTCGTTCATAATTAGCAACTTTCATTACTGATATGAACTTCATGGGCTTTCGTGGTTTATCTCCTGTAATCCTAATCACTTCTCCGGTAGGTGATTGAATTTCTATGGCATTTTGATCACAAAGGATTCTAGCATGGTTAGCTACTAACCAATCCATTCCTAAGACAACATCAAATTCAGCCAAATTCATCGGCAATAGTTTTGCAGAGAATTTATGTCCTAAAAGTTCTATGTTTCCTTCTTGCAAAACTTTATTTATTTTAACTGAATTTCCGTCTGCTGTTTCAACTGTAAAATTCTGCCTACTATTGGTTAAAGGTAAACTAAGAGCTTGGCAGAATAAAGTATTTATAAAACTTTGGTTTGCACCAGAGTCAAATAATACTTTTGCGTACACGTTGTGAACTAAGAACGTACCCGCTATCACATCCGGAATGAGTTCTGCTTCTTGAGTGGTCAGCTGAAATGCCCTGGCATTCTTCTTTGTAGTTCCTTCGGTCGCCTTGGGTTTGTTGTCTACTGGTTTAACCAATTTAGGACATTCTGTTTTATAATGCCCCGCTTCTCCACAGTTAAAACAGATTATGGTTTTCTTTTTGCAGTTTTCTTCACGATGTCCTATACCCTTGCAAAAATTGCAAGTGATATCGCATCTTCCATAATGTTTCTTTTTGCATTTCCTGCAGAATGACGGAGCTGAAGATTGCCCTGTTCCTTTTCTCTTGAAGCTGTTATTATTACCCACACGAAATCCTTGGGTAATTTTCTGAGCTAATTCCTTTTTCCTATCTTCATCTCTTGTGCGCACCAGTTCATCGGTTAGAGTATTGGCTAATTCTACCGCATCATCAATAGTGCGAGGTCTCGCAGCTTTAACAATATTGCGGATTTCACCAATTAGCCCCCAAATATAGCGATAAATGAGTACCGGTTCTGGCGAAGCCAGTGTTGGTACCACTCTTGCATATTCAAAGAATGTCGAGGTATACCCACGACAATCCACACCTATCATTCGATGATTTAGAAACTTATTCGCCATCTGTTCTTTTTCATACTCGGGACAGAATTTTCTTTCCACCAAACCCTTAAATTCTTCCCAAGTCATAGCATAAGCTATTACTCTTCCTTTTGATTGTAACACAGTGTTCCACCATTCGAGTGCTCCTTCTTTGAAGAGATTTGAGGCGTACATGACCTGATCATCTTTACCACATTTACTTATTGCAATGACTGCTTCGGTTTTCTCTAACCAACGCAGTGATGCAGTTGCTCCTTCATTGCCTGCAAATTCAGTGGGTTTACAAGCAAGGAATTCTTTGAAAGTGCAACCAGACGTTGCAGTTTTCATTTTCTTGGGTAATGGAGCTTGATGTGGTTCCCTATTACGATTAACATGATTATTGCCTTCATTTACACTATTACTGAAGTTATCTTCAGTAATCTGTTTACTAGGGACAACTTGTTGTGGTTCGACTGGATTCTTTATAGCAGCAACGAATGCTGGAATAGCATTGGCTATCCCTTGAGCAACAATGTTCTCGATATCTTGCCGAGTCATATATTGATCTCTTGAATGTTGTTCAGACTGATTAACTTCATTTACTGGTTCATTATCAATGTTTGCCATCTAATAATGTATATATAATTTTTATTAGTATTTGCTAAATAACAATTATATACAAAAAAAAAAATTCAGAAAATTTTACAATACAGGTATAGTCAAAACAATCGATTTCTCGATTTCATTTTATATCTAGTATAGTATGCATCATTACACACCAATATCTTACAGAGTTTTATTTGTTATTTACAGACTAACTTTACTTTTATTATTATACAAACACCGTTTTACCATCCTACTATCTCTCGTCACTTGCTGTTCTAAAAACGCAGTTCTCTCTCATCGTACTTCCAGGCAATCTGTCCCCCTATTTCCCTGATTCTAGTTCCAGCATCAAACAACTCTTCACCAAAGTGGCGAAGTTCAGCCATGTTTTCATTACTCATGGGTGGATTAGGTAGGGGTTCTGGATCGAATTGTGGAAGAAAAGAATAAGGATCGTTGACAATATTTTGAAATTGCCAATCGTTCGTCCACCATTCGTCCATTCCTATGGGTTGGGAGTGGACTATTGGGTCTGGAATTGCTGGTTCCCAATTCATAGGGAGTTGGTTTTCAAGAGGATAAGTAAAAATATTATTATTATTAGTATTGACAGGCTGAATTGTTTCACAGCTTGCCAATAGGAAATCTATCTCATCTTGAAAGGTCCTTCCCTGATTTTGATTGGAGCTCTCTCCGATTTCTATCTGAGTTGGTCTAGAGCCTTGCCCAACTTCCATTATTATGTCCTTAGAGTATTCCTCAAACTGCCTTTCCATTTGCCTATAATCTTCTTTGGCTTCAGTCTCCATCTTTTGGAGTCTAGGACTTTTCCTAGTTACAATTTCTTTTCCTTTCTCCTTAACTTCTTCCTTGTCCTCAGTTTCCATTTCCTTTTGTTTAGAATTTTCGCCGGTTATAATTTCTTTTCCCTTTTTCAAAGGATTGTTTATTTTGGGAAGTTTTGGAACTGGCTTTTTCTTACGTATACGACTCCCCCACACGTAATTCTTTCTTTTCTTTCGTTTTGGCTTGTTCACAGGTGGAACCTTGAATTCTACTGGTTGTTCTACATCGGGAAAGTAGCTAGTATATTCTTTGGAAGCTTCAATATTCACTGGGTAAAGATTAAGGTTCTGAAAAGCTTCAGATATCCCATTCATGCTGAGGTAACATATATGCAAAATGCATAAAATACTAAGTTAAAATTCATAAATAACCTTTTTAATTTATTATAAATTTATTACAAAGATATTGGAAAACACACTTAGGTTTTGAAATTTTATTTATTGCACAGGGTTTCTAGATTGTAAAGGTAAGGTACTAAACTTTAAAATATTTAAAGATTTATATTTTCTGCTACTGTGGCTAGCATATATAAGTTTGCCCATTTCTCATCTAGCTTATCTTCCCAAGGTGATTTATCAATTAATTCCTGGATTTCTCGTTTAATCTTCTTTTCTCGGATTTTCTCTTTACTTTTCTTAATAATCATCTCCCTCCTTTCAGGAGAAAGTGTTTCCTCGTATTGTGCCTTTCGCACAAATATTCCTTCTTCAGGAATTTCAACCTGATTCGAGGATTTGGTTCGGGATGAACTTCCCTTCTCATTGGATGATCTATCTAATTTATGATAGATACTTGCTAGCTTTTTCTTACCCATACTGTAATTAACAAATAATCAGTTAATATACAAATAATCACATAATAGTAATCAGGAAAAAATTAAGTATTTCTAAATACTTAATTAGCTTAACTCAGTGGCTCTGATACCACCTTTTTCTGTCACGGCCCCCGACCCGGTTTTACCCGTTTCAGGAGTCGCGGGACAGAAATACTGCGGTATTTAATTTAATTGAGTTTAACAGCGGAAGTTTATTTAACAGGATTGTTTAAAGCTAAAATTTTCCCCGATTATTTTATTTCATAATTCGGGATAAAACCCCGATAATTTACAAAAGTATGATTTTATAAAATCTTTATGTTACAAACTTATTTCCTTAATTTTTATAATGAGCCACTATTTTAAGCTTGAAATGCTCCTCAGCACTTTTCCTGAATTACAACAGATCACCTGAAACATGTTTGAAAAAGGTTTTGTCAGCGGGAAATACTGAGTGAATCATTCTATTTAATAAAATGACACATTTGTTATAATTTACAGTATTAAGAGCGATTACAATGTTTCTGATATCAAGCCAACTACCCACAGTATTTGTCACTCGACCCATTGGCCCATTCGTCCAATGGTGTCTGTGACTATGGTCATATCCCCCATTGGCTGCCCCAATGGTGACGATTATCAAGTAATGTATACAAAACCCCACATACCGGCTGTAACTTGGTGATTACAAAGACTTAATCCCCGTAATTATAACTTTGAAAATAAACATGATTTTGTAAATAGATTTGATAAAAAGAGAGAATGACTCACATTGCTATTTTAATACGGACAGAGTCTAGTCTATGATTTAGCCTTGTTAACCTAATTTAAATAACAATGCACACAAAACTGGGTTAGTAATCAATCCAGCAATTACGATAACTCACGAGATCAAATTCTCACAATGAATGTAAAAGTGCAATACTTCATCCATCGAATTAACGATGATCCGTCAAATTAATGACGAATGACAAAGTATAATACTTTACCCATCGAATTAACGATGATCCGTCAAATTAATGACGAACGATAAAGTATAACCCTAATGTGGGCGGCACTTAAACATTCATTGGATATATTGATCGTCGGAAAATGAATCGTAGCAGCGATTGTGCTAATACCCTGTTTTGCAGCAGAATTTCGAGACCCGTGTGTGTTTGTATAGTAATTCGAACGTAACTCAGTGTATATTATGAATTTTTACGTCGTTTCTGTGCCCAGATTCCAGTCCCAAACCCCACTATTTATAGGTGAAATTTTACCCTCAGGCGGCCCACGTAAGAATAAGCTTAACCTGAGGCGGGCCGCGTGAGACCTATTTTTAGCTATAGGGTTGCCACGTTTGGCACTAGCTTTGCTGAGTTGATAATTTTCGAAAATTACTTGCTGCCAACGTTTTAGATGGATAATTGTCCATAGGGTTTAACCCCCCTGAGTTTTAGGGGCCCTAATCCTGATTCTGAAAATTATGAAAATTTTAGGGTTTGTTCAGAATCACTTGGGTGTCTCAATTAGGGTTTCCTTTTGGACTAATTAATTTAATAATTATGACTTTTAATTAGAGTTGTTACAGAAAGCCTTCAAAGTCAGTGAATACCAGCCAAGAAGATGTTCAAATTGAGGTGGAGACATCAGAGAGCATGTCAAGTGATGTTCATAATGAAGAGAATCCAACTGTTGAGACTGAAACAATCAGTGAGCAGAGTGATTACTGGTTATCTAGAGACAGAGAAAGAAGAAATGTGATTAAACCTTTAAGGTTTAGACAAAACACTAATGTTTCTGCTGTGGCCTTCATAACAGCAGAAAATGAGTGTATCAATGAGCCTATTACTTACTATGAAGCAATCAGTTCTAAAGAAAATGAAGAATGGCATAGGGCAATGCAAGAAGAGATGGATTCTTTGATCAAGAATAAGACCTGGGAATTAGTGAAGAAACCTAAAGATCAGAAAGTTGTAGCATGCAAATGGATTTATAAGATAAAGGAAGGGGTTCCAGGAGTTGAAGACAGAAGGTTTAAGGCCAGGTTAGTGGCTAAAGGATTTACTCAGAAGGAAGGTGTGGATTACACTGAGATTTTCTCTCCAGTTGTAAAACATACTTCTATTAGGATAATGCTAGCTATAACAGCTGCATTAGACCTTGAGCTGGAACAACTTGATGTAAAAACTGCTTTTTTACATGGTTATCTTGATGAAAAGATCTACATGGCTCAACCTTTGGGTTTTGTAGAAGAGGGAAGTGAAGAGAAAGTGTGCCTACTTAAAAGATCATTGTATGGGCTCAAGCAGTCTCCAAGGCAGTGGTACAAGAGGTTTGATGAGTTCATGACAAGCAGTGGGTTTTCAAGAAGTTCCTATGATTCCTGTGTTTATTACAGGGAATATTGTCCAGGCAACTATGTTTATTTGCTGTTATATGTTGATGACATGCTTATAGCATGTAAGCATAAAGAGCAAATAAAGGAGGTCAAAGAATTATTGAAGTCTGAGTTTGAAATGAAAGAGTTAGGAGATGCAAAGAAAATTCTGGGAATGGAGATTTGCAGGGATAGAAAACTTAAGAAGTTGAAGCTTACACAAAGTTCCTATGTGAAAAAGATCTTGAACAATTATAGGATGGAAGGTTGTAAGGCAGTTAAAACTCCTATTGGTGCTCATTTCAAGTTATCTCTTCAAGATTCACCTAAGACAGAACAGGAAGAAAGGTATATGAGTTCAGTTCCTTATGCTAATGTTGTGGGTAGTATGATGTATCTGATGGTTTGCACTAGACCAGATTTGGCATATGCAGTCAGTGTTGTGAGTAGATACTTGTCTTGTCCTGGTAAAAATCACTGGGAAGCTGTGAAGTGGATCCTGAGGTATTTGAAGGGAACTCAGGATTGGGGTTTAGTATTTGGGGATAATGCTAGTGATCAACAAAGGGTGGTGGGCTTTGTTGATGCTGATTTTGCTAAAGATCATGATAAGGGTAGATCAGTCACTGGATATATGTTCAAAATACTTGGTAATGTGGTGAGCTGGAAATCACAGTTGCAGCACATAGTAGCTTTGTCAACAACAGAGTCTGAGTATGTGGCATTAACTGAAGCTGTGAAAGAAGCTTTGTGGCTTAAAGGAATTTTGAAAGAATTGGGAATTAAAGCTAATGTTCCAGTGATCTGCTGTGACAATCAGGGTGCTATTCAGTTATCAAAAAATAGTGTTTATCATGAGAGAACCAAGCATATCAGTGTTAAACTGCATTTCATCAGAGATATAGTGAATAAGAAGCTGGTTGAGATCAAATGGGTCGAAACAGAACATAATATAGCTGATGTGTTCACTAAGTGTTTGCCAGGTTCAAAATTTGATTTATGCCTTGCTGATATGGGAGTTGGTTAATAAAGAGAGGTTGATACTTTGGCTTTAAAGGTGGAGATTGTGAGAATATTAAAGTCAAAGTAGGTCAACTGTTATAAAGTTCTTTTAAGTTTGGAAGGTTAATAAAAGATGAAGGGCATCAGTGCTTATTCCTTATAAGCACAGGGGTTGAAGTTGTTAATATGGGTCATAGTTTCGTTACAAGTTAGTTAGCTGGTGTAATAAAAGGGGATTAGGGCTTGTAATAGAGAACAGTGAGTTCTTATTGTTTCTTTCAATTCATTTGTAATAGTTTTCGTTTCTTGAGAGTAATAAAACAATTGGTGTTGGTGATTGATTATAGTCTGATTCTTGGTGTGTTTTTACAACACATAACTTTAACCATTTATCAGCTATATATGCACTCTATATGAAAGGACCATGCTAGAAATATAGGAACTATATTAAAATTCCAATAACCAACATACCAATCGTAATAATTCTATATAGAAGCATTGGTCTTCGAAGGGCCAGCAAAAACACGAAAATAGCATCCCCATGTAAAGCCGAGGTAACCGTAACACCAGCAAAGTTATCGTGAACAGCACAGAGCATTGACCCTTGTAATTTTGGCAAGTTATTAAGATTCTATGGGTTAGAACAACAAACTGAAGTATCCATATCACTGCCATAAATGTAGAAAAATAACAACCAAAATTAAACAAATTTAGAAAGCTTTAATTGGCCTCTACTAAAACTCAAATATAACAATTTACAATACACTTAAGACTGAAATGAAAATGCATACTCATTAAGACATGTATGATAAGTCAATAATTTGGAAAAAAACACTAATACATACCTGCATAGAGTAATAACAACTAACGTTGAATGATAACGAATTGGAAAATTGTAAGCTAAAATAATCGAAAGAAAACCAACCAAAAAAGTTGTATGTTAATGATGTTGTTCGTATGAAACCCATGGTCAGAGATGAGCAAATAATACTGGGTACCGGTACCGAATTTCCCGAACCGAAGGATCCTTAGTACCAATTCGGTACCAACTTTTGGCGTTCCTAGTACCGATTTCAATACCTATGTCTCATTAATATAGAGCCGAACCCGGTTTAAACAGCTACGGGTATTTAGTCTAATATAACCTTGATAACATAAACACATCCAAACAACATTAGTCAAAATAGGAATAGCTAATTGGCTCATTAATGAGAGATGGTTTACTGGTGCTTGAGTTGTAATAAACGTTTTAGAATGAAAAATGTTTATGAACTTACATTGCCTTTACCTCATCAAGAAGCTCCTTATATGTCAATTAAGTACAGATAGGAAGGGTTCCCATGTTCAATCAGCTTGCATAGCCCAGAAGCCACGGTAATGACGAACACACAAACAAAAAACATACATTCAGGTCCTTCTCAGGACCGCTCGTAGCACCATTTCCTGCTGGAATCGCCTTGTCTTTTTTCGCTGTCACAACGTAGTTCGTAACCACGTTTCCAGACTGAATTGCTGGTTTGGCGTTGTGGCTGGTCAGGATCAACTGATTTTGTTAACCATTCCTGAGATAAAATAGTTCACGACAAAGAATAGCTCAAGGTTCAGATAGAACTACGGCTTTGCAGACAGTGAAATTGAAGACTTCAGATTTATGAATCTCAACAAATCAAAGCATAGAATAGCACCAGCTGATGATGTACCTGATTTAGCTTTTCAGCATTGATTGTCCAGAGATCCAAAAGTATGTGAAGAAACCCTAGTTCACTGCCTGTGTTCATCTGTTAGCCGTCTGCGACCTGATCTGCGTTCATCATGTTTTATAGTGATAAGAGAGTAATCTCCAAACATACCTGACATGATTTTTTGAATAGTCTCCTCTAATAGAGCTGACTCTGCTGACCCTGAAAACACAAATAATCTAGTAAATTTTTAAAAACAATTTAGTGTTGCAAATAGAAGTGGCAAGATAGCTGCGGAGGGTAAAAGGGTGAATAAAGGTTCAATTTGAGATGAGCCATTTTGGTACAGGTCAAAACGTCTAGGGCAGCTTGACCCACAAAAACATCTGTGTAAACTTCAAATTTACAATTAATGTCTAATATATGATTACCCAATCTAAATTCTATAAATAAAATGATTTTAGGTATCGATCCAGCTGCTTCTTGGTGGTGATCTCATAACCAGTTGGAGTAGTGAACACAATCATATTTTTCTTTGGTGTCCCTGTTTTCTTTGGCAAGAACTGCATATTAACAAAACAACACCATGACTTAGAAACAGGAGAAAGTTGTGGTAACAAATCAAAATTTATAATTCAATCAAAGAGCTATCCACACGAAAAGAACCCAAAACAATTCAAGTACTAACCATATGTCATGAAATATTAATTATTCTGGTTATTGTATTTAAACTGACCGGAAGTTTACTTGATACTTACCGAATTCGTGTTTGGTTCCTTGTCGACGCTGGAACTCCGAGGTTACCATCGTACACATATCTCAAATGGACTGATGTTTGTTTTTATTATCAGCATTCTTACGAACAACCTGATGGTATTGATCAATGTTGAAGAAATTCTAACCTTAAAATTCAATTCTCAAAGAAATTATATTTAACTCCTAAATTGATTCACAAATTTTACAATACTATGAATTGATATCATCCATTTGCTCTAATATACAAAACTATGAGAAACCCCTGACCTGAACAAAATCACATTCTGGTTGCCGATTGTTGTATAAACAGAACATGCAGGTAAAGAGGGCTTACCTGAACTTTGGCGGATCTTCGTCGGAGGGTTGGGCGTCGCCTAAAGCACTGGTTGTCTCCTTTCTAACCAAAACGGTCGTTGGAAGCCTAAACTCCAATGTCTTTGCTGCCATGTTGAACCAAATCCCCTTTGCGGAACACCTCCGCCTCTCTGGATATCCCGGTAACTCTAGCCGTCGTCATTCAGAGGCGCTGCTAGTAGTTGCTGTAAAATCGTCGGCCTGATTCTCTCTTATGTCATATTTTATCTTCCCTCGTGTTTATATGAATAACCTAACACCACACATTCATTCGTGAGAGGCCACAATGTGCCACTATTCATTTCCGTTTGTCTATTAACATATAGTAAAGTAATTTTTGGAACAAATGAAATATTAATCATGAACATTTAGCTGAAAAATGAATGTAATGATGAATTAGCACATAAATTTGAAACAGTTGGTATCAAAATCAACTAAATAACAAAAAAACCATGTGACTCTCCCAACAACACTCCTCCTTAATCGCTCTCAATATCAACTGCTCCTTAATTGTCGATTGTAACAGCAACATATATCTGTAATAATCGAAATCGAAACACACCAAAAAAATCAAATTACCTCGAATCAGTTGTAAACCCTCACTGTCACCTTGAATCCACCGTCACCGTCGTCATCAGCGGCGGACCTCAAAGCAGCCGCCGTGTCTCAAAACCCTAGAAACAACCGTTGTTATCGCCGGAGTATAATGGACGTCGGGAGGGCTTGGGTGTTGACGATGTTCCTTCATGCGCTATCTCTTCTTTGTGTCGCCCCCACTTTCTCTCTGTTAGTTTTCATGCGTGACGGGTTTTTGAACAACGGAGAACAGGGCGGTGGGTTTTTTAGTGGGTTTTGGATGCGTGGCAAGAGTGATTGATAGAAGCCCGTACATGTGGCATGTAAAAGGTTGGCCCAATAGATGGTTGACACCAGAAGTCACTTACTATTCATTCAGTTTCTCTATTATCAGATATAGATTTGCGGTAGATCAGGATTTTATTTCATGGATGCTGATAATTTGTGTTTGGATATCTGAAGAAACACTGACCTGAACGGTAAGGCTCCGACGGAGACTTCAACTCTTGGCGAACCGAACAGCTGGCTGCAAAACAGAACACCGTTAGGACTCGTTACAGGAATGAGGTTATTCCTGTAACCACCCTCCGGCGTGAGAATAAGTCTCGGTATTTAGGAGTAAGAAGGTATGTAGAGAAAAAGAGTTAGCAAGAGCAGAATGTCCATACCTTTGATGTTTACCTCTATTTATAGTTTACGATTAGGGTTTCCCATAAGTTAGGAGATAATCCGATGAGTTAGGGATTTGCATAATCTTCCCAAAATATTGGGGATTCGGTTACTTGGTTTATCCATGCAGAATTGAACATTCTAGAATAAACGTGATTATAAGTGATTATTTATAATAAAATAATAGGTGATGACCGGGTCGGGTTAGCCGGTCCGGGTCATACCTCGTCATGTCCCCCCAGTCAGAAGTTATGGAATGAAATTCATGAGATCGTACTTAAAAGAAGAAAAAGTCAAAATGCACCCTGGGCACATATTTCTCAAGTGAGAGTACAACGCTTTTTTTTTTGAATTATGGCGGTGATGTGAAAAGGTGTGTCAGTTGGGTCATCATTAGGATGACAGTTGTACACGTCCTGAACGGCCACGCGTCACCATCTCGTTGGTGTTTCCCTTTGAATTTGAAAAGTTGTTTTACCTTTTCCATAAGTAGCCATTCCGTTTAGGGATTCATATCATTTCCTTTGTTTCTTTCACTGCCTACTACGGTAGCGGATTTACCCCCAAACTCAGGCTTGCTGGGTGGCGGTCTGCGAGGTGGGATCACCTCGGCGGTTGGGAGGACCGTGGAATATCCCCCCCCCCTATAATTTCTTGATTGTGTACCATGTCTTTGAAAATCGGTGAATCTTCCTCAGCACAAACAAGTTTCGATGTTCTTTACTGTAAATGGGGAACGATATCATTCAATAACCTTCTTCAAGAGTATGATATCAAGCCGGAGTGGCATCCGGTGTTGCCATCGGACAAGGACATGGCGTTTCCCTTGAAGCAGGGGAAAATCACTCTGTTTCGTGATTTTTTCAAATTTTGCAATTTCCGCCTTCCCATTACCAAGTTCTGTAAGTCTGTTCTTGACAAATATCAGATTCATATCTCCCAGGTACATCCCCTTGGATTGGCGAAACTCCGTCACTTCGAGTTTGCCTGCCTAAGTTGGGTCATGTCCCTGAGATTTTGGTTTTTAGGGCTTTTTTCATGCTTGTTTGGAAATCCCCCCTTTTCACCTTCGATCGACGGGACATCAGTGTGTCTTGCCTGAGAAGCGTTCCTTCAAGCTCTAGGGATAAAGATTGGAAGAAGAAATTCTTCTATATAGACGCTGGTGTCATCTCCGGGGAGATGCACTGGAGAGAGATGACTCCTAAGGAGAATTTTAAAGATGATGGTCAACCTGCTGATGCATACATAGAGAATGCTCTGTTTAAGAAACTTAGTAAGCACCCCTCCAAGTGTCAGGTGATTCTTGAGGGTGCACTCGTGCTAGTTGGAATGAGTTTGCAATGGCGTGATAGCCGATTGTACCCGGTCTTTGAGAGGTCTAATCATAGTAAGTGCCTTCCGGTAGAAAATTAGTAAGTGATTTTTATGCTAACGTACTGATTAGTTGAGTGAAAACAGGTGATTGGTCTTTGTTTGACTTTGTGGATCCTCCCCGGAATGATGCTTTGTGGTCCGTGGATTGCGTGGTTGGGGAGCAAGAAGCTAGCGTGATGAAGATTCACATTGAGAATTTCCTTCTTCCCGCTATCATAGCGGATTCCTCTGCTCAGCTTGTCAATCCGCCCCCCAGCGGTGGGGGTGAAGTATCCCTTGGAGGAACCAAGAAAACATCCCGTATAAAGATAACCGAGAAGAAGAGTGCTGCCATCGTGGCGGCCGCCTCTCCTGTGGCGGCTGATGTGCTTATGGTCCAGGAGGGTGTCGTTGTTACTTCCGCCCCTGCTATCGTTAGCCCCCGCCCTTCGTTAAAGAGGCGTAGGACAATGCCTTCTTGTCAACTTTTCAAGCAACCAAAACAGCCTTATTATTACACGCTGGTATGTGGTTGTGTTTGTCTATGTAGGATTTGGTTCTTTCATTTGTTCTTAAATGTTTGCTTTGATACAGATACTCTTGCTGTAGCCCAAGTTGAAGGTGGGTCCTCAATGCCTTTGACTTCTGAGGAAGTTGGTACTTCCACCATTGGCGGTCAAAGTGTGTCCCTTATTGAGCTGATATCCCAGGAAAGTGTGCTTTCGGTTAGCTCTCCTATGCCACCGCCCTTGTTTACCACATCTGTTGTGATCACTTCCAATCCTGCTTCGACATCATTGGTTTCCAGTTCCACCCCAGCGTTGATATTTGATTCTCCCCGGGGTGACTTCCCCATTTCTGGGGGGAAAATGCCTGCCATTTCCGCTGTGGGTGAGTCGACTAGTGCCAAAGATACAACCGTTAGTGACACTGGTGGATCAAGTGGTAACTTTGCTGAGGAGGGGGTCGGTTTGTTTGACGATCTATATTTCCTTCCTGTGTGCTGGGATCCTAATGCCCAGGATAAACATTATCAGCCTAAGTGGAAGATAGAAGAATCTTCTAGGCTTGTTTTCCCCCAGTTGTGCATCACTGGGTTGAGCGGACATATCCGCCTGCTGAATCTGCTTATGTTGAGGGGCTGGACAACGAGCATCTAATGAACACAACCATGGTGGATGCTGTTAGTGGACCCAGGAGGCTGGCTGAGATCAGGCGTCGATGGATGCACGACAATAATGAACTACGTCAGGCGCGGATGACCATGCAAGATTTGGTGGATGAAAAGGGGCGTTTTGAAAGTCAACTTCATGCTACCGGTGTCAGGGATAGCCGGTTCTTGTTAGAGAAAAATAAAGCTTAAGATGATCTAAAACGTGTAACTGCCAACCTTGCTGAAGAAAGGGTAGCCTGGGCCCGCGATATAGCGGAAAAAGAGCGTATAATTTCTCGTGCTAAAGCCGTTCAAGAGGAATTAGAACGTAAAGCTATTAACGAAGCCCGAAAGGTTAGATCTAAGTTATCCGCTGAGGTGGCAAGATACCGTATTGACACCGATTTTGTTTATCAGGTGCAGGAGAGATACCAGGACTTGACTCTCGAGCTGGAGGCGTCCGAGGCCAAGGCACGGGATAAACACGTTGAGTTTGAGGAGCGTGAAGAAAAACTTAGAGAGCTTCAGCAAATCTGTGACAACCTTGTCTCCGAGAAGAATCAACTTCTTCAGGCTTCTTCCTCCCAGCAGGCGCGTCTTAAAGAGGCTGAAAATGGCTGGTCTGCAAGGTGACAGGAACTGGCTGATCTCCCAAGGCCTGGTTGGTGCCTTCGAATACTTACACCAGTCCGAGCCCTTTGTTACCATGCTGGATCGTTTGTCCACCGCTGCCTATAAATCAGGCCAGCATGTTTCCATTTATGAGGGTTATGTCAGCTGTCATCAAATGAACAGGGTTACCCCCGAGTTTCAGGAGGCGTGGGGTAAACTAACAGCGGATATGGCAGATGAACTTGAGGTGGTTTACAATGATCCTCTCCCGGCATATGCTGAGTTGACAAGCAAAGTGGACGAAGATGGCATGGAGTCATTACACCGTATGCTGGAGGTGGCGGATGAGTTAGAAGAAGAATAGGTGTTTGCTTGTCTGCTTTTTGTACTGTTACTTAGATATTTTGTAAAAACTATATTTTGTTGGGGTGCGTGTGTCACACCCCGAATTATCAGAGCATTGGCGTGACTGGACTGGTATCTTCATTGCACAGCGGAAGCAAATAAGTTAAGACTTCAAGAAATTGAACGCCCACTAAGTACTCGACTCTTCATGGTTCTCTTATTCCAACCGTGCCTTAACTTTGAAATGCAACCTGAGAAAGAAACATGCGAAAAATCAACATAAAGTTGAGCGAGTTCATAGTTTGTTTGTAAAAGATTTGAAATAAATCTTTTTGAATAACCGGTTTTTGAAGTATTGTTGAGAAAACGAATTTAAAATCATTTTCTTGTCATGTTATACAGAAACTTTGTATGAAAACATGGTATGTATCTTGTATAATTCAAGTATTTCTGTATGTATCATGTATAAATCAAGTATTTCTGTATGTATCAAGGTTTTCTTGTGTAAATCAAGTATTCTTGTATGTATCATGTTTTCTTGTATAAATCAAGTGATCTTGTATGTATTAAGGTTGTTAATGGGTTGCAAGGCCATTAACATGTGACACGACATAGGAAGTCACCAAACCATAGGCATTTTTCTGTAGTCGATTCACGACTGAGACACAAAAACACTACTTGGTTCTAGTTGTCACCAAGAGTGGGGCTGCCCTACACCCGTTAGATCTAACCTTTTGTTCTGCGGTCTAAGTATGTACACGATTAATGGTGCTTATGGTACCCTATTCGTGACACGATTTCTCGTATCATTCCTCAAAACGCATCATACTTGGTACTAGTGATCACCAAGAGTGCTTCTTGTTTATGTATTCATCATATCAAGTATCAATTTTCAGTTCTTGTATTCATTATATCAAGTATCAATTCTCATGTGTTTGTATACTCTTGTATTTGTATTTTCTCGTAGTTTAGAAAACTAGAATTCGTGTGTAAACGCTTGTTTGAAAAACCGGTATAAAACATAAGCTTTTCGTAAACCATTTGTGTCAGTTAAAACTTGCTTGTAAAATGGTTTAGAAATATGTAATTCTTGTATGCTTTGCAAAAAGTGCATGTCTTTCCACCCCGAAAACATTTATAAAAATGTAAAACCGTAAAAAGGTGGGGTTATGAACTCACCTGAATATTCCTGTGCAAAGCTAGCTAATTACGACTTCGCGATGTCGTTTCCAAGATTTGACTTGCTAGCGTGCATTCTACAATATTCCTAACACGGAATATCTAATAAGTTTCTAAATAACGCAGTAACTAACTACGTGTAATCGAGCTCTACCGAATCGTTATTCGAACGATTTGACGGTAAATTGCCAACTTAAAAGAAGCGAAGAAGTTATACTTGTTAGCTCGTTTTAAGAAGTCGTATGTTGAAATAAAGGAATATTCGTATGAAAGTAATATATAATAAACTCGTATTATATATATCGCGTCTTGTGTATATTTGCCAAAAATATACGTATATGCCGTTTCGGCGTTTGTAATAAATATAAAAAGTTATATTTATTTTGCGAAAGTATCATCAAGTTGTTTGAGTTTGAAATAAATACACAACTATATTTATTTTATACAACAAAGTCGTGTTGTTTGATATTCGAAATAAATATATAATCTATATTTATTTTGTAAAAGGATACGAATTAACGACGTTCGAAATAAATATAACATTATATTTATTTGTAAAAGCGTTTGGAAATATCAAGGTTTGAAATATTATAGACTCGATTTCCATTAAGTGTCGTTTTTGAAACTATAATACGTGTCGTGTTTACGAATTTTTCTCGAAAAACGGGCAGAGTTTCCTCTGTTTTTGGACGCCCCGACAACACAAGTTGTCGTTATTTTTCAAGATTCAACAATTATTCAATCAAATTATATAACTTTCACCAAACATGTCAAAATTTAACTATATTCTAGTTGATCGGTTCGAGCTCGTTTTCACGAAATAAATAAAACTATATAAATAACGAACTAAATCGTGCCGTTAATCTTTACCACTCTTCGCGTGCCGATCCGTCGACTGAGTTGACCAGGTTTGACCGAGTCAACTCGGTTTGACCGAGTCGAATCAAACCGCGAACCGCCGCTGACTTATGTTGACCGAACCGAACCCGTTGATCAGTTCTGACCCGAGCCGAATCTGTTGACCGAGCCGTTGACTGCTGACTTTTGTTGACTGAAGTTGACCCATGGCTGAACCGAACCAAAGTTAACTTTGACTCGAACTGTTTATACCCGATCCTAATGTAAATCATCATCTCCATCATTAGCAGAAAACAATAATCACCATCATCGTCCTTTATTTAAAAAAAATAAAAATAAATAAATAAAGGAAGCAGGGGGCGGGTGGTCTGTACCGGAATACAACTCGAACTCGAACCAAACTCAAACCAGAACATCATCTTCATCGTGAAATTCGCCGGATAATGATACGGACCGCCGGACTCTGACAAGGACCGCCGGACAATGTCGCCGACCGCCGGTCCGCCGGCCCTCTCTCTCTCTCCCCGGTCATCCTCTCTCTCCTCTGCTCACTCTCCGTTTCTCTCTGCTCGTTACCGCCGCCGCACCACCACCGGACTGTGGTGGTGGTGGTCTGTTGCCTGGATCGAAAAAGGGGAGGGGGTTGCGTGTTGTGTGCGATTGGAGAAGAAAGGGGAACCGAGAGGGAGTAGAGGTGTGTGGGAAAGTTGTAGTGATTCTGATTAGGGCCTCATTTTAGTAAAGATGGCATGTGGGTTTCCTTCAAAAATGCAGAGAAAGGAAGATGGGCACTGCTGTTGTATGCGTGTGTGTGTGTTTGGATGAGGTGCAAGTATAAGTGAAAAGGGTATGGGTTTTATAGACTTTCATGTGGGTATAGACTAATGTTCTTTTCTTTTGTCTTATGTGTTAAGATCTATAGAGATCTTATGTAATCTTGTTGAGATTTTAAGCAGATTTTGCAAAGATCTTGTAGGGATTTTGCCTATTATGTGTAGGTTTAGGCTTGTGGGTTTCGGGCTTGGGCCCAGGGCCCACAAGTCCATCTCACGTGTATGTGGTCCGTAATTTCTACGGGACCCGCTATCGCAACCCAAACTCCATAAGCACAAATATATTCGTGTAACCTCCATATTTGTTGGCGTTGTCAGTATTTCGTACGGTATCAGTCCGTTGTCGTTTGATGTTTCGCAGATTCCATGCGAATCCTCATTCGCGTACTGTATAGCTGAACAAACGTTTCTGGGCACTCCAAGGGCCTGGTTAAGTTAATTAGTGTCGTAAGCACTATTTGTTATCGCGTTAATCGCCAGTTAATTACGTAATTATGAGCCGTAAATTACCGGTTGTCACAGCGTGTTAGCACTTGATGTTATCAGGGACAATTAATGAAATCCATAATTACGGTAGCGCCGCTGTTCATAAGGTGGCGATTTGACGTTAACCATCATGACTTCTTATATCTCCTTTAATTATGCTTTCGTCATCAACGTCATCTCCTTTTAGTCTTTATATATAATCAATCATTTTTACCAAATTTGGTAAGTGTAACATGAGTCGAAAATACCATCTTCGGAAAGTTTCCGACATTTTGCAAACCCTTGACGTTGCCGAAACCATGGTTCGTCTCCGGGATAAAGTGCCGGAAAAGACAGCAGAGTGTGGGGAGTTTGCAATGATTAGCTCTCCCGACACTGTACCTTTTATGAATTTGTCTGGCAAGGGTATCAAGGATGATGGCCCTTCCATTGTTGGAATCTGTGCTGGTGTAGGTGTTGTGTCATTGACAGCAGACGCCCTGGTGCAAGCTTTTCCACCTGACCGGCTACGTCGATGTAGAATGGTATACGAACGACGTCAAAGTGGTCGTCGATGTATAAACCCGGTTGGTGCTCTGAGGATGATGATTGCTCCGACTGGTGAGGGGGATGATGACAACTTGATCATCGATCCTCACCCTTTGGATGTGACAACTGCCAAATTTGCATGCATCCGTACACTTAATTAATCTTGATTAATGTTTAATGATTGTGCTGAATTACAATTAATGACTAGAACTGCTTTCTGATTACTGCATCATACTTACATGTGCATCACATATTGCAAATAACATATCATTGATTGCATACAAACTTTATTAACACGAATGATGCACAAGACACAGTTAGCACAGTTAGCGGATAACTCAGAAAAATGCTGACGGGATTCAGCACACAGTCAGACAATACAATGAGACACAGAATGAGCCAGAAACCAAGTATTACACTAGTGTAGTGTGTAGGAAAGTGAGGATCACAAAACTGCTTTTCTAGGTGATAGTTTAAGTGCCGGTAAGTGCCTAAAACTCACATAAAGTGCTGAATTCAGCACAATTCAGCAAAAATCAGCATTTTAACATGCTAATATTATGCAGAAAACATGGTTAAATGGTCCTGAATGCTTTCCTAAGTGTCGGGAATTAAAAGTGTCACGAAAGGGTACCTAAAGAACACTAAACGGTATAGTTTAGCACTTTAACGAACCGGTATCTAACCGAACAACCGGACACTACCTGAAACACCAAAATTACACTAGAAACATTGTTTTAATATTTCTGAGCTAGTTATGATCCCTGAACACCCTAACACACTATATAACACTATAATACATTAAACAATAAACACCACACTTAAAATTTAAACTAGATTGTAACTTAATGGTTTAAACCTACACTATACCCCCCCCCACCTATCTTACGGCCCCAAACAAGGCCCCACCATTGAGATTTCATTTGATTCACCTTGATTTGTTAAAGATCTTGACTTGTACTTTGGAGACACATTGCACATTGGTTAAACATCTAATATTGGTTATATTATAACATGGGGGATTTAGATGCATTATCTCTCAAACACAAAAACACACTTACTCTCCCTCTCCTTCTTCCCCCCTCACGGCCGCAAACAACCACCCCCATCACCACCATCTTCACTTCATGTTCATCCATTCCAAGTTGATCACAAGGTGCTAGAAGGTGTCTAAAGAAGCTTGGTGGCTTTGGAACTTCAAGGACCTCTTTCATTTGCTATTATCCACCACATTTGTCACCTTCATCTTCAAGAGTTCATCCCTTGCCATAGAGCTAGTAGTAAGGCTCTTATAATCCCTTGTTACTTCATATTTTGTTGGTTAAAAGATGATGAACAATGTTAATCATGAAGAACACTAAAGAACATAATCATGAAACTTGAACATAAGCTTGATTTATGATGAAATCTTGATGAAACTAAGTTGTTTATGTTATGAATGCTTGTTGATCATTGATTTGTTTGTAAAAATGATGTTAATCATCATAGCATCTTGCTAAATCATGATTAGAAACATAGTTTAGCAAGATGAGAAATGTAAGAAGATGTAGGATGAAAGATCATCCACCCCTAAATCATGAACTTGAAAAGAATACTTGATTTCTTGAAAAATAATAATCAAAGTGAGTTAATAATCTTATAGATCTAAGATTTATGAATGGTTTTCCAAAATAACCAAGTTAAAAATATGATTCTTAGTAGATCTTGGTTCTTACTTAAATATACACTATTTTTGGTGGTAGAACAAGTGTAGAAACACTTGTGAAACAAGAAGATTTCATAAAGAAATGTTTTTGTAAGACATGTTTACAAGTTGTAAACACCTAAATCTTTCAAGAATGAAGCTTTTAAAGAAGTGAACACATTTTAAAGGATAACTAAACCTACTAAACACACTACCAAGTTACTACAAGTTTTTGTGAAAGTTCAAGTTCATGTTGTTATGTAAATTGCATAATTTTGGCAAACTAATAAGTGTAAGTTGTTTAGGGTTGATTGTTGATTGATTGTAATGGTTTTAAAAAAGAAAATGATATGCTTTGAAAGCATGGACACCTCCATTTTTAGGGGAAATTATGACAAAATTTTCTAAAAATATAAACATTTAGAAAAGTATTTTCAAACAAATATATACAAGTGTATTTTGATCATGAGTTTTCAATATAAACTTTGCCATAATTTTTGTTGCCAAAATACAAATATTGGAGGTTGGTTTTTATAAATAAAAATGGCTAGATATATATTAAAGACACATGTATGAATATTTGTATACTTTCTGTATTAGTTATGTTATGTTAGGGATAAAATAATATAACTTAACAAATACCAAGAATTTACAATCCAAAGTGTTACCAAAAATCACAAGGAATAAACACACAAGTTACACACATAATATTGTGAAACCGAACAAGAAATGTAACTTACCAAATATTCCAGAAAAGATGTTTATAAGTATATTTTTGGTAAATAATATTTTGGACACCGAAAGAATGAAAATGAGATTTTCACAATTATCACAAAGTTATATCATATTTTGACGAAGGAAATATATAATTTTTGGCGATTAAAAATATATATGTTTTCTTGGAATTATTAAGAAAATATAATATTTTTGGGAAAAATATATATTTTTTTGGATAAACTTGAAATACATTATTTTTGGGATAAAATAAGTTATAAATATTTTCTAAGTGAGACTTGAAAATATATTGTTTTGAAACTACAAATATTTTTTTTTTGCCAAAAGAAAAATTAGAAATAATTTTTCTAAGAAATACTTCTTGAACTATATATTTTAGAAATACATATATTGGATACTTGTTAAAGATAATCCACGCCGGAATGTGACACCAGTACATGGCAAGTTATACAAATACAAGAATACGAATACACATGTATGAGATACCCCCATCCTTGGGAAGGAAATACGAATAACAATACTTGAGAAGTATTATTACAAAAATATTGTTTAACAATTATTCCAAAATTTAATAAATATAATTTAAGTTAAAATATTAATTATTTTAACAAATAATTATATACTTGGAATAATAACGAAGACACTTTAAAACGTAACTCAAAGGCACTAATTAATACCAAGTCAAGGCACGACCCGCTCGTCTAATAGACAATAGTACATTGTAGGTAGTCGTGTTTGCTGAAGGGATTGGAGTTACGATTCTGAAGACGCAAGACTGTGAGTTCATGTCCCCCTTTTCTTTTAACTGTTTTCGGTTTTATAACTTATGGGGTGAAAGACATGTTACAAACTGTTTACGAACATTTTATGTGGTATGTTTAGCTAAGGAAGGGTACTGCTTGATCATGTGAGTGGTGGGTATGACACTTAAGGCCATTAATCCTCGTTGTAGGACCGAGGGACATGAGTGATAGATCTATTCGGGTGTAGCAAGCCCTACCCATGCGCACGCCGAATGAGCCATGTGGTGACTATGTCTTATTGACGAAATCTGCTAGGTTTGAGTTTTCCTGCATCACTTCACACATATCATTGGCCTTGCAAACCATTGGTGATCTGTTTTTCCTTGTTGCTTTCATACCGGGATTTATAAACTTACATATATACTTACAATGATTTCAAAGGTTTGCTCATACACACAAACAAACACATGAACTCGCTCAACTTTTGTTGATGTTTTCAAACTACATGTATTTCAGGGAATTAGTAAGTGGATCTGGCGGGCGTCGGAAGTTTTTATGCTGCGTTAGGAATAAAGATGTCATCCATGGTCTTTGAGTTTGGTCAGTGTGTCTTATTCCTGGACGAGACACGTCTTCCAAACCTTGGTGTTATTCAATATCTTTGATGAGTCCTTAATGAACTCATAAACAATTTGTATGGTTTGTAAAACTTGAATTTGAAGTCTACGTTTCAAAACAATGTTGTTATGTTTTAAATTTATTTAATGGATGACGGATCTATGGTTTTTATCATATAGTTGTTGTTATGATTGAATGCAATGGTATTAAGAAAGTCACACCATAATCACGCTTCCGCAAAAGTCAGGGTGTGACAGCTTGGTATCAGAGCTTCGATCGTAGCGAACTAGGATTCTTTCTCGAGTCTAGACTACGATCATTAGGGCTCTCACGAAAATGTTTTTACAAACATGTTTTCATTGCATACACAAAATGCCCAGATCCTGGAAAACAAACATTTTTACAAACAAAAGACACGAAACACATTTCAAAGTTTATGTTTATGGTTCAGTCTGAGAGACTGGGTAATTCAGTTTGGAAAACTAGGAGTTTAGTCTGAGAGACTAGGAGATTCAGTCTGAGAGACTGGGTAATTCAGTTTGGAAAACTAGGAGTTTAGTCTGAGAGACTGGGTGTTTCAGTCTGAGAGACTAGGAAGTTCAGTCTGGGAGACTAGGTGTTCAGTCTGGGAGACTGGGTGTTTAGTCTGGGAGGCTAGGTAGTTTAGTCTGGGAGACTGGTTGGTTTAGTCTGGGAGACTAGGTGGTTTAGTCTGGGAGACTAGGAAGGATAGAAAGTTTCATGAAGAATAATGTGAATACATGATTACATGATGAATTGTCTTTGCTTGCAATACACTAAGTGTTAGTAATTACTATGAATATACATGCTATGATTATTATGTACCGGCACACATGGCACCTTCCTCAGAAAGCGAGTTGTCAGACGTTGACGACCCTATGGCCACCGCCACAAATAATGAGATTGCAACTGCGCCGGAGATGTATACGTCAGACATTGAGAGTGACCCTGACATGCTGACCAAGGGCGAGGACGACTTTCAACCGTTCGCACTACCAGACTTTGGTGATGATTTACCCTTGCTGATGGCTTCCTTAACGAGGATCCCTCTGTCATTCTTGTTTCGGTCCATGACCACCTTATCTTTGGTTACCCCGATGGCGAGCACATTGTGGCTCTGATCCTCGACACCGTACCTCTTGTGGTCATACTTTCCGAGGCTTGGCCATTCGATGATCTGTATGATGATGTTGATTTGTTTATTGATGGTCCTCCTGATGACGCCCAGGATGATGGAAAGTTAGACGAGAACGTTGTTACTAATTTCACTTCTTGAGATCCCTGTTATCAAGCTATCCTCTGATTCTAGTATACACTCAATTTCAGACTCCTTTGAGTCTGTGACATTTGCGGCCTTACAGACGGCCGGATTGCAGCCTTCTACTACTGACTCAGACGACGACATCGTTATGACTACTGCACTATCACCTGCTCGAGATCCCACACCTTTATACGACCCAGAGCCTGCTCCTAAGCCAGCTCCTGTTCCTTTTGGGTCAGCTTGATGTAGCACCTGCTAATCCTAAGCCCTTGCTTGATCATTACGCTGTTTCTTTTGGTTTACCAGACATTGCACCCCTTATACCTGACCCAGTACCTACACCTGATGATCTTCTCTTTTGTTGAGACATTTGTTCCTGCACCCGCACCCGCTGATGTTACTCCTCTTCCCGTATGGAGACTGACGTCCATTGCACCGACATGCCTAACAGGACATACCCGCACCCCGGAAAGGTACTCCAGGTCAGCACCCGCATGACAATCCTTTTGCTGTAGCAGCATTTCCCCCGACCTCACAGGCTGCACCGTTTGCTCCTTTCAATACTTCACCGATGGACGAGCCATTCCGATGGTCCCTACCATACACTATGCTGATTTCAGACCCCTGCCACCTCTCACATTATGGAGGCTATACACAGAATGTGTTGCTCCTGTCATATCAGCTACAGTTTGAGGTTATGAGTCACAGAATTTTGGAGCTTGAGCTGACACCACGTCCTCCACCCTGTCTATTGCCAGTATACTTTGGTCCTCCACATTTATCAAAGATTCCTTTTGCACTCTCACTTGCTGCTATTACACCTTTCCCAGGTTTTGATTCTCGTTTCCTTACTATCAAGCAGCAGATCAGTTAATTACTTCGAAGTGTATACAAGCTCGAGGAGGAGCTCACGCATGTTAGCAGTTTGCTTTTCCTCCCTCCTCCACCTCAGTCACCAGTATAATTGGTTTCTGGATTTATGCGGATTGCATTACTTTTGAGTAAAGACACTACTAAAGAGCCGAGACTGTGGAGACTTTTGAAGACCACTTTTGACTACGTGATTTTGATACACTGATATACTTATTGGACAAGGGTAGGGTGACCCTGCGTCCCTTTTGATGTGATACACTTTGTAGACAATGTGATTATGGTCGGAAAATAATGGAAGCCCAAACGTCATATTCCCCATTAAACATGTAACAATACTTTGTGATCAATGACTAATGGAAGCTCAGTCGCTATGTCCTCACTAAGCACATTGTTGATCTGCGTGTTTGTGCTATAGTTGTGATGCTACGTGCTTGCTTGTTATGCTCTTATTAAATATGTTCACACCTACAAGTTTGTGCTATAATTATGATGTTATATGATTGCTTGTTATAATGACTGCGTATATACGAATGTAAATACACCTCCTAGGTCTTATTCGTGCTTATGTGCTTGTGTCCTTAATAAGACCTGACCTAACCAATCTCCTTCTTAGAAGATGTCGCTTCAAAGGAACACCGATACCAACGACCCCCTACCAACGACAGAGGCGGAATTACGAGAACACATCTCACAAGCCATCGCACAGCACGAGACCCTTCGCTCCGAACGCAGCGGAGGTACCTCAGGAAATAACCCACCTAACGGCTGCACCTACAAGCAGTTCTTGAGCTACAAACCTCGAGACTTCGACGGCACTGGGGGTGCCATAGCTTTTGTACGTTGGGTTGAGAAGACGGATTATGTTTTGCGATTAAGTAAATGCGCCCCCGAACATCAGGCCACGTACATAGCTGGACTATTTCTAGATAGGGCTCTGTCATGGTGGAACCTTCAGGTTCAGACATTGGGTGAGACTGTTGCGTATGCTTTGACGTGGGACGAACTGAAAGAACAGATGCGTAAAAGATATTACTCGAGGGCAGAAGTCCAGAAGTTGGAGACTGAACTGTGGAACTTGAAAATGGAAGGTTCAAAGATATCTGAGTATGTACAAAGATTTCACGATTTATCACAAGTTGCTTCGCATCTGGTGGAACCAGAGTTTAAGAGAATCGAACGCTTCATCGGGGGATTGGCACCTCAGATTCTAAGCCTGGTAACAACATCTAAACCTCCAATGATCACCGATGCTATCGACTTAAGTGTGGCGCTCACTGAAGAAGCGGTTAGACTAGGAAAATTTTCCACGTCGGAAGAGAAAAAGGAGACTCCTGTAGAGTCAACTGGAGACAACAAGAGAAAGTTCGCAAATTTCAAAAAGGTTACTCGGGCGAGTAACAAGAAGAAGGCCAAAAGGGAAAAGACTACATGGGTATCCTACCTAAGTGCGACAATTGTCGACGTTATCATATCTGGCGATGCAGATATGGAAAATGTGAAAACTGTGGCAAAGTGGGGCATGTCAAGGAGACTTGTAGGCAAGGTACTGAACGTGGAAATGGAAACCTAGACGGTAGCGAGAATCACAGAGGAAACAACAACAGCAACAATTATCAGGGAGGGACGAGTGACAAACAAAAGCGTGCTCAAAGTTGTTTTAACTGTGGAAGCAAAAAGCATTTCAGAAAATATTGCCCTAAAACAATCAGGCACAAGGATGAAAGCTCAACACCGGAGCTAGGGAGACACACCAAGAATCCAAGCGTGGATATTGGTACGTCCCATATTACTCAACGTTATGCATCTGTGCTGCTAGATACTGTTGCAAATTTTAAGCTTCGCATCTCTAGAGTTTGAGAGTATACTTGGTTTAGTAGCAAGTAAGTTAGATAACCCGCACTCGATAGAACTAGCTAATGGGAAGCTAGTGGAAGCCAACAAAGTAATTGGAAACGACAAGATAGAACCCGGAGAGCGTGAGTTTACGCTTGATCTACTGCCAGTTGAGTTGGGAAGCTTCGACGAGGTAATTGGGATGGATTGGTTGTCGAGCGATCGAGCGGAGATTGATATCCGCATCCCGATGGCGAACGAAGAAACGATCGTGACTCATGAAGCAGGATACGCCTCTACAAATTACTAATTGCTTGAAGGCACGAAAGCTGTTGCGTAAAGGATGTGTTGTTTTCTTGGCCCATGTCGTGGACAGGGGAGCCGAAGAACCAAAACTCGAAGATATCCCTGTGATAAGGGAATATCCTGAAATCTTCCCCGAAGACTTGCCAGAATTATCTCCTCAACGACAAGTCGGATTTCGCATCGATTTAATTCCAGGCGCCGCACCTGCAGTCAATGCACCTTAGCGACTTACACCTTCGGAGATGCAAGGATTGTCAGTGTAGCTTCAGTAGTTGATAGAGAAGGAAGTTAACAGACCAAGTTTCCCGTTTTGGGTAACCCCAGTTCTGCTCGTCAAGGAGAAGGACGACGATTTTCAAATGAGCATCAACTACCAGGAGCCGAACGCGCTAACCAACAAGAGTCGGTAACTCTTGCTGAGGATTAACGAATTATTTATTTAACCAACTGTGAGGATCCAACTACTATTTCATGACTGATCGATGATCGAGTGTCATTAGCTGTGAATTCAGAAAAAAAAAAGAAAGTATACCGGGGAAATTGTGGGACAATAACTTGTTTTATACATGCACAAAAATTGTGTTTCCTACACAATGCACAAAACAGTTTTACACAGAATACGAAACTTTGAGAATCTAGAAAACATGTACTTAGGACCTTTGGGAACCCAGGTCCAAATTCGTAAAGGTTGTTGCTTAGGAACCAAACTTGTTAACTCAAGCAAACCCCATTATCCTGACATATATGCTATTTCAGTTAACCAAACAGAAAATACTCAAATTTCTTTTGTTGAAATCTTCACTTTTGCTTCTAGCGGGTAGATGTTTGCATCTCTACTCCCCTTAATGGTAGTTGCATCGCGTTAATTTTCTTCGCTGAGAGCGAACACACATTTGCTTCGAATACTTGGTCATTTCTTCATTTTAGCAGATACTCATTGTTTCATTACTTGGAAACTTATATGTTACGCATGCACCATTTGCTACGCATGCGGTTTCATTTCGAATAAACGCTTCATTGAAGTTCAAATATTGTTTTGCTAAAGCTAACTATTGGTTTATGATTTGAATAACCTACATTATTGTAATTGTTGGCTCTTTTACTACCAAGTTAACACACTTTCTTGAAACTTCTGTTATTTCAAGTTACATTCATGGTTTATCTTTGTAACCATGCCGAGATTCCCTTGTTGATACATACGTTTATTGTCGGGTTACGCTGAAACCAAGTTCAATTGCTTGAACTTATCCATTTCGCATATTCAATTTAAGACGCCATATGATGTATTGAGAGCATCATATTCAAATATTTCTGCAAAGGTTCTTTTGTTTCGAGTCATAGTAGACTTGATTGGTCTACAACTCCACTAAATTGTTTGTTGGTTTCGATACCTTACGGTGATACTTTCACAAAATTGAAGCTTGCGCTAATTTGGGTACTCACTTCATACACGGATTTAATTGTTTATTCATTAACTTTCTCTAAAATCCGTCTTGTTTATCACGATTAAAGCGGTCTTAACACAGTTGTGTGTTAAGGCAATGGTACATAGATTCATTTCATATCACAATGTACCTCCTAACGATTCTTTCATTGTCGATCGAATGCCTTGCGGTACTTAATACTTTTTCATCTTCGATCAAAAACAGTGGCTCTTTGATGTTCCGTATTCAATTGAAAACTCTATGACATTGTGTAAATCAAATCTTCAGGTTGTTCCAGTACACTTTCATTTGATTTCAAACACGGTGAACTTGTTCGGTCACCGCTATTATTGAAATATGTCAATTACGACACCTTGTGGTGTCATTACAAAATTGTAGCTTGTGCTAATCATGGTCAACCGTTTCACACAAAACTACACATACTTTTGTTTGACCTGTCATTTAAACATTCCTACTGCAACTACGAATTAAGACAATAATACACCAGATTCGCTTGTGTTTCATTCAGTGTATTTTCGCAATTCAAGAATGTCAACACACTAAATTATCCCTGTATTTGTTCGAAAGTTGACAGATCATTTTCATGTTACTATCACCTGCGAGTTGTTGAATTTGAGTTCATATAGCGGATGCTATGGTTTGTGAAAACTCGTTTGCTTATTGTGACCGATTGTTTGAGAATCCATCAGTCAAAACTCCTTTGTTGCACCCCTGTTAACTAAGTTACACTAGATTCTACATCTATACATCTCGTGTCCTTTGACATCAAATGCTAAGAGCACATACCTTTTAACCATTGGATTCGTGTTGTTGTAATATATTCTTGGATTCACCTGATACGAATAAGAATTGATTCGGTTTTGTGGTTATCTACCTCAGTATTATTCATATACATACACGCATAATGTAACCCTAAGGAGTTAAGGTAGTATAAATTTCGAGGACGAAATTTTCTTAGCAGGGGAGAATGTGACAACTGCCAAATTTGCATACATCCGTACAATTAATTAATCTTGATTAATGTTTAATGACTGTGCTGAATTACAATTAATGACTAGAACTGCTTTCTGATTACTGCATCATACTTACATGTGCATCACATATTGCAAATGACATATCATTGATTGCATACAAACTTTATTAACACAAATGATGCACAAGACACAGTTAGCATAGTTAGCGGATAACTCAGAAAAATGCTGACGGGACTCAGCACACAGTCAGACAATACAATGAGACACAGAATGAGCCAGAAACCAAGTATTACACTAGTGTAGTGTGTAGGAAAGTGAGGATCACAAAACTGCTTTTCTAGGTGATAGTTTAAGTGCCGGTAAGTGCCTAAAACTCACATAAAGTGCTGAATTCAGCACAATTCAGCAAAAATCAGCATTTTAACATGCTAATATTATGCAGAAAACATGGTTAAATGGTCCTGAATGCTTTCCTAAGTGTCGGGAATTAAAAGTGACACGAAAGGGTACCTAAAGAACACTAAACGGTATAGTTTAGCACTTTAACGAACCAGTATCTAACCGAACAACCGGACACTACCCGAAACACCAAAATTACACTAGAAGCATTGTTTTAATATTTCTGAGCTAGTTATGATCCCTGAACACCCTAGCACACTATATAACACTATAATACATTAAACACTAAACACCACACTTGAAATTTAAACTAGATTGTAACTTAATGGTTTAAACCTACACTATACCCCCCACCTATCTTACGACCCCAAACAAGGCCCCACCATTGAGATTTCATTTGATTCACCTTGATTTGTTAAAGATCTTGACTTGTACTTTGGAGACACATTGCACATTGGTTAAACATCTAATATTGGTTATAAGTATAACATGGGGGATTTAGATGTCATTATCTCACACACACAAAAACACACTTACTCTCCCTCTCCTTCTTCCCCCCTCACGGCCCCAAACAACCACCCCCATCACCACCATCTTCACTTCATGTTCATCCATTCCAAGTTGATCACAAGGTGCTAGAAGGTGTCTAAAGAAGCTTGGTGGCTTTGGAACTTCAAGGGCCTCTTTCATTTGCTATTATCCACCAATTTGTCACCTTCATCTTCACAAGTTCATCCCTAGCCATAGAGCTAGTAGTAAGGCTCTTATAATCCCTTGTTACTTCATATTTTGTTGGTTAAAAAATGATGAACAATGTTAATCATGAAGAACACTAAAGAACATAATCATGAAACTTGAACATAAGCTTGATTTATGATGAAATCTTGATGAAACTAAGTTGTTTATGTTATGAATGCTTGTTGATCATTGATTTGTTTGTAAAAATGATGTTAATCATCATAGCATCTTGCTAAATCATGATTAGAAACATAGTTTAGCCAGATGAGAAATGTAAGAAGATGTAGGATGAAAGATCATCCACCCCTAAATCATGAACTTGAAAAGAATACTTGATTTCTTGAAAAATATTAATCAAAGTGAGTTAATAATCTTATAGATCTAAGATTTATGAATGGTTTTCCAAAAGAACCAAGTTCAAAATATGATTCTTAGCAGATCTTGGTGCTTACTTAAACATACACTATTTTTGGTGGTAGAACAAGTGTAGAAACACTTGTGAAACAAGAAGATTTCATAAAAAAACGTTTTTGTAAGACATGTTTACAAGTTGTAAACACCTAAATCTTTCAAGAATGAAGCTTTTAAAGAAGTGAACAAATTTTAAAGGATAACTAAACCTACTAAACACACTACCAAGTTACTACAAGTTTTTGTGAAAGTTCAAGTTCATGTTGTTATGTAAATTGCATAATTTTGGCAAACTGATAAGTTGATTGATTGTAATGGTTTTACAAAAGAAAATGATATGCTTTGAAAGCATGGAGACCTCCATTTTTAGGGGAAATTATGGCAAAATTTTCTAAAAATATAAACACTTAGAAAAGTATTTTCAAACAAATATATACAAGTGTATTTTGATCATGAGTTTTCAATATAAACTTTGCCATAATTTTTGTTGCAAAAATAAAAATATTGGAGGTTGGTTTTTATAAATAAAAATGGCTAGATATATATTAAAGACACATGTATGAATATTTGTATACTTTGTGTATTAGTTATGTTATTTTAGGGATAAAATAATATAACTTAACAAATACCAAGAATTTACAATCCAAAGTGTTACCAAAAATCACAAGGAATAAATACACAAGTTACACACATAATATTGTGAAACCGAACAAGAAATGTAACTTACCAAATATTCCGGAAAAGATGTTTATAAGTATATTTTTGGTAAATAATATTTTGGACACCGAAAGAATGAAAATGGGATTTTCACAATTATCACAAAGTTATATCATATTTTGACGAAGGAAATATATAATATTTGGCGATTAAAAATATATATGTTTTCTTGGAATTATTAAGAAAATATAATATTTTTGGGAAAAATATATATTTTCTTGGATAAACTTGAAATACATTATTTTTGGGATAAAATAAGTTATAAATATTTTCTAAGTGAGACTTGAAAATATATTGTTTTGAAACTACAAATATTTTCTTTTTGCCAAAAGAAAAATTAGAAATAATTTTTCTAAGAAATACTTCTTGAACTATATATTTTAGAAATATATATATTGGATACTTGTTAAAGATAATCCACGCCGGAATGTGACACCAGTACATGGAAAGTTATACAAATACAAGAATACGAATACACATGTATGAGATACCCCCATCCTTGGGAAGGAAATACGAATAACAATACTTGAGAAGTATTATTACAAAAATATTGTTTAACAATTATTCCAAAATTTAATAAATATAATTTAAGTTAAAATATTAATTATTTTAACTAAAAATTATATACTTGGAATAATAATGAAGACACTTTAAAACGTAACTCAAAGGCACTAATTAATACCAAGTCAAGGCACGACCCGCTCGTCTAATAGACAATAGTACATTGTAGGTAGTCGTGTTTGCTGAAGGGATTGGAGTTTCTGAAGACGCGAGACTGTGAGTTCATGTCCCCCTTTTCTTTTAACTATTTTCAGTTTTATAACTTCGGGGGTGAAATACATGTTACAAACTGTTTACGAACATTTTATGTGGTATGGTTAGCTAAGGAAGGGTACTGCTTGATCATGTGAGTGGTGGGTATGACACTTAAGGCCATTAATCCTCGTTGTAGGACTGAGGGACATGAGTGATAGATCTATTCGGGTGTAGCGAGCCCCACCCATACGCACGCCGAATGAGCCATGTGGTGACTATGTCTTATTAACGAAATCTGCTAGGTTTGAGTTTTCCTGCATCACTTCACACATATCAATGGCCTTGCAAACCATTGGTGATTTGTTTTTCCTTGTTGCTTTCATACCGGGATTTATAAATTTACATACATACTTACAATGATTTCAAAGGTTTGCTCATACACACAAACAAACACATGAAATTGCTCAACTTTTGTTGATGTTTTCAAACTACATGTATTTCAGGGAATTAGTAAGTGGATCTGGCGGGCGTTGGAAGTTTTTATGCTGCGTTAGGAATAAAGATGTCATCCATGGTCTTTGAGTTTGGTCAGTGTGTCTTATTCCTGGACGAGACACGTCTTCCAAACCTTGGTGTTATTCAATATCTTTTGATGAGTCCTTAATGAACTCATAAACAATTTGTATGGTTTGTAAAACTTGAATTTGAAGTCTACGTTTCAAAACAATGTTGTTATGTTTTAAATTTATTTAATGGATGACGGATCTATGGTTTTTATCATATAGTTGTTGTTATGATTGAATGCAATGTTATTAAGAAAGTCACACCATAATCACGCTTCCGCAAAAGTCAGGGTGTGACATTGGAGAGGTATGGTGAAGCATTGCATACCCCTGCAGAAGTGTTAGCAATGTTCCCTGATCTGTAATTTATTAGAACATGTTCGTTTTTTGGTATTCCCGTATGTTGGTTTTGACAACAGGGACAAGTACTTGGTTTTTTTTTGATAGTTGTATGTATTTATTACCAAAATACCTATCTTTTGTAGTGGTTGATGTATCTATTACTGTAAAAGAGTGAACCCGAGCGGGTCGGTACTTCTACGGTGATGAATGGCCACACTTCGTCTTCTCCACTTCATCCTAGACCTGTAAACAAGAAAAGAGAAACGTGGGGAATATAGAGATGGCTGGTAGGGGAGGAATCCCCTATTTCCAACTATAAAAGTGTGTTTGCCACATATCACATGCCCTAATAAGGAGGTGGAGACCTCCTTATATAGGAGATATAGGAAACCCTAACCTCAGTGGGCCAGGCCCAGTTAGGGGTTATCTCTACAAGCCCACAACCTAGTGTAGTGTGAACTACAACGCGTTGGGCTTCACGGGTTAGTACGCAATAATAATAATATTAAGATAAAAGGCGATATGTAACGTGTAACCATTTGGGCTGGGTCAAGTACCTTACCTCATCATGTCCCCAAGTCTAGTTTTGCTCCCGCGTGCAAGCGCTGGGAGTATCACTGGACTTATTAGGAGCTTGGGAGTGAAGATCACTAATTTTAGGCTTACATGCCGTCTGGGTGCGAGAAAGTTGCTGGCCACGTTTGTTGTGGTTGTCGTTAGCTGTGAGTGGAGATAATGGAGCAACGAATAGTACGCGATTGTTCATCGTGGAAATTGGTTGGGCAAACCTGGCGCATACTGATTGGTTGTAGACAACCATCGTTTGCATTACCATGAGCTTGTTAAGGTTGCGCGTATGCGGTTAGGTCCCGTGCATGAGCCTTGGAACAGGCTAAGTGTTGGTAGTTAAGTGCCTCGCCTTTGGATGATTTTTACGGGTGTGGCCCTGCTTTAGCGTTGCGCCCATAGTCATGGGGCCACTGTAAAATATTCACCCTTTGATGTGACTTTTTTCGGTTAGTATATGGTGCACTAAGGGCGTTCAACCTATTGAAAGAGTTGATGTTAATGTGACGACGATCCCTACCACGCGTCCGTCTCACCAGGATCTCCGTTTTCGTAATGTGCAGCCATCGGTGGTCGTAGACGTATATGCGGGTGTTATGCTGCCTTAGGCGAATGTAGAACCACTGGTGGTTGTACCAGTCGTTGTTATTGATGATCCGGTTATAGCAATTATCGTTGCAGTCAGAAAGAATGTTATACAATGCACTCCTACAGAAGTGCTTGCTATGCTTAGTGACCTCGGAAGGGTGCTTAGAGCGTCATTTATGTTCCCCACAATGTTTTTATAATTGTGGGACAAGTACTTGGTTTTTCGTCAGTGGTTGTGCATCTATTACCTAGATACCCACTGGAATAGTAGTGGTTGAATACATCTATTACCAAGATGCCCACTCTTAGCATTGTATTTTGTATGCAATACTATTTTGTATGTGTAGGTATTTGTACTACGTTATACTTAGTATTGCTGTTTTATGCTTTACCGTATTGTGCAATTCAGATGCGATGGTATGTCGTGTTCACAAATGTTTATATGAACACTTGCTGATATTAGAAAGTGCTTTATAATACGCGTGGCGTTAATGAACACTTGAATAACAAAGTGTTTTCTAGCCGCTTGGCGTGAGTGAACACTTATTGAGATAATAAAATGCTTAATACGCGCTGGGCGTGAATGAGCGTTTTATGTAAGCTACTACGTGCTTTTTCCGTACGCACAGTGGCATGGGGAACGCTTATAGTAGGTGGCATGTATGTTTAAATTACCTCGCCGACTATGGCGTGAGGGTTTTCTATTATCCATGTCTCGTATTGGCGTGGAGAATACACATCCGAAGAAGTATTTTTCCTGTCGCATAACGTGTGGAATAATCAAGTGCGTTTGTCTTGACTCCCAAATTGCATATGTTGCATCAAGTGGTATAGTCGTAGGTGATGTGAGAAGTATAAATATCATCTAGCGTATTGAAACACCCACATTATATAAGAACCGATGCGGGATAATGTGCCGTGGATATCACCTTAATGGGAAGCCTGAACGAAGATTATCACTTTTAAGGCGTAATGGCGCTATACCCTGCTAGTCCCCCAGTTCAATGCTGCTAAAGTATGTTAGTAGGTTTGAACTTGATAGGTACTAAAAAGGAATCGGCATGTAAACATGCAGTATATACGGACCATCATATAGAGATATATGTATATAGTCAAGTGAACCAAGGGCATGTAATGAGATGCGAGGCGCGTTTGAACAAATGAAGGTGCGTTGCGCCACTAAATAAACAATAAAAGAGAATTGTACCTGGAATTGCGTTCCTAAATATGTAGCTCAACATAATGAACTCCAGCTTGGGTATATCCTTACCAAAGTATAGCTTGGAGAAGGCGTAAACGGCGACAAGGACCAACTTACAAGTAAGAAGATTTGACAAGAAGTTGTCCAACCGATATCCCGTTGTTGGAGAAGGGTTTTCAGGTGTGTAAATCGAATGCTCGAACCAAGGCCTTTGGTCTTGGTGACTACGTTCTAGGTTTTCAGGTGTGTAAATCGAATGCTCGAACCAAGGCCTTTGGTCTTGGTGACTACGTTCAGTAGTGCTTGTAGTATTACACTGTCCCCTTCCCTTGTTTCATTGTTGCTAGATAATGTTAGCAAGGGCGTCATGTGCTCGATGTGTCATGTTGGAGACGGCAAGAACATTATCAGGAAGACTGTCAAGCTTGAGGATGTCTATTCCTACCGATGTGCCTCTCGGTTTTACTAAGTGCTGTAACACCTCGTAAAATCACGTCCAATAATGTATTGACACGTGTAATAAACCCTAATAAAGTCAAACGTTGAATTTGAGGGACTAATTTTGCGAAAAATCAAAAACTTTGATTATAGAAGGACTGGAAATGTTAACATGCTTATTATAAGCCTCTGAATAATGTTACACGGTAATCATGTTCACAAATGAGCCACTTGTTGATCAAGAGTAGCCGTTTGCGTAATTAATTGAAAGTTTGCGCGATGAAGGGTTAAAAACATCAACATGTTAATTCTTACCTCTGAGTGACCTTTTAACAAACCTAGAGCTTCATGATAATTTATTATACTCTCGGGAATGCCTAATATTGGCCATTAAGGGCTTTTATGCCTATAAGTAAAGTTACGCGCAACTTTGCAAGTTAGAGGGACTAAAAGTGTCAATATGTTTAATTATACCTCTGAATGACCTTTTTACAAACCCGAAGCATCGCGATGTTTAATAATACTCTCAAGAGTGCCTAACATGGATTAGATAAGGCTTCGATGCTATTAAACGATGATATACGCAAGTTTGCGCATTAGAGGGACCTAAAAGCGTCAACTTTTGAATCTACGCCTTTTGGTGACCATTTAAGCAAACGAGAGCGTAGTAATATTTAAAAACATGCTTGGGAATACCCATTATGGGCCATGGAAGGCTTGGATATCATCAAATGACATTTCACGCTACTTTGTGCGATTTAAGGGACTATTTACGTCAAACTGCAAAAGTATACCGATTCATATGGTATCGAACCTTCCGGAATATGATCATAAGTTAAACATGCCCTAAATATCCTTTACATGGCTTAGAAATAGGCTTAGAGGTGTTTGGTGCGCAAAAATAAACTTATTTGATCAACAGGGACTAAAAGCGTCAAAAAGTGCATAAGTTTGCATTTTCGCGCATATCTTACGTTCTGAATATATATCCGGACATCCAAAAATTTATATAATCATTGAAATATTTATTTTAGTGATTGGCATGATAAAATTCCATTCGTCGCTTAATTTGGATCGTTTTTGCGTTCGTTACGACTTCCGTCGTAATTAACCGAACAACGCAACCGTACGACCAAACGAGCCAACATCCGAGATGTTTTTGAGCATATTTTAAGTTCCCTATACTTTAAATTTATTTTAGAGCCTTGAAATGAGGTTAACGGGGCTTAAAAGTGCCAAAAACCGAGTTTTACAAGTGAAGGGACTATTTTTGAAATTTCTGGCAGATACATTGAACTTGGTCCATTTTTGAGATTTTGATAGTTTTAACCCATGGTTTTGCACCCTATGGGCTGGTATTTGATGGTTTTACATGTTCCCATGGTATTCTAAAACCTTGGGCCCAAGTGTAAGGTCATGATTCAAGCACGGTTTACGAGGAACGATCCTAACGGTTTACCGAAATCTATATAAACCCAACACCTTCATTCTCATTCCTCACAATCTGATTCAAATAGCTCTAAGTTGGGGTTTAACACTTCATACCTAAGCAATTTGAATCAAGATCTTCCTAGCTTGGACCCTTTGTAAGCTTCTTTCGTTCTTTTATGCGTTTTTAAGCGGGAAAGTCAAACAGTGTTTGACTTTCTGCTTTGACCAGTCAATGGTCAACAAGAAGTTCGTTTGAACTTCATAACTTGAGCGTAATCATGATGGTTATAGTCTCTTGTGACTATACCTACTGATTATCACGTTATTTAGTCTTAGTGATGAGTCATAGTTTCGGTCAAAATGCGCGTTTATGCGTATTTTGCAACCAAACTATTTTTGGGTATCAAGACCCTTTGTCTTGATATCAAAATTGTTTTCTAACTTCGTTAAAAATGTTTTAACATGTTTAACTCGTCACTTTAGGTTTAGTGTTTATGTAGGGTCGTAAGATAAGCGGTCTAAACAACCGCTTAGACTTTCGAACTAGACCCGTTTGGTCGATCATTAGGATCCGACCAAACACAATAGGTGACCATAGTTGTATAGGGAATAACCTTCCGAGGTTATACCTTATGGTCACTTCGTTTAGTTAGTTGTATGATAGGTAGTTTGTATGCCTTAGGTAAATGACCAAAATACCCCTACAGGGCTTAATTTGAGTTTAAATTCGTTTTGGGCATATTGGAAGGTATCCTACTGATATCACAACATATTTAAGGCATATTAACTTAGGAAACCTGTTCATGACTCATTTGGTTACCCGTTATGCATTTATCGCATTCGGTACGGGTTATGTAACTAGTTTGCATAAATTAACCGAAACGGGTCAAACCTTATCATTTTTACTTCAAAATCCAGAATGTGTTTAGTTTACCCATACTATACAAGTATTCAAACTTGTCGGGTCTAAACCACACTCTAATCCGGTCTTCGCTTAATCTTGCGTTTGAACCGTATACCTTTCTTTAAAACTAACCGGTCTAAGTTTAACTTAAGTAAGACCCGTTAGGAATCTAATAGGCTAATTAAAACCTTCGTTCCAGATTTAGGAGACCAGTAAAAGATACTTGCACTTGCTGATTTGTACGGCTGGGATAAATTTATATAATTTGCTCAGGTAAATAATTTTAACTTATTTTCCCTTATACTGGCTTGGGGTACGGTATATAAAATACCGCTTGGTCGGGCATTGAATTGTTAATCATATGAAGGTTAATTTATTGAGATGACCCGTTTAATCTGTTTTGTTTGTTTAAAGCCTTTGGGGGGTTAATGACCATGTCCCGGATATCCTTGGCATCATTCATTGAAATGGCCACGACCTAAGCACGAGGTGTAGGCATACACCTGCCGGTGCGTATATAAAAAGATATAACCGCCTGTTCGAGAATAACTCGCCGCGGGATTATATTATGTGGTGTGTCTATTAATCTTTAACCCGATTTTCAGCCCGGGCTACTGAACGTATAATAAACACGTAATTCTTTAACAAGTTTATTTTTAAATAATTATCCCAAGTTATAAAAGATATTTTATGCCTTGTGCATTCAAATCAATTTTTTTAAACATTTTCAAAATGAGTCGTTTAATTGTATTTACCAGTGAAAACTGACGTATTTTCCAAAAAGGTTAAGTGCAGGTACTAATCGGAATAGGCTGGCTACTCCTAGCATTAATAAAGAGTCTTGCAAGCTTAGATGTTTATAAATCTGCTGAACAGTGTTTCTTTTAACTTTGATCCTCCTGTGGATCCTTTACAACCGTTTGTAGGATCGTGTACGGACCCGAATGAGTCGTTCAGAGGAGTTTTACTTCGTTTCAGAGGAGGAAACTAAGAAACAAAGGTAGAAACAGCTAGTTCTTCACTTTAAACACTCTTCTGATTGATATTATAACAATTACAATCAGGAAATACACCGGCAGCACTTCGGTACAATTTTCTGATTCCCCTCCAAATGACATGAACACAAGCCGATTTATAGTGTTTCTGATTCCCCTCGAAATGACATGATGTCATTTCGAGCGGAATTAGAACTTAACTTTCGAGTGGAATTAGAAACTTATGTGATTTAGCTTGAAATGACAAGGTGTCATTTCGAGCGGAATCACCTCTAAAAACCACTATCTCGTTTTTCGTGCCCTGATCTAACTATTACAGTATAAGACTCGATACAAGACGAAGTTGACAGATGCATGCACTAACAGACTCCCCCTCAGATGTTGACGAGTCTTAAGTGTCGAGTCTTCAACGTCTTCAATCTTTATCAGTCTCTAGGCTTCACTCTTTCTCTATCATCATCAACAAACTCCCCCTAACAATGTGCTGGCATTCCTTCAGTTCATCAGCATCATCTGCTTCAGGATCGTAGTCTGGCTTTCACTTTCTTCTCGTAGTCCTCAGGTATAGAAAACCTGGCTCTTTAAAACACAAGCTTGTCAGGATCAAATGGCTTGGCTTTTCCAGAGGTTGTTCCAAGATCGTAACCTGGCTCTTATCCAACTCAGGTATTCTCAGGATTGATAAATCCAGCTCTTTCATAATCCTGCACAATCTCTACCTCAAAATAAGCTTTTCAAATATAATCTCAAATTTATGCACTAACTCAGACTTTTTCTCACTGCATGCATGATGAACCACTTGTAAATTTGATCACAATGCATTTGAATTCAAACATAGACTTTCTTTTCACAAAAATGTCATCATGTTTAGCACTTGGAATTTTGAAAATCAGCTTTCCAACATCAGTTGTCGAAAATCTTTTTGAGTTTTTCAAAAGTTTATGATAAAACACACCGAAAATCTTTTTGAATTTTTGAGATAATATGAAATGTAGTAAAGAAATATTTATAGACAATATTTTTGTGAGTTCGTGTAAGAGGATCATATCAGTTTTTGACAAGTCACAAGTACCGTTGAGCTTAGTTACACATTAAGAATTAAACAATTCACTTAGATTGCCGATATACTGATCCACTTAAATTCTCATACAAATTTCAACTGATTCAGGATATGAGTTAGATATTTTAAGTACTTAAACTCGTTCATGTGTCCCACCTCTTGAATATACTCCCGTATCCAGATCCCAATATTCAGTCTTACAGGTGAATATACCACAGATGATATCTGTAATGGAATAAATTATAGTACGAAACCGTGAGAGCTCAGGTCAGAACTTCCGTTCAGCAGAGAGATGACGGCTTGACTTTTGGTGTGTCCCCTTTAGAGGATCTTTTGTATTACAACAGCAATGACTATCAATTTTATTGTTTCATCAATTTGCTGAGGGCGGCGCTATATTTCAAGCATGCAGAAAGTATTCTCCGGGGACTAGGTCAGAATTTCCATTCAGCAGAAGTCCCGGGATAATACCCCAGATATCACTGAGCATAAAGACCTAGTATCTCAGAAAGAGGGACATTTCAAACGAGATTTCAGGGGTTACCTATATATCCAAGTAGTGTTCCCCACGAAATAAGCAAGTTTGAATTTATGTTTATATCCCGAAAAAGTTTACTAAATGTATGAAAACCTATCGGCATATCATTAGTGAGACTGTTTAACGCTATTTAAACATTATATTTCTTTAGCATACTGTGACTGTCTACTGATGTACTATCATTTCCTCTTCTTTGACACCAAAACTCATTTTGAATTTTATCATGTTTTTGTCTTTTTCAAATTTTCTAATGTTTTTGGATTTTCAGAAATTTCTACTCCCCCTAAAATGCAAACACATTAAAGGAAATTTGAAAACAAACTATACAATAAAATGACAACCGATATCGAATTGCATCAATTCGCCATCCACTTGGCATAAACAATCCGAACTCCCCCTTACACAAAACTATTTTCTCATTATGATTTCAAAACACTTAAGATTGTTTTAACCAAAATGATTTTTCCGGAAAATAAGTTTTGTTGGTTTTATCACTAGTAAAATTAGGGGTTTGGTTCATCACATTGTTCTTCTAATACCTCTTGTAAGTTTGGTTCAATCAAGTTCAACCTAATGACCTTGATTAACCATTTGAAGAAAAAACAAGTACAACTTAATGTCCTTGATTTACCACTTGAAGGTGTAAAACTTCATCAACCAACTTGTAGGAATACCACATCTACACAAAATCATTTTACCGATAAAGATGCCGATTCCTGCTTCACACTTACCAACCTGGAAGCTCCGGCAATTCACACTTATCCTGTAAAAATTTAACCTTTATAAGATTTATTCACAATCATCAATTATCAAGAAAGATGCCGATTCCTGATCCACGATTACTAACTTGGGATCTCCGGCATAGTCAGATGTTCAAGGGAAAAGAATTTCCACCCAAGTCTGACCAACTTTGGGTGTTTTTAGCTCCTTTAGCTCTTGTTCAGTTGGGTTAAAAGTTGCTTTCTTTGTTGCGTAAAAATCTTTAACCCCTTTTACTTTCCCATCAAGCATTTTCCCAAAAATTTTCTTAACATTTCTATTGAAAACTTTCTCGACATCAAACTCATTCTTCTCGGAGTAAAATTGATCCGAGATCTCAACCTTACCAACTTTCTGTTTAATCTTCTCAAACTCCAATGATGGAAATTCATCATCATTCACTGAAGATACAGAAATGACCTCTTTTACCTCACCTTGTGGCTCTTCTGACTTTGTGGAACCAGAATCATCGCCGACTTTTACATCACCCTTCTTGACAACCCACATTTGGTTATCTTTTGCTTTCTTTTTATAAAAATTCTTTTTAGAACATTCACCAATCTCATAAGTTGAATTTTCAAACATTTTGAATTTTTCGGTTGGTTGTTCAACATCAACAACTATTTCTTTCAGTTTTTCAGAAACTCCTTGTTTAATTTTAGCATTTTTCGGATAATTCCATGCAATGTGACCAGCTTCATTGCATTTGAAACAGGTTCGAGTCTCTTTTGGATGAAACACTCCAGTTCCATTCCTTTTCTTTTCAGCAAGAAACTCCTGGTTTGATTGTTTCCAGAACGGTTTCTTCTGTTCTTCTTCTGCACTTCCACCTGAAACAAATTTTGTACTAATTTTAGAATTTTTCTCATTTTTATAATTTTCTGGTGGAATAAAACCTAAACCTTTCTTTTTGTAGCTACCATTATGGTTTGGTTTCTTTTGAAAACCAGAACCATAATTGTAACCCTTTTTCTTGTTTAATCGTTGTTGTACTCTTGAAGTGTATTTTTTAGGTTTTTCAGTAAGAGTTAAATCTTTTATTTCAGAAATCTTAATTTCTGTCATTTTGAAAACCTTTTTGATCATTTTAAATCTAACACTTCTTATTGGAAACTCTTTGTCAGAATATAATTTGTCAGAATCATTCAAAGTATATGCTACTTCAAATGTTTCATCATTCAAATTCGATTTTGATAACAAAAACTCTTTACTGTAAGACCGTTTAACCGACGATTTTGGACTGTTGACTGACGAACTTGAACCTCCAGACCCAGACTTTGACTCAGACTCCTCATCAGTATCCAACACCTGATCGACCACCTTTTTGATTAACTCAGACTCATGATCAGTATCAGACGATGTGAAAGTAACATCAATGTTTTCTGGTAAATCATCAGTTGTATCGGTTTTTAGCTTTATATTGACTTCTTTTTCGACTTGCTCCTCATTTGGTTTTCTGGGAGAATAACCTTCCCAGATTGGAGGCGGACACTTGTTATAGCTAGCAGTCGGTTTCTTACCAGTATCCTTCTTCTTTGGCTTCTCATCTTGAAAAGCTTCCATACCTGCAACAGTCGGATAAATTCTATCAATAAGATAATCAGAACTAGAATAACTCTGAAATAATCGTCTGATTCTCTCATTTTCAATTTTCTCGGTCTCCAACTCTTGCTTCCACTTTGCACTTTCTTCAATGTAGAAATTTATAGCTTTTTGCTTTGTCATCATCACAGCATTCAGCATTTGCAATGCATCTTCTCTCTCGGAGTTAGTCTTTTGAAGACCAGTTACTGTTCTGTTCAAGACATCATAAGATTCTTTCACATAGTTGAGATTGAACAATAACTGTTCCTTCATCTTCTCAAACTCTGCTAGCTTCTCTTCTTTTGCTGCACATTCCTTGCATGGTTCCAAACACTTCAATCAAGGCTTGACGACTTCCACAATCTTTTCAACTTCTATGATTTTTTCAACTTCAACCATCTTTTCTGCTTCATGTATCTTTTCTGGTTCAGCAATCTCCTCAGCAATACTTTTTACTTCTTCATTCTGAACAGCTTCCTTTGTTTGATCACCACTTTCAGACTTCTGTTTCATTTGTTCTTTTGCAACTTGTTTCTCTTTCAGTTTTTCCAAGCGATCTGCAAAATAAAAATGAAAACTTTCAGGAGAGAGATGAGATTTTGCAACATTAATATGTCTTTCTTCTTCATCATCACTACTGCTATCTGTTGGCGACTGATCAAACTCTACTGATTTGTTAGAATTATCATCTGAAGAACTAGAATCAACTGGTGTTTGATAAAAAACAACTTCCTTTTCTGAACTTTCATCACTCTGTGAACTTTCATCTGCACTTTGTGATCCTTCTTCTGATGAAACAGATGTTTCAACTTCATTCTTTACAGTTTCACCAATAGACTTTATCCATGTGGTAAACATATCTGGTTCTTTCAAAATTTTAGCAATGAATGCTTTGAAATCTCCTTTATCATTCACAAACATATCCCAGCTAAAACCTTCAGGCAATTTTTCATCATCTTGAAAATTCCAGTTAAAGTTCTCTTGATTCCCCAGACATGCTCTTTTTGAATCTTCTATCACTTTTCTACCATGAGCCAATTGTGGTTCTTGTAGTTGTTGCTGACCAACTTGCTGATATATGGCTTTCTGGTAATAGTCATCTTTTCCGAACGGATTCTTTACATCACTAGCTTCTCTGTTCTTGCATTCCCTCTTGAAATGACCTTTTTCCCTGCATCGAAAACAAGTAACTTTAGATTTATCAAAACCCAAAGTAGAAACGTGTGCATCAAGAAAGTCATTTCTTCCAGTAATTAGTTTGAACTTTTCTGCTCTCCTCAAGACACTAGCTAGACACCATTTGATGTCCATAAGATCCATCTCTTCAGTGTCTATCTGATCGTAATCCTCCTTTGTAAGCATAGGATTCCCGATTCGTCCTGCGACCAAACCTTCATAAGATAGTAGCACGGAACCAAGCAACGCCATGTGATCTTTAGCAACCTCTTCTGAAAAACTTTGACCATCAGGAAGATTCAAAGCAATATTGCATTGTATCACATAACCATTTCCAGTCTTTGTGCTTTGAGAATGAAAGCTTGATGTAGTATCTTTTGGATTGACACTCGGGTATGAAGAGAAACCACTGCTATTTTTAGAACTTTGATCGACTTTTTCAGATGAATCTCCAGCACTAAATGCAGTTTGAATTTTCGGGCTTCTTTCAACTTCTGGAACACTGCCTTTGTAATACATTTTTACATCCTGTTGACCACTTGGACTGTTCATCCTCGCGATCTTTTGCTGTTCCAAATCTTGACCCTCAATCTTCTCGATAAACTAAGAAATTGTTAACCCATCATAAACCCCAGTGTTCTTCAAAATCATCAAGTATGTGCCCCATTCCATTTGTGGTAAAGCATCAGGTAACTTGTCTACCCATTCTTCACGATCTTTTGTTATACTCAGCATTGACATGGATCGCACTAAGTGGCAATAACGTTCAATTAGCTTCTTTGTATATTCACCCGGTAGACTGCTGAATAAATCAAACTCTTTCTTGAGCAACGCCTTCTTGCTCTTAATCATGTTCTCACTGCCCTCAAACTTGACTTTCAGAGCATCCCAGATTGACTTTGAAGTCTTGTCATGTTGTAACAACACAAAGATGTCTTCTTTGATAGCCTGCTGAAGTAAACTGATCATCATCTTTTCAGCTCTGTACATTTCTCGTTCTTTGTCATTAAATTCTGAGAGTTCTTTGATAACTTGCAGATCAGTACGTGGTAAGACATACTTCTTCAGAATACACTCCCACGATCTAAGATGATTAGCTTGAACCCAGTTTTCGAAGCGATCCTTCCATCCGTAATATTCTTCAATGCTCATCAGTTTCGGGGGCTTTTGAGTAGTTCCCGTTTCGTTTTCCAAATTCATGTTCTGAGCAATGACAGCCGGAGTAGACGGAGTAGCAAATGCGTTGTAGAAATCGTTGTCCATGGTAGTTTCAAGCGAAACGGTTCAAGCGAACAAGCAACTTCAAGCGAGATACTCGTGTCAAAGATTTGCGAACTCGTTCCAATGTTGTTCAGGTGAAACCACTTGTAATTTGGCCAACAATCAATACTCCAAATTTAATCCTATTAGGCCGATGTATAAGACTTGATCACATGCACTTTTGGGCCGAATCTTTTATGATACCAACTATCAATCTTTATTTAACTCCTTTGATTGGGCCTTGTGATATGATTCTGATCTAATGACTGAACACCCGAATTGATCACATGCAAGCCAAATATTCAATCAAATCTCATTGGACCTCCAATATTGAAACATCTTCCAATAAACTGAGAATGTCAGATCACATGCAACTGCTAATTTCAATCCCACTAAGCCGACACTTATTATTTCATCACACAAATTCACATGCAACCTTACATTGTTTATTTCATTCTGATTGGACCGAAAAGTTTGTATAGTGGGCTTGACACGTGTATAGAATTAATATCAATTGTGTGATTGGGCCGATATCTATTGTAGACTGACACAAGCAGAACTTTGAGTTATAACACGAATATTTGATTTGGCAGCTTGGAGCGGAATCAGGAATTTTGTTACTTTGGAGCGAAATCTGAGTTTGGCAGCCTGGAGCGGAATCAGGAACTTTGTAACTTTGGAGCGAAATCAGACACAATCAGTAACTTGGAGCGGAATCAACAATTTGTTAACTTTGGAGCGAAATTAGAAAATATTTTGGAGCGGAATCAACAATTTCAAGCTGAATAAGTCGAGCGGAATCAAGATCTCGAGTTGTTTTTGGTCATTTTTATGTCGAATTTTGCTATGAAACTTTCAAGGGTTTGTCTATATGTATTTTTACACAATTTGTGAAAAATTGATCCGATTTTGACCGTGAAATCTTCCTGAACTGATGAAAGAAGGTGTAGAAGATAGAAAATGCAATTAAAAACAGCTGTATTCTGCAGAACTCCTCCTCCTGAGCTCTGATACCACTTGTAGGATCGTGTACGGACCCGAATGAGTTGTTCAGAGGAGTTTTACTTCGTTTCAGAGGCGGAAACTAAGAAACAAAGGTAGAAACAACTAGTTCTTCACTTTAAACACTCTTCTGATTGATATTATAACAATTACAATCAGGAAATACATCGGCAGCACTTCGGTACAATTTTCTGATTCCCCTCCAAATGACATGAACACAAGCCTATTTATAGTGTTTCTGATTCCCCTCGAAATGACATGATGTCATTTCGAGCGGAATTAGAACTTAACTTTCGAGCGGAATTAGAACTTAACTTTCGAGCGGAATTAGAAACTTATGTGATTTAGCTTGAAATGACAAGGTGTCATTTCGAGCGGAATCACCTCTAAAAACCACTATCTCGTTTTTCGTGCCCTGATCTAACTATTACAGTACAAGACTCGATACAAGACGAAGTTGGCAGATGCATGCACTAACACCGTTTTTGTAATAAATGATATTACTTCCATTCGGTTTGGAATGTTTATTTCTTTCGACTTTTGTTAATCTGTGATAAATTGTCTATGATGATATCAACTACGTCACAATACTCCCCACCGGGCCCACCGGTAATACGTGGAAATATCGGGGTGTGACAGGTTGGTATCAGAGCCAACGTCTGAGTGAATTAAACACTAGCCCTTAGTGTTTAATCTCAAATGACACAGTAGCACATTCCTTAGATCTTCTGAGTCTAGACTAAACATAGGAATGCTCTCGTCCCTATTAAGTAAACATTGCTTTCGATTTTATGTATTTTGAATATATCGCCAGGCAAGGAAGCTGTCGATGGAAATTCTCCACATCCGAAGCCTAGAAAGGCCAAGCTTCGTACCACGGCTAGGATAAGCGTACAACCAGTTGGAGGAAAGACCTTTATGAATCTATTCCGAAAAACCAAACTTGTTTAAACCCTTATCCAAACTACGGAGTCCATACTCGAAGGTTCCTGAGGCTCCCATATTGAAGATGATACATGTAGGTGTCATTAAACCCTATTTCTTACCTCCGAGTTTTCAAATTTCAAACTTAGACTATACAAGTCAAAACCTAATCTGTAATCCATGTCATTCCTTTAATCATTGAATCCTTGGATTCTACTTCTGCAATGGGTCCTGATTTGAAATATTATTTATTCACTAAAATCTTCAGAGTCGCTACTACGTACGGCAAATAAAGATGAAGAAACAATCAGAATAAGGGAAATAAGACATTAGAAGACCCTCCTTCCATCATACTTCTTTTCATTTAAGTCCCTGTTTGGGCATTTAATTATTGTAGTCCTTTGTGGACATATTAATTCATCAAAGTCCTTATAGACTTACCTCTGTTGATAAGACCCCATAAATATATACGTCTACCTATTGAAAATCCCTTTGAGGATATTATCTTTTAATAATAGTCCCTTCGAGGACATTATACTTCAAATAGTCTTTTCATGGACATTATACCCTATTATATTCCATACGTGGACACGAGATTTCATTATAGTCCCTTAGTGGACATGATATTTCATCACAACCTTTGTAGACCTGATATTTTATTATAGTCCTTTCATGGGAAAACTATTTTAATATAGTCCCTATACGGACATATGATATTTTTATAGTCCCTATCCGGACTTATAATTTCCTTTTAAGTCCTCTATGGACAAGTATGATATTAAAAGTCTTGTTTGAGGCACTATGGTAAAATTTCCTAATGATTTACTGGGAGTTTTGAAAAAAAAATTTATATAGGTACTCATATCGTCCTTTATCAATCATTAGTATGAATTTTATTCGAACCTTATCGATCTGCTATTCAAAAGATCTTCTTAATGGTTTACCCCAGCCAAGTGGCAACTCCACATAAATTGGCCAAAACCTTCGGTAGTAAAGGATAATTATTCCTTCTACCATGATATTTAAGGGAGATACCCCTTCTATCCAGAGGTGGTGAACTATGTTCAAGCCTCCAAACCTATATGATCAATGCGATCATGGTAATATTGTGTAACCATTAAGACAAATTAATCCTTGTTAACATCTGAGAACGTGTTAACACTCCTGGCAGTGTGACTTGAGAAACCACACCAGCCGTCAAGGTAATTGGACTGCGTCCAAGCCTTAAAGCCTATATGATCGAATTTGATCATGGCAAGTATCATCAATGTGATGATCAAAATATAAACATCCATTTATGATGAAGTGCCTACGGGCTAAACTTGTTGTCCAATAAGACAACACGACAGTTGTGATCTACGACTCCCTGTCTAAAAATATTGGACTAGGTCCAAACATAATAGTCTATATGATCAATGCGATCATGACTAATATCATCTAATATGATGATCATGTTATTTAACATCCCTTAGTGATGTTTTGCCTACGGGCTATAATATATTGTCCATTAGTGACATTGACATTGTGATCCTTATGATCCCCTGTTCAAGGTAGTGAGCTATGCTCAAGCCTAATAGTCTATATGATCAATGAGATCATGACTAAAAATCATCAATATGATGATAAAATTTAACATCCTTAATAATGTTTTGCCTACGGGCTATATTATATTGTCCAATCGTGACAAGGCAATTGTAAATTTTTTTAATTCCTTGCCCAAGGGGGGGGGGGGTGAGCTATGCTCAAATCCCATAGTCTATATGATCAATGCGATCCTGACTAGTATCATCAGTATGATGATCATAATATTAACATCCCTAGTGATGAAATGCCTACGGGATATACTTTATTCTGTTAGAGATAAGACAAAGTTAGTGGTGGTCTTTATAATCCCCTGTTCAAAGTGGTGGGTTATACCCAACCCTAACAATCTATATGATCAGTGTGATCATGACTAATATCATCTGATATGATGATCATATTATTTTATAAGATATTTGAAGTACAGTCTTAGGTCTTCCTATCTTCATAGTGAGATTTCAAGAAGTACTTTCCGACTTGATGATTATGATTTATGTGTATATTGACGGTGATTTAGATAACGAAACTAGAGTAATACAATAAACACATGGTGGATACGCCGCTGGTACTTCCTATATATAAGTGTGTTTATTGTATTACCCTTCGTGGCGTTATCCTGAATCACCAATAGGATCTATCTCTCCTACGGGTTATATACTATATTGTCCATTAGAGACATTGTCAAATGTGACCGTTATGGTACATCGTCGAAGGTAATGGGCAATGCCCAAGCCTTGTGGTCTATAAGATCGATAAGATCATGACTAATATACTCAATGACGATAATTATATATATATATACATATATATATATATATGTAAGCATCCATTAATGATGTCCTATGATTTGCCTATGTGCCAAAATAAATCGTCTTTCAAGACGATGACAATGGTAGTCTATGACTCCCTGACCAACGGTGAAGAACTAGGTTCAAATCTTAAAACCCCTAATCTAATAAGATTGCGGCTTATAAATTAATGTCCTCCGTGACAGGCGTTTGTTGCCATATCTTATAACGTCCTCTGCGACAAGGCCTTGGTGCCATATGATTATTTATGTCCTTCCTGAAGGACTCATGTTTCCTATTTTAGAAAGCCATTATGACAAGCCTTCGAGATATCTAAAATCATCAATATGACAAAGACGGTTGTGACATTTTGATCCCCTGTCAAAAGGGTAATGGACTCGGTCCAAACCCTAAAGGCCATTGATGGTCCTTTTGTGACCTAGGCTGAATGTAATTAATGTACATTCAAATAACATTCATTAGGAATGTTCATACCCTATTAGCTTATATGGTTTAATAATACCATGGTTAATGTATGTTAGGTCGTTAGGGTGATGACTCGCTATAGAAATGCAATTAAGCAATTGTTTAATTTTGGCGTTTAGTGCCAAGCTTCAAGTATGGCAAACTTGAATGAGACAAATAACAGTTGCGATACTGATGATGCGGCAAATGCTAATGATGCAACAAATGTGAACATTAAGGTTAATGTGACTGACACAGCTGTTAGAAAGGCTATGAGAAAGGTCATGAAAAGGTTCAAAGAGCAGAATGCTACTCGCTCTAAATCATATTCCCTCTGATCATGAAAAAGAGTTCTGTTCATACTTTGAATGCAAAAAATGAACTAAATAAGATGATATATAGTGAGGAGCCCCATTCCTCTAAAGAATGTACTTAAAAGTACTTCGTCTCTTGCAAATCAAGGGACTTCAATGGCGAAAAAGGGGCCATTGATTGCATGAAATTGTTGGATGAAATATAAACCATTATGGACATCAGCGGTTGTGCTGAGAGAGACATTATGAGATATGTATCACAGTCATTCAAGGGCAGTGCCCTTAATTGGTGGAAGACTTTAATAAGATTACAGGAAGAATACTCTTACACAAATTGGGATGATCCAGGTTCATGGACTAATCAGAAAAAATCGGTTGTCTGCAATACGGAATGGAAAAGGTGGAATAAGAATTTTCTGATTCTCACCATGATGGATCTAGACTGTAAACAGAACGTTCTAGACTTTAGCTAATTGTCTGGGATAGTACCCTATTCAGTAAACCCAGAGTCTAAGCATAATGCACTATATATGTTGGTGGTTTAGCATCAGAAATAAGAGGGCATGTTAAGACGTCAAAGTCTGCTTCTTATAAATCCATTATGGATCTATCTCTGCCACTCACATTAGATGGGTTAGGAAGTAAATCAGTCAAATCTGAGACTACCAAAGAAAGGAAAAAGGGAGAAGGATAACTCCCAGAGATCTGAGGAGCCTGTATGCATGACCTGCAAAAAAAGGCACTGGGACAGTGTCTAACAGACCGAAGGTCAAAGCAGTGTGGCATCTGTAGTTCCCTGAATATAGAAACAAAAGGAATGCAGTCTGTTTCGGCTGTGGCATTAAGGGCCACATCAGAGCTAACTGCCCTAAAACTGTCAAAGATTTTTTAGCTAAGTATAGAAGAATTAAGAATGGAGGCTCCTAAACCCTCCTGATGAATGTTAGAGGCAGTTCATATCAAGGATGACACCAGATAAACCCCTTATTGTGATCTTATTGCTAAGAATTACGTTTGGATTCAGGTGCTACTGAGTCTCCCATAAGACCATAAGCTTAGCAAACTCTTAGAAATCCCGCATAAGAACTCCAGACATTAAGTGTAAGGTAAAACTTACCAACAAGAATCATAAGAGACCCTTACTTCTATTTTCGTCCTATAATCTTCATTCATTAAAATCTAAAGTACTTTTTCTCCAGATCGAGTACGATGATATATGTTATTTTATTTTGTTATATCATTGATTTCTATCAACTGCGAATGCTAGACTATGCTCGATAAAGGAGCCATATGAGGATTGGCGTATCCTAGTGCGTCCCATAGATTGCTTCCATGCCTGATCAGTATGGAGGTTTAATGTATGGAAACACTGAGATATCCTGATAGTCATATGGTACTAGAGTCGGCTAGTGGTATTCAAAGAAGATATCCAATGTAGGAATTGTCCAAGTACGTGTCTCTGATTAAAGAATCCGTGGACTTATAAAGAAAATGTGTCATTTATCTGGCACAAACAACGATAGTAGAACCGGGGGCTTGAGATTTGGGAAATCTATGTAATCTCCTTGCGTCTTGACTATCTTCTCCAAAGAAGTACCCTGTTTACCTCCGAAGACAAGTAGAGTTAAGATTTACATCCCGCATAGGGCTGCATTATCGTGAAATCTCCATGACGATTAGTGCCATCATTATTGGAAGAATCGAAACCCTAATTAGATGAATTTAAGATAAAGGTTCTTAAAGCCTAATTCAAATTCTGAAAGTTTCGGTATTATTAATTAAGAAAGACGGTTCATTTTGCTTATGCATTGATGACCGCAACCCTATTTAGGTAACAAGTAAGAATCGCCATCAGCTGCCCAGGATCGTCAGTTTGTTCGACTAACTGTAAGGATTAGCTATTCCTTAATATTGGTTTTAAGCAATGGTTGGATTGACCATCTCACCTTAAATGAGCTTTTCTATAATAATTGTTATATAAGTATCAAGGCTGCTCCTTTGGAGACCTTGTATAGATGGAATGTCAAATGTCCGTTTGATGGAGGGGAGTTTGGTAAATCCAAATTAGCAGGACCTGAAATTACCTTGGAAATAACGAATAAGATCATACAAATTCGTAACCGTCTGAAAGCTTCCAGTAATCGACGGAAAATCAAGGATTGATGAAAGTCGCAACCCTCTTGAGTCCTTAATAAGGAATAAGGTTCAATTGAAGGTATCACCCTAAGAAAGGTGTGCTAAATTTTTAATTTATCGGGCTAGTTAAGTTCTGATATATAGAATCATTCGAGGAAATCGAATATATCAAGATTTGGTAACCTATAAGCTAAAACTTACCCGAGGAACTTGATGGAAATCAATGTATCCCACACTAGTGATTTAAGGATATGTTTCGTCAACAAGTCGAGAGCATTGTCACATAATGATATGCAGATTTATGATTTGATGAGAAACCCGTATCGATTAAGGATCGACAGGTTAAGAAGCTCCAAAAGGATACATGTACCTAATATAAAGGTCACCTTGGGTGCTTGGAGAGGCCCCAAATATGCTATGGAGGTTAAGTCCATAATACGTCAGAAATTACTTCCATTATTTTAGCAAATCTCGAGGTTGAGATTTCTTTTAAGGGGGTGAGGATGTAACACCTTGTAAATCACGTCCAATAATGTATTGACACGTGTAATAAAGTCAAACATTGAATTTGAGGGACTAATTTTGAGAAAAATAAAAAAAATTTGATTATAGAAGGACTGGAAATGTTAACATGCTTATTATAAGCCTCTGAATAACGTTACATGGTAATCATGTTCACAAATGAGCCACTTGTTGATCAAGAGTAGCCGTTTGCGTAATTAATTGAAAGTTTGCGCGATGAAGGGTTAAAAACGTCAACATGTTAATTCTTACCTCTGAGTGACCTTTTAACAAACCGAGAGCTTCATGATAATTGATTATACTCTCGGAAATGCCTAATATTGGCCATTAAGGGCTTTTATGCCTATAAGTAAAGTTACGCGCAACTTTGCAAGTGAGAGGGACTAAAAGTGTCAATATGTTTAATTATACATTTGAATGACCTTTTTACAAACCCGAAGCATCTCGATGTTTAATAATAATCTCAAGAGAGCGTAACATGGATTAGATAAGGCTTCGATGCTATTAAACGATGATATACGCAAGTTTGCGCATTAGAGGGACCCAAAAGCGTCAACTTTTGAATCTACGCCTTTTGGTGACCATTTAAGCAAAAAAGAGCGTAGTAATATTTAAACACATTCTTGGGAATACCCATTATGGGCCATGGAAGGCTTGGATATCATCAAATGACATTTCGCGCTACTTTGTGCGATTTAAGGGACTATTTACGTCAAACTGCAAAAGTATACCGATTCATATGGTATCGAACCTTCCGAAATATGATCATAAGTTAAAAATGCCCTAAATATCCTTTACATGGCTTAGAAATAGGCTTAGAGGTGTTTGGTGCGCAAAAATAAACTTATTTGATCAACAGGGACTAAAAGCGTCAAAAAGTGCATAAGTTTGCATTTTCGCGCATATCTTACGTTCTGAATATATATCCGGATATCCAAAAATTTATATAATCATTAAAATATTTTATTTTAGTGATTGGCATGATAAAATTCCATTCGTCGCTTAATTTGGATCGTTTTTGCGTTCGTTACGACTTCCGTCGTAATTAACCGAACAACGCAAACGTACGACCAAACGAGCCGACATCCAAGATGTTTTTGAGAATATTTTAAGTTCCCTATACTTTAACTTTATTTTAGAGCCTTGAAATGGGGTTAACGAGGCTTAAAAGTGCCAAAAATCAAGTTTTACAAGTGCAGGGACCATTTTTGAAATTTTTGGCAGATACATTGAACTTGGTCAATTTTTGAGGTTTTGACAGTTTTAACCCATGGTTTTGCACCCAATGGGCTGGTATTTGATGGTTTTACATGTTCCCATAGTATTCTAAAACCTTGGGCCCAAGTGTAAGGTCATGATTCAAGCACGGTTTACGAGGAACGATCCTAACGGTTTACCGAAATCTATATAAACCCAACACCTTCATTCTCATTCCTCACAATCTGATTAAAATAGCTCTAAGTTGGGGTTTAACACTTCATACCTGAGCAATTTGAATCAAGATCTTCCTAGCTTGGACCCTTTGTAAGCTTCTTTCGTTCTTTTATGCGTTTTTAAGCGGGAAAGTCAAACAGTGTTTGACTTTCTGCTTTGACCAGTCAATGGTCAACACGAAGTTCGTTTGAACTTCATAACGTGAGCGTAATCACGATGGTTATAGTCTCTTGTGACTATACCTACTGATTACCACGTTATTTAGGCTTAGTGACGAGTCATAGTTTCGGTCAAAATGCGCGTTTATGCGTATTTTGCAACCAAACTATTTTTGGGTATCAAGACCCTTTGTCTTGATATCGAAATTGTTTTCTAACTTCGTTAAACATGTTTTAACATGTTTAACTCGTCACTTTAGGTTTAGTGCTTATGTAGGGTCGTAAGATAAGCGGTCTAAACAACCGCTTAGACTTTCGAACTAGACCCGTTTGGTCGATCATTAGGATCCGACCAAACACAATAGGTAACAATAGTTGTATAGGGAATAACCTTCTGAGGTTATACCTTATGGTCACTTCGTTTAGTTAGTTGTATGATAGGTAGTTTATATGCCTTAGGTAAATGACCAAAATACCCCTACGGGGCTTAATTTGAGTTTAAATTCGTTTTGGGCATATTGGAAGGTATCCTACTGATATCACACCATATTTAAGGCATATTAACTTAGGAAACTTGTTCATGACTCATTTGGTTACCCGTTATGCATTTATCGCATTCGGTACGGGTTATGTAACTAGTTTGCATAAATTAACCGAAACGGGTCAAACCTTATCATTTTTACTTCAAAATCCAGAATGTGTTTAGTTTACCCATATTATACAAGTCTTCAAACTTGTCGGGTCTAAACCACACTCTAATCCAGTCTTCGCTTAATCTTGCGTTTGAACCGTATACCTTTCTTTAAAACTAACCGGTCTAAGTTTAACTTAAGTAAGACCCGTTAGGAATCTAATAGGTTAATTAAAACCTTCGTTCCAGATTTAGGAGACCAGTAAAAGATACTTGCACTTGCTGATTTGTACGGCTGGGATAAATTTATATAATTTGCTCAGGTTAATATTTTTAACTTATTTTCCCTTATACGGGCTTGGGGTACGGTATATAAAATACCGCTTGGTCGGGCATTGAATTGTTAATCATATGAAGGTTAATTTATTGAGATGACCCGTTTAATCTGTTTTGTTTGTTTAAAGCCTTTGGGGGGGTTAATGACCATGTCCCGGATATCCTTGGCATCATTCATTGAAATGGCCACGACCTAAGCACGAGGTGTAGGCATACACCTGCCGGTGCGTATATAAAAAGATATAACCGCCTGTTCGAGAATAACTCGCCGCGGGATTATATTATGTGGTGTGTCAATTAATCTTTAACCCGGTTTTCAGCCCAGGCTACTGAACGTATAATAAACACGTAATTCTTTAACAAGTTTATTTTTAAATAATTATCCCAAGTTATAAAAGATATTTTGTGCCTTGTGCATTCAAATAAATTTTTTTTAAACATTTTCAAAATGAGTCGGTTAATTGTATTTACCAGTGAAAACTGACGTATTTTCCAAAAAGGTTAAGTGCAGGTACTAATCGGAATAGGCTGGCTACTCCTAGCATTAATAAAGAGTCTTGCAAGCTTAGATGTTTATAAATCTGCTGAACAATGTTTCTTTTAACTTTGATCTGCCTGTGGATCCTTTACAACCGTTTTTGTAATAAATGATATTACTTCCATTTGGGTTGTAATGTTTATATCTTTCGACTTCCGTTGTGTATATAATCTGTGACAAATTGTCTATGATGATATCAACTACGTCACGATACTCTCCACCGGGCCCACCGGTAATACGTGGAAATATCGGGGTGTGACAAGTGCCAGCTTTCAAAACTTAGTTGTAGTTGGGGCGTGAGTGGTTAGCCCGCCGTGTTAGTCTCCCAATCTATTGCTGCTTAAATAAACATTAGTAGCATTGAAATAACAAAGTAGAAAATTGCATTATTTGTATGTATACATAAGGTTTGCCAAAACACGTCCTACTTAGACAAGGACTATTTTATGTACAAGTCGAAATGATCGAGCTTGGTTGTTTTTTAACATATCTTGCTCATGGCGGTATTATACTGCGACTATAATATTTATGTAGGTTCGATCATTTTAAAGAAAATGATTTACGTATGCTCTTTTTAATGGTAGAGGTTATCTATGCTACCAAATTTCAAGTACTGGCTCATGTTAGTTAACACAAATGCATGTCCATGATGTGGGAGATGATGTGGATGTTGGGGAGGTTACCCGACACCCCCTAGTCCTAGTTAAATGAATATATGCTCATATATGTTTAAAAGTAGCGCAACAACGGTTGTACGATCATGTGCTATTGGCACATGTAAAATGTGGTGTAGTATAAAGAGGAAAACATTGGACCATTATAAGTGGACCGGTTCCGTTAAAAGCTCTAGTGTCACGGCCCCCGCCCCGGTTTGACCCGATTCAGGAGCCGCGAGACAGAAAATCCCGTGGTATTTATTTTATTTTAATTGACAGCGAAAGATTTTAACAGGATCTTTTTAAAACTGAAAATGCTTTATTATTTTATTCCATAATTCGGGATAAAACCCTGGTAATTTACAATAGGGTGATTTCACTGGGAAATCTTTATTTCACAAAACATGTTTCTTTATTTACATTGAGCCACTTTCTTAAGCTTGTAGTGCTTCACGGCACTTTTCCTGAATCACAACAGATCACCTGAAACATGTTTGAAAAAGGTTTTGTCAGCAGGGAAATACTGGTGAATCATTCTTTTTACTAAAAAGACACGTTGTTATAATTTTACAGTATTAAGAGCGATTACAATGTTTCCATATATCAACCAACTACCCACAGTATTTGTCACTCGACCATCCATTGGTAACCTCATTGTCCAATGGTGTCTGTGACTATGGTCATATCACCCCTTGGCTAACTCGTTGTCCAATGGTGACGGTTATCAAGTAATGTATACAAAACCCCACATACCGGCTGTAATTTGGTGATTACAAAGACTTAATCCCTGTAATTATAACCTTGAAACAAGTAGAGTTTTGTAAAGTATTTTGATAAAAAGAGAATGACTCACATTGCAGATTTAACACGGGCAGAGTCTAGTCTACTGATTAGCCTTGTTAACCTAGTTTAAATAACAATGCATACAAAACTAGGTTAGTAACCAATACAGCATTTACGATAACTCACGAGATTAAACCCTCACAACGAATGACAAAGTGCGATACTTAAACATCCACCGAATTCACGACGAATGACAAAGCATAACCCTAATGTGGGCAGCACTTAAACATCCATTGGATAGTTTTAATCAATCGGACATTGAATCGTAGCAGCGATCGAGTTATTACCCTGTTGTCGCGGCAGCGTTTCGTGATTTGTGTGTGTTTGGTAGTAATCAGACTATAACTCGGTGTATATAACGAATTTTTACGTCGTTCCAACTCCAGTATGCAAGTCCCAAACCCCACTATTTATACAGGAAATTTGACCCCCTCGCGTGACGCGAGGGGTACCACCTTGGGCGTCGCATGGCGCGAGGGGTCACTACTCTATTATAGAGTAGCCCCGTGTGTTTGTAGCCTTGCTTAGTCGACGGAATGATAAAATTCGTTTTTGACAGCAAATTAAGTGGATAATCGTAACTAGGGAATACCCCCCTGAGTTTTAGGGGCCCTGATCCTGATTCTGATTGTTCTGAAAATTTTAGGGTTTATACAGAATCACTTGGGTGTCTCAATTAGGGTTTTCAATTGGACTAAATAAAATAATAAATAGGACTTTTGATGAGAGTTGTTACATCCTCCCCACCTTAATAAAAATCTCATCCTCGAGATTTACTGGAACAAGTGAGGATACTTCCGCTTCATTTCTGATTCCAGCTCCCAAGTATATTCGGGTCCTCGTTTTGAATCCCACTTAACTTTGACCAGCACTAGTCGTTTGTGCTTGAGAAACTTGATCTTTCGATCTTCGATTTGAAGTGGTTTTTCAACGAACTTCAATTTCTCATTTACATCAATATCTTGGAGAGGTACTATCAGTGATTCGTCTGATAAACATTTCTTAAGATTGGATACATGAAATACATCATGTACTCCAGCTAACTCTTCTGGTAGTTGTAAACGATAAGCAACTGGTCCTATACGTTGGATTACGGGAAATGGTCCTACGTATCTTGGACTTAGCTTTCCTTTCTTACCAAATCGTACTACCCCTTTCCAAGGAGAAACTTTTAACAGTACTCTATCTCCAACTTGGAATTTTAACGGCTTGCGTCGATTATCTGCATAACTCTTTTGGCGATCTCGAGCAGTCTTTAGTCTTTCCTTGATTTGAGTAATCTTGTCAGTGGTTTCTTGTACTTTTTCAGGACCTGATAATTGACTTTCTCCTATTTCTGCCCAGCAAACTGGAGTTCTGCATTTACGTCCATACAGTTCCTCGAATGGGGCAGTTTCGATGCTTGCATGATAACTATTGTTATAGGAGAATTCAATTAAGGGTAGGTGGTCATCCCAGTTTCCACCAAAGTCTATTACACATGCCCGGAGCATGTCTTCCAGGGTTTGGATCGTCCTTTCACTTTACCCGTCTGTTTGTGGATGATACGCAGTACTCAGATTTAGTCGAGTTCCCATTGCTTCCTGGAAACTAGTCCAGAAATGGGAAGTGAAACGACTATCCCTATCCGATATAATGGAGAGTGGAACTCCATGTAAGGATACTACTTCATCTACATACAACTTGGCTAACCTTTCCATGGTTAAGGTTTCCTTCATGGGTAGAAAATGAGCTGACTTGGTTAATCGATCCACAATTACCCAAATCGCATCATTACCTTTTCTGGTTTTGGGTAACTTAGTAACAAAGTCCATTGTTATGAGTTCCCATTTCCATGCAGGCATTTCTAATTATTGAAGTAACCCTGAAGGTTTCTGGTGTTCTGCTTTAACTTGTGAACAAGTAAGACACTTAGAAACATATCTAGTTATGTCCTTTTTCATTCCTATCCACCAGAAATTATTTCTTAAATCTTGGCACATTTTATTGTTTCCCGGGTGCATGGTATACCTAGATTTATGAGCTTCCTCTAAGATCTTATTTCTTAATTCTCCTTGCTTAGGTACCCAAATTCTTTTCTTATGGAATCTCCAAATTCCATCACTTCCTTGCTCTAATTCTTTTATCCGTCCCTTCATTCCTTCAGCATCGTCCTTGATTGCTGTTTCTTGAACATTCTTTAGTTGTTCCATTAAATCTAACTGTAGATTTAATCTAAGAGCACGAATCCGTCGTTGTTTCTCATGATATATACGACTTAAGGTATCTGCAACTACATTTGCCTTTCCTTCGTGATATTGGATATCACAGTCGTAATCACTGAGAATTTCCATCCATCTCCTTTGTCTCATGTTTAACTCTTTTTGCCCAAATATGTACCTTAAACTTTTATGATCCGTATAGACAGTAAACTTACTTCCATACAGATAAAGTCTCCAAATTTTAAGGGCAAAAATTATGGCTCCTAACTCTAAGTCATGAGTCATATAGTTTTCTTCGTGCTTTTTCAATTGTCTTGAAGCATACGTAATTACCTTCTTGCGTTGTATTAGCACACATCCTAATCCTAGCTTAGAAGCATCCCAATATACTTCAAAATCTTCAGTTCCTTCTGGCAAAGCTAGAATTGGGGCGTTTGTTAGCTTTTGCTTCAAAACCTTAAAAGCTTCTTCTTGTTTAGGTCACCATTCAAACTTAACTGATTTACAGGTTAGCTTAGTTAATGGCACCGCTATCTTAGAAAAATCCTTAATAAACCGTCTATAATAACCAGCTAATCCTAGAAAACTTCTAATTTCCATAGCTGTTTGTGGAACCTTCCATTTGGTAATTGCCTCTACCTTAGCAGGATCTACGTGAATACTTTCGTGATTCACCATGTGTCCTAAAAATTGCACTTCTTGTAGCCAAAATTCACACTTTGAGAATTTAGCGTAAAGCTTTTCTTTTCTTAACAAAGTTAAGAGTGCATGCAAGTGCTGACAGTGTTCTTCCTGACTTTTGGAATAAATAAGTATATCATCAATGAAGACAATTACAATTTTATCCAAGTACGGTTTACAGATTCTATTCATCATGTCCATAAATGCTGCAGGTGCATTTGTTAGTCCGAAGGGCATGACTGTAAACTCGTAATGACCATACCTAGTTCTGAAAGCTGTTTTAGGTATGTCTTCTTCTTGTACCTTTAATTGATGATATCCGGAGCGTAAGTCTATTTTAGAAAAAATATCTAGCTCCTTGAAGTTGATCGAATAGATCATCAATCCTAGGTAATGGGTATCGATTCTTAATTGTAACCTTATTCAATTCTCTATAATCAATACACATTCGCATCGAACCGTCCTTTTTCTTTACAAACAACACTGGCGCTCCCCAAGGGGATGAACTAGGTTGTATGAATCCTTTATTTAGTAATTCATTTAATTGCTTTTTCAATTCTAACATTTCTGTAGGAGCTAACCGATAAGGTGCCTTGGCTATCGGTGTAGTTCCAGGAATTAGATGAATTCTAAATTCTACTTCCCTATCAGGTGGTAATCCTGGGAGTTCTTCTGGGAATACATCTGGGTATTCTGAGACTACAGGAATTTCCTTAATCTCGTTATCCTTAGTACTAATGATTACTGAAATCATATACACTACTCCTTGCTTTTGTTCATAACTAGCAATTTTCATTACTGAAATGAACTTCATGGGTTTACGTGGTTTATCTCCTGTAATCATGATTACTTCTCCGGTGGGTGCCTGAATTTCTATAGAGTTCTTATCACAAAGGATTTGAGCATGGTTGGCTACTAACCAATCCATTCCTAAAACAACATCAAACCCAGCTAAATTCATAGGTAACAGGTTTGCATGAAATTTATGACCTGAAAGTTCTATATTTTCTTTTTGCAAAACCTTATCTATTTTAACAGAATTCCCATCTGCCGTTCGACTGTAAAAATCTGCCTAAGGTTGGTTAAGGGTAAATTTAGAGCTTGGCAGAATGAAGTATTTATAAAACTTTGGTTTGCACCAGAGTCAAATAATATTTTTGCATACATGTTGTGAACTAGGAACGTACTTGCTATCACATCTGGAATGAGTTCTGCTTCTTGAGTGGTCAGCTGGAATGCTTTGGCATTCTTTTTAGTAGCTCCGTCGGCTGTCTTGGCTTTGTTGTCTGCTGGTTTGGCCAATTTTGGACATTCTGTTTTGAAATGCCCCGCTTCTCGACAGTTATAACAGATCCTGGTTTTCTTTCTGCAGTCTTCTTCACGTTGACCTACAACTTTGCAAAAGTTGCATGTTACATTACATCTTCCATAATGTTTCTTTCTGCAATTCCTGCAGAACGGCGGAGTTGAAGATTGCCCTGTTCCTCTCTTCTTGAAGTTGCTATTATTACCCATACGAAATCCTTGGGTAATCTTCTGAGCCAGTTCCTTTTTCCTATTTTCATCTCTTGTGCGTACTAGCTCGTCAGTTAGGGTGTTAGCTAATTCTACCGCATCGTCAATAGTGCGAGGTCTCGCAGCTTTAACGATATTACGGATTTCGCCAATTAATCCCCAAATATAGCGAGAAATAAGTACCGGTTCTAGCGAAGCCAGCGTTGGTACCACTCTAGCATATTCGAAGAATGTCGAAGTATATCCTCGACAATCTACATCCATCATCCGATGGTTCAGGAACTTATTTGCCATTTGTTCCTTTTCATACTCGGGACATAATTTTCTTTCCATCAGACTTTTAAATTCTTCCCAGTTCATGACATAGGCCACACTTCTTCCTTTGGCTTGAAGTACTGTGTTCCACCATTCTAGTGCCCCTTCTTTAAATAGATGCGATGTGTACATCACTTTGTCTTCCTCGGCACATTTACTTATTGCAGTTACTGCCTCGGTTTTCTCTAACCAACGCAGTGCTGCAGTCGCCCCCTCATTGCCTGCGAACTCAGCAGGTTTACAGGCAAGAAATTCTTTGTAAGTGCAACCAGGTGTTGCCGCTTTCATTTTCTTAGGGAGCGGGGCCTGCCGTGGATCGTTATTATTATTAATGTGATTACCGCCTCCGTTTACGCTATTACTGAAGTTATCTTCAGAAGTACGTTTGCTAGGAATGATTTGTTGAGGTTCAACTTGATTTCTAGCAGCAGCAAGTATTGCTGGAATAGCATTGGCTATCCCTTGAGCAACGATATTCTCTATATCTTGCTTAGTCATAAATTGATCCTCCTGATGATGCTCAGATTGGTTAACCTCGTTAACTGGTTCATTATTAGTATTTTCCATCTGATAATTAATATATATTTTATTAGTATAAGATAGATAGCAATTATACACAAGACAATCATATAATTTTCACAATACACATATAGCCAAAATTATCGATTTTTCGATTTCCATTTTATATATATTATGCATCATTACACACCGTTATCTTACAAAGGTTTTATTGGTAGGTTATTTTACAAGATTATATTTTTACTATCATTATTATTATACAATCACAGTTTCTCAACCCCTCTATCCCTCATTAGTTGGCATTTCAGTAACGACGTTCCGTCTCGTCGTACTTCCAGGAAATTTGTTCTCCTACTTCCCGAATCCTATTTCCTGCACCTATCAGCTCTTCGCCAAAATGGCGGAGTTCAGCTAAATTTTCATTACTCATTGGTGGGTTTGGTATAGGTTCCGGGTCAAACTGAGGGAAAAACGTATAAGGGTTATTGAGAAGGTTTTGAAACTGCCAGTCATTAGTCCACCACTCATCCATTCCTAAAGGTTGGGTATGGACCAGAGGTTCTGGGATGGCTGGTTCCAAATTTATTGGAAGTTGAGTTTCGGCAGGATAAGGGTAAAGATTAGTATTAATAGGTCTAACGATATCAAAGCTTGCCAATATACGATCCAACTCTTCTTGTAATGGCAATTCCTCAACTTGTTTAGAACTTTCCCCAATTTCCATTTCTACTCGCCTGGAATCTTCTCCGATCGCAATTCCTTTTCCTTTATCTATGGGATTCTCTATTTTGGGAACCCTTCTAGTTACTGGTTTCCTTCTGCGTACACGCCTCCAGCCTACAAATCTTCTCCTTTTCTTAAGCTTTGGTTTCTCTAGAGGTGGAGCACTAAATTCCATAGGTTCTTCTATATCGGGTATGTAACCAGTAAAGTCTTTAGAAACTTCTATTTTCACCGGATATAGATTGAGATTCTGAAGGGCTTCAGATAACTCATTCATGCTGTTTAGTATATATGCAAAAAATACTAAGTTAAAAAATTTTTATAACAAAATTTCACAGATAAACATTCAAGTATTATTGCATACCGTGTGACTAATTTAATACAAAGGATGACTGAAATTTAAACATACTAGGGTTTATTATAACTTTATTTATTTACTGATAAAGTTTCTGGCTTTTAGGTGATAAGGGTGCTAATACTGGGTCAGGGTATTTTAAAGATTTGCATTTACTGCTACAGTTGCTAACATATAGAGATCGGCCCATTTTTCATCTAACTTGTCTTCCCATGATGGGTTACTGCCAAATTTATGAATTTCCTGATTAACTCTCATTTCTTTTGATTGAGATTTCTTTATTTTCTCCTGACTTTTCCTAGTAATCAAACTTCTTTTATTAGGAGAAAGTGGTTCCTCATAATGAGCTTTACGAACAAATATTCCCTCCTCATTATCTACTGAGTATCTTGAGGATTTTGATTGGGATGAACTTCCCTTCTCTCTTGACGAATTATCTAATTTAAGATAGATGTTCGAAAGCTTTTGCTTACCCATACTGTAACTAACAAGTAGTCAGTTAATAAAACACATATTCATAAAATGGAAATCAGAAAAATTAAGTATTTCTACATACTTAATTAGCTTAACTCAGTGGCTCTGATACCACCTTTTTCTGTCACGGCCCCCGCCCCGGTTTGACCCGATTCATGAGCATAGAGACAGAAAATCCCGTGGTATTTATTTTATTTAAATTGACAGCGGAAGATTTTAACAGGATCTTTTTAAAACTGAAAATGCTTTATTATTTTATTCCATAATTCGGGATAAAACCCTGGTAATTTACAATAGGGTGATTTCACTAGGAAATCTTTATTTCACAAAACATGTTTCTTTATTTACATTGAGCCACTTTCTTAAGCTTGTAGTGCTTCACGGCACTTTTCCTGAATCACAACAGATCACCTGAAACATGTTTGAAAAAGGTTTTGTCAGCAGGGAAATACTGGTGAATTATTCTTTTTACTAAAAAGACACGTTGTTATAATTTTACAGTATTAAGAGCGATTACAATGTTTCCATATATCAACCAACTACCCACAGTATTTGTCACTCGACCATCCATTGATAACCTCATTGTCCAATGGTGTCTGTGACTATGGTCATATCACCCCTTGGCTAACTTGTTGTCCAATGGTGACGGTTATCAAGTAATGTATACAAAACCCCACATACCGGCTGTAATTTGGTGATTACAAAGACTTAATCCCTGTAATTATAACCTTGAAACAAGTAGAGTTTTGTAAAGTATTTTGATAAAAAGAGAATGACTCACATTGCAGATTTAACACGGGCAGAGTCTAGTCTACTGATTAGCCTTGTTAACCTAGTTTAAATAACAATGCACACAAAACTATGTTAGTAACCAATACAGCATTTACGATAACTCACGAGATTAAACCCTCACAACGAATGACAAAGTGCGATACTTAAACATCCATCGAATTCATGACGAATGACAAAGCATAACCCTAATGTGGGCAGCACTTAAACATCCATTGGATAGTTTTAATCAATCGGACATTGAATCGTAGCAGCGATCGAGTTATTACCCTGTTGTCGCGGCAACGTTTCGTGATTTGTGTATGTTTGGTAGTAATCAGACTATAACTCGGTGTATATAACGAATTTTACGTCGTTCCAACTCCAGAATGCAAGTCCCAAACCCCACTATTTATACATGAAATTTGACCCCCTCGCGTGACGCGAGGGGTACCACCTTGGGCGTCGCGTGGTGCGAGGGTTCACTACTCTATTATAGAGTAGCCCCGTGTGTTTGTAGCCTTGCTGAGTCAACGAAATGATAAAATTCGTTTTTGACAGCAAATTAAGTGGATAATCGTAACTAGGGAATACCCCCCCTGAGTTTTAGGGGCCCTGATCCTGATTCTGATTGTTCTGAAAATTTTAGGGTTTATACAGAATCACTTGGGTGTCTCAATTAGGGTTTTCAATTGGACTAAATAAAATAATAAATAGGACTTTTGATGAGAGTTGTTACATCCTCCCCACCTTAATAAAAATCTCGTCCTCGAGATTTACTGGAACAAGTGAGGATACTTCCGCTTCATTTCTGATTCCAGCTCCCAAGTATATTCGGGTCCTCGTTTTGAATCCCACTTGACTTTGACCAGCACTAGTCGTTTGTGCTTGAGAAACTTGATCTTTCGATCTTCGATTTGAAGTGGTTTTTCAACGAACTTCAATTTCTCATTTACCTCAATATCTTGGAGAGGTACTATCAGTGATTCGTCTGATAAACATTTCTTAAGATTGGATACATGAAATACATCATGTACTCCAGCTAACTCTTCTGGTAGTTGTAAACGATAAGCAACTGGTCCTATACGTTGGATTACGGGAAATGGTCCTACGTATCTTGGACTTAGCTTTCCTTTCTTACCAAATCGTACTACTCCTTTCCAAGGAGAAACTTTTAACAGTACTCTATCTCCAACTTGGAATTTTAACGGCTTGCGTCGATTATCTGCATAACTCTTTTGGCGATCTCGAGCAGTCTTTAGTCTTTCCTTGATTTAAGTAATCTTGTCAGTGGTTTCTTGTACTATTTCAGGACCTGATAATTGACTTTCTCCTATTTCTGCCCAGCAAACTGGAGTTCTGCATTTACGTCCATACAGTGCCTCGAATGGGGCAGTTTCGATGCTTGCATGATAACTATTGTTATAGGAGAATTCAATTAAGGGTAGGTGGTCATCCCAGTTTCCACCAAAGTCTATTACACATGCCCGGAGCATGTCTTCCAGGGTTTGGATCGTCCTTTCACTTTGCCCGTCTGTTTGTGGATGATACGCAGTACTCAGATTTAGTCGAGTTCCCATTGTTTCCTGGAAACTAGTCCAGAAATGGGAAGTGAAACGACTATCCCTATCCGATATAATGGAGAGTGGAACTCCATGTAAGGATACTACTTCATCTACATACAACTTGGCTAACCTTTCCATGGTTAAGGTTTCCTTCATGGGTAGAAAATGAGCTGACTTGGTTAATCGATCCACAATTACCCAAATCGCATCATTACCTTTTCTGGTTTTGGGTAACTTAGTAACAAAGTCCATTGTTATGAGTTCCCATTTCCTTGCAGGCATTTCTAATTGTTGAAGTAACCCTGAAGGTTTCTGGTGTTCTGCTTTAACTTGTGAACAAGTAAGACACTTAGAAACATATCTAGTTATGTCCTTTTTCATTCCTATCCACCAGAAATTATTTCTTAAATCTTGGTACATTTTATTGTTTCCCGGGTGCATGGTATACCTAGATTTATGAGCTTCCTCTAAGATCTTATTTCTTAATTCTCCTTGCTTAGGTACCCAAATTCTTTTCTTATGGAATCTCCAAATTCCATCACTTCCTTGCTCTAAATCTTTTATTCGTCCCTTCATTCCTTCAGCATCGTCCTTGATTGCTGTTTCTTGAACATTCTTTAGTTGTTCCATTAAATCTAACTGTAGATTTAATCTAAGAGCACGAATCCGTCGTTGTTTCTCATGATATTTACGACTTAAGGTATCTGCAACTACATTTGCGTTTCCTTCGTGATATTGGATATCACAGTCGTAATCACTGAGAATTTCCATCCATCTCCTTTGTCTCATGTTTAACTCTTTTTGCCCAAATATGTACCTTAAACTTTTATGATCCGTATAGACAGTAAACTTACTTCCATACAGATAATGTCTCCAAATTTTAAGGGCAAAAATTATGGCTCCTAACTCTAAGTCATGAGTCGTATAGTTTTCTTCGTGCTTTTTCAATTGTCTTGAAGCATACGCAATTACCTTCTTGCGTTGTATTAGCACACATCCTAATCCTAGCTTAGAAACATCACAATATACTTCAAAATCTTCAGTTCCTTCTGGCAAAGCTAGAATTGGGGCGTTTGTTAGCTTTTGCTTCAAAACCTTAAAAGCTTCTTCTTGTTTAGGTCCCCATTCAAACTTAACTGATTTACAGGTTAGCTTTTGCTTCGTAACTAGGGAATACCCCCCCCCCCTGAGTTTTAGGGGCCCTGATCCTGATTCTGATTGTTCTGAAAATTTTAGGGTTTATACAGAATCACTTGGGTGTCTCAATTAGGGTTTCCTATTGGACTAAATAAAATAATAAATAGGACTTTTGATGAGAGTTGTTACATCTAGTAACACGATTTAAAGCGACACGCCGGTGTATGTGCGACATACACAGGTGGAGGAGTGGCGCGCTGGGCGCTATAGCGGTGGCGTGACTAAATGAGCCACAACCCCATTTATTAGAATAAGCAAGAAAGTTGGAAGGTATAGCTGAGGATTTCCAACAGGTGCTCTCGCGTTGTGTTGTATAGTAAAATGAGTTTACAAGCGTGAATAAAGACGTGACTTAAGACGGAGCTCACCGGAGATAGCGTGAGCAAGGAAGGTACCTGGAGTGGCGGGTAGAATGAAGGCTCCCGCCAGAGGCGTGTGTGGATGAAAAGCGATCGCCTGAGTTGCGGGGTTGATAAAAGCATTCGCTAAGGTGGCACGGGCGAACCGAGAGTATCCCCCGGAGGTGGCGGAGTGGATAAAAGTGTTCGCCGGGGGCAACATAGTGAACCGAAGCATCCGCCATATGTGGCGGAGTGATTAAGTAATCGGCTGGAAGCAGCGCAGGTGGATAAAAACATCTATTGGAAACATTCCGGGGTGGATAAAAGCTTCCACCGGTGGTGGCGCGAGCAAGAACGACCACACAACCCAACCGGTAAGGCGTCTAAGAGTGTGCTAGTTAAACAACGAATCACGCTGAGTGCCATAGAGTAAGGAGTTTCGAGTTTCCACCAATGCTTGAGAGGGGATTATCACTTTTCTTATGGGTTGTGTTTTGTGCAACACGAATTGTACTTCCCCACAAAATTGTTCAGCATGAATATAAAACATCAGTTGCACCATGATTATTATCCTTATAATTATAAAGAAATTGATACAACAACTTGAATGGGCTGTCATCATGGTTTATATATGGTACCATGTGCTTTGCAACATGTACCCATTATCAGAATAAAAAATCCATGGAAACTTCATATTTTCACCTCCTTCCTTTTAATTGCTTCAATGTAAAAAGGGGGTGGACGTTTATCACATCAAAAATAAGCAATCCAATATGAAGATGTTTCAGGTAGTTTCAGTGCAGGGAAGGAAAAAATGTACCTGATCTAGAACAACTTTAGTTGAATGAGAAATTGTTTATAGATTTCCTAGGGATGTAGATCTGGTCAATGAGCGAAGGAGAACGAAGGTGCGGTTTGTCGCAGTCCCACGGATGGCGCCAATGTAAAAAAGTGAACCTGAGCGGGTTGGTACTTCTACGGTGATGAATGGCCACACCTCGTCTTCTCCACTTCATCCTAGACCTGTAAACAAGAAAAGAGAAACGTGGGGAATATAGAGATGACCAGTAGAGGTGGAATCCCCTATTTCCAGCTACAAAAGTGTGTTTGCTGTCACAACCCGACCGCGGCGGAAACGTCGGGGAGTGTAGCAACAGAATTATTGTTTCACAACCATGGCAATTAAAGTTATGTTTTATTTATAAACATTGGTTACATTGTCTTAAAACGACCAAGGAAACAAGAGTACATAACACTATTTAAACTAATCTTGCTTTTTTTTATGTCACTAAGGCCCGAGTCCGCCCTAGTGTATTCTGATCAAACCTATGCATCAGCTCCTGAAAACACATGTGAAAATAGGTACGTCAGCATAAAAATGCCTGTGAGATACATAGGTTTTGTTAAAATAGGATTCATGACTTAAGTTGAAAGAAGTGTTTAGTAAAAGTTAGTCATGAATCTTACTTAAGTGTTTTCTTTTATAAAATCATATAAAAAGTGATAAGAAAATCTGATGACATAGAAAAGAAAGATGTATGGTTAAATAAGTAACCAAATAAAATGAGTTTGTATAAAATAAGTTTTTTGTAAAACAATGTTTATGGGAAAATGTGTTATCTGTGTAAAATGTGATATGTCTAAACTAAAATGGTTTAAATAACGCAACGATATGTAATATCATAAAAGCACTTATATATAGGAAGTACCAGCGGCGTATCCACCATGCTTATATCATATTACACACGCCTCGTTATTTAAATCACTTACCCAAACAAACCATCAAATGTCTTGTTTAAACAAATGTCAAAATGTTTCTGTGTAACCAATGTCAAATGCCAAATGTAAATCATGTTCATGTATAATCAAATGTTATGTATGGCGAGTAAAAATGTCTACCCAAACCATATGTAAAATGCACAAAACAATGTATTGAAATAAATCACAGTTTAAATCAAAAGTTATGTTTTGTAAAATAACTGCATGCTCTACTGATACAAACATCTATGCGGTATTGTTAAAATGCATACATTCAAGCCTTGCGACTGTGGCGACAAACCCTTAAACAAATTAAAGGTTCATCTGAATTATGTATATTGGATTCAATCATTCCTTCCACCCAAAGAAACCTAGGATTTCAGGAACGGGAGTTGTCAATTCCTATGGTACCATTACTTACTACCAAGCGGCGTAGCTAATGTTAATGAACGTATTTTTGTCCCATTTAAACAAACCAAATGTCATACCAAATGTAAGCATGTGATGTGAAAACCATGTACTAAGTATGCAATAAAGGAACATACATAACATGAATATGATGTAACACAATGTACTAAGTATGCAATAAATGAACATACATAGCATGCATGTGATGTAAAACAATGTACTAAGTATGCAATGAATGAACATACATAGCAAAAACACGGACAAAATCATGTACTATACGTGTACTAAATGAACATAGCGAGCATATGATATAAAAACACGAAAAGTGTTGGGATTGAACCCTACCAAAGGAACAGATAATTAAAGCCAAAACTGGATCAGAGCAGTGGATCCAGAATAAGCAGATGTTATGTTTACATGTCTCTCCCCTTGAAAGTGGTTTCAACATCTGCTGACCTCCTATCTACTGATCGTACAAGCTGCTGACCTACAAACTGCTGATCTAGTAAAAGACTGATGGAAGACTAAAGCTCTGCTGTTCAATCTACTGCCTTGAGTCAAGCTCTGCTGATCATGACAAGTACTGCTGAGTTCACATCAGTGGAAGGATGCAACAGTAGTTTAGATGTCTTTATGTAATGAAATGTAATAACAGTAGTTAGCATAGCAGAGGTTGTATAGATCAGAGGTTAGAGTTTGTTAGGAGGTTAGATGTCACTTTCATGGTGACGTCAGCTTAGATGCCTCAGTGGTTTGCTTGTGCCTATAAATAGAACAGTGCTCTGTATTGTTCTATTAGCTCTTTGCAAAATCTTCTTCCTGCACGAACAAACACTGTGAGCTCAGGCTGAGGGTGAGTTTGTATTCATACATTGCATTGTAATCGTTGTTGAAATTAAATTCAATCTTTCGGTTCTTTGGGAAAAATGTTTGATTAAAGCAATTCTCTCATTTGATTGTGTGTAAAGTTTGTTTCCATTATATTTCCGCTGCACAACTCATTCATCTTCATCTTAATTCAAACACAAAACACAATCAAAACCAAACTCAGATCCTAACAATTGGTATCAGAGCTTGGATAGTCAAATTTGATTTAACAATCATTTTGACATAAATAGTTCAGCTCATAATCGTTGATACTGATAGTTTGTTCATTTTGTTGAAAAACAGAGCAAGGTTTAATCACCATCAAAGTTGATTAATCAGTGCCTGTAAAACAACCAGGATGACGTCACAATCACAAGATGATAAGAATAACATTGGCTCTCTTTTCAAACCACCCATGCTTAAACGTAATGAATAGAACATCTGGGAGAGAAGGATGGGTCACATCCTTGCTCAACAGAATAATGGATGTTGGAGGTCTGTTGTTTTTGGTCCCCATGTTCCTATGGTGCCAAGTGCTGAGGATGCAAAGAAGTTCGTTCCTAAACCAACTGAAAACTATACTGAAACTGATTTTCAAAAATTTGAACTCGATGCCAAAGAATTTAGCATCATAGCATCTGCATTACCCAATGAGATCTATGCTGGACTGTTACATTGTAACAGTGCCAAAGAGCTATGGGATGCATTGAAGGAACAGTTTGGGGGAACTGAAGAAGACATTGAAAACAATAGGGAAATTCTGAATCAGCAGTATGAACCCTTCTGTCACATTAAGGGTGAATCATTGACCCAACAGTTTGAACGTTTTAGTTGTCTCATCAGTGAGCTAAGGCTTGTTAAAGTTGAAATCCCAAAATCAACACAAAATAGTAGGTTTCTTAGATCACTACCAGATAAATGGGACACAATTGCATTTGTGACTAGAAACTCAGCTGAGTTCAAAGATCTGACCCTGACCCAACTCCATGGTAGACTCCTGACCTATGAAAGGGAGTTAAACCAGAAAAAGAAATTGCATGAGTCTGGCAAAGTTGCTGATGATTATTCATTTGGTAACACAGCTCTGTTTGGTCAGGAAGAATCTGGTAGCAGTAGTAAGGATCAGGGTTATGATCACTTTATTGATATAACTGCTGGTGGAAATTTCAACAACCTTGATTCTCACTCTGCCAATTATGCTTTTACTGCAAATTGTGAAAACCAGATGTCAGATAACTTGTGTTTTGAACTCAATGATTTGCAACACTTTAATCCCACTGACTTAGAAGAAATGGACATTTTGCATCAATTGGCTTTGCTTAGTGTAAGAACAAGCAAATTCTATAAAAGAACAGGGAGAAAGTTCCCAGGGTTACATGGGAATTTAAAAGTGGGGTTGGATAAGTCAAAAATTAAGTGCTATAAGTGCAATAGGCTAGGTCATTTTGCTAGGGAATGCAGGAGTCAAACCACTGGTCCAATAATCACTCATCCCAGCTCAAACCCTAGACCACAACAGCAAAGCACTGTGCACTATACCCAATATACCCCTGTTGCCCATGTTAACACTGCTCACTATGCTGCAACCCCTGTGCCTGTGCATTATGTTCAAACCACTGTTCCAAAAATTCAGTATGTTTAAACCCCTGTCCCTCAGGTACAAGTGCAACCTGTTGCATCTCAAACAGCTGCTCCAACAGCAACACAACCAGATCAATAAAGCTTTTTCACTTAAGGCTTTGTTGACTGGAGCAGCATGCCTGATGAGCTTGGTGATGAAAATTTTGCACTCAATGCTTTTAATGATCCTTCTAATGATGAATTTTGTTTGATGGCATTAGAGTCAATACCAGAAGGGGTAGAAACTGAAGGTGAACAGCTAAGTGTTGAAACAGTGGATAAAGTGGCTGAAGCAGCGGTTACTGCAGTTGCTGGTGAACTACTGCTGGGAGAAAATTCAGAAACCCTGATTGAACCACTGACCAATCCCTGGTCTGAAGAAAACAAGGAAGAAAAGAAAGCAGGTGAGAAAGAAGAGAGAGTTTATGAAGAAGGTGATTATAAATGTGATTGTGCCATGATGGCTGCTGCCAAGGTAACACCTCAAGTTCTTGAAAAACTGTGTTCAGATCAATGCATTATTGCATTTGCTAACATCAAAGAGGTAAATGAAAACCTTAGGGATAAAGTCTTGTCTGATGAAGTCAAATTTGAAAAGTCTTTAAAAGAACTTAGAAACAAATTGGCTGAAAAAGATAAAGAAATCAGCAGTCTCAAAGAAGAACAAATCATTACCAAAACCCAACTCCAAACCATGATAGAAAAATATCAGGTTTGTAAAAAGGAGTTGGAGTCCACCCAAGTCACATGTGAGAAATGGGTGGAATCATGCAAAGGCTATGAACTCTTGTTGGAAAAACAGATCAAAAGCAATGTGAAATTCGGTATTGGTTTTAGAAAACATGATGAAGTTGAAAACACTGCTGTTGAAAAATCTGTTCAAACCACTGATGAATCCACTGAATTCATCCCCACAAACAAGAATGGCCAAGAAGTGAAAATCACTGATAAACTTGGTAACAAAATCACACTTGAGAGACCAGTGGGATCTTCAACTTTTGAAGAACTTGAGAAATACCAATTTAAACCCACATAGTCTGATGAGTGTGACATTCTTGAAAATTTTAAACCCATGGATTTCACAACCACTGATGGTGTTAAAGCTCCAAAAGCAAAAGTCATCCCTCTCAAGGACATCCCAACAGAGGTTAAAAACTCTGTTGCAAAGGAGTCTGAAAAGAGAAAGAAGAGAGAAAAGATCAAAAACCTGTTTTGTGAATTTTGTGAAAAAAGGAATCATCTAACAAAAGACTATTTCCATTTAAAAGCATATGATTTAAACAAAACAAGTGTCATTATCCCTGCTGAAAGCTGCACCATCTGTGGTAAACCAAACCACAAAACTCAAGAATGTGTGTATCTCAAGAAATTTGATGTAAAAAGGAATGAGTACACTGCAAAAACATCATTGAGTTCATCAACATCATCTGTCAAATTCACCAAAAATCAACCATTGTTTGTGCCACTCCAAACAGCTGTCACAAAACAGCTGAACCAAACATCTATTAAAAGAGATGTTCAGGTTACTGATGCACCCCCTGCAAATCAATATAGAAGAGGTAAGGGACAACCACCATACCCTAGGGTTCCACACGTTTATGAGGCCTACAAAAGGCCCTCAAAACCAAGAGTGAACCGGAATCCCTTTGGGTACCAACAGATTGGACAAGACCCCCAACAGTGGTTAGAGAAAATATGTGCCAAAAAGAACCAAACACCTGATCTAACCACTGCCCATGCATCTGAACTCATCACAGACACTGTTGAGACCCCATCCAAAGCCTTATTGGCTTTGGAGACCTTAATGAACTAATCCTTTTACTTCATGTGCAGGGAGCTTCTGCATGCTTAGATAGCCTTTGGTATGTAGATAGTGGAGGCTCCAGGCACATGACAGGATGTAAAGCCCTCCTAAAAGACTTCAAAATCCATGGAGGGGGTGATATATCCTTTGGGAATAATAGAAAAGGGAAAGTTCTGGGGTCTGGTACAGTACAGTCTGGAAATGTAAAATTTGAAAATGTCAATCTGATAGACAATCTGAAATTCAACCTCCTGAGTGTTTCACAAATGAGTGATAAGGGGTATGGATCATTCTTCACAAAGGGGTGTTGTAGGATTGTTGGACCAGAAATGGTTGAAAAGATTGAAGCAATAATAAAAACTGGAAAAACAAAACTTGTTGCTCAAAGAAGTGGCAATGTTTATGTTGTTGATATATCAAAAGAGTGTCCCAGAACTTATGCCTCTCTGTTCTCAGCTGCCTCTAACAAAGAGACAGAACTTTGGCACAGAAGATTGGGGCACACAAATCTCAAGACAATCACTGAAATTTCAAAAAATGGCTTGGTAAGAGGCTTACCTCAAAAATTGTTTTCATGTCCTGAGCATTGTGTTTCCTGTTTAAAAGGAAAACAACATAAAAGCTCCTTTAAGTCCATTGAAGAGTCCAAAACAACCCAGTGTTTGCAAATGCTGCTTGCTATGTCCAAAAAAGAGTTTTAATAAACCCCAGGGACAAAAAGACTGCTTATGAAATTCTGTATAAAATCAAACCACTGATCTCATATTTCAAAGTTTTTGGCTGCCCATGCTTTATTTTGAATTTAAAAGATTCCATCTCAAAATTTGCAGCCAAAGTAGATTGTGGTTATCATCTGGGATACTCAACCACTGCCAAGGCCTACAAAGTGTTTAATACACGGACCAAAGCAGTGGAGGAGACCTTGAATGTAAAGTTCAATGAACTTTCATCAATGAAAATCCCAGCAAATCCTGCAGAATTGTTTGATCTTGAAAAATTCACTTTTGAAAATACTGCTGTCAAGACTAACAGTGCAGGTCCATCAGAGGATTCAACACCAGACTATGGGTATGAAATCATCATCCCTCAAAGGTCTGTCAAAATGGGAAGAGCAGCAGATGTTCAAAACAGCTGTCAAAGCTCAACCACTGCTACCTCAACAGTTGTTGACCAAAGTAGCCCCTTAACCACTGCTTCCACATCATCAAGCACTGTTGATAAAAGTCCACAAACAGTGGATCAAAGTCAGCATGTGTCCACTCCATTACCTTCTATTCCACCACCTTTTGAAGCCACTGCTGGATCATCAAAGTCACCAGCAGTGGTTAGCTCAGATGATACACATTTGCAGCCTTCACCAACAAATGCCATCATACCATACCAAGGAGATTTAATCTTCTTGAGATCTCATCCACCTGATCAAATCATTGGAAACATAAATGAAGGGGTGCTCACAAGAAGCCAAACCCAAAACATTTGTCTTTTTGCCGGTTTTCTATCACTCCATCAGCCAGTCAAGTACCAAGAGGCACTGAAAGACAACAGCTGGGTAGAAGCCATGCAAGAAGAGCTCCAACAGTTTAAAAGACAACAAGTATGGGAGCTTGTACCACTGCCAAAAGATGTAAGTCCCATCAGCACAAAGTGGGTCTTCAAAAACAAAACTGATGAAAGGGGCATTGTTGTCAAGAATTAAGCCAGGCTTGTGGTTCAAGGTTACAGACAGGAAGAGGGGATTGATTATGATGAAACATTCGCCCCTGTAGCAAGATTGGAAGCTATAAGACTGTTCCTGGCCTTTGCTGTCAACCACAACATGAAGGTGTTTCAGATGGATATCAAAAGTGCTTTCCTCTATGGTACAATTCAAGAAGAGGTGTATGTTTGTCAACCTCCAGGTTTTGAGGATCCATTTTATCCAGATCATGTCTACAGGTTAAACAAAGCCTTGTATGGCCTAAAACAAGCACCTAGGGCTTGGTATGAAACTCTTTCCACCTTTCTACTCTCAAATGGTTTCAAAAGAGGTACCATTGATAAAACACTGTTTCTAAAATGGAGAGGAAAGGATTTAATGATTGTCCAAATTTATGTGGATGACATTATTTTTGGAAGCACATGTAATAAAATGTGTGAAGAGTTTAGGGAACTCATGACAGCTGAGTTGGAAATGAGTGCAATGGGTGAGCTGCAATGCTTTCTTGGTCTCCAAGTTCAGCAAATGCAAAATGGAACTTTCATTCATCAAAGCAAATATGCTAAAGAACTTTTAAACAAATTTGATATGAATGATTGTAAACCATGTAGCACACCCATGGCAACAAATAAGCTAGTCATGTCTGATGAAAAGGATGAGCTGATTGACCAAACTTTATATAGAAGCATGATTGGGTCTTTGTTGTACCTAACTGCATCTAGGCCAGACATCATGTTTGCAACATGTGTTTGTGCAAGAAGTCAATCAGCCCCTAGAAAATCCAACCTTATTGCTGTAAAAAGGATATTCAGATACATAAAAAGTGCTCCCACACTTGGTATCTGGTATCCAGCTAATGGGAATATCAACCTTTCAGGATTTTCAGACAGTGACTTTGCTGGATGTAACACCACAAGGAAGCCCACATCAGGAGGGTGCCAGTTTCTAGGTGATTGCTTAGTTTCATGGCAAAGCAAAAAAGCAAGCAGCTGTTTCAACATCCACTGCTGAAGCTGAATACATTGATGCTGCAAGCTGTACAACCCAACTCCTGTGGCTTCAAAATCAGTTATTGGATTTTGGTATCACTGCCTTAAAAACACCACTCATGTTGGATAGCCAGGCAGCAGAAAATATCATCAAAAATCCAGTTTCTCACTCAACCACCAAACACATCGACATCAGACATCACTTTGTGAGGGATTACTATGAAAAAGGTTTGATTTCTCTGCATCATGTTCCAACTAAAGACCAGCTGGCAGATGTGCTCACAAAAGCATTAGATACATCCACCTTTGAAAGCTTGGTCTCTAGGATTGGCATGCTAAACATGGAATAACAAGCAAAATCTTGTTTTTCTATGAATAAAAGCATTAAAATGTTTTCAGAAAATCAAAAATTCATCCTTAAAAATAGCTAAAAATGAAGTTTTCATTAAAATCCTTAAAAGTCTGCCATAACCACTATTTGTTCAAAATTCTGCTCTACTTCACAGTCTGTCCACTGCTGAAAGCCATCCCCTGTTCTCTCATTTCCTTGATAAGCACTGATGCTCAAAATCAGTGTTTTATCCACTGATGTGCTATCTACTGATAGTGAAAATCATCCACTGCTTCCATTTGTTACCGTTGTAACCACTACCTTCATCAGTAATTTTCATAAAAGTATTGTCCTTCATTTTATCAGGGGCTGGCATGCGGGCAGTACATTGTGGTCAGTCCTTTTGTAACCGCTGCCACGTCAGCATTCACTTTTTCCCTATAAAACCCCCATTCAACACCCAAACAGGGTTTTACTGTCGAATTGAATTCTTAAAAATTCTCTTCTCAAAGCAGTTTTTCTCAAATTTCTTCACAATCTTCTTCGATCATCATCTCCAAAATGATAAAATCGAAGTCATCTGCAAAACCCATTTCCAAATCATCTTCAAAAGAGGTCTCTCAAAAGGCCACACCAACTGAAATTCCACATAAACCTTCTCACAATCTTCTGGGTCTTCTCACAAAACCCGGCACCACCGATGCTTATGATTCCATCATTGATCTCATATCTGCGTCAAAGTACAAAACTTTGCTCATAGCAGATGCACCCATTTACTTGGCGACCCAAAGGGAGTTTTGAAAAAATGTAACCCTTGACAAACAAGGTGAGACTGTCATAGCCATTAACTCTTCTCTAAAGGGTAAAGCTGTCAAAATTACACCACAATCCATCTCAGAGGTCTTTCAACTCGATGATCAGAAAGGTAAAACTTCTTTTCCCAAAAACGAGTTAAAAAATGATTTTCTGGAAAGAGGGTATAATGCAGAAGTAAAAAAGGACACCTTACAAAAGGGTTTCTTCCCTTCTGCAACAAGATTTTTATTTCATACCCTACTAATGTGTGTTTCAAACAAAACCACTGCTTTTAATGAAATACCATTAAAGATTCAAAACCATTAAAGATTCAAAACCTGGGGTATGCTATTCTTCAAAAAGAAAATTTTAATTATTCTCAGGTAATCTTTAGTGATTTGGTTAAAAATGTTGAAACAAAGGCATTCTTACTGTTTCCAAGATTTCTAAGTTACTATTTTGAAAAGAAACTTGGTAAGAATGATGCTGCTGCAATAAAACAAGGTGAATCTATTCAAATAAACAGCTTAACTGCTGAAACTTTTACAAGAATGTCAACACCTTGCAAAACACAAGCAGAGGTGCCTGAGCAGAATTTAGCAGCTACCACTGCTCCTCAGGTATCTGCTGCTGAGCCCACTGCTCAAGGTGATCAAAGTAGCAAAACAACTGCTTTGAAACCCACACCTATAATCACCAAAAAGACAAACAAAAAGAAAACTCAAAAACCCCCCAAAACCTATCAAAAAGGCAACTCTGGAAGATGAGATACCAGAGCAACTGCCAGTGACAGCACAAAAGTAACTAGAAACCACTGCTGCTTCTTCCTCACAGCAGTTGGTAAAAATATCTCAACCCATAGCCGAAACTCCTCATGTCTCTTCTAAAAAAGAACAGGTTGTACATATAGGGACACCACAATATGATGCTCTGGAATCACTTGCTTCCATCATCCACAGCCCAATGCCCGGGGCAAATTCTCTTTCTACACCAACCATCACATCCACAATTCCCCCACCTACTAAACTTTTGTTGGATGCAATTGATTTGAACCAGGCACAAACCAGTCCTTCTCAATCACCTATCAATGAGAACATGCCTCGACAAATGACTGGGTCTGATGTATCAATCTTTGCTAACCCACCAACACAACCTGAGGAGGTTACACCCCTTGAGTTACAAGTAACTCTTGGTGGTAATCCAAGTGAAGCAGCCACTACAAGTGCTAAACCAACTGGTTTGCATTTGGACAGTGGTTACATCAATAAGACTTCCTTGGAGGCAATTCCTTACATAGCACCTCTGACATCCACCAGTGGATTTGTTTTGACCACTGGAAAAATCAAAAGGTTGTCAAGTGTTGAAGGAAGAAGACCCCAGTACCAAGAAAAAGGGGCATCAGTCGTTAATGTTTGGAGTACACTCCCTACCTCAACCACTAATAAAACCACTGCTAGTGGGAAATCAGATGATCCCATTAAATTGGGTGATGGTTTAAAATATCTGGAATTGACGGAACGAGTTGAAAAACCGGATACAGCTGTTGCAGATACCAAAAACATGCTACAACAGTTGTTGAAAGTACAAAAGATGCAATCCACTATTGTTCCACCTCAAGCACCTGCTCCACCACAAGCACCTGCTGCAAATGAGCTCTGGAATCTATTTCAACCTTTTCTCCAGCAACAAAAACAAATGGCTGATCAGCAACATGCAATACATGTACAAGAGCTGAGAAACACAATGGAGTCTAGGTTCAAGAACACACAAGCAGACATCAAGGCACTCAAGGCCCACATATTAAAAACCACTGGCACTGCTCCTCCAACTGTTCTTTTCATTGATCAATTACCCTCAGATAATGCCAAAAAAAGGGAGAAAATTAAAGAATGGAAGAAGAAGGGAGTAGATGATGGTCTCTACATAGAACCTGAAATGAAGAATATGACCAAGCAGATACCTTTGCCAGATGGTAGCAAAAAGGTTGATGTTACCCAAAATGCACTTGATGAAGCTATAGCAAGTGTAAAAAGGGACAGAGCAGCAAAGGATATGTCAAGGTGGAATAAGGAGAAAAGAGCTTACATGGAGCTGAATGCGCAGGGTTGTTCTGGGCTAAAGGATGTTCAAAATCCTGAGCTAAAAAGAAATCCCACTAGAAAAGTGAGGGAACCCAAGTCCACACCATCCAGACTCACAAAGCATACTCCAAAACCACCATCCAAAAGCCCCCAACATCAAACTTCCACCCAAACAGCTGTTGTAACTCCTGCTGTATCAACTACTGCTGGTACTTCAGAGGTTTCAACATCTGTTATCACTTCAACACACACCACTTCAACACACACCACAACCACTGCCTTACCACCACCACCACTATCACCACCAAAAAAACATCACCACCATCGCCTCCTGCCAAAAAGTAGAAGACAGCAGATGTTACAACATCTGTTGTAATGACAACAGTGGTTGAAACACCAGTTGTTTCAACAGCTGTTAGTCAATCACAAATCACTGCCACTCAAATCACCACCACTGATCCACCCAAAACATCATCTGCCTCTCCTACAATAAAAAGGAGAAGGGTTTTCATACCAGATGATGATTCTCCATCACCACCACCAACATCTTCAAAATCTCTATCACTTGTTTCAATACAAAAGCCTATTCCTCTCTCATCAGTTCCAGTTCAACAATCAATCCCTGTCATCACTCCTGCAGGTGTCCAGTTTCCTCTAGAACTTGAAGCAGTTAGGGAAGAGATCAAATCCTTCTACTATGAGGATGACCCTGCTAAAAGGAAGTTGCCATCAGTTGAAGGATATCCAAGGCCTAACAACATTGAAGAATATTTGAAAGTTAAGGCTAAACAGGCAGAGGATATCTCCAAAAGAAACTCTAAAGGAAAAACTGACAAAGAAATTCAAAGGCATTACCAGTTTCTATTTACTCAAGTCAGATCCTTAGAGCAATTTGCAAAAAAATGTTTGTCAACAAATCTCAGAGAAAGCAGATGAAACTCTGAGAAAAGACTACATTGAAAGCATCATGACAACCAAGAAGTACAAGGGAGAAAATTATATGTACAAGGAGCGGACCATTCCTGAGCTTGAAAGAGAAGCAGCCAGGATTCAAGAAATGATAAATAAAAAGGTCAAACACACTCCTCCAGATTGGTCAAAATACAAAAAGAATATGGCTGACAAAACACTAGAGCTAAAGAGATTGAAAGAGGAATTGGTTGCTGCCGATTATGGGTCCAAAAATCAAGTGATGAGATGGAAAGAAGATAAAGTCAGGGCTACCTACAAAAGCTTGGAGAAATTAAGAAAGACAGATCCTACTGCTCCACAAAAGCCTGACTATCCTGAAGCAGAGGTTTCAAAAAGACCATCAAAGCTGCAATTCAGGAGATCCACTGCTCCAGCTGGTGCAGCCATCTATAAAAGAAGGCAACAAAAACAGTTGGGTGCTGAAACCATCAAAGAGCTAATAAAAGGAGATGACCTTGTAAAAGAAGGCATCAAGAAAATGATTATAGAAACTCTTGGTTTGGATCAAACTGCAAGTGCTGCTCAGTCAGTCATAAATAGGCCAGCTTCACCAAACACCTCATCCAATAAAAATCTCCCAAGAAACCCACCAGGCTCAAAAGTACTAAAGTGGGAAACTGACAAACAGACCCATGTACTGACTATGTTCAGGTCTAGTGGAGAAGTGAAGAAAATAACAAGGAAACAAGCACTTGGCCTAAGTCTTGAAGATATGCAGGATCTCCTTGATCTTCCACTTAGTAGGGATGAAGATGACACAGATCCCCTAGACTTTGAGTTACAACTTAAAGGTCAGATAAGGGAACTGTTAATGAGGCAATAAAGTTCCACAATAATGAAGGGTTTTGGCATTATCTGTTCCTGGGGGAGATTGTTGGGATTGAACCCTACCAAAGGAACAGATAATTAAAGCCAAAACTGGATCAGAGCAGTGGATCCAGAATAAGCAGATGTTATGTTTACATGTCTCTCCCCTTGAAAGTGGTTTCAACATCTGCTGACCTCCTATCAACTGATCGTACAAACTGCTGACCTACAAACTACTGATCTAGTAAAAGACTGATGGAAGACTAAAGCTCTGCTGTTTAATCTACTGCCTTGAGTCAAGCTCTGCTGATCATGACAAGTACTGCTGAGTTCACATCAGTGGAAGGATGCAGCAGTAGTTTAGATGTCTTTATGTAATGAAATGTAATAACAGTAGTTAGCATAGCAGAGGTTGTATAGATCAGAGGTTAGAGTTTGTTAGGAGGTTAGATGTCACTTTCATGGTGACGTCAGCTTAGATGCCTCAGTGGTTTGCTTGTGCCTATAAATAGAACAGTGCTCTGTACTGTTCTATTAGCTCTTTGCAAAATCTTCTTCCTGCACGAACAAACACTGTGAGCTCAGGCTGAGGGGGAGTTTGTATTCATACATTGCATTGTAATCGTTGTTGAAATTAAATTCAATCTTTCGGTTCTTTGGGAAAAATGTTTAATTAAAGCAATTCTCTCGTTTGATTGTGTGTAAAGTTTGTTTCCATTATATTTCCGCTGCACAACTCATTCATCTTCATCTTAATTCAAACACAAAACACAATCAAAACCAAACTCAGATCCTAACAAAAAGCACGAAAGTATCAAGTAGGCACATGTGTTTCACAACAAAATGTTTGAAAAACAGGAAAAGAGGGGTCTATGTACTCACTTGAGATTGCTCAATAGTCTTTAGATAACAACCAAGCAATGCTAGAAAGATCACGGAATCAATCGGCACCTAATATAGGTAACTACGTTAATAAACGGACCTAACTCAGAGGATCGGATAGAATGAGGTTTCGTAAACCAAATGAGTGTAAGAACTCATGTAATATGGTTTAACAAAGCCTACATACTAAAACAAAACCTAACCTAAGTGCTTACGACCCATTACGATCCGTTTAGGTAGCTTGCGCTACTTTAACGTGTCGTTTGCGTAAAACGCATTCGGACCGCCTAACTAGTCCTATGACAAGTATTATATGCCTTAACAAGTCTAATAATGTTGCCTAATTAGTTTAGATGTCAAAAATTTAAGTTACATATGCTTACAATGAATATATGCGCAAAAAGGGCATTTTGGTCATTTTCCTAAGGCATATAATTACCTATCATACAACTAAGTAAATGAAGTGACCATAAGGTATAACCTCAGAAGGTTATTCCCAATACAACTATGGTCACAAAATATGTTTGGTCGGATCCTAATGATCGACCAAACGGGTCGGGTTCGAAAGTCTAAGCGGTTGTTTAGACCGCTTATCTTTACGACCCTATATAAGCACTAAACTAAAAGTGACGAGTTAAACATGTTAAAACATGTTTAACGAAGTTTGAAAACAAGTTTGATATCAAAACAAAGGTTTTTGATACCCAAGAATAGTTTGGTTACAAAATACGCATAAACACGTATTTTGACCGATACTATGACTCGTCACTATGCCTAAATAACGTGGTAATCAGTAGGTATAGTCACAAAGGACTATGACCATCGTGATTACGCTCACGTTGCGAAGTTCAAACGAACTTCGTGTTGACCATAGACTGGTCAATGCAGAGAGTCAAACACTGTTTGACTTTTACGCTTAAAAACGCATAAAAGAACGAAAGAATACTTACAAGAGGTCCAAGCAAGGAAGTTTTGATCTAAAAATTCTCAGGTATGAAGTGTATAAACTACAACTTAGAGAATAATCAGATTAAGGTGTGAGTTGCAAATAAAATGGAAGTGGGTATTTATAGATTTCGGGCCACCGTTAGGATCGTTCCTCGATAAACGGGCATTGATCTTGGCCTTACAAGTGTACCTACTGATTTATAAAACCATGGGTGCCTCAAAACAAGCCCATAGATTCATTAAAACCATTTGTAAACCATGGAAACAGCTGGATCAAGCTGGAAACAACATTCTGCTGATCTGACAGGATCTCGCACCCCGTGTAAGGGGAGACCCTTGTCTTACGCGGCCCGCCAGAGGTGAGTTTGGTCAGATTGTCAATTTAGGTCCCTGCAAGTTCAAAACTTGGTTTTCGATGCATTTTTGGGACGTTTAAGCCCCGTTAACCCTATTTCAAGACTCTAAAATGAAGTTAAAGTATAGGGAACTTAAAATATTTTCAAAAATATATCGGATGTTGGTTCGTTTGGTCGTACGGTTGCGTTGTTCGGTTAATTACGACGAAACACGAACGGACGCGAAAAATGATCCAAATTGCGCGACGAATGGAATTTTAACATGACAATCACTAAAACAAAATATTTTAATGATTACATAAATTTTTGGATGTCCGGATATATTCAGAACGTAAGATATGCGCGAAAATGCAAACTTATGCACTTTTTGACGCTTTTAGTCCCTGATTGACCAAAAAGTTTATTTTAGCACACCGAACCCCTCAAAGACTATTTCTAAGCCATGTAAAGGATATATAGGGTATGTTTAACTTATGGTCAAGTTCCTGAATGTTCGTTACAGTACGAATCGACATACTTTCACAGTTTGTCGAAATTAGTCCCTGTAAGCGAATAAACTTGATTTTGCCATACCAAAGCCTTCAAAACTTATTTATAAGTTATGTAAAGGTTATTTAAGGTATGTTAAGCATAAATTGATGTTCCGGAGTGTTTGTCGCGTTAAACTGATTATGTTTACGCATCGGTTTGCGTATAACTCTCCAGAAAGTGATATGGAGTTTGAAATTGAACAAAAATCAAAATGTACAAAATGTCAAACATAAATAAACAAATATTGGGATAAAATCGCATTGTTTTATTGATAATAGAACTGTTTACAATGATTATAAGCACATATGTCATAGTCTCCCCTACTTGTGGAAATTTCGTCCCGAAATTTATTTAGAGGAAACTTGTGAGAAAAGATGTAGATATTTCGCTTTCATTTGATCTTCACGTTCCCAAGTAAATTCCGGTCCACATTTAGATTCCCAGCAAACTTTTGACAAGTGGAATGCGTTTGCGTTTGAGCCATTTGACTTCACGTTCCATGATTTCCAAAGGCTTTTCAACAAAATGCATCGTGTCATCAACACGAATTTCGTCAAGTGGTGTGTGGAGGTTCTCATCAGCTAAACACTTCTTGAGATTGGACACGTGAAAGGTTGGATGAACATTTCCAAGTTCAGGAGGTAACTCAAGTCTGTAGGCTACCTTACCGATTCTTTCGATGATCTTGAATGGTCCAACATATCTAGGTGCAAGTTTTCCTGTCTTTACGAATCTGATCACACCTTTCCAAGGTGAAACCTTGAGTAGAACGCGATCACCGACTTGAAATTCCAAGGGCTTGCGTCGTCGATGCGCGTAACTCTTTTGACAGCTTCTAGCTGTCTGAAGGTTATCGTGAACTTTCTTAACCTTATCTGTTGTCTCTAGAATGAGGTCAGGTCCAGTAAGCTGAGCCTCACCGATCTCATTCCAGCAGACTGGTGGACGACATTTTCGACCATAGAGAGCTTCGAAAGGAGCCATGTTGATGCTGGAGTGATAACTATTGTTGTAGGAGAATTCAATCAACGGAAGATACGAATCCCAACTACCACCAAAATCGATCACACAAGCTCTAAGCATATCCTCCAAAGTCTGGATTGTTCTTTCAGATTGACCATCTGATTGCGGATGATAGGCTGTGCTCAAATTAAGTTGGGTTCCCATAGCAGATTGCATGGTTCTCCAAAAACAAGACGAGAGTCGAGCATCTCTGTCAGAAATGATGTTCAAAGGAATGCCATGACGGGATACAATCTCATCCACATAGATTTTAGCCATCTTGTCGGCAGATAGATCCTCACGGATTGGCAAGAAATGCGCTGACTTGGTAAGACGATCAACAACTACCCAGATGGCATCATGACCTCTCTTAGTGCGCGGAAGTTTGGTAATAAGATCCATAGCAATGTTTTCCCATTTCCAAACTGGAATCTCTGGTTTCTCCAATAAACCAGAGGGATGTTGATGTTCAGCCTTAACCTTAAGACAAGTAAGGCATTTTGATACGTATAAGGCAATGTCTTTCTTCATACCAGGCCACCAATACTGAGTACGAAGATCCTTATACATTTTGTCTGCACCAGGATGAATAGAATAACGAGATTTATAAGCTTCATCCATTAGCAAGGTACGAAGATTATCTTGACTTGGGACCCACAAACGATCCATGAAATAGAATAGCCCATAGTCTTTCAGTTCAAGATCAGGCTTAATATGGAATGGTAACTCGTTACCTATTAAACCTTGTGTAACACAAGCATGTTGAGCCTGAGAAATGCGGGTTTGAATATCAGATCGAACTTTGACACAGTGAAGCTTGACACGTTCCTTACGACTCAATGCGTCAGCCACGACATTCGCCTTACCAGGATGGTAGCGAATTTCGCAGTCATAGTCGTTTAGAAGTTCAACCCAACGTTGTTGCCTCATGTTGAGTTCTATCTGATTGAAGATGTGCTAAAGACTTTTGTGGTCGGTGAAAACCACACATTTTGTACCATAAAGATAGTGTCTCCAGATTTTGAGAGCGAAAACAACTGCACCTAACTCAAGATCATGAGTGGTGTAGTTCTTCTCGTGTATCTTCAACTACCTCGATGCATATGCTATGACTTTGTTCCTTTGCATGAGAACACAGCCAAGACCCAAGTTTGATGCATCACAATATACGATAAAATCGTCGTTGCCCTCAGGTAAAGATAGAATAGGCGCATCACAAAGCTTCTGTTTCAAGGTCTGAAAAGCTTCTTCCTGTTTAGATCCCCATTCAAAGGGTTTGTTCTTCTAAGTTAGAGCAGTTAGGGGAACTGCAATCTTGGAGAAGTTTTCGATGAAGCGGCGGTAATAACCCGCGAGACCAAGAAATGAACGAACTTCGGTGGGTGTAGTAGGCGTATCCCAATCCTTAATCGCACTGATTTTGGAAGGATCTACATGAATACCTTGTTCGTTGACGATATGACCCAAAAATTGAACTTCCTTAAGCCAAAATTCACATTTAGAGAATTTGGCAAAAAAGTTGCTCTTTCTTCAGGAGTTCCAGAGTAAGACGAAGATGTTGCTCATGATCAGCTTGCGTCTTAGAATAAATCAAAATGTCATCAATGAAAACGATGATGAACTTGTCCAAATAAGGCTTACAAACCCTATTCATTAAGTCCATGAAAACAGCGGAAGCATTAGTCAAACCGAATGGCATAACTGTGAACTTATAATGCCCATATCGAGTGCGGAAAGCTGTCTTGGGAATATCTTCTTCATGCACACGGAGTTGATGATACCCAGAACGTAGATCAATATTTGAAAAACAAGTAGCACCCTGTAATTGGTCAAAGAGATCATCAATGCGAGGTAGGGGATATCGATTCTTGATGGTAAGCTTGTTAACCTCATGATAATCGATGCACATCCTGAAAGATCCATCTTTCTTCTTTACAAAAAGAACGAGAGCACCCCAAGGTGAAAAGCTAGGACGAATAAAACCTTTGACAGAAAGCTCCTGAAGCTGCTTAGACAACTCTTGCATCTCAGATGGTGCAAGACGATACAGAGATCTAGCAATAGGATTTGCACCGGGTACTAGATCAATACGAAACTCAACTTGGCGTGCTGGGGGTAAACCAGGTAATTCTTCAAGAAACACTTCAGGATAATTCCGAACAATAGGGATATCTTGAATAGACTTACCGTTGCCTTTATCTGCTACAACATGCGCCAAGAAGGCAACATAGTTCTTTCGCGGATACTTATGAGCTTGAGTACAAGACATGAGTTTGAGGCTACTAGCTGGTTTCTCACCACGAACCTCTAAGATCTTACCAGACGAAAGAGGTATACGAACAATCTTCTCAAAACAAACTACCTCTGCGTGATACTTGGCTAACCAATCCATTCCCACTATAACGTCAAAACTTCCGAGTTGCATCGGTGTGAGGTCGATAGGGAAAAGATGGTCATTAAGGTTCAACTGACAGTTTCGAAGAACAAACTCGAGAACAAGGGGATCACCACTAGCAACTTCTACTGTCAAGGGCTTTCCTAGTTTTGTTCTAGACATGCGAAGTAACGGTTCAAAGGATAATGACACAAAACTCTTATCGGCACCCGAATAAAAAGAACAGATGCAGGCTGATTGTTAACGAGAAACGTACCATTTACCACCTCGTTGTCTGCTCGCGCCTCTTGTGCATTCATGTTAAAGACTCGCCCACGAGCCTGAGCCTGATTTGCATTGACTAATCTCGGACACTGATTTCGATGGTGGTCAGATCCCCACAATTGTAGCACGAACCAGGAGGATAATGAGGTCGTGCAGCTTGAGCTTGTTGTTGAGCAGGTGGTTGAGAAACCTGCTGAGCTGGGTTATGCGCGGCTTGATTTTGAGCAAAACGACAAACATCGATATGATGACCCGACTTCCCACAGTTAGTACAGAAACGAAACTGAACTCGAGGTTGATGGTGGCTATTGCATCTGTTGCACAACGGTGCATTTCCCGTATACCGTTTCTTTGCTGGTGGTTGTGCGGGCTGGTTGGGAGCTGCCTGATTAGCCTGAGCAGTAACAACGAAATTTTGAGAAGCCTTGTACTTCTTAGACCCCCTTGTAGACCCAGTTTTCTTACCCTTCTTGTTCTCACCCTTCACATACGATTGTTTCTTATCCTTGTCACCCTTCCTGTGTAGCTTACCCTTTCTGATCTGCGACTCAGTCAAAGTCGCGGCCAACTCGATTTCTTGACAGACTGTGGTAGGATTGCTACCTGTGACGATGTCTTGAACGGTGTCAGGTAAACCATCGACATACCTCTCGATAGCTTTCTCGAGTGGGGTAACCATCGTAGGGCATAACAAACTTAATTCCTCATACCTGTCGGTATAAGCCCGGTGTTCACCACTATCCTGCTTTAGGTCATCAAACTCTCTTTCTAAGCCCTTAGTTCATGACGAGGACATAATTCCCTCATCATAAGGGCCCTAAGCTCTACCCAGGTCTGTGCTAAAGCAACCTCAGCACCACGGTCTCTCATTACTCCATTCCACCAAGTAAGAGCCCTTTTTTTAAATACGCTAGATGCAAACTCGACTTTGCGATTATCAGGACACTGTACATGACGAAAGGTACTCTCAATGCTCTCAAACCACTCTAGGGGCCCGGTTGCTCCCTCAGAACCACTAAACTTGAGTGGTTTAGCCGAATTGAAACTTTTGAAGTTGCATGGAGCATTATTTTTATTGTTGGCTTGGTTAACTTGAGCAATAATGTCTGGGAGTACAACAGCCATTTGCTACGCAATGATAGCTGCCATTTCGGCATTAGGTAGCGGATTTTCGCGTCGAAGAGGCATTCTAAAAGAGGAAACATGAGAGAAAACAAGTGAGATGATTAGATGATAAATGAGATGATACTAATCGACAAAAGCAAAGATGGTGGTTATTCATCCGTACCACAAAGCAAACAAACGACACACAGTGACTAATCAAAGTAAATGGGTCAAAAATAATGTATTGCGAAGACATGCTTTAGCCTATAAGTGGACACTCACCCCAAGAGTTCCCAGGTAAGAGTGACTGGTCCGATTATATGGATTTGTACGAACACTCTAGCCTAGACAAAAAACTCGAGATACAGGCATCCACTCTTCTAGATTACACGTGTTCACATCATTTTAGACCCAAAACTTTGACGAGATTTTGAAAACTTGGAAGGCACAAGGCCAAAAGAATCATTCAAGAATGGATGATTAAATTTTCAAAATCATTTCGAAATTTTGGAGGGTTCAAAAACCTTATAACAAATCATTTAAAAACAGGTGATTGATTTTCAGAAATCGTTTCAGAAAATTGTGTCCTTGTTTTGGTAATCACCTAAGGATAGGTTAAGTGCATGTTTTAAGATCTAAACACAAGATAACTTGTGTTAGGGTCCTAGAAAAGTTATAGTCTAGGTCAAAGCATTATTAATAACCTAATTCCTTATAACCATTGGCTCTGATACCAACTCTTCTGTCACACCCGACCGCGTAAAACAACAATTGCGGCAGAAACGTCGGGGAGTGTAGCAACAAAATTATTTTTTCACAACCATGGCAATTAAAGTTATGTTTTATTTATAAACATTGGTTACATTGTCTTAAAACGACCAAGGAAACAAGAGTACATAACACTATTTAAACTAATCTTGCTTCTTTTATGTCACTAAGGCCCGAGTCCGCCCTAGTGTATCCTGATCAAACCTATGCATCAGCTCCTGAAAACACATGTGAAAATAGGTACGTCAGCATAAAAATGCCTGTGAGATACATAGGTTTTGTTAAAATAGGATTCATGACTTAAGTTGAAAGAAGTGTTTAGTAAAAGTTAGTCATGAATCTTACTTAAGTGTTTTCTTTTATAAAATCATATAAAAAGTGATAAGAAAATATGATGACATATAAAAGAAAGATGTATGGTTAAATAAGTAACCAAATAAAATGAGTTGTTTTTAAAACAATGTTTATGGGAAAATGTGTTATCTGTGTAAAATGTGATATGTCTAAACTGAAATGGTTTAAATAACGCAACGATATGTAATATCATAAAAGCACTTATATATTGGAAGTACCAGCGGCGTATCCACCATGCTTATATCATATTACACACGCCTCGTTATTTAAATCACTTACCCAAACAAACCATCAAATGTCTTGTTTAAACAAATGTCAAAATGTTTCTATGTAACCAATGTCAAATTCCAAATGTAAATCATGTTCATGTATAATCAAATGTTATGTATGGCGAGTAAAAATGTCTACCCAACCCATATGTAAAATGCACAAAATAATGTATTGAAATAAATCACAGTTTAAATCAAAAGTTATGTTTTGTAAAATAACTGCATACTCTACTGATACAAACATCTATGCGGTATTGTTAAAATGCATACATTCAAGCCTTGCGACTGTGGCGACAAACCCTTAAACAAATTAAAGGTTCATCTGAATTATGTATATTGGATTCAGTCATTCCTTCCACCCAAACAAACCTAGGATTTCAGGAACGGGAGTTGTCAATTCCTATGGTACCATTACTTACTACCAAGCGGCGTAGCTAAGGTTAATGAACGTATTTTTGTCCCATTTAAACAAACCAAATGTCATACCAAATGTAAGCATGTGATGTGAAAACCATGTACTAAGTATGCAATAAAGGAACATACATAGCATGAATATGATGTAAAACAATGTACTAAGTATGCAATAAGTGAACATACATAGCATGCATGTGATGTAAAACAATGTACTAAGTATGCAATGAATGAACATACATAGCAAAAACACGGACAAAATCGTGTACTAAATGAACATAGCAAGCATATGATATAAAAATATGAAAAGCACGAAAGTATCAAGTAGGCACATGTGTTTCACCTCAAAATGTTTGAAAAACAGGAAAAGAGGGGTCTATGTACTCACTTGAGATTGCTCAATAGTCTTTGGATAACAACCAAGCAATGCTAGAAAGATCACGGAATCAATCGGCACCTAATATAGGTAACTACGTTAATAAACGGACCTAACTCGGAGGATCGGATAGAATGAGGTTTCGTAAACCAAATGATTTTAAGAACTCATGTAACATGGTTTAACAAAGCCTACATACTAAAACGAAACCTAACATAAGTGCTTACGACCTATTACGACCCGTTTAGGTAGCTTACGCTACTTTAAAGTGTCGTTTGCGTAAAACGCATTCGGACCGCCTAACTAGTCCTATGACAAGTATTATATGCCTTAACAAGTCTAATAATGTTGCCTAATTAGTTTAGATGTCAAAAATTTAAGTTAGATATGCTTAAAATGAATTTATGCGCAAAAAGGGCATTTTGGTCATTTTCCTAAGGCATATAATTACCTATCATACAACTAAGTAAATGAAGTGACCATAAGGTAACCTCAGAAGGTTATTCCCTATACAACTATGGTCACAAAATATGTTTGGTCGGATCCTAATGATCGACCAAACGGGTCGGGTTCGAAAGTCTAAGCGGTTGTTTAGACCGCTTATCTTTACGACCTTATATAAGCACTAAACTAAAAGTGACGAGTTAAACATGTTAAAACATGTTTAACGAAGTTTGAAAACAAGTTTGATATCAAAATAAAGGGTTTTGATACCCAAGAATAGTTTCGTTGCAAAATACGCATAAACGCGTATTTTGACCGAAACTATGACCCGTCACTATGCCTAAATAACGTGGTAATCAGTAGGTATAGTCACAAAGGACTATGACCATCGTGATTACGCTCATGTTACGAAGTTCAAACGAACTTCGTGTTGACCATAGACTGGTCAATGTAGAGAGTCAAACACTGTTTGACTTTTACGCTTAAAAACGCATAAAAGAACGAAAGAATACTTACAAGAGGTCCCAACAAGGAAGTTTTGATCTAAAAATTCTCAGGTATGAAGTGTATAAACTCCAACTTAGAGAATAATCAGATCAAGGTGTGAGTTGAAAATGAAATGGAAGTGGGTATTTATAGATTTCGGGCCACCGTTAGGATCGTTCCTCGATAAACGGGCTTTGATCTTGGCCTTACAAGTGTACCCACTGATTTATAAAACCATGGGTGCCTCAAAACAAGCCCATAGATTCATTAAAACCATTTGCAAACCATGGAAACAGCTGGATCAAGCTGGAAACAACATTCTGCTGATCTGACAGGCTCTCGCGCCCCGCGTAAGGGGAGACCCTTGTCTTACGCGGCCCGCCAGAGGTGAGTTTGGTCAGATTGTCAATTTAGGTCCCTGCAAGTTCAAAACTTGGTTTTCGATGCATTTTTGGCACGTTTAAGCCCCGTTAACCCCATTTCAAGGCTCTAAAATGAAGTTAAAGTATAGGGAACTTAAAATATGCTTAAAAATATCTCGGATGTTGGTTCGTTTGGTCGTACGGTTGCGTTGTTCGGTTAATTACGACGAAACACGAACGGACGCGAAAAACGATCCAAATTGCGCGACGAATGGAATTTTAGCATGACAATCACTAAAACAAAATATTTTAATGATTACATAAATTTTTGGATGTCCGGATTTATTCAGAACGTAAGATATGCGCGAAAATGAAAACTTGTGCACTTTTTGACGCTTTTAGTCCCTGATTGACCAAAAAGTTTATTTTAGCACACCGAACCCCTCAAAGCCTATTTCTAAGCCACGTAAAGGATATCTAGGGTATTTTTAACTTATGGTCAAGTTCTGGAATGTTCGTTACAGTACGAATCGGCATACTTTCGCAGTTTGTCGAAATTAGTCCCTGTAAGCGAATAAACTTGATTTTGCCATACCAAAGCCTTCAAAACTTATTTCTAAGTTATGTAAAGGTTATTTAAGGTATGTTAAGCATAAATTGATGTTCCAGAGTGTTTTTCGCGTTAAACTGATTACGTTTATGCATCGGTTTGCGTATAACTCTCCAGAAAGTGATATGGAGTTTGAAATTGAACAAAAATCAAAATGTGCAAAATGTCAAACATAAATAAATATTGGGATCAAATCACATTGTTTTATTGATAACAAAACTGTTTACAATGATTACAAGCACATATGTCACATTTGCCACATATCACATGCCCTAATAAGGAGGTGGAGACCTCCTTATGTAGGAGATATGGGAAACCCTAACCTCAGTGGGCCAGGCCCAGTTAGGGGTTGTCTCTACAAGCCCACAGCCTAGTGCAGTATGAACTACAACGCACTGGGCTTCGCGGGTTAGTACGCAATAATAATAATATTAAGATAAAAGGTGATAAGTAACGTGTAACCATTTGGGCCGGGTCAAGTACCTTACCTCGTCAATTACCAAGATACCCACTTTTAGCGCTGTATAATTTTGATCATCTGACTTTGTTATTATGAAAAATATTTTGTGTCAGAGTTGTTTTGTACCGTGATATGCAGTTCAAATGCGGTCGTAATATTTTGTATCGTAATGTGCAGTTTAAATGCGGTGGTAATGTTTTGTGTATATGTAGATGACAAAAAGAATGTAAAAGAAAACTTTTATTAATGGTTGATAAAAGAAAGAGACATCGTATATGATGGATTACACTTGCAAAAAGAAAGATTGTCTATTCCGCCGTTAGGAGCAGAAGTATACATGTAACACTTCTTTAATTGAGCAGCGTTCCAGCTGTGTGGGACTGTCGTACCGTCAAGTCTAGATAGGCGGTATGCTCCCTTGCCTAGATCCTCTTGGACGATGTAAGGACCTTCCAAGTTGGGCCCTAGCTTGCCTGTGGGTTCCTCCCTACTTGCCTCATTATCCCGCATGAGGTAATCACCCCCTCTTAAAGGTTTGTTTAGCCACACGCTGATTGTAGTATTTTTCTAAGGCTTTCTTGTATTTTGCTTCGCTGATGGCGCTGCCTCACGCCTTTCTTCCAATAGATCCAGGCGCTCCCGCAAGAGACTATCATTATCATCATCGGTTGTTCGGCGTCTTAAAGTGGGTAGTCCTACCTCTGCCGGTATCATTGCTTCCGCGCCATAAGTAAGACTAAATGGTGTTTCATTGTTGGTTGTCTTGGGCATAGTCCGGTGTGCCCAGAGGACATTTGGTAATTCTTCCACCCAAGAACTCCCTTCACAGCCCAGCCTTCTTTTGATCCCGTCCAATAAACTTCTGTTTTGCCCTTTCTACTTGACCGTTTCCCTGTGGATATGCGACCGACGTGAAAATTTGTTGGATCTGCAGTTCTGCACATCAATCTTGTAGGACTCTGTCTATGAATTGTGTTCCGTTATCGCTTACAAGATATAACGTGAGTCCGAATCGACAGCCGACATGTTCCCATAGAAATTTTTTGGTGTTTTCTGCAGTTATCTTGGTTAATGGTTTCGCCTCGATCCACTTAGTGAAATAGTCGATCACTACAATCAGCTATTTCAGCTTCCCAGGTGCTAGCGGGAATGGTCCTACGATGTCGATTGCCCAGTTTTGGAAAGGCCAAGCAGTTGTCACTGGGATCAGGTTATTCTTGGGGCGGAGTGTTTGTGGTGCATATTTCTGACAACTTTGGCATCTTCTGAGTTCCACTACTACATCTTCATGCATCCCGGGCCAGTAGTACCTGACGTTGTGGATTTTTGCAACGATTGCCCGAGGCCAGGCGTGAATACCGCATATACCGGCGTGTATTTCTTTGATCAAGTATGTGGCCTCTGAAGGTGACACACATCGTAGTAGCGGTCCCAGGTACGATTTTCTATACAGGATACCGTTTTGCACCTCGTATTGTAAGGCCTTTGTTTATATGTTATTGGCGTCGCTCCTAGCGGATGACAGCTCTCCTTTTGTGAGAAACTTCAAGATGGGGGTATGCCAACAGGGTTCTTCCGCTGTGACCGCGGATACCTCTCGGTGTTCTATTGACAGTGACTGGAGCGTTTCAACCTGCACCTCCTTCTCCATTCCGGATGTAGCCAATTTGCTCAAGGCATCAGCTATCTGATTTCTTCCGTGGTGAACATGGTTGAGCGTGACACTTTCGAACGAGGTGATGAGTTCCTTCATTTTGGCCAGGTATTTCGCCATCGTTTCATCTTTGGCTTTGTATGTCTCGTTTACTTGATTGTTGACCAGCAGAGAGTCAACATATGCATCGAGCCTTTTCGCCCCCATAGATTGAGCCATCCTTAGGACTGCCAGTGGCACTTCGTACTCTGACTCGTTATTGGAACATTCAAATTCGAACCGCAAAGCATACATTAACTTAATTTCGTCTGGGCTTATTAGCATAAGGCCCGCGCCTGCACCTTTCCTGCTTGAGGATCCGTCTGTGTATAGTTTCCAAGTTTGCCTGGATGAACTGCCTTCTGCCATATCATTGACTACTGGATCTTGAATCACTTCTCCCTCGGGTATTTCTACTAAGAAATCGGTGATCACTTGCCCTTTGATTGTTGTTCATTTCTGGTTTATGGAGGATTTGCTGTAGGGGATAGTTCGTTAGAATTTGTACCCGGTGACCCTGGAAGTATCATTAGAGGCACCTAGTGGCATGAACCAGAGCCAATACTAGTTTTTCCAGCGTTGGGTACCGCGTTTCAGGACCTGCCAGTACCCGGCTGATGTAGCATATGGGCGTTTGTTTACCGTTTCTTTCGACCATCAGCACTGTGCTTACGGCGTTATGAGCCGCTGCTTGGTACATTTTCAGGAGTTCCTTTGGGTACGGTGTTGTTAATGTGGGTAGCTTCTCGATGAACCGCTTCATGTCTTACAAGGCTTCTTCTGCTTCACTGGTCCATTTGAAGTTGTTTTTATTGAGACAGTCGTTCAATGTCTTTATGAATGGTAAAGATCTTTCGGCGTCTCTCGCAAGGAACCTGTTAATGGCGACCAATCGCCCATTGAGCGCTTGTGATTCTTTTAAAGTCCTGGGGGATGGCATTCGCGTTATTGCTGTTATTTTCTCCAAGTTGGCTTTGAAACCATCCCGGGTGACTACCACCCCCTGGAACTTGCCTTATTCCACCCCGAATGAACACTTCTTGGGGTTCAACTTTATGTTATATTCTCTTAATTTGTGGAAGGTTTCTTCGATGTCTTCCAGCATCTGTTTCTCTTCCATGCTCTTGATGACCAAGTCATCGACGTATACTTCCAGATTTCGGCCAATCTGTTTCTCGAAAGCCTCGTCCATGAGTCGCTGATAGGTGGCCTCGACATTGCACAGACCGAAAGGCATTTTGGTGTAACAGAAGATGCCTATATCAGAGTGAAATGCTGTTTTTTCTTCATCCTCTCTTGACATCTTGATCTAGTGGTAACCCTTATAGGCATCTAGGAAACACTTGTACCGGAAAAGGACCAATGAAGCGACTTTGAAATCCATTTCGGGCAATGGGTAGGCATCTTTTGGACAAGCCTTTTTTAAATCTTTGAAATCGATGCACATCCACCATGAGCCGTCAGGCTTTTTGACCATCACAGGGTTAGATACCCATGTATGATATTTTGTTTCTCGTTGAATTCCTGCCTCGACCAATTTTTGCACTTTCTTGATTACCACTTCACTTCAGCCAGGGGCCATGCTTTGTTTCCCCTGGGCCACCGGTTTGATTCCCGGAAGAGTGGCTAATTTGTGTTCCGCCATATCCCGAGGTATCCCGGTCATATCAGAATGCTTAAAAGCTAAAATGTCAGCGTTTCTTTTTAGCAATTGTTTCAAACTGTTTTTGGTTTTAGGTGATAGACTATCTCCGATTGTGACCGTCTGCTCACGATGGCGTGTGCTTAGAACCCATCTTTCCGGACCGATCGCTCCGGTGGGTCCCTGATGACATCTTTTGGTGTCTAGAACCCCGCCTACCTTGTCCTAGTGGACCGTGGTTATTCCTCTTGGTGTGGGGAATTTCATAAACCCTCATGCTGTGGACACTTTGGCGTCTAGCTTTCCCAAGGTATACCTTCCAATAATGACGTTGTGGTATAATTCGGCACGAACAACAAGGAAAGTAAGAAGTATGGTCCTTTCACGAGGAGCTGGACCAAAAGTTACCGGCAAAGTGATTTGGCCGATTGTATCGACTTTCTCTCTGGTAAATCCCTTTATAGGGGTGTGCACCGGTTCAAGCAGCTTTTTGTCTTCGGGCTGCATCCTATTGTAGCAATGTTCATATATGATATCTTCTGAGCTCCCGGTGTCAACCAGTATCCTTCTCATGTTGTAATCGCCCACCACGGCTGATATGATGAGGGGGTCAGTGGTGAGGGTTACATCCTCAACACCCGGTTCGACCATCATAGTTGCCAATATCCAGGGCTCGAGTGTGGAGAAACTCCGTTTTACTCCTTTCCCTTTATCAGCGTATACCATGTTTAATTCCCGCTGCCTTTTGCCCGCCCCTTTTTCAGCGTCCTCCTTGCCAGGGGCCGGGCCCTGCTTTATATCTCAGACCAGGTGGGCCAACTTCCCGGTCTTCACATTCTACTCGATCTGCTTCTTTAGATGGTAACAGTCATTAGTGTCATGGCCATTGCCCTTGTGATACACACAATACTTGCTTGTGTCTTTGTTGGGTGAATCCTTCAGCGGCTTTGGAGGGTTGAGTTTTAAGTTCTCAGAAGCAAGGATCTCCGCAGGTGTCTTACTCAAGTTGGGGTAGTCAGACCTTGGCTTTGAAGGCGGTTCGTTTCTTGAAAAAGAGCTTCTGGACCTGTCGTACCGTGATTCAGACCGGTCGTTCTTTTGGAACCTATCCCCTCTATTTTTACGTTTAGAGTTTCGCTATTCCCGGTCCTCCTGGTTCTTATAGGCCTCCTTTTTCCTGTTGGCAGCATGACTTGCGGCTACCGTTTTTTCTTGTGTTACGTATACTTTGGCGATTCTCAAGATCTCATCTATGGTTGAGGGTACACCGTCCCTTCCATACAGCATTCTCAATAATTCGTCATTGTTTATCCCCTGTAAGAAAGTGCCACAAGCAAGGTCATTGGTTATTCCTGGGATCGCCAGGCTCTCCTTATTGAATCTGACTATGAAGCTTTCCACCGTCTCGTTATCTCACCGACGGATGTGGAGGAGTTCGTTTCTGTCTTTTGTATGACGTCTCTGCTTACTGAACTGTAACTGGAACTTAGACACGAGGTCCTCAAAGCTGTCAATTTCCCCAACAGGCAGGCCGTCCCACCAGACGTGCACTGCCCCTACCAACGTTTGAACGGACATCTTACACCAGAGGGGCATCGACCAGTATGCTACCTCCCCAGTACTTTTGAACAAATTCAGATGGTCGTCTGGGTCACTCAACCCATCCTACTTACCCACCGTTTGAGGCATCTTTGGTTTCTCCTTAATTGGAGCTTCAGCGATTCTTCTTGTGAATTTAGACTTGAATGTAGCGTCTGCCGGTTTGTAAGGCCTGGTGAGATCATCATCTTCTATATTTATGGGTTGCACATGTTGATACGCCCCATCCAGATTTCTTCCTTGAGCGGCTGGAGCCTGGGACATTGCGGGGGTCGGTTGAGTGCTTGGACCTTCATTAGGAGTAAGGCAGGTGTTTCCCCTGTTGTAAACAGGCTCCACTATCGGCGGGGCTTGGCTATACGTCTGTTGTGGGATTGGGAATGACCACCAGAGTGGCATGAAGGTCGCGCATGGTGACTTCTGTATATAACTCTGTGCTTTCATCTGGGGAGAATATGCCTGATTAGGATATGATGGCATGTACCCGTAAGGGGGTGAATAGTAGTAGCCCGGAAAATAAGATTGGTTCCCGGGAGTAATTGGGGCATTCATAACTCCGGTTGGCATGATTATCGGCTGATGGGGTGGCGTGGACAGGGCCATCATAAGCGTTGCAGAATACAACGGCGGCATAGGGTAGGTGGGTGGCGGCTGATAGTACTGAGCCATAGTCATCTGCTGAGTGACGTTTCCCGGGGCCGCGGAAGTAATCACTGTCCTAGTGCTGTGACGTATAGTCTGTGCAATTGTAGTTGATACTGGAGCGGAGGCTGCCGAAGTTGACATGACGTGTATGAGAGAGAATGTTCCAACACCGACCCGTATGTGACGGCTAGAACTTCCTGAAAACCAGGTGGGGCTTCTGCTTCGAACTCTAGGTCAAGGGACCTGGTTATTGCTAGTGATGTTGGAGTTGTAGTAACTGTAGAGATTGTGGTTAACGGTGGGTGACTGGTTGCCACTGCCTGACTTGGTGTTGTTGTCGTGTTCTGACCGCTTGCCATTGGGTTCAAGTTATCTGGTGTTACCGTTGGTCCCACGGATGGCGCCAATGAAGAAACACTGACCTGAATGGTAAGGCTCCGACAGATACTTCTACTCTTGGCGATCTGAACAGCTAGCTGTAAAATAGAACACCGTTAGGACTCGTTACAGGAATGGGGTTATTCCTGTAACCACCCTCCGGCGTGAAAATAAGTCTCGGTATTGGGGAGTAAGAAGGTATGTAGAGAAAAAGAGTTAGTAAGAACAGAATGTCCATACCTTTGATGTTTACCTCTATTTATAGTTTACGATTAGGATTTTCCATAAGTTAGGAGATAATCCAATGAGTTAGGGATTTGCATAATCTTCCCAAAATATTGGGGATTCGGTTACTTGGTTTATCCATGTAGAATGAAACATTCTAGAATAAACGTGATTATAATTGATTATTTATAATAAAATAATAGGTGATGACCGGGTCGGGTTAGCCGTTATGGGTCATACCTCATCAATATCTATTAATTTGATTATAGTTTTCGGTTCTTGTTAGATATGACTATTTTGTAAACTCAAAACCTAGCATTATACAAAATGAAAATTTTAATCAAAGGTTCCATGACTTCAGCTGTGTAAATAAATTTCATTTATATTTTTATCAAGTTATTTGGACAACTATTTTTATTTTGTAAGAGGATTTGAAGGAAAAGAATCATAAATTTCAGTATAGGTATTAAAATCAATAAGTAGGATCTACATATGATTACAAAACAAATGCAAACAATTAAAGTGTGGAACTGGTAGTAATACATCCATACTCAATATCACTACTAGAAAACTAGGTTTTTCCGACCGCAATTTTGGTCGCAAACCAGTCGCAATTGCCCTGTTGCGACCGTTTTCCGACCGGAACTACAATCGGAAAAACATCCGTCGCAATTGCTCTATTCCGACTAAGTTGCGACTGCTCTTATCTTTTGCGACCCGGGTTTTGCGACTTTAATAATGGTCACAAATATTGCGACTGTTCTTGGTTTTGTGGGACTTCGGTTGCGACGGTCTTGATTCGACCGTATTCCGACCGCATGCCTTTTACAAACTGCGATCGTTTTCCGACCGCCTGTCTTTTACAAACTGCGACCGTTTTGCAACGCTTGCCTTTTGAAAAATTGCGACCATTTTTACGGTCGCAATTTCTATTTATTTTTTAAAAATTATTTTTATTCATTTTCTATTTTAACCTGCATATAATGTCAATTTTAAATTTTACATATTATCAAATTTTCACAATTATATAAAACATCCCACTTGAAACATCAAATACCAAAGTTATCATAACAAAATACATATTCAAAACAAAGTGTTTATACGTTTTGAAACCTAAGTCAATGATTATACATTTTGAAACCTAGCTTTTATCATCGCTTCAATGTTTGCCATCCTTTCATTCATAGCCTCTTTCTCCGCCTTATCTTTCTCCTTTTCCACCACCAATCCCGCAATAATATCGTTCAACATTTCTTTTTCTTCTTCTTTTTCTTTGACTATATCTTGAATAATCATGTTCAACCTTTCGATCTAATAAAACCAATGCAAAGTGAAATATTAATGGCCAGCATTATCACAATTTATACAATTTATGAAACTTATTAGCTGCTTATACAATTATAGAATAAAGAGAAAAAATCAGTTTGACTTCTAAGGTCAAATAGCCTATTTTCAATAATATCTATACAAAAGTTAACATATTATTGACTGAGAAGTGGTTGCATGAAAAAATAATGTCAATATTTGAGTTTAAACATGTTTGAACCAAACAACTTAAAAGAATAAACATACCTCTTGGTCTTGTTTGCCATGATGCTGAACGTTAAAATCATTCTTAAGATTGCTTAACCCATATACTTTACCTCTCTTCTTTCCCCCGGAAGCTCGGTACCACAATTCTTTGTCAAGTACTCGGTGTTGGCTACTTTCCTCCCAATACTCCTCCAAAAGATATCCCTCATATTTCACCTACAAATACAACTTAGTTTAACATACTTTGCAGTACCGAACCAATAATATATATACAACAAATTGTTATGTAATTTTTTTATTATTTATAAAAATAACACCAGATATTTGAAGTTATAACAAAATACTTAATTATAGTCTTAATTTAAAAGTGGGGCAGAAGATGTGTTAAGGATTTGAGAATGGAAGTATAAGTATAAGAATGATAGATAATTTCATAAATTATTAGTGTCTTCATTGGGCTTGGGCTTCTACATATTCAGCCCGAACTATTGGTTTATTTTAGTCCAGCCCATTTGTTAGGTGCCGCGGTGAGAAAAATAAAACCCATTTTGAACCCGAACCAAACTCGATTTTGAAGCCAGTTTTAGGGAATCTAGTTTGAAGCCAACCCGAGCCTTGAATACCTTATGATAAAATCTTACTATTATAGCACAAATCACTTACACGTTAATAGGCAATTAAAAAAGAACTCTAATTACACACTTATATACCTTGTTGCTGCCCTATTCTCTTGTTGTTGCCCAGTTCTCTTGTTGCTGCTATGTTCTCTTCAGTGACGGTGTTAGCATTGCTTCTACCAATATATCTTTTATCAAAACTGCCTCCACCGTATTGATCTGTGGAAAATAATGCATCACCATATGCTTTCTAAGTTCATTTGAACTACATTTTTTTAGCATACCTGCGACCACACCTTGCCCCCTGCCGCCTCCTGCCACAAACGATTACATAAAAGTACAAGTTAGTAATATGCTAAGTACAAAGAAAACAGTTTATATCTAACACTTTAACTGTAGAGACATTATATAAAGGCCCAATATATCCGGACACCCTCTGCGCCTATTTGGACACTTTTTGTGCCCTAGACGCCTCGTATAGGGCTATACGAGGCGTCTAGGCACTGAATTCAAGGGGGGTCTTCAGAGATGTCAGGCACAAAGTTTAAGAAACCCTAGACGCAGAGTACAACCCTATACGAGGCGTCTAGTGCTTGGGTTTTTTTTGGTTGAAAGAAGGGGTGTTTTGGTGGGTTTTGGTATGGTTTTTTTTATAGTTTTTGAAGATGTTTTTTTTAGCGAAAATTTTTTTGGTTTTAAAAAAAGTTTTGTTTTTTTTTTTGTTTTTTACACTATAAAAAATCAACTATTTTAAAAATCGGCTCTTTAAATATATTATATCGATTAAATATTATAATGTTTTTAACATTTTACTTTTTTAAATATTATTCTTCCGATTAAAATTTTATCTCGTTCAAATATTGTTTCCGTATTATATTCAGGGGATATATTGTTTCCGTATTATATTCAAAACATATATTGTTTCCGTATTATATCAATTTAAGACAACAATCATTAAGTAACCGAATAACTGAAAACAAACATAAATATGACATATATAAGATAAGTTTGTACATCCATAACAAAAATAAAAACAACAACAGGTCTATGCATCCAAATCCAAATCTGGATCTGGCTGCTGCGGCTGCTGCTGCTGATGTGGTGCTCGAGCTGGTGGAAGCTGTATCGGGGGTAATCCCTCTCTCTCTCTCGTCTATCCTGCTCGGCCCGTACCAACCAACCTACCAAATCGTTGAGCCTGTCAAGCTCGGCTCGTACCTCCGGATGTAGCGCAGCTCCTGGGGCATGACTTGGAATAACGTGACGTGGAAACTGAGGCGCCCCGGGAGGTGGCGGTGGCTGTGGCATCGCTGCACCATCTAAATCCACCGGAGGGTCCGGCACAGGCACTGCATCAGCAGGATCTGCCGGAGGATAGACTAGCTCGAACTGCTCTGGTAGGGGCTCCTCTCTCCATATGCCCCCGTTGCGGTTTTTAAACCGCGGGCCAACGGGGAACCTCCTGATCAGTGTCATCCCCCACAGCGATGGAAAACCCATCCGCGCCGGCATGACTGGAGGCGTCCGTAGATATGGGTCCTCCTCTGGTACGATGCCCAATGAACGGGCAATGACGGTCACGTACGCGCCGCCATACAAAAAGCCGCGCTCCTGCCGGTGATGGGTGGAGGCGTAGTACTGGGCTAGACCGTGTGCTAGTGCGCACGGCCTCCTGTACAACAAACAGTAAAAGAAAAAAAGATTTGTGGTCGTACACCACTCACGGCTGTAGCCGCGCGCTGCAATAGAAGTAGCGAGCATATGGTGCATATACCTGCAGATAGTGTTAGCGAAATACAGAAACAGAGATTAATAAACAATACACATAATCACAATAATTGGTGTAATAAACGTACGTACATGTAAAGTGGGTCGCTAATAAATGAAACCCACCCCTTCGACTTGTCGTGCTCCCAAGTATTTGGCCCCGCAATCACCTGCCAAAACCCTAAAAGAGTGGGTCTATCAACCACCACTAGCCCCGCTGTGTAAACGTCAGTCTCGATCTCCTCCTGCATGTATAAACCGCAATGCACCGCAAAATGTGCTAGCGTCATCGAACGCAAAACGCCAGCAAGCCTAAAAGAAATCTCAGGCAGAGGGGGAGCATCTGGGTGAGGAAGCTGCACTGGGGCCCCAGGAGGGTGAAATGTGAATGACAAAAGGAACTCAACCAGCAGCTCCCTATAGCTCGGCGTGTGCGCCAACTCAAAAAGACGATGCCACGACGAATCGACAGGTATAAACCGACGCACTCTAGCCGTCTCACTAATCTCATCTATCGCATCCCAGTCGATCGCTGCATGCGAACCAATGTGCATCCTCCTAAGCTTCTGGCAATGACGGGCGACAGGGGTGCCGTCGGGAAACTCTAGATACGGGTGACCCTGCAGCGTATCCGGAGGCGGTAGCCGTCTCCGTCATGGACCCCGCTGAACCGGCTGACCCCCCGGCGGTGCCCTATCAAGCTCTACCTGAATGTCATCGCCCTGAATCGGATCGTCCTCCATAATCAATCTGCAAATAAATACGGTATACGTATAAAAACAATAATAATAATAATAATAATAATATAAAAAAATGATAACATTAATAATAATAATAAATGATAATAATAATAATATTAATAATAATAATAAATAATAATAATAATAAGAATATTAAAAATAATAATAATAAATAATAAATAATAATAACAATAATAATAATAACAATAATAATAATAATAATAAATAATAATAATAATAAATAATATTTATAATAATAATAAATAATAATAATAATAATAATAATAATAACAATAATAATAATAATAATAATATTAATAGTAATAATAATAATAAATAATAATAACAATAATACAAAAAATAATAATAATAATAATAATAATAATAACAATAATAATAACAATAATAATAAGAATAATAAGAAGAAGAAGAAAAATATTAATAATAACAACAACAACAATAATAATAATAATAATTATAATAAAAACAATAATAATAACAATAATAATAACATTAATAACAATAATAATAACATTAGTAACAAAAAAAATATCAGTGCCTCGTATCTGCCTCGTATAGAGGTATACGGGGCGTCCTGTTCTACGATCTTCATCTTCAACCTCAACTTAAAACCTCAAACCCAACAAAAACCTAAACTACGGGCAAACCTACGGTCTAAAGGCAAAAACGAGGTTAAAATACTAAACTACGGGCTGAAATACGTACCAGGGATGCTTCAAATCTTCGAAAATACGGTCCAAATACGTACCTGGGGCGTATAAAGCTCTGTCCTCCGTATATGTGTGTGTGTTTTTGTTTGGGGGTGATAAACAGGGTCGTCTAGGTCTCCCCCCCCCCCCCCCTTATACGAGGCATAGACGCCTCGTATAGAGCTAGACGACCCGTCTAGCCTTTTTATTAAATGACCATTTTGCCCCTGTAAGCCTCTAGTATAGGCCTTAATCAGGGGTAAAATGGTAATTAACCAATCCAAAAAGATATTTCTGGAATGGTTAATTACCATTTTACCCCTTGACTAAGGCCTATACTGGGGGTTTTACAGGGGTAAAATCGTAATTTAATAAACATTTTTTTAATAATTAAAAAAGAAAAAGCCAAACAGTTGCCGCCCACCATGTATTGGTCGTATAGACCTATACGCGTCGTCTAGGTTTTGAAATTACCTTTATGCCCTTGTTTAAGGCCTATATTGGGGTCTTTTCAGGGGTATATTGGTAATAAAATAAAAGATTTTCAAAATTCAAATTTAAAAAAAAAAAGAAATGTTTCCGCCCATAAAGACGATCCGTCCAGGTCTATACGAGGCGTCCTTTTTTGATAAATTCAAATTTTGAAATTCAAATTTTCAAAATTCAAATTTTCAAAATCCCGCTCTAACAGACGACCCATCCAGCTCTATACGAGGCGTCTGGTTTTGTTAAAATGACCTTTTAGCCCCTGATTTTAGCCTAGAATTGGGGCATATCAGGGGCAAAATGGTCTTTTGACCAATCGTATACGACACGTCTAGGTCTATACGAGGCGTATATTTGTAATTTTTTTTATAAAAATGTTATTAAACTGTTTTAATCAATTCTAATTATAAAAAATTATATAATTTTTTATAAAAATGTTATTAAACTGTTTTAATCAATTATACTTATAAAAAAATGATAGAAATTATAAAAAAATTATAGAAATTGTAGAAAATTATAGGAATTAATACAAAAAAATACTATTAATTACAAAAAATACTATTAATTACAAAAATCATTCTTCCGTATCACTATCGATGTAATTAAGACTGGGGTTTGATCTTGGCGGAGGATTCATTATCGATGTATACCATTCTAGACGTGGCAAGTACATATCTTCCCATTGTTCCGTATGGGGTCTTCGGTGGTTCAACCATAGCCCGTGTGCTGGTGGCATTGGATAATCCCCTTCTAGCTTAACATGTATGAAGTGGTTCTCGTTAACATGTGCAAGTGTTATGAATAATGGTTGTTGATTAGTCGGAGGACTTAGTATCGGGAAGATAGTGGAACTCGCACCCATGGTTGTCGTTAACAGGTGCACCCCGATACCGTACGTTTGTGCAATAAGAAGTCCTGCTAAGGGGAAGTCCATCCGGTGATCCGGGGGACAACCGGACACTGAATCCCAAATTAGGCCTTGACGATGCGTGTAAAAATAACCTTCATCCCATGCTTCAAATATTGGGAACCAGATCGATTCGTTCTGATCCATTTCTTGGACAAGGTCCATTCGAATGAGCCCCCATGAACTCTGATCCATACCTAAGCCCACAGCCATAGACCGAAACCCACAATGACCGTCCGGCATCACATCTCGTATGCACGAGACGTGCGGATGAAACACTGGCGGAATGGCAGACTTAAACTGTTTGATGATTCCCACGTACTCGTCCCCAATGATTAAAGGAAAACCGTGATCATCTCGTGTCTCTTTCTTCTTAGAACTATTTGAACGGCTTAGGCTCGCTTTGGGTTTTTGGGACCTTATAACCGACTGTTGAGAGGCCTGTGACGGAACGTACGAGCTGTGACGAGGTTTATCGTACTTACTTAGTCGGGAACCTTCAAAGCACGTGTTTGCATCACCGAAGGAGCTTCTCCTCAATTCTTCATCTATACGAGAGGCCTCGTCCAACCTTTGTTGTACCTGCTTTGTTGTTGGTCGGCCACGAGTATTTTGTTGGACAACCGGTGGTTTCTTGGTAGATTTCTTTGGAGTCAACACCGCTTTAATCTTTGACATCAGGCTTTTTTGCTGAGCTGGGGGGTGCGACTCTAGTTGTTGTCTAACAATATTTAGCTCTTCGACCACGTCAACGTCATCGTCTATCAATTTACAACTTTGGAAGTTAAGCTTCCGCCAGAAGACGTCTATGTCTTCGAGTTGAATCGGACGCTCTGCACGGTTAAAAACAACATTGTTTAAGTCACATGATTAACGGAAATATATCACACAAGTGTTGTACGTTTAACAATTATTACCTTCACGCATGTACTTTTCTATCCTACAAGCACAGGGCAACCCACAACTGTACCACATTTGGCAACCACATGATGAATGAAAGCGCTCCAAGACATCTAGCTTCCTAATTGCCTCTCCACTCAACAAGTCAAGGGCTGTATGGGATACTTTTCCAAGTAGGTGTTGAAACAGCGGGTGTTTGTGGTGGTTCATTCTTTTTTCGATGCCACCTGCAAAGAAGCCTGGAGGCGTCTGGAAATACTTTGGCACACGCGCCCATAAGGGCTAGGTCTCTATCCGTTAAAATCACACGTGGCTCCATACATTCATCCAACATTGACTAGACCCTCTCAAGCACCCACACAAAGTTATCACCCCGTTCTTTACTAACAACGACATGCGCGATAATAAACGATTTGTTGGTAGGTGTCATACCAACAATCTGGATAAATGGCATATTGTATATGTTTGTCTTGTACGTCGCATCGATCAGCATGACGTGGGGGAATGCACGCCACATGTCTCTCGAGTACCGATGAAGAAAGAAGATCTCTGTTACGATCTTTGTTCCGGGTTCCTCCCGTGTCTCGTAAATAAAGTCGTTGTTTATCAGCACGTTTTCTAGTGACTGCATGGGAGTCAATCCTTGTCTTTGTTCGGCTCTAATCTTTGCCACAACGTTTTGAACGTCTTTATGAACATGAAACCTATCGGGGTCCTGCTTCCTTATCGTTTGAAATATTTTGCGTGGCTCCATGTTTTGAGCTGTCAACTGCTTGATCAGTTTCATTTCGCTTGGAGTAAACCTTCGCACAAACGTGTGGGCCGACAGGTCCTCACAAAGTTCGTGGTTATGTTCAATTTTTCTGTCTTTTATCTCCCAGGTTTCATACGGGTGGTTTCTCATAGCCAGCAGGTAAAACGGGCAACCGGTTTTTTTGCTTCCGGCTTTTCTAAGTGTTGCTGTAGTCTGGTGCTCACCACCACGATCACATTCAAGCCATACCCTCACGGTTCTTCCCCCGATTTTCTTTGATCGACGGGTGACAATAAAAAAACCATCCGCGTTTGCTATTTCTTGTATCCGTTTCTTTAGTTCATCTAAAGAGTTGAAAACCTGTAACATCGAAAATATTAATAATAATAATAATAATAATAAATAATAAAATAATAATAATAATAAAATAGTAATTGATACCTGCTTTTTTAACTACGGATTGTCCAGGATGGGAGGTGCCTCACCACCATATCTACCATATCCACCATAACCACCATATCCACCATATCCTCCAACGTCCGGATTGTTTTGATCAACGTAAGGAGTGCCCGGGGAAATGAATTGCTGATGACCACCGTCTCCTCCGTATCCACCATATCCACTGTCTCCTCCGTATCCACCGTCTCCTCATTATCCACTGTCTCCTTCGTATCCACCGTCTCCTCCGTATCCACTGTCTCCTCCGTATCCAATGTCTCCTCCGTATCCACCGTTTTCTCCGTATCCACCGTCTCCTCCGTATCCACCGTTTCCTCCGTATCCACCGTCTCCTCCGTAAGAGTATTCACACCCGTATCTATAATCCGGATACCCTTGTTGTGTCGGATAACTTGGTTGACCAGCATGGTATGAGTCATCTACAGGGGCTGTTTCATCAATAGGAGGATGCGTGTTCAAATCTAGAAACGGTCTGTTTTGTTTTCCTTGTATACTAGACACAACCTCCTCTTGCTCATTAGAATCGGGAACGCCAGACTCCTCCAAAATAGACAACCGTATCATCATTAGTAAATAATAAACTAACACAACAAGTAATTAAAACATTTAAGCTAATAACTGTTACCGGAATGCTTTCGGGTACCCAATTGTCGCTAGAATACTGCCCGAAGACATAGTTGCCGTCCCAGTATGATGACATTAACACTTCGGGATGATAAGAACAAAAATGCAAACAAAAAGAGCTCGTAGAAGAAACAGAATGAAATGAATGTTGAATTCTCGGTGGACCAAGAATGAACTGTAGGTAGCACTTTATATGAAACATAGACGCCTCGTATAGCTCTAGACGCCCCATATTGCTTTAAGTCACATGTCAGACACATAGTCAAATTAGTCTCTAAGACGCCTCGTATAGGCCTATACGAGGCGTCTTAGTACCCTCGTATTGGTCCCTCGTACAGGCCTAGACTCCCCGTCTGATGTGACTGATGTGATGTTGTACGAGGTTCAGAAGTTGGTCGGGAAAAGGAACCCTAGACGCCTCGTATAGGCCTATACGAGGCGTTTATTAGGGTTTGGAAATAGGCAAAAAGGTGTGTGAATATGTAGACCCTATATAAATTACTAAAAATATAGACATATATATTAATATATTGATACGAAAATATTATAAAATTTAAAAGAAGAAATCAGTGACAGAACTAATCTAATCTAAATATATAGACATATATAGCATGCCAAGTACTGTATGAGTATCAGCAAGCAAGCACTATAAGTTAAAATAGCAGTCATGCATGCAGTTCTCCAAGCAAACCATATATATAGCTTTCTCAAAGTTGAATTAAATTTATGTACTGTGACAGAAAAAAACTGGTTAATTCATTGTTTTTGAAGAAGGGTGTGGCTATTTGCACCTCCATTCTTACTGTTTATACCTCCATTTCCAAAAATATCATGTTTATAATTTTTTAAATTCCACCCTTGTATTTTCTTATGTTCTTCTTTAATCCCTTTAAATTTTATTTTAGATATTCAACTATTATTTAAATAACTTTATAAACGTTCTTTAACTAATTATTCACTTAAATATTAAATAACTTTATGAACGTTCTGTAAGTAATTATTTATCATATTATTTATTCTTTAACTTGTCTTTATAAAGTAAATAACTTTACAAATTCTCGTTAAAAAATTGTAAGTTACTATATGTCTCTGTTTAATCCCTTTCTAAGTATTATTTATTAGTACAGTGAATTGTTTTTTTTTCACTGAAATTTAAAAAGAGTGGAAAATTGTATTTTCTATTTTTTTTAAATAACATCAAACAAAACTCCAACCCTTTTTTTCTTTCCGGTTGCCGGAAACATGGCCAGAGAAGCAGCGCCTTTGATACTATTACGTCAAAAAATAAAATAAAATTAAGACTATGATGAGTTCGTTACGTTTAAAACAAATGAGTAACACATTAAAAAAACAAATGAAGGTTAACCAAAACAAATTAAAGTTAAGATTTAACTAAAACAAATAAAGTTTAACCGAAACAAATTACAACTGAAGTTTAACCAACATATTGTACAGTTCGGTCTGGATTAGGATTTTTTAGCTCCTTATACCGGTTTATACGAGAACTGTACATAACTTCCCAATCTGCTGCAGCGTCACTTCGGTTGCTACTCCAAAGACTGTTCGGTAGAGGCATCGGATAGTCTCCTTCTAATCTAACATGGATGAAATTGTTTCCATGAACATGAACAAGCGACACCACTTGATGAGGGCTACAAACTTGGTTTGGAGCAGTCAATAGCGGGAAGAAAGTTTGATTGTCGGCGATGCTTAAAAGATGAACAATCACACCAAATCTTTGAGCAATGAGGAGTCCAGTGTGGGGCATATCCATCCAATAATCATCGCTTGCAAATCCCTTTCCTTGAAAATCTATGTTGCGACGTAGACGGTTATAATCTCCTGTGACAAATGTGTTAAAAATTTGCCTCCAAATTTTTTCGTTAATGTCTATCTCTTGTACAAGTTTAGTTTGAATAAAACTCCGCAAGTTTTCATCCATATCCAACCCCACATCGACAGATCAAAACCCACAATTACCATCGGGATCGACATTTTTTATACATGAAATGTACGGGTGAAAGATGCTTGGGATTTCTTTCATTAGTGGCTCAGAATCATTTGCGTAGGAAGTATGACTTGTTATCTCAGGCCCTTCACTTTATGGGTTGTCTTTCGAATTTTATTGCGTGCATTGTATACAGTTTTAAGCGTAGAGACATTATCTTCATTCTGCTCCTTTATGATACCGAGAATATCTCGTGCCGCCACATGCTTCTTCGTCAAATCTGCCACTAATTGAAACTCGTTACATGACAATCGCTCTACAAATGCATGCCCTTCCATATGTTGTGCAGGTATATGATTATGTTCATTGCGTATCACATTTAACTTCCAAGAATCGTTCTCTTTTGTATATGCCCCGACCAATTCAAATGGACAATCAATTTTTTTGGTGCCAGTTGCTTTATGTAACAACCTGCGTTTCTGGAGTCAAAGTACAAGTCAAAGTCAGAGTCAAAGGAAGAAAAGATTGCTAATTGCAATCTGTCACTCCTTGCTTAACTACTGATTGTACTCTCCGATTTGTAATCGATACTTTAATTTAAGCTACTTTAGTTGTATTATGTGGAGTATATGTTAATAAATCGCAGTTTATCGCTAATCGACTTATCGCTAATCGCACCTGTCGTGGACGGGGGATGCTAAGGGTATTTCTTCATGTGTCACGGTGGTGATATGTGTTGCGCACTCTACAACTCGCAGTCACGTGTGTGCATATTTCATTGTCGATAACTTACTTGCTTCACATTATACATGTTACATGCTGGTTATGCGTAAATCGCTTTCGCTACTATTATACTATTAAACTTGTATGCTCACCTTTACACTATGTGTATTGACCTCTACTTTAACGTATGTGACAGGTGTTTAGGATTGATTTAGTACATCAATTTTAATTGGTATAGAACAAAACTTTTGATGAAATTTTTGAAAAGAAGATGAAGACTTTTAGTTAGAATACATACCAAGAACAACTATGATGAAAATCAAAGTTGAAAAAAAATGTTTCTTTAAGCTCTCTCTTAATCTCAGTGCAAGTTTTTTTTTCTTCCATTGAATTGTACGTATATACCTAAATATTCAAACTATGGCAACTAGATAAACCCCTAAAAAAGTAGGGACATTTCCTAATAAAAAATTTCAAAAATTAGAAAATACAAGGGTTGATTGTATTTATTTACAAACTTCAGGGGGGGGGGAGTGCAACCAGTAAAATTTTAAAAACTGGGAGTGCATTTAGCAACACCCTTTGAAGAATTAAACAACAATTCTCAGCTTCATGATCATCAATAAGGTTTATTATCACATATGACAAGTTCAAAAACCAAAAATATTTCATTTCCTTTTATAGTCAAACATATAATCATCATAAATTTGTTTAACAAAAGGAAGAAATTAAATTAAATTAAATCACTGTGTTTAAATTTAAAAAATCGAGTAGATGCAAAATTTGAATCCAGATATCATCAAACCGAAACCGAAAAACATAATCGATAATTCGTTTACTCGCACTGTGTACGAATTCATAAATCATAACCTAACTATAATCCATAAACCCTAAATACGCACTCGAACAACCTATGTTTACAGTTTCTACAGCATAAAATAACTGTAAATCCATATAAACAGTTATCATATCGAAATCGAACACACGATCAATGACCAAATCAGTTAGGTTAACCTAAACCGTTTAGATCGAGTTATGAACAAACATGAAGTCATGAAGATAACAGTGATTTAGTAATTACGAGCAGAAAATAGGAAGAAATTAGGGCAAAATTAGGGAGAATAAGAGACCACACCTTGCCCTCTGCCGCCTCCTGCCACAAAACCACGACACCTGCCGACATCTGTTGTACTACGTACCATGAAGATAACAGTGATCTAGGTTTTATGCAGAACAATTGGTGAATCTTCGGTGATGTGGTGGAACGATTGGTGTAACATATCCATTTTTTTTTCATATAAGAATTATAGGTTGTTTAAATTTATTAACCATTAGTAACTAGTTTTATTTTTAATAAAATTATTCGATCCATATAGTTTTAAAAACTATTTTATATATAGTTGGTTGGAATGTTAAACTAATTAATTGGCTTATATATGTGTGACATTTCTATTTTCTATATTAAAATAAAGTATATACGGGTAGATTACGGGTAAGTTGAATGTTAGAAATATTAAGTACCTAGACGGGACTAGGAACCGTTTAATAATTATATTATAAAAATACATTATATTTGAACCTACTCTGTTTTTAATGAAACCTGGTTCAAATGTAGATATAAATATTCTCGTTCTAATGACATATTTATTATTTTATAAAACGTCATATTTTAAAAGTTATACGCGCCAAATAAGTGAAGCAGGGGAATTAATTATAAGAATAAAATAATAATAAATTTAACATTTGATTTGAGATTTGTGTGTACGTGTGGTCGAGATATTTAGAAAGGAATAAAATAATAATTAAATTTTAAAAAACTCTTTGAAATGATGGACGTGTGTGTATGGTTATTGATACGTGGAACTTTTCTGGCTTCCAAGCTTGAAAACTTTTAGTATAAATAAGGTAACTTACACACCATCAAAATTTGTTCAGTCATTTTTCTTTCTTCCTCTCACTATCTCGACAGCTTTCCCCTTTCTTTCTCTAAATTCGATTTTTCTTTTATATTATATAATAATAATAATAATAATAAAGCCCTGCCCCGTTTTAAGTGTTTTAACTCCCGATCACCGCTACCCTTTCCGATTGATCTGGAGCCCCATAACGCATGTCAAGGCTCTGCCCGACTAAGTTCGTTGGGGTTCGGTCTCGTGACATAGGGATAAGGTTGAATTAGGGGTACTATACTTAACACGAGTGCATTATATATTTATTAAATAGCTCAGGAGTTATACCCAAGATTCTACCAGGAGGCTTTCTAGTTGAACCCTAAAGTTACAAAGTGAGTCCATTCTCTTTTCTCACAGTTTTATCACCTTTTTGTGATACAATTATATTTAAAAATGCTTTCCAAAATCCTAAATATTTACCAGTTATACTTACAATGATTAAATTTTTATATTCTGTAATAACTGTCGGTATGGGAGGTTTTATACATTACTTGACCGTTGTTACTATTGGCCAAAAAGTTAGCCAATAGTAACATGACCACAATCACAGGGGAAATTATGCCCCAGTAGCCATAGCCTATAACTAATATTATTTTTACATTACTATATTAAAATATTGAATATATCTTATAAATTTATATAAGATATATGGAATGGGGAAATGTTATGCGGTTGGTTTGGAACACCTAGCTAGGCCAAGTTTGTCAAAGCAAATTGACATGATGAATAAACTTATATATAAATAATGAAAAAGAAAAAAACTTAAATATATTTTACTAGACTATTAAACATCATATATTTTCTACAAATATAATATAATATGTAATATACTAAATTATTACATGTTATATTTGACATAAATGTATATCATAATAAAATATGCCAAAAATAATATATTCTACTTTTAATATACTAAGATTATATTTTAATCTTAGTTACGTTAATATATTAAAGAATAATATCACAATTATTTAATTAATATATTATATTTGATAAATTATAGTAGTTAGAAAGAAAATGATATATTTCATTTTTCTGGGTTAAGTGGTTTTGTGCCATAGAAAATATATTTGACAAAGTAATGTCACGGGACACTACTAAGTCCAGAGTCACTAGTTGAAAGAATGATCAACAGTGATATGACCACAATTACTAGTAGAGAAAATGATCAACAGTAATATGACTCGAGTCACTAGTTGAAAGAATGATCAACAGTGATATGACCACAATTACTAGTTGAGAGAATGATCAACAGTAATATGACCCGAGTCACTAGTTGAAAGAATGATCAACAGTGATATGACCACAATTACTAGTTGAGAGAATGATCAACAGTAATATAACCCGAGTCATTAGTTGAAAGAATGATCAACAGTGATTTGACCACGGTCACAGGAATCGCCTAGTGACCAATATAATAGTAAGATATATTTTATATATAATTACTTGATAAAATCACTATTGGACGAAAGTGAGCCAATGAGTGATATGACCACCGTCACATCGGAACTGTCACCTTGTGATAAATACTGATTGAATTGGGTAAATATAAATAAATATAAAAACCTTTAATGTTGTAAAGTATAACAATATATCTTTATAAAAATGGAATGAACTCGCCAGTATTTATTACTGATAAATTGTTTTCAAAACGTGTTTCAGGTAATTTGTTGTAATGATAATAGAAGCCAGCTATGGAGCACTGAAGGCTTAAATAAAGTGGCTATAATTACCTGAATAAAAGAAGAAATTTATGTTTTATTTATTTGGTTTATCCCTATAAAAACAATTGAATGAAATATGGGTTTTAGCCCATTTGTTTAATATTAAAAGTTCGGTGTTTTACAAACTCTGAAATCATTTACTAACTACGATCCTGATAAAAAAATTTCCGCTGCGTAATTAATAAACACCGATACCATCTGACTGGTTCGCGGCTCCCGCTCCCAGGGTGGGGTCGGGGGCTGTGACAGAAGGTGGTATCAGAGCCACTTGTTTAAGCTATTTAGGTGTTCTTTTAATACCTAATCTGAAACAATAAAGTTAGGAAATTAATACAAAGTAACATATGTATTATTTTTGCAAATTTAAATATATGAATATATATATGTAGATATGCACATATGATTCCTGGAAGTATTGTTTTGTTTTAATTATTCTGTGATATTAATAATTGAAAATGTTTATAATTCAGATGTCGAATGAAGTATTACATAATCCAGAAGTTCATACTAATAATGAAATTTCTTTGGATAAAAATGCTATAGAAAATCTAATAGCCCAAGGAATAGCTAATGCTTTACCTTTAATAATTAAAGCCGTTAAAAACCCCGAAGAACCCACCAAAGTTGTGAGTAGCAGCCTTTAAAATTGTCTCAGATATTGATTGACTCGATGAAATATAAAAATTTATTATATACAAAGAAACTGGAAAAGACTACGGATAATAAGCTTATGGATTTTGTTTATGATTGGATTTTATATAATGCTTTACCTTTAAAATGTTTCTTTGTATACCATATACTTTTTCATCTAATAAATGTTTTATTTTGCTTTGCAGCCTTTAGTTGCACCTATCGATGCTGTAGATGAAATTTATGAAGTACCACATGGTCGTGTTCATCGGTTTTCCCGTATGGCTGGTACCGATTTTGTAAGTTATACTATCATTTTATAAAGTATAAGAATTTGGCTGCTTCTATATTTTTATTTTTATTTTTGTTATTAATTATATTTTCATAACAATACAGATGCTTCCCGATCGTGTTTCTGAAATGGCCGAACTTCATCTTTGTTTAAAAGAGATTACCATCAGACTTTTGTATCGGGATCCCCCAGTGCAGTTTACCAACGGTATTAGACGTGAGAGGAAACGTAAAGGTTTTCGATATGCTTTAAGGCGATGGTCGAAGTTCATGAAAACTGCTGGAATTAAGGTCCGTGACACCGTTGACTATTCTTTTGACGAAAATGAGCAAGTGCTAAGTGTTGAAAAGGTTGTACCTTACGTTAGGCGTAGTAATTAGTTATTTGACAATTTGGTTTATGTTTTTTCCTTTTTCATCAGTTAGATATTTACTTTTTCTATCATTTTTGGTTTTTAACATTGTTAGTTGGTTTTCATTAGCAATATAGTACATTTTATCATATCTTAAGTTTTATTTTAACAACTATAATTATACCAGTTGGTGATATGTACATATAGCAGTCATATTTAACATGTTGATATAAATGAATAGCAGTCATACTTAACATGTTGATATAAATTAATTAATATATTCAGATATTAACATAGCTGTTAACTTTAAAAAAAGTATGTCATTACTGTTTTTATGCACATGTTTATTAATATCATAACTGAAATACAAAATTTTCGTAATTTACTTTGATATTTTATATTTTTGTTAGTTTAGTTATAAACGAATTAGATTATTTCATAATATGTATTGTTCATCAATTTTTATTAACACCCATTTTTTATATGTCATCCACATCGCGTTGTGTATGCTCATGGTATGTTTGATACTAATGGATCTATATTGAAAACCCTTTTAATCTACTGATTTGCTTTGTTGATGCTCATGGTATGTTTTGATATTAATATAAATTTAGTATTTTTCTGTTATGTTGATTTCTGATGACTACAAATTAATTTGGATATGACTCGATTGCTATTTGTGGTAGAATTTGATTGAATTTAATGTTTTATCTAATTAAAAGTTTTCATTTTTATATAATTTTATACATTTTTGTACTAAGTTGCTTAATTTTAAAAATTTAAAAATTACAGTTCTAATTCGTGGATTTTGATTCCATGTATTGTTTTCAGAATGACATCGATTTGCCTACGTGTCATCTTTTTAGCTATTAAGGAACAGAGGAAGGCACAAATGATGTGTCAAATACAGTTTAGATGATACATGTTCAAGGTAATAAGAAGAATCCCTTTGTTGAAGAAGCAACCAGTGAGAGTGTTTTGCTTGAAACATGGAGGGGTCGGTGATGTTGTCGAGGAGTGTCAGGAAATGGTAAGTGATATCATTTCATTATACTCCTCGACAATGTCACCGACCCCTCTTAAAAATTCCAAAAAAACTATCTCACTGGCTGCTTCTACAACAGAGGGTTTCTTTTTGTTACCTGAACCTGTATCATCTCAACTGTGTTGACTGACCCTGAATTACATCAAGATTCAATGATCATTTTTTTGTCTTTCAAAATTGATCTATTCAGTTTTGATCACCACAGATCATCTCATTTTTATGTAAGTTATTTTTTGCTTTTATCTATCTTAAAGCAAATCAGTTTTTAATTAAAAAAATTGTTGACTTTTTTAATTTGATGTGGCTATTCTGTTTGGCCAGAGAATTGAGATTTTGGGCGGCATTTTCCTAGCCTCTCTATTTCCTTCAATTCTTTAACCGTCTTCTTTATAATATATATGGAATGTTGAAATCTTATATAATAATCGGAAGTTTTTTTAGGAAATTATGGAACCGTTTCCATTTGTATCGCCTATATACAAAATCTTGCTTTTAATCGGATGTTTCAATCGATCAATGAAGAAGCGTACTCTGTTTTATGTTCATGTTTCAATCGATCACTGAAGAAGCGTACTCTGTTTTATGTTCATCATCAGACATCCAAATTCAAGCATCGGTAAGTATATTCCACCTCTGTTTGTGATTTTTATTTTTTTTTTAGAATTTTTGTGATTTAATAAAACAGTGTTTTTCTTCTGCTTTTTTGAATATAACATTGTTATAAATACAATTTTCGTGTGTGTATTTTTTTTTATTTTCAGAAATGGATGTTGGGTTTCTGGTTCATATGACGGATCCGTATAAATCTGAGTTGGTTAGGAACTCTGCTTTATTTGCCTATTTTTTATTTGTTAGATGTTATAAATTTCCTTAGTTATATCTTTATATTGTTTACCTTATGTTATAATCATATTGTTATATTTGTTTTCAGGAATTCCCTAAGGGATATAATTCATTGATAGATGTTGCTAATTATCCTGTCGGATGTGTAGATCTAATAACAGATAGTGGTTGTAAGTGGTCTGTTGTTATTGAATCCAACACAAGGGGTTTTTTTATAATTCAAGGTTGGGTGACAGTTATTATAATGCTTGCTGTTGAGCAGAATGATTTGATAGTATTTGAAAAAGTGGATATAAAAACATTTAAATTGAAACATATCAAATGCCACCACCGTACATATGTCAATCCTATGTTCTATTGTGTGATGACGGATACAGAATCAAAAGATCTGGTATTATTCTCATATGTTATATATTTGTATTGTATTTTTTAAATTATTTTCTTTCATTATGTTTACTAAATATTTTTTCTGCAGTTGCTTCAATCCGGCTTCATGGAAAATTATTTCAAGAATGATCCCTTGGATTGTCGTTTCACAGTACGTTTTCAAAACAAATTCGTTTGGACGGTATACATCGTACGCCGTTATGGTACCAACTATAGTATTGTTGACTGGATACATATTTCAAATGATCTTCAACTGGAAACAGGGGATTTTGTTATATTTGAATTATTGGGATATAATGATTTCAGTATTTCAGTTTTCCAAAAAGATGGTTTGCATCGTATCCATCAACAATCTTTAAGAGTACAAGAAGTAATTCAAGTTCAACAGCATGGTATTTTAGATGGTATAGTAGAATCCCCTGTACATGTGAGTGATTTTTATGAACTAAAATGGGTATTAACGAACCGTTTTGTAAGTTTCCTCTTTTAATAACTGTTTAATATGTTTTATTTTTATTCGGTTGACTTTATTGCATACTAATATTTGTTTATGTTATTTAAATGTAGATATTTCCAAAAGAGTTTGCTGCGAACGTTAACCTAGCCGACATAGAATACATGACTGTTGTGTCTGGAAATGGCTTTTCAAATACTTTGGCTCTCCGTTTCGCCACCGGTAACAAAAAGCTTAGATATGCATTTAGAGGTTGGACAAAGTTTATGCGTCAAGCTGGTTTGGAGGAAGGATATCTTTTTCTACTTCGTTATTATTTTAAAAGTGCTACCTTGATGATTACCTACGCAAAATAGGAATATTAATTTTTTTAGCATGGTTATATTTTGATTTCACTTTTTAATCATAATGGAAATGATAATAAAGAATTTTTTTTGTTTATTTATACATCTGTATTTTTTCATTGGAATTTGAATTTTATTTTGTTTTATGTTTGTCTTTTAACCATAATGTATTACTATTTATCCGAACATTTTTTATTTACCGATAATAAATTGTTTTACAGTATCTTAATACTATTTATACAATATCGTCATATGTTAGAACATTATGACATCTTTATACTACGTCATTTGATAACATTTTATTTGTCAGATGTTGTTAATATGACATATTAAATTTATAGTATTGTTTCCATTATGCTTGATAGATATTCTTTATTAACGAACATGAATATGCTCCGGTTTTTTTCCAATGTCATATTAACAGACCTATAATTAGCAAAATAAAGTTATTGATTATATGATTATATTATATATATGCTTTCACACTATATCGATATGCGACTGAATGTGTTAGATATCATATTGTAGATATTGTTGTGCAGTGTTATACAGTACTCAAGAACATCTTTGATATGTTGGTTTCCGGATGCGTGTCTAAGAAGGAGGTCAGTGCTGAATTTGGAGCTGCTAAGGTTGTAGAATGCTGGAATGCTTTTGATTCAGGTAAAGCTGAAGAAGGAACTTAAAATTTAAAAGGAGTTTAATAAGGTGGTTAGTGGCATTTTAATTTAGCATATTATTTGACATATTAAGCTATTTATGGACATGTAAACTGATTTACTGTATTTTTAGAAATTACTATTATTTGACATATTTCCATCTTCATGCGTATTTATAATTGATTTGTTAGATCTTTTAATTTTGTACAATATACAATGTTGCCTTAATTAACATTGCCTACCTATTATAAATATTCTTTAAACATTTCACCATGAAATCATTCTTCTCTACTCAGAAAATTGTCTATCACTTTACATAAGCATATGTAAGAATACCGTTGACTGTTTTATAAGATATTGATTGATTATTTATTTCAATGTTTTAGTATATATTGTTGTGTTTTTCTTACTAATCTTTCCTTTTAATTCTATGCAGTAATGGAACAAGCTGCAATCACATTGTTGAATAATTTGGATCTCAACGTTGATAACTACACCATCAAAATACGCATTGTTCGTTTGTGGACAAGAGCTGATTTCAATAACGCTAGAAAAGTGTATTGCTATGATATGATAGTCATGGACAGTGAGGTAAGCGTTCATAGACTTCTGTTTTAATTTAATATTATATACAGTTAAATCTTAAAGTACGTATTTTTTTATAAAAAAATGCTGTTTTTTTGTCAGGGAACAAAAATGCAAGCTTTTGTTTTAGCTAAAAACGCAACTGGATATCAACATCTTTTAGAAGAAAAGCGTTGTTTGACGATTCGAAATCCTTCGTTGGGTGAGAATCGTCAGAAGGTCAAATACGCTCACGGTGGTTTGAAGATTAACCTTAATAACAACACCGTTGTTGAGGAATGCCACGAGGCTATTGGTTCTGAATGGGGTTTTGATTTTACTCCGTTTGATTCTGTTGTGGAGGATCCAACAGATGACAACAAGTTTTTTAAAAGTCCAATTGGTATCATATACAATTAAAACTATATAATACAACGTAACACATATTTATTTTTTTGACACTATTTATATTTTTCTCAGATGTAATTGGTTTTGTGGTCAAAAGTTTTCCCTTCGAGGTAGACATGGAAACTAATAATGGAAAAAACCAGAAGAAAGTCACCTTTATGCTTGAAGACTTGAAGTATTTATTGATTTTTTCTTCACTTTTATTACCGATACTATTTTATTTTTTGTTTTATGTTATCTAGACTAATAATTTTTTTAACTACCTTTAATGTTCAGCAATAAGCAGATTTTTGTGACACTGTGGGATGGTTATGCGGATCAAATAATGGAGTATGAGAGCAGCAATCGAGGTGAAAAAAATGTGGTCGTAATCATTCAGTTTGGGAAATACAAATTTTGGGGAGGTATCGTATTTATTTAAATATATTCTGAATTTTCTTTACTAATTCAATTTAAATAGTTGTTTAATACTTTTTAATTTTTTTATTATGTACAGGGCATTTGTCTGTTTCTAATTTGTATACCGTCACTCGAGTCTTAATTAACGGTGATATTGATGAAGTTGTTGAGTTTAAAAAAAGGTTCACTATCATAATTCTTTTTATAATTTTGTAACCAGCTTTGTGAGTGTAAATACTTACATTTCATGTTTGATTAGATTTATCTAGAAACTTTCTCCCGAAACTTCTTCCAGTTATTCTGGGTTAAGTTCTTCTGTTGTCAAGTCCGCCACTGAAGAGTTCCTTTCTGACTTGACTTTTTATCCCATTGGGTCGTTAAACTCAATAGATATGGTAACACATACTAAAATTGTTTTTATATGTTTTCCTTTATCTTTGTTGTTATACATTAACTATTTATTAATCACAGACGAAGTTTGTTGTCATTGTTGGGACTATCAAGAGTTTTGCATCGAACAATGAGTGGTTTTACAACGCGTGCACAAGCTGCAACAAAAAGGTTTCAACCGTTACTGTTGTTAAAGAGAAGCAGGATGGTACTGATGGTTTTGAGGAGGTTACTGTCTTGGAATGCAAGACTGATGTTTGTAATACAAGGACCGTTTCATCAATTCCAAGGTAAATATTATCCATGTTAACCTTTGTTTGTCAAAAAAACACAAAATCTTATTAATATATTATGCAGAATTAGGCTTTCTATACGTGTGCAAGATTGTACTGGCATTGTGACTTTGACATTGTTTGAGCGTGAGGTGACAAAGCTTTTGAAGGTTAATGCGAATCAGCTGTTGGACAACAACATTGAAGTATGTAGTAAATAATTGTTTTTATCATATGTTTGGTTATTCTACCACATTGAAGTATATTTTGTTTTTCAACAGTTAGCAAACTAAGGAAACTTTCCAAAGGAGCTAAATTCTTTACTCAATATGAAGTTTGCGTTCAAGATTGCTGTTTCTTCTTTTAACATTAGCAAGAAGGCTGATGGCTACTCGGTCTCCAAGATGACTGATAACCCGGTGATTCTGTCCGAGCTTGATAAACATTTTGACACTATTCAGGTATATTTATTCCATTTCACGTTTCCTACTATAATTACAATTTGCCAACAATGTTTAACTTATAATTATTATCATTTTTTTGATACTTTTAAAAAAAAAAAAAAAATCAGCCTATTGATGAGGAAGCCGTCAATGTCGAACCATCCGATGCAAATCGTAATGTCGATTGGCCTGTTAAGGTTTACTATCTTCTACTTTATATATGATTTAATTTTTACTCTTTATTTGTTAAAGGTATATATAACTCATCCCTCTTTAATTATTTGATATTTGTAGGATTCTATATCCCAAACTGGAGACGATGTAACCCCTTGCTCAAATGTTTTTAAAGTTGGGTTTACAACATCCTTTGATGAGAATGATGCTATTTTGGATACGATGAGCGAAGGTGACTTGAAACGCAATTTGGAAACCGTGTATGACGTGGATGATTTTTCTTCGCAGTCTTCATCAAAAATGCGTAAAGAGGGTGGTGTCGATGCAGTGCTTCTAATTCCAAAAACAGAAAAGTAGTAACCTATAATTCAAACATTTTATCTCATTGTTTCTTTTTGCTTCAGTATTTGGATATTTTCTATGTTTCTTTTTTTTTTTTTTGAAATTTGACAATGGTTTGAATTGTGTGGTTTTTTTATATGAACATGATGATTCTAATGGTTTAGTTAATTGTTTTGAATAACAATGTTTTTTTGGTAATTTTACTTTTTGTTTCTTATATATATGTCATCATTATTCTTTTTGCTAACTCTTATTGTAATAATATATCGTTTCATTATTTATACTGTTACTAAAAACATATGAGCTAATATATTTTATACTCTAAATCAGGTTATATAAAGTATTACATAATTACATAATATTAAGATAACAATATTTTACGTTTTTTAATTAATACAGAAACAAAAAAATACTTTCAATTTTCAAAAAAATAATGTTATTAAAAATATAAGACCCAATATATCTTTCGATAATCCGTTTTTCAAAAAAATACAATCCGTTTTTCAAAAAAATAATGTTACTAAAAAAATTGTACAATCTGTTTTTTCAAAAATATAATGTTACTAAAAAAATTACGTTTTTTAATTATTACAGAACATTTAAAAAACTATACTTTTATATTATTTAAAATATTCATATTAAATTATAATATTTGTAACTAAAATTCAAATTTTGGTTGATTTTTAAAATTATGAGCAATTTAATTATAGATGTAATGTAATGTATTTAAGTAATGTAGTTAATACATTATCTAATTCTTTTATATACAGTTACCATAATTGATTCTAAACATATATATTAATCAGGTTATAGAAAGTATTACATACTATTTAAAAAAAAATAATGTTTTTAAGTACTACAAAATTTTAAAAATACAATCCGGTTTAAATTTAAAAACTTTAAATACACTCCTTTAATTTCGTAGAAAAATTTATTTATACTTTTAATTTTCTAATTCCCACTTTTTGTAACAAATAAGCTGTACTCTTACATCTTATTTTATAAAATAGTATTATATTTGTGCATAAAATTGACAAAATATATATTTTCCATAATTGAGAGTATTTAGTACATCTATAAATAATTTTATCTTCTAACTATACATAATACATAATCATCTTCATTCCGTCCAACATTCATATATCAATGGAGTTTTTTAATTGTTTTTTACTTTATCTTTCAGACAACAATATGAAATCTCGAGTATGTAAATGTTTTCTTTATTTTTTTTTTAATTTTAATATTTAATTTTTGTTATTTACTTTGTATACATATTTTACCAAGGAATTACCACAATTGGGTAGCTGATTTCAAGTTACCTCCTGATTGTATGGTTCAAATCATCACGACTGATCGAAGAGTTTTTTCTGTCAGGGTTAGAAAAGCAGGGTCTTCATATTTTTTTCATGATGGATGGTTTAACATGATACAGTCACTACTATTACCAAATAAGTCATTGCTTTTATTTTGGTACGAAGGTAGTCTAACTTTTCGACTCATATACTTCTATCAAGATTTGGCAATTGCTCAAGATGATTTCTTATACTGCCAAACATCACAGTTTTGTGAACATAAAGATCATTTGGTATTTAATTTTTTATATACTTATACTATATTAGCTATTTACTAATTGTATACAACTTTCTTTAACATAATTATTTTTTTTTGACTTGCAGCTTATCAATAGATTTTTTGTTCATCATAAGTTGAAGAACACAATACCTACCAAGCATGTTAATATTACTGCTTTTCCTAACCGTACATGGTTGGTTTTTATGGAGAAGCATGGTCAAAATTTTTATTTCACTACTGGATGGAAACAAATTAAAGAAGACATGAAAATTATAGACGAACACTATATTATTTTTGAGATGATTTCGGAATCAAAATTTGATATGATGGTTTTTAGAGGCACAGAAGATTTGGTCCGTATTCCTGAACGTCGTCTTGCACGTGTTAAAATAGAGTGTAAAGAAGAAGTTATTGAAGAAGGTGCTCCTTAAATTGTTTTAGAATACATAATTTAGTAGAAAATTATTTGTTTCCTTAGTATTAAAATTTTTTATTTTTTACTCATACATTCCTTTTTATCGTTTATTAACCCACCTTTCATACATTCTTTAATTATTAATATTTCTCGGTTTTTTTTTTGTTTATAAAGATAGATTGACAACCTTTCATTATTTACGGTTGATATATTGGAGGTTACATTATATGTTATATTAACATCTGTCATAATTGGAGGTTACGCTTTATTTAAACTTAATTATATAAATTTAATATAAAAAATGAAAAATTGAACACAAAAAATTTAAACAACATTTACCAATTCACTAATTTATTACATATGTACTAATGTAATAATAATTCTAATTATTTAACACTTTGTTCAATATTTAGTAACCATTAGTGGAACATAAAAGGGTGTTGTTGTAATTTATTGTTAAATCCATGTTATTTTCGTAAAATTTAAAACTATAGGGGATGTTTATGTAACATTTCAAATGGCGGTTCTAATTATGGAGATTGTCCTTACCATACTCTACCATCATATCATCACTCTTATCATCCCAAGGAGAAAGCTAATCGCCGATCGGAACTACTGCTCGGATTGTCGCCGGAAACATCGTTCTTAAAGTTGTCGGCGCCGGAACTAGGGCTTGGAATCTTTATGTAAAGGTAACAACATTTAATTTCCTTCAGATTTTTCATAATTTTTTTATTTAATTGTTCCTATCGTTGAGTTTTTACCATTACATTGATTTACTTTGAATATTAACCGTTTATATTGTTGTTTATTGTAAGATTGAGTCTTTAATTGTTTGAAAATTAGTGTTTGTAGTTTATTTTTGTTATGCTATGTTCAACTTGTGTGTATATACCGATCGTAATTTAGACATAAACCTTAAATGATGATTCTGTATTTAATCATTGACTTAAAATTTGATAGATACGGGTATACGAACTTTAAATTTCAGAATCATTGAAGTTAGTTATAATATTGTCTGTAAGGTCATAGAAATTTTGATTTTTTGAACCATATAAGTTTGGTTGTTGCATGATTTGAATCTTCAGTTTTTATAGTCAAATCAGTGTTCTGTTCGTAGTGTTTTTTGTGTATAATGTATAGATTAGTGTTCGGTAAAGTATGAGAATGTGATATTATTTGTTTTATGAAATCATTCGTCTTAGCATATTTATTGTTGCAGGTTTGAAAATGTATACTTCGTTTGTAAAGTATCTTCTGAACCCATCATCATTGAGTATAGTAAGCATTTTTTATGTTACCTATAATTCAATTTTTTGAGTATTATTTTTTAGTATTTTGATGTTTGAAACTTATAATACTAAATATACTTAATATTAATATATATATACAGGATGTCTCGATCACATTTGTTACTCAATACTATGGAGAGAATTGGGCTGATAGGAAGATGCGTATATATCACTCAAGTGGGAAAAAATGGGTCGTAATGTTGAAACGAGTACAATGTATGCCAGTCTTAACTGACGGCTGGCAAACAGTTGTTTCAGAACTCAAACTTCAAAAGGATTGTCTGCTGACCTTTCTTCCATTGAGCCATTTTGGTCTCCATCTTTCATCTTATGTTAACAGCGTCTGTGATCAATCTTATTTCACAATTAATCGTCATCTAAGTTTGGGTTTTACGGTACTTAATCTGATTTTATTTTCATTACATTTTATCGTTAACATGTTTTTCACACTTTATAGTATAACGTACAACTGAACATTCAATGTGTTATGTTTCATATTATGTAGATAATTGAAGATTCTTTTGTTCAACAATGCTTTGAAGACAATGTAGTGGCTGAGTCATATGAAATAAATTACAAGGGTTCTCCGTGGACAGTGTCAACAAGTAAGTTTAATTCAAACTATGTATTTTCACAAGGTTGGACTCAACTTTGCAACGATCTTGGCGTTCAAGAAGATGATTTACTAGTTTTTGAAAAACTTAATGATGTTATGTTTGGCTTAACCGTGTATCGAGACGAGGTTGAGATAAGGTTGAGTAAGAAGATTGAATCTGATGATGATGATGTAGTTCAGATATCTAAGGCCGATTACTCTAAAACGCTTTTGAAGGTTTGTATTTATTAAGTAATAGATTTTGTATCCATTTTGAACCTTCTTTTATTTTTCTTTAAAATGTTGTTTTTCAGGACATAGATGAAGATTATATCCAAGATATTCCTGATGAAATTCCATCACGAACAGTCCCGTCACGAACACCGAAGAAGGTTCATGTTAAAGAGAAGTTGAAAGAAGATGATGTTTTACATTTCAAGACAATGCAACATGTAAGTTTACCACGACTAATACATAAATTTATATTATTTAAATGATGATAATTGCGTATTAACCATACGAACTTCAGTACTTATTTGAAACCTAATGTTGCATCTATATCATTAGTGTTGTAGGCTGTGTTTGGTTGTTTGTTTGTACAAAAACATTGTTAAATCAATTTGCTGGATAAGTAAGGTACATGAAATAGTTTCAATGCTCATATTAGTTGTATATATTTATATTATTTAAATGATGATAATTGCTTATTAAAACTCATGTTTACAAATCCAAGTTTGAATTAACCCATACGAACTTCAGTAGTGATTTGAAACCTAAGCTTGCATCTATATCATTAGTGTCATAGGCTGTTTTTTGTTGTTTATTTGTACAAAGACATTGTTAAATCAATTTGCTGAAAACAACTATCTATGTACGACTTTACGGTGTTAATTTGTCTGTTTTGGGCTTAACATTAACCAAAACCAAAATTTCACATTCATCTTTAAACTTTACCTCTAAATTGTCCGGTTTTGGGCTTAAATACTAAATTTGAGCTTTAAAGTTTTTTCCTAAAGTTGTTGTGAATCACCTAATAATGAATGTCATGATTAAATGGTTGCCCTAAAAATGAATTTGGTCAATAAATCCAATAACCAGCATTTAAACAAGGTGCGCTTTGGTTTATGTTTTGGTTAGGTATGGTTTTGGAGCAAGGTGGGTAACTTTCAGTTTATAAACAAACCTTGGTTATTCTGTCTCATTATGTTGGTTTAATTATAGATTTATATGTAAAATAAAGGATGTGCTTAGACTATTATTTCACAACAGGTTAAGGGAAAAGGAAAAGCTAAAATTTTTGTCGACGGATCCGAAACTGTTGAGAATTTGAACAGAGAATGCAAAGGCCGAAAACGTTTTACAACATCTGCTGAAACCGTCAAGGTATTTAATATTTATTGTATTTTTATTAATTTTACTAACGTGTGTTTTCTTATAATTGTTTATAAGTCGTACAAAGTGTATATATCATATTTAAATGTAAGTTTATTTAAGTAAAATAATTGTTTTCCAGTCAAATCAGTATGTTATCCGTTTTCATACATAGTCTTTGTACAAGATAACTTTAAGTGTCCTATATATACAAAATTTGTTGTTAACTACCTGTATATATCTTTTTTTGTTAAACAAGGCAAACAAACGGTTAAGTGTTGTTCAAAATGTGAAGCATCGAAAGAAGGTTACAAGGAATGCAAGCAAAGTTTCCGGTGTCGCCATGGATCCTGAATTCTTCAACTTTAGTCGTAAAGCAGAATATAGGCTGGTAGGTTTTTTTTTACATGATTTACCATCATATTTTTTTAAATTATTTATATTCACTTATATTTTGTTTTCTTTCAATGCATTTAGCGGCTTCCTGTTGAGGTTGTTAATAGAGCAGGCCTGTCTGAAAGCTTGCAACCTTTATCTGTGCAAAACATGAATGGTGACGTTGAAGTTTATGAGACAAAGACCGAATTAAACGGTGGTACGTTACGTTACGCCGTTGATGATTGGAGGAAATTCATGGAAGATAACCAGTTGCAGTTTGGACACATGCTGCACTTCACATATGTAACTTCACAGAGGAAGATTGTGTTGAAAAATGTAAGTTCGATCTAAGGAATACTGGTATACATTTTGTTTAAAACAGTTATCGTTTGGTAAGTTTTTTGTTAGTGTTTTAAATAGATACATTTTGGTGGTTGGTTTGATGAACATCAAAACTTTGCTTACTTAACTATGGTTTAGTTTATTTAGATTTTTTGTAATGATACCAATAACTTATTTTCTAATAGTTTCAATGATGTTTGTGTTTGATATGTCTATTTTAGTAATTAGTTACAATCTTCATATTTCCACAATACAATTTTGTTATTTAATTTGAAAGATGTGATCAATTTTATTTTCCTTATAAAAATAATTAATATAAGGTAAGTATATTTATTTATGGAAAGCTATATTACAATTTAATAACTTCCAAAAGTACTATTTATCATAAATATATTTCCATTTTTTTGTATGTTCTATCTCTATCTCTATATATTGATATAGAGTTTGTTTGAATTTGAATGTTCTATATCACCAATTCACTTCGTATTGGGTGATTCAATAAGAATTGATTACAACACGTTTCTTCCGTTTCTTATTTGCTCCTGGTCATTCAACCTTTGAACTCGGTTAGTTTGTTCACTTTGTATTTTAATCTATTCTTATGCATAGTATCATTCAGTTAACTTACATGCTGTGATTATCATTTTTCACAATATTTGTTTTCGCATAGTATCATTCACTTTAGTTACATGCTGTGATTATAATGTATATTTATATTAATATATATATATATATAGATATACACAAATCATCATTGTTATGTATTTCATATTTGTTTTCTTCCGATGTAGTTCAGTTCATGGAAGCTATTGATTTTGACACCTTAGTCGTGGAAGTTTTGTCTAGGCTCCCTGCAAAATCAATTTGTCAATTCAAATGTGTTAGTAAAGCATGGTGTGCAGAATTATCAACTAATCAGTTTGCCATGTTGCATTGTGTATGCCTTAATAAAGCTAAAAATCGGAAGCTAATATCTTTGAATGATATGTCAATAGATGTTGATAACCTAATCTGTGGCAAGATTGAATTTGGTTCAACGAAAAGTATATCTTTTCCTTTTGAGACTCCACCAATGTCATTACGTTTTCTTTCTTCTCTCGACGGACTTTTATTAGTTTACTGTATTAGAAAACTTATCCTTTGGAATCCAACTACTAATTGGTATACTATTTTATCTGATGACTACCCGAAACATGGATACGAGCACGAATATGATACTGGGGCTATCTACTATGATCTATCTAACGACCTTAAAGTACTCCACATCAAACGTCGATACAATAATGTATTTGCAAGTGTGTATTCTCGACATTTTGGTATATGGAGAGATGTCGAATTCATGAATGCAACTAAGTTTGGTTCAAGTTCTTATGCGTGGTCTGTTGGAACACTATCCGCTAACACTGTATACTTCATTGTTTCACAATCTTGGTGGGTAATTGGAAAGAAGTTTATAGTTGCTTTTGATGTTTTATCCGAAACATTCAAACTTATTAATTTTCCTTTGAGTAAAGATCTAATTCCTAGCCAAGGGCATCTTATCACAATAAAGCGGAAGATTCACATGTTTGTTGTTTCCGAACCTGAAGAGCTTATTGTTGAACTCTTCAAACTCGAAGGTGAAGTATGGCATAAGGTTTTGTCTTTTCAGAATTCTCAAACAATTTCTTTCCAAAGTAGGCGGCACCAACCACATATAATGGAGTACAATACATGGATTTTAATGAGTGAATGGGGACATATGGTTACCGTTAAACTAACGAGCGAAGAGTTGGAATATGTACAAGATGTTGATACATTTAACGGAGTTAACGGAGCGTTATTTATAGAGACTATTATTTCTCCTTTTAGTTAGAAATTATATAATTTGTTTTGGTTTTTCTATTTATTGTTCCCAAGTACTTACTTTTGTTTGACAATTTTTTGGTTTTAGTTTTTTTTTTATAAATTATGATGTTTTTCATATTAATTTTTGTTCATTAATGTTAATGCATTCCATTGTTAATATAGACTGATGTGGAACCGTTTTTTGTTTATATTTGTTGAAATAAATAGTTTGATTTATCACTGCTTATAAAATAGAGATTGATGTACACAATTACCACCATAATTGTTAGTTAGAGTTTATATGTTCATCTGGATTGATTAAATATTACTTAACATGTGATTCAACATATCAACTCTTTATTGTAACAAATTTTTTTTTAAATTGCCAGCAATGCCTAAACGACCAAAGACTGTTTCCGTATACAATGACATCGATAAAGAAAACACTCAGGATGGTAAGTTATTAATAGTTTTTCAACTTTTTTCGTACTCATTCCTAAAAAAACAATAACTTTAAAATTATATAGCACATGATAATTATTTTAACAAGTATTTGACTATAAGAGATATATTTTTTTTATGCGCAGTTCACCGAAATGGAAACACATCCACCGACATTGTTAACGGTATAACACTAATTATTTCATTATCCATTTCGATTATTTTATGCCTACTTAGTTAGGTAAGTATTATGCTCGAATTGTTTATTAATTCTTCGATTTTTTTATTTATGTCTCTTCAAAGTTCGACGAGGCAGAAGACCTTTATCAAGCATAACTAATGGTATTATTTTTATTATTATTTTTTTTAACAAAATTCGAATTATCTTTTCTTGATTTACAACTAACTATTTTTATTTGTTTTTATTTTCTTATTATAATTTTGTGAATATATACGATTTTCTGTTAGTTGTCCTCCCAATTGTTACTCAAGACGAGGCTTCTCATAGAAGGAAATTAAGGAAATTATTATTGGATAATAAGAGATCAAATGGAGGAAGTACATCGTCATCCCTTAATAATGTATCGACCAATATTAATTCCATTTCCACTCCGTGTGTTACACAACATCACATCACATCAACCACCTGCACATCGTCTTTGAGTTGTAATTTTCCAAGGCTATCATCTGGGAAACGTAAGTTGGTAAGCAAACCACGTATTTCATATCCTATACCAATGATCGACTTGACCACAGAGGAAACCGTAGAACGAGATCCTTATAAAGGTGTTTCTACAGGTTAGGTTTGTTTATAAGTAATGCTACATAATGTAAAAATATATACTTATAAATATGTATATCTTATTATTTTAATGAATGTTGTATATATAACTCTAATGTTGTATGTTTTAACAGATTATTTGGATCATGGTGATCAAGTTATTACTTGTGAAGTTTGTTTTGCAAACTTATGGGATGCAGAGAAAGGAAACGGAAGAAAAGAAGGTGGCAAAATATGTCATATGTTATGTTGTGGTTATGCCAAAGTTGTGTTACCTGATTACAAATCTGCGTCACCTTATTATAAAAGTCTATTCATGTCCAATGATAACGAAAGCAGGCACTTTTTGAAGAACATTCGACGTTACAATTCTATGTTTGCGTTTACGTCAATGGGTGGTAAGGTTGACCACACCGTCAATACTGGTAATGGTCCTTTTTGCTACAGAATTAGTGGTGAAAATTATCATGCTATTGGTAGTCTTGTGCCAGAAAACGGAGGGAAACCTAAATTTTGTCAGTTATACATATACGATACTGAAAATGAGTTGTCAAACAGGCAATCAGTTTTTAGGTACCATGGAAATACTTATTTATTTTATAACATTTGTTTTAACTACATATTTACTTACTATGTCAATTTTATGAAACAGATCTTTAGATGATGCTTCTGCATCAACTTCTTCAGACGAAACTGATAATAAGTTGATACAACAAATCAAAGTAATGTTGGATGCCAACAATGTGCTTGTGAAAATTTATAGGATGGTTAGAGATTGCTTCCAAGAGAATCCTAATACTACTTTGAAGCTTCGCCTTATTGGGAAAAGAGAACAAGATGGTCGGACTTATAACTTACCTACTTCCTCCGAGGTTGCCGCTCTTATTGTTGGAGATATTGATAACGGCCTTGAGAATAGAGATATCGTTGTCGAGACACAAACGGGGTCATTAAAAAGAATAAGTGAGTTGCATCCTTCGTATCTTGCACTTCAGTATCCTATTTTGTTCCCATATGGAGACGACGGTTACAGAATTGACATACCTCATAGGGGTGTCATTGATGTTACTAACAAGAAACGTCCGAATTGTACAATGAGAGAGTTCTTTGCGTATCGTGTACAAGATCGTAGGAACCAGTTTTCATTGATTCTAAATTCTCGACGGTTATTCCAACAGTTCTTGGTTGATGCTTATACGATGATTGAGAGCGAGCGACTTAACTTTATAAGATTTCAGCAACATGATCTCAGGTCTGATACATATGAGAGTATCCGCAAACTAAGATCTAACGGCCAACAAGATTTGTCTAAGGTTGGAAAACGTATTTTCCTTCCATCTTCGTTTACAGGTGGGTCACGATATATGATGCAAAATTATCTAGACGCTATGGCTATTTGTAAATGGTATGGTTATCCCGACTTTTTTATAACCATTACCTGCAATCCCAAGTGGCCGGAGGTTCAAAGGTTTCTTAAGGACACAAATCTTAATCCGGAGGATAGGCCTGATATTCTATCGCGAATGTTTAAAATAAAGCTTGATGCAATTTGCAAAGATTTGAAAGACCGTCATTTGTTTGGAAAAGCTGCAGCTGGTATGTTATTAATTTTACCTTTTTAAACATGATCTCAATTATATTTAACAGTTTGTTACCTTTTTGTGTAGTTGTTTACACTATTGAGTTTCAGAAGCGAGGATTGCCTCATGCGCATATGTGCTTATTCATGGAGAATGATTACAAACTTCCAACTGTAGACCATGTTGATCAGTTTATTTCTGCAGAAATCCCTGATATAAACGAAGACCCGGAACTATATACGCTTGTGAAAGACCATATGATTCACGGTCCATGTGGTATCGCTAGAATGAGCTCTCCATGTATGGTTGATAGAAAATGTTCAAAAGGTTTTCCCAAGCAATTTCAAGATCACTCAACCTTGGATTGTAACGGATTTCCCTTATACAGAAGAAGAGATAACGGTGCTTTCGTTTTAAAAAATAGAATTGAGTTAGACAACAGAAGTGTTGTACCTTACAACAAAAATCTTTTGAAAAGATATCAGGCGCATATAAACGTTGAATGGTGCAACCAAGCTGCGTCAATAAAGTATTTGTTCAAATATATTAATAAAGGGCCTGATAGAGCAACAGTTGCTGTGGTTCCGAGCAATAATGAAAACGAGCAACCAGAAAATGATGAAATTAAAGAGTATTATGATTGTAGGTATATATCGGCTTGTGAAGCCTCTTGGAGGATTTTTTCGAATGAAGTTAATTATAGGAGCCCTTCTGTTATGAGGTTGCCTTTCCATCTTCCTGGACAACAAACAGTTTATTTCGGTCCTGATGAAGATATTAATCACGTCCTAAACAAGCCATCTGTGAACTCATCAATGTTTTTGTCTTGGATGCAACGTAATCAAGATCCTAACGACACCGTTGCACGTACACTAACATATGTACAGTTTCCACGTTTTTATGTGTGGAAGCTTGACCAGCGTATATGGGTTCCGAGAATAAAAGGAAAAACAATTGGCAGAATTCATTCCGTTTCTCCGTCTACTGGTGAAGCCTACTATTTAAGAATTCTTCTTAACAAAGTTAAAGGACCAACATCGTTTGATGATATTAAAACAGTTAACGGTCGAGTGTACGATACTTTTAGAGATGCTTGCTATGCGCTTGGTTTGTTGAATGACGACTCGGAGTACATTGAGGCCATCAAAGAAGCAAATATATCAGGTAGCGCATGTTATATTCGCAATTTATTCGCCACCATGTTACTGTCAAGCACTTTATCTAGACCTGAAGTAGTATGGGAAAGCACATGGAAGTATATGACAGATGATTTTCTTTACAGATTCTCAAAGTATCATCGTGTTTCAGGTAAAATTATAAAATTCATATTATATTTTTGTTACAGTTACTAGGAATTTATCATTAAATTTATATGTTATTCTGAATTTTCACAGGTTTATCAATTCCTGATGAGCAACTAAAGAACTATGTTTTATGCGAAATTGAGAAGTTTTTAACTCGAAATAATTCATCGCTTCGAAGATTTGTATCAATGCCTTACCCAGATACTTCATCTTTAGATAACTTTCGCTGCCGATTGATTAACGAAGAGCTTGCCTACGACAGAACAGATTTACAAAATGTTTATCAAGGTCAGGTGAATTTGTTAACGGATGAACAACGTTCAGTATATGAAGAAATTATGAACGCAGTTGATGGAGACAATGGAGGAGTATTTTTTGTTTACGGTTATGGCGGGACTGGTAAAACATTTTTATGGAAAACATTGTCTGCTGCAATTAGGTCAAAAGGTGAGATCGTATTAAACGTTGCATCTAGCGGAATTGCATCATTGCTATTGGATGGAGGAAGAACGGTGCATTCTAGGTTTCATATACCTTTAAATCTTAATGAGGATTCTGTTTGTCACATTAAACCTGACGATGATGTAGCTAAATTACTACAACAGACCAAACTCATTATATGGGATGAAGCTCCTATGGTTCATAAACATGCATTTGAGGCTTTGGATAGAACTATGCATGACATTTTCAATATCTCTAATTCATCCAGATCTGGTGTATTATTTGGAGGAAAGGTTATTGTTTTTGGTGGTGATTTTCGGCAAATATTACCTGTTGTTCCAAACGGTGGACGACAAGAAATTGTGAATGCCTCATTATGTTCGTCTTATTTGTGGAGGAAGTGTAAGTTGTTGACGTTAACTAGAAACATGAGGTTAACCGTTGGAAGACCGTCATTTGAACTTGAAGAGATCAATAATTTTGCGAAATGGTTGTTGGACGTTGGTCAGGGAAATGTTGGTGGTTCGAATGATGGTGAAGCAATAATTGAAATACCACCTGAGCTTTTAATTGACAACACATCTGATCCAATTTCTAGCCTGATTGATTTTGTCTATCCGTCAATCTTGGAGAACTACAACGATCGTAATTACTTTAGTACTAGAGCTGTACTTGCGCCTAAGAATGAGGTGGTTCACGAGATTAACGACAGATTGTTGGCACTTTTCCCAGGTGAAGAAAAAGAGTATCTTAGTTCAGACAGTCTATGCCCTACTGAAGATGGTAATGCTATTCAGCAAAAGTTATACTCACCCGACGTGCTGAATGGTCTTAAAGTATCTGGTTTACCAAATCATAGGTTAGTGCTTAAAGTTGGTGTTCCAATAATGTTGTTACGAAATATTGACCAACGAAATGGTTTGTGTAACGGTACAAGGTTAAAGGTTACAAAACTTTACAGCCGTGTAATTGAAGCTGAGATAATTTCAGGTGGAAATATTGGTTCACGGACATTCATACCTAGAATGAATTTGGTACCTTCGGATAGAAAGATTCCTTTTGCATTTCAAAGGAGGCAATTTCCAATAACGGTATGTTTTGCGATGACGATTAACAAAAGCCAGGGCCAGTCGCTATCTAAGGTTGGTTTGTACTTAAGACAACCAGTTTTCACACATGGTCAATTGTACGTAGCTTTATCTAGGGTTACAACACGAGATGGAATCAAGTTACTAATACTTGACAATGAAGGCAGACCTACAAATAAAACAATGAATGTTGTATATAAAGAGATATTCAATTGCTTGTGAATTTTTTATGTTTATCATGTATTTATCTTAGTTCACATACTTTCTATCATTTTTGTTTCTATTAGAACGAACGTATAAAACTATTTACGCGTTAAAGTATAAATTTTTTTTTGTTTAGCAACCCGTGTTTTGCCATTTGTCCTTTTATTACCCATCTTACTGCCAATATTAAACCGTTTTTTTTCCTACCTTAGTTCCCATTTCCTTTTTCATCTATTCCTTTGAAATCCTTTCAAATAAAATGGTGCCTACAATTCCCCTGTTTCATATTTTTTCATGTGTTAATGTAAATTTATATGTCAACACTGCTGGTTCAATTCTTATTCGCCAAAAGGCATGAAAACATCATGAAGATTTCGTTAAGAAAAACTTAATATCTAACGAACATTAGGTAGATGTAGTATTGGCAATTTGTCAACAATCTTAAAATATTATTCTTTCGAAATAACAGTTTAACGATTAAACGTTTACAATTTGTATGTGTTTAGTTGTTGTTAAGCCACCCGTGTATTACACGGGTACTTAGACTAGTATATATATATATGATATATATATGGTCAGGATTTAGAGAGAACGGTGGAAAGTGTGAGAACGGAGAGAACGCTTATGGATCGTCAGATCAAAACAATCTATGGACTAGATGACACGGTGGCGTTTAATTTCATGATAATTATGTAGTTATAAGGAAACTTTTATATGAAAGTATATATATACATACATGATAGATGTTTACTTTATGAATTTTTTGTTTATATGTTTACTTTTAGATATACATATATATATATATACATATATATATACATATATATATATATATACATATAGGATAAAGATCCGTTAGGAACCACCTCTTATTGCGAGAACCGCGAGAACCAATGTGAACGCAACCAAAAATGCCTAAAAATAGCTAAAAATCACACAAAATTTTTTTTATTTATTTTTTAATATTTTTTATAACAAAATCGCTACTTTTCGTAGCAAAAAAAAAAAAAAAAAAAAATATTTTTAAAATTTTTTTTTTTTTTTTTTAAATTTTTTTTTTTTTTTTTTTGGCTTCTAAAAGTAGCGATTTTAACATAAAAAATATTAAAAAAATAAAAAAAAAAATTTTAGATTTTTTTTTGATTTTTTTAGATTTTTTTTAGATTTTTTAAGGTTTTTTTGGGGTTTAGTTTTTAGCTTTTTAGCTGGGGGGGGGGGGGGGTTTAGGTTTTTGGGGTTGGGGGGGGGGGTGGGGGGGGGTTAGGTTTTTTTTAGGTTTTTTGGGGGGTTTAGTTTTTAGCATTTAGCTTGGGGGGGGGGGGTTAGGTTTTTTTTGGGGGGGGGGGGGTGGGGGGTTTAGGTTTTTTGGGGGGGGGGGTGGGGGTTAGGTTTTTTTAGGTTTTTTTTTAGGTTTTTTTTAGCTATTTTAGGTTGTGTTCACATTGGTTCTCGCGGTTCTCGCAATAAAGGTGGTTCTCGCATGAACCTTACCCTATACATATATATATACATATATATATATATATATATAGGGGTCCGCTAAAATGAGAACCACCTCGAGTTGTAAGAACTACACCGTACGGGGCGAGGTTGACCAAATTTTTTTTTCACAAACGTAGATGCGTGTATTATAAACACATTTGTAAAAACAAAATTTAAAAAAAAAGTTTTTTGAGCACCACAAGTGTGTGTTTACGGGTACCGTAAATTTTCCGGTAGGATTTACGGTACCATTAAACACAAACTTGTGGTGCTCAAAACTACACACACGACATTTTTTTTTTTGAATTTTTTTTTACAAATGTGTTTATAATACACGCATCTACGTTTATGAAAAAAAATTTTGGTCCACCTCGCCCCGTACAGTGTAGTTCTCACGGTTCTTACAACTCGAGGTGGTTCTCATTTTAGCGGTCCCCTATATATATATATAGGGTCAGGATTTAGAGAGAACGGTGGAAAGTGTGAGAACGGAGAGAACGCTTATCGATCGTCATATCAAAACAATCTATGGACTAGATGACGCGGTGGCGTTTTCGTAAATAACATCACTTTTATTAGTGTGGCGCGCTTCATTAAGGGTAAAAGGGTCTTTTGACTTCTCACACAAAACGCCAAACTCATGAATAAAACGCTACTAAAATCCCGCGTTAACCCACATAGCACACTTCATCCTAATCTTAACGCCATTAGATATAAAACGCCAAACTTTGTTTTTAACCGATAAAGCTGAACAAACAGTACTGAAATGACGAAACTTAATTACTAGCATTTACTTTAATAAAAATCGCGCCTAAAATACGTGCCAAAAACTTCCTATATAAACAACCTCTCAGACCTACTAAAATCCACACCAAAAACCCAAACGCCATATTTTTCTCTATACCATTCATCTTAGAAACGCCAAAAAACTCAAATATCAAAGATTCCAATCCATGTTTCTTTGAGATACACTATTTTCTCAGTAAACTTTCGCTCGATGTAATGGGCAAGATCCAAAATATAAACGCCAAAACATACAAAAACCACAAAAAAAATTCAAAAACGTCATTTCATGAAGATTCAGTTTTGTTCTCAATAAAGTTTAACTCAACGGGATGGACAACATTGTTAGACATCTTTCTTGACTGAGGATTAACAATGTTGTCCATCTCGTTTAGCAAAACATTATTGAGTTTAGCATGACCAAAATAGGAGGTTTATGGTAGTTTTATTTAGTGGCGTTGTTTTTTTTTTTTTGGCGTTTGATTTGCTTGTTTGATCTTATATTGTTTGTTATGTAACTTTGAAGTAGAATGTTATGAACAAATAGGTCGAAAAAAAGGATGGAAAAAAATGATGTATAAAGAATGATGTAAAACGCCAAACTGAGATCTGTCTGTGTTCTATAGGAATGAAATATACAAAACGCCAAACTACTCTTCACTGGCTCTCGAAGACCATCTGTGTGTGTTCTGTAAGAATGAAAAATACAAAACGCCAAACTACTCTTCACTTTCTCTCGAAGACCTTGTCGATCTTCTTTTAATTACAGCCTGTTTGCATATCGATGCGTAGTGTCCATAGCATTTGCAGTTCTGACACTGTCTTTCTGTGGCCCCGGGTTTCGACTTTGATTTCTTTTTCTCGATTGCTATCTCCTGTTTAGATTTCAGGCGCTTCCGAGAACCAGAACCTTTGGATTTATACCCAACAGGGACTCTTATCGTATTCTTGTCGTTTTTATATTGGCCGGTTATCTCGGAGAATCTATCCCTAGTACTAGCGGGAGGAGCAACAATCTGCACATCTTAAACCTTCTTCATATGAGATTGAACACGATCCTTGTATAAGGATAGCTCCTCTTTATTACCAGATAAACGGTTCAAAGTATATTCCGTTAAAAAATAATATCTTGCATCATACTTTGCACATCGGGATCAAGCTCGGTCATATATTCACGACTAATTGAGCATTCGTGAGAGCAGTTTGGGGAAGCCTCTTTGCGCCATCTATTCAGAATGTATTGTTTTTGAAATTCCCTAATGTCCATAATTCTCAAAACATAGAATATATGTCTACATAGCAAACCAAACTGTTCAAAACGCCTGCATGAGCAACTGCATGTACAATCAGACTTACGGAACATTACCTGAAAAAACGCCAAAAACAATATCCTATAACGCCATGCAGAGAATGTTTGTCTAAAAAAATTAAAAAAACACTGGATATGATAAAACGCCGTTCACAGAAAACGCAATATAAAAACAAAACGCCATTGTTTACCTCAAATAAGGATGTACAAGCCTGCTGGAAGTCATTTATGTAAAACTTAACAAACCCATCGGGCAAGTGGCGGAGCTTGACCAAAAGTTCCGAGGGGGCGGAAAGTCATGGGACCCAATTTATATATTGTATAAATATTTAGGCAAAATAATTGAGGGGACAATCCTATATAATTTTAAAATTTTTTGACGAAAAATAGGAAAATTTACACTTCTAACCGAAACATTCGGGGGGGGGGGGGGGGTGCACTCCCCACTTTACACTATCATCCGCCACTGCATCGGGCTGATCTTCGTAACGTTGATTTATACAATCCGCAATTCCAATTAGCTCAGCTTGAACGTCACAAAAAAAAACTTTTTGTGTATATGTCAACAGCTTGGCCTTCCAATAATTGGTAATTACTCTTCAACCGGGGTCGTTTGTATCGAGATTCATGATCATTTTTCCGGTGTGTGTGACGTTGTGCTTCTATTACAGTTTCGTAATGAGTCATGAACTCAACAAGAGTAGCTTTCGAATTGCACACTTGACCAAAAAAATGATTCTCACTCTCCGACCTCGATGTCGTTCGCATAAGACCCGACATCTCTTCCATTCTATAGTATGCAGGGATCCAAGATTCCCTAAGTGCAAAAATATTAGATAGCCAGTCATTATCTGCTAAGTTGAACTCTCTGATAACCGCTTCCCATTCTGATTCAAACTCTTCAGGTGTGAGAATATCTGTCCACACAACACCACAAATACGTTCTTTAAAATTGGTGGAATTGCATAGCCTAACACCAACCTATGTATAACACGAAAACGCCATGCATAAAAAAAACATATATATTACACAAAGACAAAACTTAATTAAAAAAACAGTAACAAGGTACAAAACGCCATGTATTTTAAAACGCAGTGTATCCTAAAACGCCAAAGGTAAAAATAAGCATACCAACCTTCAGCGAAAATTTATGCATCACATGCCACATGCATAACCGATTCCTTGTGTCAACAAATACAGCAGAAATAACCTTCTTCATTGCTGGATCTTGGTCAGTGACAACAACTTTTGGTTGAGAACCAACAGCTTTTAGAAAAACTCTCAACAACCAAATATACGTATCAGCAGTTGCCGACGCCAATAATGCAGCACCAAATGTAACATTGCAGTGATGATTGTCTATACCAGTGAACGGTACAAACACCATAGCGTATCTGCATATGAAAACGCCATGAGAGCTGAAACAATAATAAAAACGTCACTGCATGTAAACTAATAAAACGCCATTGCATGTAAACTCACAAAAACGCCATTGCATTTAAACTCATAAAACGCCAAAAAAACAGAAGAAGTTGAATTATAAAATATTACTTGTTGGAACGATACGTGGCGTCAAACGAAATCACATCACCAAACACGTGGTAATTACGTTTGGCTTGATCGTCACACCAAAAAAGTACCTTCAAACGATTCTCTTCGTCTATGAAGTAATCATATGAGAAATTAGGCTGGGAATGTTTTTTTTCATTCAAATGTCTCACAACCATATCAGCGTCATATTCCCCTATAAACAAGTTAACTCGCCTCTTATAGTTCTTAAATTCAACTTTACTTGCACCCACTCTTCAAAACCACCAAAACAAGTCTTCATAACATTAAACGCCTTGACGGGACCCAAATTCAGCTTAGACATGCTGTGTATAACATGCTTCTAGAGCTGAGTGAGGTGTCGTTCAGTTGGAAGAAAATGCTTATCAAGGCGTTCAACAAGATCATGGTTGCGCTCCTCGACAAACTTATACACCTTCCATGATCTAGTCTAAAAAATTACACCTAACAGTGCACCACAATCAGTCCTCTTTGAAAAGTTGGATCGCACTAATCGCTCCTTTTGATTGGGGTCCAACGTATCAACGTTCTTGTCCTTGTATAACCCAGATCTCGTACACAAGTAATACTTAATATGTAACTCACCTTTAGAGTTTGTCTTTGTAGTCCCTTTCCTGACTGAAAACCCACACTCCTTGGCATACTTAACATACATTGAATAACAATCATCGAGGCTTAAGAATACCATGTCCATTGTGGGCTTTATTTCTTCACTAACGCCAGGAAATGATAAATGGTAATCCAGTTTTAGGGCAAAGCCTTTGACTCGAGGAAGCAACTTCGTCTGAGAAAACATAGTGAGGAACATAAAAATTAGAAAAACGCCATTAAAAATAGAAAATGCCTCGTAATAACATTATAGATTAAAACGCCATTAATTGAATAATAAACAAGACATAATAAACACATAACTTAAAAACGCCATGATGAAAACGCCATGAGATGAATAATTAAAACACTTAACAACATAAATAATTAACAAAAATGTAACATCATAATGAAAACGCCATAGTTAACAAAACTGATATTTACACAAATTAACAAATAGTAATAACTGATGTTTACAAATACTACTAAATAACATTCAAAACTAATCAAATAGATGTAAAACGCCAATGATCGTAAAAACATAAGAAATATACTAGATCGTAAACGACAATTAAAATTAATATTGAAAACTCCAATTATCAGTTCTTAGTAATTGTTTAACTACAATTAAAACGCAATTAAATTGCATAATTGAATAACGCCATTTAAATCATACAACACATTATAAAATACTAATATAAAAAAAACAATGAAACACGCATAAAAGAACAAAACGTCAACGAATATTACTTTGTCAAACAGAATCCACGTTAGATGCCATAGATCTGAGAAAGCTTGCAAAGGAGGTAACAGCTAACAAGAAATCTTTGGAGTTTTAATTTGAAAGAGATTTATAACGCGAATAAGGAGGGAACGTATAAAAGGACAATCATACCCCTGCATATCAATTAGCGCCCCCTGCCACGTGTTGGGCCAGGATCCATTCTCACACTTTACACCATTCTCTCCTGATCCCGTTCCTATATATATATATATATATATATGTATATATATATATTATGTCACAATACGTCGGTTCGGTTTTAACTAATATATACATGAGTTATATATGCATGTAATGTACAAGTTCAAGTAGTTAATAATTCGCTTGTAAAATATTTATCGTTTTCACTAGTCGGGTGGGTTTAGAGTTCGGCTTCGCGTTAGAATAATATTTTTATAAACAATATAATATATTTTGCGTCACCAAAACTGACCCGTTGACCAAGTTTGACCACCATTGACCCGAACTCGAACCGAACATCAAATTTGACTGGTTTGACTGGTGTTGACCACTTGTCAACACCGAAACACCACCACCACTACCGCCGCGCTACTACTGCCACCGTCGAGCCTGCTACCACCACCACGCAATAGTTTTGTTTATCCCTGACCTCCGTCGGTTAACCCTGTCTAGACACCAACCACCACCGCCGAACCCGCTACCACCGGAGCTACCAAACCCAAAAAAAGGAACGATGGAGAACTAGAGATAAAGGTGATCTTGTGAAGGTTGAAATTAGAAGGTGAAAAATGAACTTACCAGAGAAGTATAAGGTCGCCAGTAAATATAATCTTGTGAAAACTTGCAGAATGGTCCTTAGTAGCCTTATCTAAACATGCACGAAAAGAAAATTTGAAAATGTGTTCGCCGAAAAGTTGGCCGGAGCTTCGCTAGTGCTGCTCTACAGCTCCGATGGCCTCGAATCTTGAAAAGATAACATCACCATCGCGTCCGGGAGGTTTGGTTTAGTGTGGGTACGGTGTTCGTCCGAAAAAGTTTCACCGGAAAAGTCGTCGGACCACTACCACCGCCGACGGTGGCGCCGCTACCTTGCCGCCGGTGCTCCATCGGTGGTGGGCCGGAATCCGATTTCCAGATTCTTTAGAGAGAGAGAAAGAGAATGTTGAGAATGTTTGGGGCTAGGGTTTTGATAATGAATGGAAGAGGGGAATGAGATGTATTTATACCTAGGGTTTGTGTGGGTTGGGCCTAAGGCCCATTAGTACGTATCTAGTCTTTTGTGCGGCCTAAACGCTTTTCCAAGGCCCGTTTTCACTCCCGAACTTCGTGGAATGTCGTAAAATGTTTTTTAGGGTCCAAAACACATAAAATTATGTCAGATGCCGATATTTGACGAGTACGTTCGTCAGTTGCGTTAAAACCGCGTAAGATGCTTCGGTTGCCATTTCTACTATGTTTTTTGATCCGTTTCCACAACGCGAATACTAAAATTCGATTACAAAGCTAAATATCCTAATATATCAGTTTTAAGATAATTAACGAGTCTGATGCTCCCGTTTCATTGTCGGTGCGTTCTTACTGTCGCGTTTTTCGTTCACGTATGCGTTCTGTTGCGTTCGGAAGCAGAATAAATTCGCAAAACAGATCCATGTGTGTAAAATATACGTATACGAACTTGTATTTTTTTCGGCGTTGTCAGCATTTCATCCGATGTCAGTTCGTTAAAGTTCACACATTTAGAAGGATTCCCGCAAATCACCATTCGCGTACTATAAAGCCGAATAGACGTTCCTAAGCATTCCAAAGGCCTAATTAAGTTAAGCTTGTCACACCCTAACCGATGGCGGAAACATCAGGGCGCGGCACTGAGCGAAACAGATTGTCCAAGAGAATTCCATAACAACTAATTTTACCAAATATTTAAAGTTACGTCCCATACCATAACATACTTAGCAAATCAGTTAATACAGACATAGTATCTCATAGATTGACTCGATGAAATATAAAAATTTATTATATACAAAGAAACTGGAAAAGACTACGGATAATAAGCTTATGGATTTTGTTTATGATTGGTTTGTTCCTTTAAAAATACTTTCAATACAAACAGAGAGCTGCATTTGAAGTTAGACGCACTGTTCTCTTACCACAAAAGGGTGCTACTGAAATTCTCAAACTCAAAATGGCCATCATATCATTGCCAGTGTGGAGGAACACTATAGGGTGGATGATGTCCACCAATTTTTCTTATTTTATACCGTTTAATGACAACATCAACATTCCAAGGTTCATTTTTTTTCCATTTTACTCTCTTTTAACCATATCATGTCATGGCTCAAATTCACTTTGGATCGAAACTTGCCATTTTCAGTAGGGTTGAAACGGGCCAAGCCAAGATGACCAGCATAAACCTGTTGCCCTTCTTTCTTTTTTAAAAATTATAAATATTTGATGCTGTAAGTATAATCATAAAAACAACATTATTAATAGTAATATCTAACTTTGCATTTAGTTCATGTGTAATTTGCATAGCGAGAAGTTAAAAACTCATAACTGAGGGACCTTAAGGTCGTTCCTGTATAAAATAACTTTACCGGGAAACATAAAAATGGAAAAAAAATCTCTTTGAAAAGAACCCATAGGCATACGATTTGTGCAAGATGTGCATAAGGAGCTTCCAGATGTGCAGCCAACATATGTCACTAAACAGGCTAAAGGATCAATGTTTACGACCCACATGATTCACCTCATTCAAAGGGTTGTCAACATGTTTTTTAGATTATATTTGTATTTTATTTACTGGAAACTGAGTTTGTTATGGCTATTTTGTAGACCAAGGATTGATTTGCAAAGGGTAAGGACCTGGTGGTGAGTATGATGGCATCAATGGGAATAAGCTCTTCTACCACCACCATCAGCGACAGTAGCAAGAAAAGCTTTTGTTATTGTATTTATGTTTTTACATCTTAATTATAATATATAATTAAAATATTTATGTGAACAATGTTAAAGTAGTTATTTTTCTTATTAGCCACCCGTGTAACACACGGGAACTTAGACTAGTGAATATATATATGTAGATATGCACATATGATTCCTGGAAGTATTGTTTTGTTTTAATTATTCTGTGATATTAATAATTGAAAATGTTTATAATTCAGAAGTATTACATAATCCAGAAGTTCATACTAATAATGAAATTTCTTTGGATAAAAATGCTATAGAAAATCTAATAGCCTAAGGAATAGCTAATGCTTTACCTTTAATAATTAAAGCCGTTAAAAACCCCGAAGAACCCACCAAAGTTGTGAGTAGCAAGCATACTCGTGACGACAGTTTTAACCATAGTGTCAATGGAGGCAATGATGATATTATCAAAACCCCATTTCCTAAGAAAATGAAGGCGGTGACTCTCGGGTGTACCTACAAAGAATTTCTAGCTTGTAAACCAACTGAGTTCGCAGGCAGTGAAGGCGCCACGGCTGCTCTACGATGGTTGGAAAAGACGGAAGCTGTTCTTAAAATAAGAAAATTTGCCGAAGAAGATAAGGTGATGTATGCTTCCAACCTCTTTAAGGAAGAAGCCTTAGAATGGTGGAATAAAATTCTTCAGGCAAAAGGAAGTGACATGGCTTATGCAATGAGCTGGGAAAAATTCAAGGAAATGACAGAAAGGAAATTTTGTCCCCCTTATGAAAAGGAACGAATGGCTAACGAGTTCCTAAATCATAAAATGATCGATGTGAATTGTCGTGAATATACGACAACGTTCCTCGAATATGCAAGAATGGTACCAACTCTGGCTTCGCCAGAACCCGTACTAATTTCTCGTTATATTTGGGGATTAGTGAGCGAAATCCGAGACATGGTCAAGGCCGTTAAACCACAGACTATTGAAGAAGCAGTTGAACTAGCCAACATCCTGACAGATAGACTAATCCGCACAAGAGAAGAAAACAAGAAGAAAGAGTTAGCCCAGAAAATTTCCCAAGAATTCTACAAGAAGAAAGAAACTGAACCGTCATTGGAGCAACCTACCTGCAGAAGCTGTAACAAAAAGCATTCAGGAAGATGTCGTTTTAGGAGAACGCCCTACTGTGACTTCTGCAAGATAACCGGCCATATAGAGGAAGAGTGTAGAAGGAAAACTAATATTTGTTTCAATTGCGAAGAAACGGGACACATCAAACCATATTGCCCGAAACTGACCAAAGCACCTGACAACAAGGCCAGAACAACAGACGGAGCTAAGAAGAACGCGCGAGCATTCATACTTACTACGCAAGAAGCAGAAATGATTCCAGACGTAATCGCTGATATGTAATATCTAAGTTAAGTTATTATTTGACCCTAGTACAAATAAAAGTTTATAAATAAATGCATCTTGCCAAGTACTTCATCTATTCAAAACCATAATAGACTTGTTTGGCCTTCACTTTCGTTGAATCATTTAATTGGTTACGACACCTTGTGGTGGCGTTTTCTTTAATTTGAAGCTTGCGCTAATCCTGATGTACAGATTTATTTATTTAATTTTTGTTGGTTCATTATCTTAAACGGTCTTAATACAATTATGTGTTAAGATAAGAGTACACAAGTTCGTATTATATTCTGGTGTACCTCTAAAGATTCTTTCATCATTGATCGAAAATTCTATGATATTCATTTGGTCTTTCATCATCAATTGAAAATCCTATAAGATTTATTTGAAATGGATATCCAAATTTACTTCATTAAAAACTTTCAGTTGATTTCGAAAACGGTGAATTTGTTCGGTCACCGTAATTATCAAACCATTTCAATCACTACGATACCTTGTGGCGTCGATATAAACTTGTAGCTTGGGCTAATCAAAATCCTACGAATCATTCAAAACCACGTTTGTCTTTTGTTTGACTCATCATTGAAAATAGCCTTAATGCAATTATGTATTAAGACAATGATACACTAAACTCTGTTGTATTTCGGTGTATCCTTGCAATTCAATAATGTCCACACATTGATTTTTCTCATGTCATGATTCGGTAGTTGACAAATCATTATGTCATTTGATCTTGTTGATTCTGTGTCTTCCTCAGTTGACAATCAAAGTAACTTTTCTTTTGACAATGAATTCTATTGTTTCTAAAAGTCATTTGCAACTTTTAAACAGTCAATTTCATCATATATCTTTTGGTTTGAACCTAGTCACCTTGGAAATTATATCATTTCATCTCATTCATTTGACATCAAATAATTCAGTTGAAACATTGAGTCCTATTTATTGTACAACTCGTATTCACAAAATTTGATGTTTTGATTCTGTATCATTTACCTTAATATTGTTCTTATTGACTAAGACGTGACATAACTTTAAGAAGACATCGTAGCCCAAATCTCGAGGACGAGATTTAAAACAAGGTGGGGAGGATGTAACATATCCATTTTTTTTTCATATAAGAATTATAGGTTGTTTAAATTTATTAACCATTAGTAACTAGTTTTATTTTTAATAAAATTATTCGATCCATATAGTTTTAAAAACTATTTTATATATAGTTGGTTGGAATGTTAAACTAATTAATTGGCTTATATATGTGTGACATTTCTATTTTCTATATTAAAATAAAGTATATACGGGTAGATTACGGGTAAGTTGAATGTTAGAAATATGAAGTACCTAGACGGGACTAGGAACCGTTTAATAATTATATTATAAAAATACATTATATTTGAACCTACTCTGTTTTTAATGAAACCTGATTCAAAATGTAGATATAAGTATTCTCGTTCTAATGACATATTTATTATTTTATAAAACGTCATATTTTAGAAGTTATACGCGCCAAATAAGTGAAGCAGGTGAATTAATTATAAGAATAAAATAATAATAAATTTAACATTTGATTTGAGATTTGTGTGTACGTGTGGTCGAGATATTTAGAAAGGAATAAAATAATAATTAAATTTTAAAAAACTCATTGAAATGATGGACGTGTGTGAATGGTTATTGATACGTGGATCTTTCCTGGCTTCCTAGCTTGAAAACTTTTAGTATAAATAAGGTAACTTACACACCATCAAAATTTGTTCAGTCATTTTTCTTTCTTCCTCTCACTATCTCGACAGCTTTCCCCTTTCTTTCTCTAAATTCGATTTTTCTTTTATATTATATAATAATAAAGCCCTATCCCGTTTTAAGTGTTTTAACTCCCGATCACCGCTACCCTTTCCGATTGATCTGGAGCCCCATAACGCATGTCAAGGCTCTGCCCGACTAAATTCGTTAGGGTTCGGTCTCGTGACATAGGGATAAGGTTGAATTAGGGGTACTATACTTAACACGAGTGCATTATATATTTATTAAATAGCTCAGGAGTTATACCCAAGATTCTACCAGGAGGCTTTCTAGTTGAACCCTAAAGTTACAAAGTGAGTCCATTCTCTTTTCTCACAGTTTTATCATCTTTTTGTGATACAATTATATTTAAAAATGCTTTTCAAAATCCTAAATATTTACCAGTTATACTTACAATGATTAAATTTTTATATTCTGTAATAACTGCCGGTATGGGAGGTTTTATACATTACTTGACCCTTGTTACTATTGGCCAAAAAGTTAGCCAATAGTAACATGACCACAATCACAGGGGAAATTATGCCCCAGTAGCCATAGCCTATAACTAATATTATTTTTACATTACTATATTAAAATATTGAATATATCTTATAAATTTATATAAGATATATGGAATGGGCAAATGTTATGCGGTTGGTTTGGAACACCTAGCTAGGCCAAGTTTGTCAAAGCAAATTGACATGATGAATAAACTTATATATAAATAATGAAAAAGAAAAAAACTTAAATATATTTTACTAGACTATTAAACATCATATATTTTCTACAAATATAATATAATATGTAATATACTAAATTATTACATGTTATATTTGACATAAATGTATATCATAATAAAATATGTCAAAAATAATATATTCTACTTTTAATATACTAAGATTATATTTTAATCTTAGTTACGTTAATATATTAAAGAATAATATCACAATTATTTAATTAATATATTATATTTGATAAATTATAGTAGTTTGACAGAAAATGATATATTTCATTTTTCTGGGTTAAGTGGTTTTGTGCCATAGAAAATATATTTGACAAAGTAATGTCACGGGACACTACGAAGTTCAGAGTCACTAGTTGAAAGAATGATCAACAGTGATATGACCACAATTACTAGTTGAGAGAATGATCAACAGTAATATGACCCGAGTCACTAGTTGAAAGAATGATCAACAGTGATATGACCACAATTACTAGTTGAGAGAATGATCAACAGTAATATGACCCGAGTCACTAGTTGAAAGAATGATTAACAGTGATATGACCACAATTACTAGTTGAGAGAATGATCAACAGTAATATAACCCGAGTCACTAGTTGAAAGAATGATCAACAGTGATTTGACCACTGTCACAGGAATCGCCTAGTGACCAATATAATAGTAAGATATATTTTATATATAATTACTTGATAAATTCACTATTGAACGAAAGTGAGCCAATGAGTGATATGACCACCGTCACATCGGAACTGTCACCATGTGATAAATACTGATTGAATTGGGTAAATATAAATAAATATAAAAACCTTTAATGTTGTAAAGTATAACAATATATCTTTATAAAAATGGAATGAACTCGCCAGTATTTATTATTGATAAAATGTTTTCAAAACGTGTTTCAGGTAATTTGCTGTAATGATAATAGAAGCCAGCTATGGAGCACTGAAGGCTTAAATAAAGTGGCTATAATTACCTGAATAAAAGAAGAAATTTATGTTTTATTTATTTGGGTTTATCCCTATAAAAACAATTGAATGAAATATGGGTTTTAGCCCATTTGTTTAATATTAAAAGTTCGGTGTTTTACAAACTCTGAAATCATTTCCTAACTACGATCCTGATGAAAATTTTTCCGCTGCGTAATTAATAAACACCGATACCATCTGACTGGTTCGCGGCTCCCGCTCCCAGGGTGGGGTCGGGGGCTGTGACAATTGGGGAATCGCCCATTCGCCTATCTAGGGTTTTGAGAGAGAGAGATTGGGGGGAATTAGGAGCGGGATATGAAAATTTTAAAGGGATTATTTATATTTTAAAGAGATTGGGGGAATCAGGCCCGTACCAAAGTCTAACTTATAAAATCCCACATTGTTGTTTTTAGTCATATCTGAACTTTATAATGGAAATCAAGGCTTTAAATAAAAATTTAAAACATGAAAGAACCACTGCTGTAATCAGCTCCGCTGTTTAACAGCCCCAACCGAGAACTTTATATCTTTGCCTCACACCCAGGACCAACTATCTTTTTATCGGATAATAAAACATTAGACAGGTGACCACTGTAGCAGGCTAGTTTATCCTTTTCCTCACTTCCAATAGCCCGAAAAAGTCCCCCCCCCACAGTGTTGAACCTATCTGCCACTTTGCATTATGTTCCGTACCTATAGGTTTTTATGGAAAATCTTAACGATATAGGAATCAAAACTCCCATTATTTCAACCAATTCATATTATCTGGGGGCTTATTTGAATATAATATGGGGGTAGGTAGTTCACATACTGCTTAGATAATAGTTTGAAGTTGAGCAAGCTAGAACATTTTTTGGCGTGCCATGGCTTCAATGGTGTTGATCGCATTAGCTAATGTTGTTTGAGATCACTACCAATATTGTTATCAACCGCTGCTATGGATTTTGGCCCTGTACCATTTCGGGTGTTTAACTCGGGGTTGGAGATGTCGGGGTTGCTGGATTACATTGCTAGTTCAAACAGATTTTTTTAGGTTTGTTGGGCTGGTAGATTTTGGGTTAGCAATAAAGTCGAAATAGCTAAAATTCCGGATAAAATATTGGGTTAATGATTTCAAGGATGCCAAAGATTGGACTTATATATCCAAACCGGAACAATTAGACGCCTTAGAGCTCCTCGCAAAAGGTGTTTATTAGACCAGGAATTGTACTGTAGGGACACATGTAGGAGGTTCATCATGGAGGAAGATAGATTAGGAAATTTGGGTATAAATAAAAAGTCTAGAATCAAATGGGCAGTGGATGCTGAGGAAAACTCTAGATATTTCCATGGGTTTGTAAATGCAAACATGAGCAATAACCGGATCAATGGTCTGAAATATAATGGTGATTGGGTCACATCGCAATCATTAATTAAAGATAGTGTTTTTACCTTCTTTGAAGAAAAAATCAAAGAGCCGTTGGAGGATAAATCGTGGTTGGATTGTTTGAATCACAACCCGTTAACTTTTTTGGAGGTCGAGGGTTTGGTGGGTCCATTGTCACTTATGGAAATATAGAATGTGGTGTGGGACTGCGAGGGGAATAGAGCGTCGGGTCCGTATGCTTTTAATTTTTGGTTTATTAAGAGATGTTGGGATGGCTTACAAAATGACTTTGTAACCTATTTAAGGAATCCTTTCACATCGCCTCTATTAGCCATGGGTACACGACCTGCTGGAGTTGACTGATTTTGGACCAATTTGCCTTATTAGGTATGTATATAAGGTGATCTTAAGGGTATTGGTTAATAGGCTGAAAGTAGTGATTCATAAACTCATATCAAACCAGCAATCGACTTTCCTATCTAATAGACGTATTATGAACTAGCATCTAATTATGAATGAGGTCATCCCTATAAAGCACGGAAACGCTGATTAGGTGCCGTCTCCCGTCCCGGGGACTGCTAGGGGACGGAAACGGCACGGGGACGGCCGGGAAACGTCCCCGGAATGTTGGGGACGGCGTGGATAGCTGGGGACGGATTATGGGGACGTGCAGGAAACGTTTCCGGCAGCCGGGGACGGATTATGGGGACGTGCAGGAAACGTTTCCGGCGACCACCTTCATCCTCTTCGACCAACCTGCGTCTCCATCTCCATATCCCCGGCAACCTGCAACCATTGTCATCTAATCCTCATTCACCTTCATCCAGGGGCGGATCTAGTGTGGTGGCAGCGGCGGTAGTTTTGAACCAGATGAACATGAGGACGAAGAAGAAGACTGAAGGTTAAATGGCTTTTCTTTTGATTGTAGCCACATGTATATAATATATTATTATTATTGCTATTGCTATTCTATTTGCTTTTCCGAAGTCACGTGAAGTTGAGTTAAAAAGAATCTTGAAATACTAAACTATCATCTAGGCTTATATAATTTTCAAAGTTCAAACAGATATATGAAAAAAAAAATGTGAAGCATGTTTTAACTTCTTTGTCTATTTTTATTTTACTAGTCTATTTGTTTTAATTTTTAAAAACATTTTGGTTTGTTAAACTATATATAACTTCATCATTTATTTGCTTCAAAATAAGTTATCTATATATTAACATTATAATATATGTATATAATTATAAATAGCTATTTTGGGGTTTTGTGTTATATTATCTTTAATATATATTTATTTTTTTATATGTTTTTATTCCCGTACCCGTCCCGTCCCCGCTTCTTGAATTTTTTAGTTTTGCGTTTCCCGTTCCCGTACCCGTCCCCGTACCCGTACCCGTCCCAGTGCAACATAGGGTCATCCCATGCCTGAAATGAACAAAGAAGGAATGCATGATATTCAAAATGGACATAGAGAAAGCTTACGACAGATGGAGTTAGAGTTCTTGAACTTCATTATGGCCCAAATGAATTTTCCCCACTATGGAGATGATGGATTATGGTGATTGTATCTATTGCCTATACGTCTGTCCTTGTGAATTGTCTCCTACTCAAGAGTTAACATGCTATAGCAGACTAACGCAGGGTGACCTCGAACGCGTGTGTAATTTATTGCGGTTGCATGGAATCATGTTTTAGCTCCGAAGGAATATAGTGGAGTGGGTATTGGGTCGCTTGGGAATACAAATCTGGTGATACTTGCAAACTGGTAGTTTTCTGTTCAAAGTCGACAAAGATGCCCTTTGGAGAAAGGTAATTTGGAGCCTACATTAAAATTCAAGGTCTTGGAATGTCACCCTAAAAAAATTCATTTTCGGGTACATGGAAACATGTGAAAAAACTTTTGCATGATTTAGAGATATTGGGTGTTGATTTGTCAAGTCTATTCCATGGAATTTTGGGTGGTGGTAGAAGTATTATTTTCTGGTTAGATTCCTGGTATGGTGAGTCCTTGTTGGCTAGAGAGTTTGCCAATTTATTTGCTTTGGAGAGGAGAAAACAGGTCCATGTTGCAGACATGCTTGTTGCAATGGATGGGGTCTGGTTGACGACTTTCTAGTGGGTCAGAAAACCACGATCCCAGGAGGAGTCAGCTGAACTAAACCATCTTCTCGCTCTCATGAGAACTGTGTCAGGGTTGTGGGAGAAGACAAGTGGTCTTATGTCCCTTAGCCATCATGTTTGTTTTCCACTTGAAGTTTTAAGTCAAGGTTGTAACTTAGGTTTTGTTTAAATGGTATGGTAGAGTTAGAATGGAACAACTGGGTTCCTCTAAAAGTGATTTTTTTGGCATGTCGGTTGGGACTAGACCAATTACCGATCACGGACTCGCTTGCCAGAAGAAATATATCTATTCGATCACTTGACTGTGTTTTGTGTGGTGGATGTGAGGAAAGTACGGAATACCTTTTTGTATCATCTCATCATACTCAAGTAGTATGGGATATATCATCTCTCAGTGGTGTAACATCCCGTCATTCTGATCTCCTCGGCTTTCACACTATAGCTAAGGGATCAAGGAAGTGGAAAAACAGGTGATTTACACAGCAACACAAACAACAATGTGGTGTCTATGGAGGAGTCGCACAGGGCGGGCTCAATGTTTTTGGTGGCCTAAAGCAAAATAAAATTTTGAGGCCCTTTTCCTTATCAAGTGCAACAGAATCAAGTGTTTTAACAAAACCAACTAGGGGCATAAATTATCACTCAAAATCAATAGTTTTAACAACGATTACCTTCAAGCAAAACCAACTAATAGAATAGCAAGCAAATTAGGCAAAACTAGGATAACTAAGGTAGCGTTTGGTATGAAGGAATAGAAGGTGGAATGGAATGGATCATTCTGATGGAATGAAAAAAAAACATGTTTGGTTATCATGTCGTAATGGAATTGAGCATTCCAAAGGAATATAACTCCTTCCAAATATAACAATTTTCATTCCTTGGTAAAGGGGTGGTTTTTTTCAATCCTTCAAGGAATGGAAAGAAATATATTATTATTATTATTATTATTATTATTATTATTATTGTTATATTAATACTAATATTAGTATATATAAAAAAATTTAGTATTAATTTTTTTACTATTAATATATTATTATTATTATTATTATTATTATTTAGGCAATTATATATTTGTCATTTTTTATACAATTGTATTTCGTTACTTCATCTTTTTTTGTCTATCAAATTGTACAAAGTAATGATTCATTTTGTTCACATATGAGTAACCAAACATCACAATGGAATGGAATAATCCATTTCATTCCGTTGTCCATTCCATTACATCGTCAATTTCATTCACTCATCCATTCCATTACCCTATACCAAACAGACCCTAAGTTCTAAAAGACTATCTCTACCAAAAGGATAACTGCAAAAATAATCAACTAAGTAGTCTAGCAAAAAAATCGAAGCGATTACCTTCTGCTTCAGGCCTACAGATTCGATGCTAACATTGATGAACAATTTTAAGCTATTACACAAAAGTCATTACGGAACCAATTCAAAGCTATTGCATACAAGTGACGAATGATCAAAATTACCAAAAGGGTAATTAACAAAATTGAAAATAAAACAAATGACTTTTTCGTTTAAATTGTAGTGGCGTTTCATTGTTCGAAGAGAGTTGCTTTTTTAATTTTCTTGAAAGACCCAACTTTGAATTTTGGGCAAGCAAACACAACTAACACCTTCTTTTGTTTGCTTCCCCTTTCATTTAGTTAACCCAAAACAATCAGCACAAGCCCAAATATATCAAATATCCAAGTTAATGCCTCATTTAACTTGCCCTTTAGCAGGCACTGGAGTCACAACGACATGGTTTTTAATGGGAAGTATCGCATGCCAGAATAAATTGTGGAAGAGATTAAAGTTTTAGGTTTTCTATGGTGATAGTAATGTTTGGCTTAACTGTATATTGACCTAGATTCTAATAAAAGCTTGTTGGCCTTTAAAAAATGTGCCATATACATTGCTATTTTTTTTGAAAAGAACTTTCATTAACAACCACCGACCCAAACCGGGCCGGCGAAACCAACAAAAGTACAAACTTACATATTTACAAAGGAGCACCAATCCTTCCATTCAACATCTTTGTGTTTAGATCTACTAGAAAACCAAAGAAAACCTAACGCTTTAACCTCTCTCAGAATGTTCTCTATCCTGGCCGCAGAATTAGAAAAGATGACATTGTTCCTGGCTCACCAAAGACTCCAGCAAACAATCCTAATAATGCCTTGGACCGCATCCTTCTTCCTATCAGAACCGACAATCTCGTTATGAATACCGAATAAGTCCTTGACCGAAAAAGCGAAAAAATTCGGGATTTTACACCATGAGGAAATTCCGTTCTACACAATCGCCGCAGAGTGACAAGCCGTGAACAAGTGTTCGGCTGTCTCCTCAGCCGAATTACATAACGTACACGATACGTCTCCAACATGAACATTCCTTTTCTTGAGGGCTTCAATCGTGGGTATGCTTTCCGAGACCGACCTCCACATATGAATATTGATTTTAGCAGGGAGCCACGTACACCATTCCATAATAAAATCGTCCCTCTGACTTGATTCCTTATGCAACAAAGATTTGACCGCTTTAACTGAATACTCACCTTTAGAATCTGGACGCCATGACCATTGATCCACTGCAGCCGTGACTTGCACTCCAGACAGAAGGTTTTGGAGCTGAACGAAACTGTACAGAAGGTCCGGGGCAAGAGCAGCATCATTCCAGTTCCAAATCAGCACAGTCTCGCTATTAGATCTTTGAATTCGACTAGCCACAGTACATTTTTTGTTCGATTCCTTGCTGAATAACTCAGGAAATCTTGATTTGAGAGGTTCGTTTAAAATCCACGAGTCTAACCAGAATCTCACTTCTTCTCCATTGCCGACAGTTCCTTTTATATAATTGCTTAATTGCACTCCAGCCACTTTTGTGTTAACAAAGATCTTTGCAATATTGTTCGAGGTTCCGTTAAGCGTTTTTTTTAAAAGGAATGCATTCCCATCCCGCCCTATTAAAATGAAGCGCGTCAATGACCTTTTTCCATAAATTGTTTTTTTTCCGTTTTATATCTCCATCCCCATTTCGAAAGAAGAGCGATATTAACCTCTTGAAATTTGTTTAACCCTAGACCACCGTCTTCCTTACGACGCGAAACCTTGTCCCACACCACCCAATGCATTTTCCTTTCTTCTATGTTTCCTCCCCAAAGGAACTTCTTTACCATGGATTCTAATTCGTGAATGACTTTCTTCGGAGCTTTGTAGAGCGAGAAATACTATGTTGGAAGACTTTCCAACACCAACTTGATAATAACCAACCTACCTCCAATGGATAAGATGCATTTATTGTATTCTACTATCAAGATGAATATTTGATATTTTTTCTACTTTGATTGATTTTATTTATTTTATTCAAAGGGGAATTAGTTGCTCGTACTTTGTGGTTACAATAATAACTAAAATAACTTATTATTATGAACTTTTGTATACAATAGGGTTGTAAAGGAACCTAAAGGAGCTTTTGGTTTGTAGAGTTCTATAGAACTGAATGAAATCACAATTTGAATGTTATTTCTCAATGTGTTTGGTTCACAGAAATTTATTGAAATTTGAATCCAATTCCATTCTATATGTGTTTCATTGGGAAATGAATCCGAATTAGAGTTAATTCTCTCAAAATCCTTAATGTAAAGAAATCTATCACTCGTTATCGTCACATCCGCCACGTACCCCCACCACCGGTGACCCATGCCACCCTGAGCGCTTGGTCACCCTTGCCAACACAACCACCCTGCGGCCTCTCCCACCTTGAACGAAAGATGTGGTGGCGTCGAGGGTGGTAAGGCAAGGCGCCAGCCATCGAAAATTGGTATTTAAACCAAATACCATAATCTCATAATAAAACACAATCCCTAAACATAAACTAAATGTAAAGCTCTATCAACAATTCTAAACTAACACAACACCAACTCGGAATCAAGAAACAAACCTACACATGGTAGTATAGTGTGTGCAACAATTGCATTTGGACATTGGCAGTGTGTGATGTTGGTTCTCCAGGTGTTGGTAGTTGTATTCCATAGTTCTATAATGATGGCTATGGTATTCGGTGGTGCTTCCTAGTGGTGATTGCGAATGGTCGGTGGAGTTTTTTTTTCCAAAAAGAGTGGAGATGGAAAAATTATTTACCAAAATGGGTGATTTCAAAATTATTTACCAAAAACTAGTCAATTCTTTATTTTATAAAAAAATAGGTAAAACAATCTTCACTTCTTTCAACGACGTTCTAGCATCCTAGAAAAATTTCATCAGGTTCATCGAGACATTCCATTCAGTTCTTGGAATCGATTCTCATCAGATCGATCCTCATCCGGTTATTTCTGTTGTTCGATTATCTGCATGATTCCAATTTTCTAGTTCATGATTTTTCTATTTGATTCATGTGGTGAATGATTCATCAGATTTTGTCATCCGATTATCTACACGATTATGGTTGTATTAACAAGGTTAAATTATAAAAAAAGAATTATTATAACTGAGTTAAAACACGAAAAAGTAAAATAAAAGAAAAAAATATAATAGGTTAATTGAATAATAAATAAAAAAGAAAAGAATTACAAATATATTAGTTAAAATAATTAAATATGAAAAACATCTATTTTGGCAAAAACTTTTGAAATCATCCATTTTGATAAATATTTTTTCCACTTCACCCTTCTGGAAAAAAACTCATGCTCGGTGGTTGTGCTCAAGAGAAAAGTGGGACACCAAATCCGGAGAAAGTTAGAATGAACTAGTATATATTAATAATAATAACAATAAAAATAAAATGTAATAATGATTATGATACTCATTATTATACTTACACATGTACTAAATTAGATTTACACATCTCTACACCATTGTCCACCGCTGAACTCGAGCCCTCGACCTCTTAGACCACCCGTAGTGGGGCGCGATTTTTAAAAAAAATTGAAAAAAAACGCCCCCACCCCCATTACACGGGGCGTTATTAGGCGTTATTTTTCAAAAATATGGGTCTTGGCGTTTTAATTAAAACGCTGAAGGTGCAAGACTCTTCCTTTGACTGGCCAATCCGTGTGGTTTCTTTTTAATTGATTCTGACATGTTTGACAAAAAGTGAGGCATTAATTGCTTTTAGTCTGATATTTGTCAACTTTCTTTCTTTTTTTTTTTTTTTATCCTTTTTTAATAATTGGAAGGGGATTATTGGCATAATGCTCCACTACGCCACTTTTGCTATAATGCCCCATCGCTGACTAGGACGCCACGTGTCGGATAATGCCCCATGGTGGGGGCATTATAACACATTACCACTACACATGGTCTTAGAGAGAGGCACCGTTCTACATTTCCGAATACCACTAGGTCAAAGGCCCTTTTGCTTTTTCACAACTCTACATATGCTCGATATAGCCCAATGAGTGGCTAGACATGGGCAACACGTAAAAATATAACCTACGCATCTGTGTGACCACGAAAACACCTAAAACCATAAACCACATTTACATGTGTGTCGATAAGACTCTGTCTCGCCGTGAGAGACATATACAAATGAATTATCTTTACATGTGCATGTGACGTGCATGCGGGTGTGTATATTTTTAGTTATATTTTTTTTTAGCTTTTTTTACTCGCTGATTTCAAGTTTTAAATTTATAAAACACGATATTCTATTATCACTCTACACACTAGGGCAAGTGCACCCATCGCGGACGTAGTATAGTGATGGCAAGATACCGAGGTCGTCCAAGGACACAAGAGCTTTTAGTACCGGCTTATCGTCAACGTCTAATCGAACCAAACTTTGAGAAAAGATTTTTAAACTAATAAAAAGATAAAGACAGAAAAATAAAATTAAATTAAAAACAGATAGACAAGAAAGAATCACTTGGATTCGACTTATCTTTCATGTACCCTTTTGATGATTTCCGCACTTTAGGCATTTTAAGAGATTATCTTAGTTATAGTAGTAGGCCCCTCTTGTGAAGGCGACGTTACCCTCAACCTAGTGGTTTGAGTCAGCAAGGATACAATCCCACTAGGTATATTGAAAGATAATTAAGTAAATTATTAATGCAAAATGTGGTGGGCCCCCTTCCAGGCAGCGGTCATCCTCAACCCGTTGGTCTGAGTCAGTAGGGATACAGTGCTCGCGAGGTTGGTTTGAAGTTTTAATAGTAGTTTGTAAATAAGGGATTCAAGTGATTTCTTACTCTCAGTCGGGCCAGTCATTCCCGGCCAATCCATGGAGTAGTACTAAACTTGAACCAGTTTCTCGCAGGATCTATACACTGAACGAGAAATAGAATTACCCAATCACCCTTCTAACCCCCTTCCAAGTAGTTAACGTGCTTTATATAGATCGTAAAGACACGAATATGTGAATAAACGACATATGAAGAATGGTTAAGTAGATTCGCCTTCAATATAAAAAACTCATTATTAAAGTCATTAATACATAACGAATTAAAAAGTTGCCAAAGATTGGAAATCATAAAAGAAATACATAAAAGATATGTCTTCACCAAGTGATGTAAGAATTTAGCCAAGCATGACCTTTGTTTGACAAAGATTCTTACTATCAATCTTGGATCCCGAGACTAAACACACTCTAAAAGATGAAAAATGGATGATTGTGGTGGATAATGGTATTGTATTGTAGTGGTGGTGGAGTGATGGCAAGTGAGAGAGGAGTAGTTTGCCAAGGGATGGTTTGAAGTGGAACCAAGCACTTCTATTTATAGCTGAAATTAGAAGCTCCACCACAGCCTGTGCCCGCCTAGCATGGCCCCGTGGTCATTTCTCTCTTTCTTCCTCATTGAATGGTTGTCAGTTCTTGTACTAACACGGCCGAGTGTGTCAACGGCACGGCCCGTGACTAAAGTACTTGCTGTACTATCGCAGATTCTGAAAATTTTTTAGTTGACCACGCCCCGGGTTGGCTTAGCACGGCCCCATGTTAATTGCCAGTTTTGTCTTTTGCAGTTGTCTTTTCTTCTGCACAGCATCCACCTTCGGACACGGCCCGTGTCTGGTGGACACGGCCCCGTGTCGAGTCTTCTGTTCTTGCTATTTTGTGGTTTGGATGTGAATTAGGGTTTGGCGAGTTGCGTCAATTCCTCCTTCTTTACATTTATGTTGGTTTTTGCTGTCTTTTTGCTCCTTTTGCACATTTAAGCTCTTTTAACCCTGAAAACTAAAAAGGAATAGAAAACCAAGCTTTTTTCATCATTAATACTGAAAAAAGGTTGATTTTACGCCGTATTTGATATAATTTATATGTTGTATTTTAAGCACATCAGCATTCAGAATAGAATATGCACATGTGGGTAACCAATTCCTTGTATTGGCCTTCCTTGATCTCAAGAGTCAAGGACTCCGATTGACTTATCACGTCGATTCCCAACTCAAGTTTAGGACTTTGGTAGAGCTAAATAATTTTGAAAACAACAATTCCAACAAATTTTTTAACATCGTATTAACTCTTCCAACACACCATGCCCAAGCAATGACCATCCATCATTGAATTATAGGTATGTTGTCATTTTAAGGCTTAAAAGACCTGATACTTACAATGGTTCACTAATTCTTGGTAAACCCAATACGTCTTAAAAGACCAATAGTGTAACATAAGGCTTGTGTTGCTATATATAGAATGTAATACTAAGGCCCCGTTTTGTTTGTGAAATTTGGACGATTTGGAATTTGAATTTATTCCATCCAAAAACATGCTTGTCTGGTCCGTAATGGAATTTGAATTGGAAAACATTCCACTAATTAAAGGAATTTAACATTTGTTTACTACATGGATGGAATTTTAATGTTCCATGATTACCAAAATACCCATAAATATAGGCATTATCTCACTTACTCCAAACACCAGTAAATAAAAAAAATCCTCTATGAACTTATTCCCCCTCAGTATTCAAAGTTAAACATCAGAAAATTTCATTATAATTCTAATAGATTCTAGAAATCAAACATTTTATTATAATTCCAATAGATTCTAGAAATCAAACATTTTATAAGATTTTTAATAAGATGTTCATAAAATCAACATTTAAAAAACAACATTTAAGGCCCCCGAAACCCAGGAAAACCCTACTTGTAGGTAAATGGACAACACGGGTAGTTTAGCCTCAAAACTCATTCATTGGCCGTGAAAACAAACGTAATGAATGAAAAAATCATCAAGGTACGAAAACAACTAAAATATGTTTAAATCATCAAGGTACAAAACAACTATGTTTACACAAAATCATCATTAGAAAATCACCGTTTAGAAGAACGGAAGACTGTGTGTACACATCGCGTAAGTGTGACCAACATTTTAGCGTCAATGACCAAAATGGCTTCGTTTCCCACATAATTATCCATAAGGGTTTCATCACCCACATAATTACCCCGAAGGGTTTTGTAACCTACATAATTCCGTTGGAGGGTTTCATCACCCACATAATAGACTCACCATGTCACTTCGACAACAACAACCCGTACACACATTGGTCCGAAAACATCATTTTCAATATATGTAGGCACATGACTCGTTTGTAAAATATATGAATTGATATAAGCAAAAGGGCATATGTATTTGATATCAAAATACACCAACTTTTTTTGGTTTTCTTAAGAATATATTGAAATAGACTTATTTTGGTTTATTTTTTTATTTTCTACACAAAACGAAACTAAGTTGAACAAAGGAAGCAAAATCGGGCACAAATTTGAAGAATCTGCTAAAAATCATCCAGCCGTGTCTCAAAGCTTGGATCAAAATTTCCCAGACACGCCCCATGCCTGAAGGCACACCCCGTGTCTAGGCACTACATGACAAACCAAGCTTCTAGAAGATTTGCTAAGATCCAAATGACCTCACAAGATTTAACCACAACCGTGCCTCCCAGACACGCGCCATGTCTGGGAAACTGGCTATAGCTAGTGCTAGATACCAGACATGACCGTGTCTCCCAAGCACGCCCTATGTCTGGGCTTCTAACAACCTACAAATAGAGGCCTTTGGCCGCAATTTTCACATGCTCAATTCTTCTCTCTTCTCCACAACAAACTTCTCTTCTACCACTATCTCTAATCATTGTAATCTTTAAGAAAAAACTCAAGAACAATTAATGTAATCAAGCTTATAATGGTTAATATAATATTTCCAAGTTTGATGAAAAGTATCTCTATGTCCATGTTTGGCTAAGTTTCTTGTGGGTGTTTGGGGGGACACTTACCCCCTTGATGGGTGTTAACTAAAATGAGTCATGGCTTAACCATGTGTGTGTGTTAGTGACTTTAGGTAATAATGTGTTTATTGAAAGTGAGTGAAATATTAATATCGTCATTAACTTGGGTCATTAGTCTTTCGAATTAACCCTTAAAATCTACCAATAATCTTGTATCACTATTAACTTGGGACATTTATGTTTTTTTATGTCTATATAAAGTCAAAACATGTTGATGCTTTGAAAGGAGGTTAAAGGTTTTAGAATGGGACTTTGGGATGTTAAACTCTTGCCAATGTGTGGCGATAAGATCAAAGTGCAATAGACTTGGTTTTTATAAAGTAACTACCATTGAGCAATTGACGCCTCATCATGGGAATCACAGTCACAAGTAATTAAAACCCCTTAAACTATTTTCTTAACTAATACTAAATCATATATACTTTCCTTGTTAATTGGGCGGTACCATTATGGTTTGATCCGACCTTGAGTGACGTTTCCTTGTTGATTCAAAGCGATATGGCCGAGTGTGCAAGGGTCCCTAACAAAGAACTACACAACTTTATGCGTTAAGACACACAGTTCCTCGTCTAACAATTGAGCCCTTGTTATCCATGGTAAGATTTAGTTAACAAAGTATCAAGAGGTAAATATATCTCAAACACTCCTTTTTTTAATCATTGACTACAAACTTTTTATTTATCTCTTATTCTATTTTTGAGTCATTTTTAACCCTTTTACTTTTGGTTTAACTAGACGTTGACGAAGACTCTGTTATGTGACAACTCGCATTTCAGGACCTTTCGTTATACTTTGATGTAACCTGTATGTACGTTATGTGAATAACTAATGTGATTATTTGCAATGGAATGTTATGTGTTGAATATGTTATGTGTTGAATATGTTTCGTGTTATGAAATAGTAATGTGAATATGTAGGTTGCACAACATAGACTTAGTCGTACAATAGGTGGCCTATTACACAAACTTGTTTGGGCCGTACACTTCGCCTATTGTCACAAACTCTCGGCCCACTCTCCTTGAACTTGAAACCAAGGGCAGCCGAAGGAAGGGTTCGGCCTACTCCTCTTATATACACATACAAGCACCTATTGCGGGGTTTTGATTCTCATTATTTGCAAAACACTCAAACACACCAAACCCTAAACCTCTCTCCTCTCTCTTGTTCGGCGGCAGCCTCATCCCCATAACTCGAAGCCTTATTTCCTTTGCAACGTGATCTTCTTTGCCTAGTAACACATCGCTCACTTCCGGTTAGTGTTTTTGTTATTGATTGATTGTATGATCTTTGATGTGTGGTTATCATATGTCAAACTAGGGTTTCATGTTAGAAGGTATGCTAATAAATCGTAATCATGAAGTTTGTTTTCGAAATACAATGAAACAGTTCTTGTTAATGGATGTTATGATGATTTTGTTTGAATGTGTGGTCTATTGGTTTTGATTGACAAGAAGAATGATATGACATGCAAGTATGTTTTGATCTAAATCACATAAATATGATATGGTTAGTTGCATGATGAGTTAGGATTTAAGTGGTAATCCTATATTTGATCCGATGATAGTGATGATGGGTTGTTGTTATGAATAAATGATAATTAGGCTTCATGTAAATAATTGGAGGATTCATTGATTTGATTGATTAATTGTTAAGATGGAAACTGTTGGAATTGATTTGCAAGATAAATGTGTAACTGATTTACATGAAAATTCAGAAAATTATAACCAATCGCACAATACTGTTGACTGCACAAGACCAGGTCAACGAAACCTGATCGCACAAGGGTAGTCGCACAAGCCCCGATCACACAATACAGTCGCACAAGATTTGGTGCAACCGTTTAAGCACAGTGTACAACTTAGAATTTGCATGATCGCACAAGACATGTGGATCGCACAAGGCAGTGTCGATCGCACGAGTCTTGGGCCACACACACACACACAACAGTCTGAACCTTGTGTTTGTTCATGGGCCATACAGCCCAACTCAATCGCACAAGTCACTTGTAATCGCACAAGTATATTGGATCGCACAAGTTAAGTGTTTGTTTGATTGTTTGGGCCAAATAGGAATTGGGTTGCATGTTTTGGGCCGGGTATATTTCTGAGTCGCACAACCCGTTGTGAGTCGCACAAGATTGTGCTGGACGCACAACAGGTTGGGCCGATTATCTTTTGGGCTTCATCTTTTGGATCGCACAAGAGGATTGGGCTTGCACAACCATAACAGCCCAATCACTCGAAGTCGCACAAGTTTGGGTTATGTCTATGTGAACAGTATGCTACTGTTAATATGATCGATGTGTTTGCCATGCTCGCTATGTGTTGTAACTTGTTAGCTTATGTGTAAACCTACGTGTACTACTTGAACCTAGACCTGACTTGTATGGTAACCATGTTAGGACGTGGTTGACCACTAGCAGCTTGATTGACCTCTTTGTGTATCTGCCGAGCTAACCTAAGGTGAGTTCACATTTTCTACAAAGCATGGTAATTCCCTGTGGGTTGGGAATGGGTTAAGGAATATGGATTCCTCATCCTTCTTGGGTAGGACAGTATGGGTTAAGGAATATAAATTCCTCGTCCTCTTGGGACAGTCTTAAGCTTACTAGATCAAAACTCTATCACGAAGTCCCTCCTTTTATATCGACTTAATTGCCGAGGCCAATGGTGAACGGGTCATTAGTTAAATAGCGCTATTAGGTTTGACAAACCTCACACCGTGCCGTAGAGGACGGGCGTGGACTAATGGACTAGGCACGTCAGTTTTGATAGACATTGACGCAAGGGCACATAAACATGACTAACGTTAGTAGTCGATATGGTAACGAGTCTAGTAGTATAAACATGGGGTAGCCCCCACGACTGGATAGCTAGAGTAAATGGGATTAACCAACTTACGTTTTCAAACATGGGGTAGCCCCCACGGCAAGTGAGCCAGTTAATGAGAAACTATGGTTTTTGGAACAACTTAAAATGAACACCCAACTGTGAACTCGCTCAACTTTGTTGTTGACTCGTTACTACATGCTTTGTAGGTCTTTAGGTACTTAGACGGAGCTTGCACAGAGGAAGAGGTCGTTGTGGGGCATGGTGTGTTGTGTGCCATGTTAAACTTCATAAACTTTTAAACTTATACTTGGGGTTTTGAACTTAATGCTTCCGCTGATAACTTAAACTCTACCTAATTGCGTGACACTAACCATATTGAAGGTTTTGGGTTTTATTTACTTAATTATAATGTTCAATATGATTGGTGGCTTGATCCTGGTCATGTCACGCTCCCTGCGGTGATACTCCGCTGGTGGAAATTGGGGGTGTGACAGATTGGTATCAGAGCCATTGGTTATAGTGAACTTGGTTTTAAAAGAAAAAAAAAGGGAAAAGCTTTTTGATAAAAACCAGACTATAACCTGTTCAGTGCTCAAGGATCCACAACGACATTTCGCTCCACGTGCAAGGCTCAACACTCTAGGTGGTATGATGTGAGTTTATATTGCCTACTTGCTAGCTTACTTTTGTGTAACGTGCTGTTTATGGTATGATTATTTAGAGTAGTAGCATACTGTCTATTAGCCCTACTGCGTTCTTTGTGACACACCATTGTTTACTTGAAATTTGGCAAGTGATGGTCAAATTCTTTCCTGATCTCTCGTCACCCCGCTACAACGACTGTTTATGCGTTCTATTTATTCATACGTTCATTACGACATGACGTCGCAATCTGACCCTCTGTACATTCGATTTGTACGTCAACATCCACGTAGACCAGAACCGGCTCAAACGAACTCAGGATTAGGAGAACTATACCCACGCATCCCTGTTGACGAAGCTCATCATCTCCACTGGTCGTCGTTACCAGAAATGAAGCAACCACAAATACACGCGTTGGTTGTTTTGCAACTCGCAACCCTACCAACCAAACTCTGTTTAGGACAGGTGATATACTTCCGTGACCGTGATGCAACGAACTTCTTTTTGTGTCATGCCGCCATACATTACTACTAGAGTTGCTTCTAGGCGACAGATTACTTGGTTGAATTCTTTGGTTGGACCCCTGTTTTCACTCGATTCTTGGTATGAACCTCATTAATTTCCTGTTTCTTCGATTGACAACCGATTTAATAAAACGCCAACAACCATACCACGATTTTAACCGATCACAAGACTACCTTATTACCCTGTTGGATGGTTTATTCTCACGCTACTTGATTAGCTCTCTCGTATACCCAACTTAGCGAATGAATGCCATTACTGGTGAAATAGTCTTCAGGACATTTGGGGACGGAGGTATGGATCACTCAACCCACTGGCGAACACGATGATTTATACGTTTACCTGACCCACCCTACACTACAAGAGTCGTATTTTAACTCCATGATAGTTTTTCAAATATATATGCGGAATATTTTCACTAGCCTTTGTACCAACACCTGGTTGTCGATTAATGCTTTGTTTAATTGCTACCATTGGCTTAGACCAAACCATCACTCTCTTACCACAGGGACATTACTTTTTCACTACTCCATGCTGAGATACTGAAACGAACACGCTTTAGCTTAGAGAATTTGGAAGGCTCGACTTTAGATCAATGGTGATCACTCCTTGAAACCTTGAGGGTGGTGATGTATTGTTGATACGATCATACTCCCTTGAACACGTTTTCACGTCTTTCCTTTGGAACCTCACGACTACGGAGACGTAATTAGGGTTCAATTGCACGACCCAAGGAAACTTCCCCTAACTTGCTTGCTTACTTGATGAATCAAACACACCTAAGTTCATGGATTCAGGTGAATTGTTCCCCTTCGCATGTGGGCGAGACCAACGACTTTTGATGGAAGTCCCAGTGAACCTTAACACTACACATTTGTACAACAATCACGCTGCTATGTTGAATTCTTGTTCTGATTGATTTAACCCCGTGACAGCTACATTTGATCAACGGCATACTTTATCTTAACCATACCCAACTTGCGTACAACCAGCTGTACCTTCAACATCAGGCAAACCCCTGCTGTGGATTCTTAAACACTTACTCATCGATTACGATTACTCATTCTTATGTTTCTGCATCCATACACGATATACTTTTGGGAGTCTGTGAAGCTGAAAACAATCCCCGTGGACACTCGCTTGGACAAGTTACACTATACGAATATTACGCGATGAGCATTGGGCCATGAAGATGATGATACCACAGATACTGTCCTTTGAACTTGATACGACCAATATGGATTCTCAGACGCGACATTCGAATCTAGTCTAACCTGACGAATATGTCACTTGTTTTCATCGATAACATCCTGATCCACTCCAAGAGTCATGAGGAACACGAGCGTCATCTGTGACTCATTTTGGAACTTCTTCGAATAGAACAGCTTTATGCTAAAGTTTTCGAAAGGAGACTTCTGGCTTCGTGAAGTCCTTTCCATAGGCCGCGTGATTAATGAGGATGGGATTCATGTCGATCCATCCAAGGGTGATTCAATCAGAAATTGGCCTGCACCTCGTACTCCAACTGAAATCCGTCAATTCTTGTGTTTGGCGGGTTACTACAGAAGGTTTATCAAGGATTTTTCAAAGATTGCGCAGCCTCTTACTGTTCTTACTCAAAAGGGTGTCACCTACAGTTCGGGTGATGCTCAGGAATCCGCAACTTAACAGCTGAAGTTGAAACTTTGTAGCGCACATATTCTCTCGTTACCTGAAGGCTTAGACAAATCCGTTATTTACGGTGAGGCGTATATCCAAGGACTTGATAGAGTTGAAGCAACGTGAGAAGGCCATTGCTTACACATCACGCCAACTCAAGATCCACGAAAAGAACTACACTACTCACGACTGGGGGTTGGGAGCAGTAGTGTTTGCACACAAGATATGGAGACAATACTTGGATGGTACCAAGTGCACCATTTATACCGATCACAAGAAGTCTCCAGCATATCTTTAACCAGAAAGAATGGAGCATGCGACAGCGACGATGAGTCAAACTCTTTAACGACTACGAATGCGCAATCAAGTACCATCTAGGCAGAGCCAATGTTGTGGCTGACGCCCTCAGTCGAAAGGAAACCAAACCTAAGCGTGTACGTGCGTTACAGCTTACTATTCACTCCAGTCTTCCTGCCCAAACTCGTGATGCTCAGGTCAAAGCATCGAAAGGAGAGAACATCAAGGCTGAATCCTTGCGAGGATTAGAGAAACGGTTAGAACTAAAGGAAGACGGTGCTTACTACTTAGCGGGGCACATCTGGGTCCCATTCTATGGTAATCTTCGTGAGCTTGTGATGGATGAAGCTCACAAGTCTCATACTCAGCACATCTTGGTTCAGATAAGATGTACCACGATCTCAAAGCTACGTATTATGGCCCCACATGAAAGCTAACATAGCGACCTATGTTAGTAAATGTTTGACCTGCGCTAGGGTCAAGGTTGAATACCAGAAGCCATCAGGCCTACTTCAGCAACCAGAGATCCCTACATGGAAATGGAAGTAAATTTCCATGGACTTCGTTACTGGCTTACCTAAATCTCAACGAGGAAATGATACAATTTGGGTGATAGTAGATTGACTGACCAAGTCTGCACACTTCCTGGCTGTCAAAGAAACGGATAAGTTCCCTACTCTAGCAGACATCTATCTGAAGGAAGTAGTTTCAAGGCACGGGGTGCCAACCTCTATCATTTCCGATCGTGATCCACGTTCTACCTCTGATTTGTGGCAGGCGATGCACAAATCCTTTGGCTCGCGTCTAGACATGAGCACACCAAATCATCCACAGACGGATGGGCAGTCCGAACGCACCATTCAAACTCTTGAAGACATGCTTCGAGCATGTGTAATCGACTTTGGTAGCGACTGGGAAAGATACCTACCTTTGATAGAGTTATCGTACCAACAACAGATACCACACAAGCATCCAGGCCGCTCCGTTCAAAGCTTTGTGCGGACAGAAACACCGACCACCCTATGCGGGACAGAAGTGGCGACAACCAAATTACTGGCCTAGGATTTGCTCCCTACATGATGGAAAAGATTGCCCAAACTCGATCACTAATAGCGGCAACTCGTGACCATTAGAAAAGCTATGCTGATAAGCGCAGGAAACCACTCGAGTTCAAGGTTGGGGATCGAGTGCTACTTAAAGTTTCACTTTGGAGAGGTGTGATTCGTTTTGGTAAACGAGGCAAGCTAAATCCACGTGATGTTGGACCTTTCGAAATCATTGAGAGAATTGGCAAGGTGGCCAATAGACTGAATCTACATGAGGAACTCGGTGGAGTTCACAACGTATTCCATGTGTCAAATCTGAAGAAGTGTCTCTCAGATGAGACCCTCATAGTTCCTCTCAAGGAACTCACCATCGATGATCAGCTGCGATTCGTCGAGGAACCAGTAGAAATTTCAGACCGAGACGTTAAGGTTCTCAAGCGTACCAGAATACCCATTGTTCGAGTTCGTTGGAACTCCCGTCGTGGCCCAAAGTTTACCTGGGAATGAGAAAACCAAATGAAACACAAGTATCCCCAATTGTTCGAGAAAAGCGAAACCACTACTGAGATTGAAGCTACTGCGGAATTTCGGGACGAAATTCCAAACCAACGGCGGAAGGATGTGACACCCCAGGAAAACCAGGAAACCATGCAACCTAACTAGCTTCCTCAGTAACTACGTGCTAAATTTCAGGACGAAATTTCTTTCAACATGGGGATGATGTGACAACTCGCATTTCAGGACCTTTCGTTATACTTTGATGTAACCTGTATGTACGTTATGTGAATAACTAATGTGATTATTTGCAATGGAATGTTATGTGTTGAATATGTTATGTGTTGAATATGTTTCGTGTTATGAAATAGTAATGTGAATATGTATCCTTGGTTGCACAACATAGACTTAGTCGTACAATAGGTGGCCGAATACACAAACTTGTTTGGGCCGTACACTTCACCTATTGTCACAAACTCTCGGCCCACTCTCCTTGAACTCGAAACCAAGGGCAGACCAAGGAAGGGTTCGGCCTACTCCTCTTATATACACATACAAGCACCTATTGTGGGGTTTTGATTCTCATTATTTGCAAAACACTCAAACACACCAAACCCTAAACCTCTCTCCTCTCTCTTGTTCGGCGGCAGCCTCATCCCCATAACTCGAAGCCTTATTTCCTTTGCAACGTGATCTTCTTTTCCTAGTAACACATCGCTTACTTCCGGTTAGTGTTTTTTGTTATTGATTGATTGTATGAACTTTGATGTGTGGTTATCATATGTCAGACTAGGGTTTCATGTAAGAAGGTATGCTAATAAATCGTAATCATGAAGTTTGTTTTCGAAATACAATGAAACTGTTCTTGTTAATGGATGTTATGATGATCTTGTTTGAATGTGTGGTCTATTGGTTTTGATTGACAAGAAGAATGATATGACATGCAAGTATGTTTTGATCTAAATTACATAAAGATGATATGGTTAGTTGTATGATGGGCGGTTTTGCTAGAATAGGTAATAATGAAATCACTGTTTTAGTAAATGATGCAGAGAAAAGTAGTGACATTGATCCACAAGAAGCTCAGCAAACTCTTGAAATAGCAGAAGCTGCTTTGAGAAAAGCTGAAGGAAAGAGACAAACAATCGAGGCAAATCTAGCTCTCCGACGGGCTAGGACACGAGTAGAGGCTATCAATGCCATTTCATAACCAGTCGGTGGGTTGTTGTTATGAATAAATGATAATTAGGGTTCATGTAAATAATTGGAGGATTCATTGATTTGATTGATTAATTGTAAAGATGGAAACTGTTGGAATTGATTTGCAAGATAAATGTGTAACTGATTTACATGAAAATTCGGAAAATTATAACCAATTGCACAATACTATTGACCGCACAAGTCCAGGTCAACGAAACCTGATCGCACAAGGGTAGTCGCACAAGCCCCGGTCGCACAATACAGTCGCACAAGATTTGTGCAACCGTTTAAGCACAGTGTACAACTTAGAATTTGCATGATCGCACAAGACATGTGGATCGCATAAGGCAGTGTAACACCCCGTCCCGGAAACGGGCCGACGTGTCACTATAACAGTAGTCAGATCAAAAACATAATTCCATTAATACTTAAATGTATTACAAGACTTTACAATGTAATGGAAATAGGGTATCTAATCCAATACATTTATTTCTACAATCTTTTCCAAACACTCGAGCACTCCTTCATATCCCGTCCCCGATTGCCTTGATAACCTGACGTAAAGAATAAAACAGAAAAACGTACGTCTGAGCAAAATTTGAAAAGTTTTGCCCAGTGTGCGGATAGCGGAAACAAAAAGGCTTATTTTATTTGAGAAAAAAGGCTAAGTTTATTTAAAAATCCTTTGTTTTAGCAAAAATGCTAAGTTTTCATAATTCAAAATATATTAAATAAGTATAACAAATAGTATCAGAATATAATATACAGATTTACCCAAAGTCCAGAAGGTTCATTTTATTACAGAGGTTGATACAGGGTAGCTAGCCCATGTATCCAGATATGAATGGAGTGTGGGCAAATCACACCGACCATTCACCAGATATCAGACTTTATTTACTTTTTCCTAGGATCGATCCATACGCCTCTGAACAGAAGTCCGGAGACTAAAACAGAAGAGACGCCGTGAACTCAACTCACCGTCACGGATGGTGCCACATCATTTTATGCCACAATGATGGGTCTGTGGTCATCCTCACAGAAAAGGGAATTAACTTGGGTAAAATAATACATGTACAAACCTTAAACTTGTACATTTATAAACACTTAAACTTTATAAACTCGTAACATTTTTATAATATAAACTTATTGCATAATTTAAAAATCAGGAATCAGATGCCCGAAGGCCAAATGACATGTATCAAAGGAAGGGATTCTATCCGTACCTTAATAATTCCAAAATGATGTTATAACTGATAATATTACAGATTTGTACGGGCAGAGTTTAGCCTATTGATTAGCCTTTTAACCTAATTTAAATAACATGCACACAAACTAGGTTAGTAACTTAATACAGCTTTTACGATAACTCCCGAGATTAAACCTTCACAACGAATGACAAAGTGCGGTACTTCAACTCATTTATCGAATTAACGACAAACGACAAAGTACGATACTTCAACTCATTTATCGAATTAACGACAAACGACAAAGTATGATACTTTATCCATCGAATTAACGATGATCCGTCAAATTAATGACGAACGATAAAGTATAACCCTAATATGGGCAGCACTTAAACATCCCTTGGATAGTTTAATTGATCGGACAATGAATCGTAACAGCGATTGAGTTAATACCCTGTTCTGCAGCACCCTGCTATACTTAATTAGTGTTTCTGTGTGTGTTAATTGTAGTATTCGGACCAAAACTCAGCGAAATTTTGGAATTTGATCGTCGTTTGAACACCAGAAATCGAATGCCAAGGTCCTGAATTTATACCCAAATTTTGAGTTGCTTACGGACCGTAAGCTTGATAACCTTACGGTCCGTAAGGTACACTTAAGGCTTATATTGTTGCCACGTGTGGGACTAGGCCAGGTGACTCGACACATTCTGAAATTTCAACTTGGATAGCACGTAATTTAGATAATCGTTAACTAGGTTTTACCCCCCCCCCCTGAGTTTTAGGGGCCCTAATCCTGATTCTGAAAATTCTGAAAATCTTAGGGTTTGTGCGAAATCACTTGGGTGTCTTAATTAGGGTTTTCTCTTGGACTATAAATCATAAGAAATAATAGTTTTTTTATGAGGGTTGTTTATTTTAAAATTTTCGGGTGTTACAGGCAGTGTCGATCGCACAAGTCTTGGGCCACACACACACACAACAGTCTGAACCTTATGTATGTTCATGGGCCATACGGCCCAACTCAATCGCACAAGTCACTTGTAATCGCACAAGTATATTGGATCGCAAAAGTTAAGTGTTTGTTTGATTGTTTGGGCCGAATGGGAATTGGGTTGCATGTTTTGGGCCGGGTATATTTCTGAGTCGCACAACCCGTTGTGAGTCACACAAGATTGTGCTGGACGTACAACAGGTTGGGCCGATTATCTTTTGGGCTTCATCTTTTGGATCGCACAAGATGATTGGGCTTGCACAACCATAACAGTCCATTCACTCGAAGTCGCACAAGTTTGGGTTATGTCTATGTGAACAGTATGCTACTGTTAATATGATCGATGTGTTTGCCATGCTCGCTATGTGTTGTAACTTGTTAGCTTATGTGTAAACCTACGTGCACTACTTGAACCTAGACCTGACTTGTATGGTAACATGTTAGGACGTGGTTGACCACTAGCAGCTTGATTGACCTCTTTGTGTATCTGCCAAGCTAACCTAAAGTGAGTTCACATTTTCTACAAAGCATGGTAATTCCCTGTGGGTTGGGAATGGGTTAAGGAATATGGATTCCTCGTCCTTCTTGGGTAGGACTGTTACGGCCCCCGACCCGGTTTGACCCGTTTCATGAGCCGCGGGACAGAAAATCCCGTGGTATTTATTTAATTGAGTTAACAACGGAAGATTTTAACAGGATCTTTTTAAAGCTAAAATTTCCCGATTATTTCATTTCACAATTCGGGATAAACCCCGAAAATTTTACAATCATATGATTTCACTGAGAAATCTTTATTTTACAAAACATGTTTCTTTATTTTATATTGAGCCACTTCCTTAAGCTTGTAGTGCTTCTCGGCACTTTTCCTGGATCACAACAGATCACCTGAAACATGTTTGAAAAAGGTTTTGTCAGTGGGAAATACTGGTGAATCATTCTATTTACTAAAACGACACGTTTGTTATAATTTACAGTATTAAGAGAGATTACAATGTTTCCTGATATCAACCAACTACCCACGGAGACTGGTCGGAATGAGGTGGTGTGTGCCGGAGGTTTACGAGGAGATGAAGAGACGGAGCACCGTCGTCGAATAGTCGGAATGGAAAGCGACACCGGGAAGTTTGGTCGGAGTGTAAAATAGTTGCAGGCTGCTTCACGAGGAGGGAAGGGTTTTAGGGAGAGAGAGAGGACCTTGGGATTTGTGAAAGGAATGTTTGATTGTCAACCTACTTTACATGACGGCTATGCTTGTATTTATATGGTTGCCAGGGTTGGTCGCACACTACCAAATGTGCTTTTCTTTTAATTGTGCGATCACTGTAGGGTTTCATGAACGTGATTTGGACTTGAGATTATGTGATTTGTTAACATATAATTCACGTATAAGTTACTTGTGTGTGCGTGCGTATTTACTAACCCCAACATAGCCGGCCCACTATAACTTTAGTCGGCCCACTCTAAAGTAAACCACATATATTAAAACAGTAATATATTAAACTTTAGTCGGCCCACTCTTTAGTAAATCACATATATTAAGCTTCCTTTGAGCTCCTAAGTCAAGTCGATGTAATTGGGCCGAGGAAAGGAAACAAGTAACTCGTGGCCTAAAAAGGTTGGTTCTCTAAATTAACTAATGACCCATAACAGCGTTTAACGGTATTATTGTAGTTAATCAGGCCACGCACGTAAACATACTCAATCACATTACATTTAGCAAATATATTATAGTTATGAGAGTCTGTAAGTGACGTGACTAAGAGACACTGCCCTTGAAAGTTCGGGTTGTCACATCATCCCCAACTTGAAAGAAATTTCGTCCCGAAATTTAGCACGTAGCTACTGAGGAAGCTAGTTAGGTTGCGTAGTTTTCCTGGTTTTTCCTGGGGTGTCACATCATCCCCCCGTTGGTTTGGAATTTCGTCCCGAAATTCCGCAGTAGCTTCAGCCTCAGTAGTGGTTTCATTGCTCTCGAACAACTGGGGATATTTGTGTTTCATTTGATCTTCTCATTCCCAGGTAAACTCTGGGCCACGACGGGAGTTCCAACGAACTCGAGCAATAGGTATCCTGGTGCGTTTGAGAATCTTGGCCTCCCGATCCAAGATTTTTTTTTACTGGTTCTTCGACAAATCGCAACCGATCGTCGATGGTGAGCTCCTTGAAAGGAACTGTGAGGGTTTCATCTGACAGACACTTCTTCATATTCGACCCACGGAATACGTTGTGAACTCCACTAAGTTCTTCGGGTAGATTCAATCTGTACACCTTGCCAATTCTCTTTGTGATTTTGAAAAGTTCAACATATCGCGGTTTGAGTTTTGTCTCGTATACCAAAACGAAGTACACCTTCCCAAGGTGAGACTTTAGGTAGTACTCGATCCCCAACTTGGAACTCGAGTGGTTTCTTGCGCTTATCAGCGTAGCTTTTCTGACTGTCACGAGCTGCCGCCATTCGTTTTCGAATCTGAGCAATCTTCTCGGTTGTGTCTACGACGAGTTCTGGGCCAGTGATTTGGCTATCGCCAACCTCTGCCCAACAGAGGGGTGATCGGCACTTACGCCTGTACAATGCCTCAAACGGAGCGGCCTGTTTACTGGTGTGCTAACTGTTGTTATACGAAAGCTCCACTAATGGGAGATGTCTTCCCCGACCGTTGCCAAAGTCGATTTCACATGCTCGAAGCATGTCTTCAAGAGTTTGGATGGTGCGTTCAGTCTGCCCATCCGTATGTGGGTGATATACTGTGCTCATGTCTAAACGCGAGCCAAAGGATTTGTGCACCGCTTGCCACAAATCAGATGCAAGTCGTGGGTCACGATTAGAGGCAATGAAGAATGGCACCCCGTGCCTAGCAACCGCTTCCTTCAGGTAGATGACTGCAAGTGTAGAGAACTTATCCGTTTCCTTGCTGGTTAGCAGTGTGCTGGTTACTTGAGACAATCAACGATTATCCAGTTGATATTGTTTCCGTTTCGAGTTGTAGTAGGCTAGCGACCGAATCCATGGCAGCCTGTTTTCGCTTTTGATATAGGTGTTTCTGGTTGTTAACACTTCACTTTGACTTTCCCACAAGTCAAACATCATTCCCATACCTGGCTAGGTGGGCTTTTGTGCCCGATTACCAGTACAAGGTTTATAGATCCTAGTATCTCTCACCAACAACCCTGATGACTAGACTATCAAGGTCGTTGTGCTTGCTCAACACGAGTTCTCTACAGTAGTCGTATAGTGAGGTCCACATTCGTTCTATGAGGTAACGAGTATCGTCCGACCTGTCAAAGGTTGCTTCTCCATGCCCCACGTGGGTTCAATTTGAAAATCCTCTTCCTTCAGTTCTCCGGTTTGAACAGAGCGTGTCAAATCAGGTAAGTTAGAGTCGGTAATGAGATGCAAGGCTCGTGTACATTCAAGTTTCACAGTTGTAATCATCCTAAAGTTTCCTCCAGTGATGCCATTCACTGATTTAGTTCTGTTTAAGCCAAAGTACACGGGAGGCCTTTGTGATCGGTCTAAATAACGCATCTGGTACCGTCCAAGTGATGCCTCCATCCCAAAATTCCAAAGCCACGGTTTTCACTGCCAGTCGTGTGTGTCGCGCAGTTCCTCTTTGTAACTCCATCACGTATGTCATCACTCTCTCGTGTTGCGTCGATGTGCAGCTGGGACTCTGACTCGGACCATAAGGGTATACCACTGAATCACCCGCATCCTCGGGTGTAAACGTTGCTTAGTGCATTGCAGAGTCAGGATTCGAAAGCTGAAAGGACGTCCTCCTGTACCGTCTTTCACGAACACAGCACCCTGTTGTGCTAGAGAGGTTTAACCTGTGCGACCTTTGAAAATCCCGTGATTTACCTGCGATAGTATCAAGTGAGACCAAGAAATTGCTGTGTCCACGAAGGACTCTTTGGTGTCGATCAGTTTTCCAACCAAGACGGATCTTAGCAGGATCCACGTGCATCCCTACTTCGCTGATTATATATCCAAAAGATACCTCTTGTAACAACCCTCGGTAAAACCAACACCCTTATAATATTTCCGACCATCTATTATATCTTAAATTATCCCAATATGTCTTATATTATACCCCTAAATTAGCGAGGTTCTGCTCTGTTGTAAGTATTATAACCCTGGTTTCATCATAGTTACGCTGCCCGATTGATTTAGGGTTCCGTAACAACTGTTGTGGTTCTGCCCGACGTAGTTGTTGGAATGCCGTCTCGGGGAGGGTATTATTAATAATTTCAAAGGGTTATGATACTAACCAATGTACATTTGTATAAATTATAGATTATATCTAGAAAACCCTTACGAAAAGCCTAAGACAGCAATGTGAGTTATCCTCTTTTTATATAAACACCTTTTGTGAGTTTATCCTCTTTTTGTTAATGTTTTTGGAATGTTTTACAAAACCTTAAATGTTTTACAATGCGATTAAGCGGTGATTGAGTCTTTGTAGTTCTTCAATTACTGCCGGTATTATGGGGTTTTGTATACAAAATTTACTACGAGTAGTAGTAAGACAGTGCATTACCATTGGACGACGAGTTAGCCAATGGGTAATTTGACCATAGCCATAGATCCGGTCGAGTGGCAAATACTGAATGAGTAATTGTGTAGAAATAAACAATGTGATCGCTCTCAATACTGTTTTAATTGATAAAATGTTTCTTGATTAAAATGGGATTCACTCACCAGTATTTACGACTGACAAATGTTTTTAAAACGCGTTACAGGTAACACAATGTGAACAGCCAATTAATGGAAAGCCAGCTGGAGAGCACTGAAGGCTTGGGGATAATGTGGCTATAAAAGTTACCTAATAAACGATGTTTTAAATTCAATAAAATAGGGTTTATCCCTATAATGTATTGTAATAAGAAACTTGGGTTTTGCCCATGTTATTATAAAAGAAGGTGGTTTTTACTCTGATAAACATTTCCTAACTACGGTCCTGATGTAAATTCCGCTGTGAGACTAAACAAATTGATACCACCAAACTCTGTGATCACGTCCGCCCGTTCCCGGGGATCAAGGATCGGGGGTTGTGACAGAAGGTGGTATCAGAGCCTAGCCACTGGTCTGAGCCAAAGAAGTGTTCTGCTGACACTTAAATTTTAAAATTTTGTGTTAGGAAATAAATTACGGAAATATGTGCATAACTGTAATTATGTGTTATGTGTTATTTAACTATTTGTTAGTTTTCAGTATGAGTGATCAAGGACTATCAGATCTGAACCGTCAGTTATCTGATTCACCTAAGAGTGAAAGTACATCATCACAGCCTGCCCTCTCGGGGTATGTTGCTGATCAGGAGGATGGAATATTTGCTTTTAGAGCTAAATCTGAAGAACCATTTCCTAATAAGAAACAAGGATGGTTCAGTAAAGAAGCTTTTGCTCGTAGAAAAAGAATGAGGAAATTGCAACAGCAAAGGGCTTTAGCAGCTATTAAGAAAGAAACAGATGCCCATACTCAAGAGATACTTAATAGGAGCCTAGCTAATTTCCATATCTTAGCTACAACTGCTGCTGACCCAAGTCTGGAACAACTAGTAGCCCCACAACCACAAAACCCAGAACAACTTATGGAGATAGAAAATCAGGAAGAAGAGATGTATAATTTTAATCCAGAAGAGATCCCTAGAATGCCTGCACCAAACCCTCTAGACCCGAATTACGACCCCTGGTGGGACAACAATAGGGATTTTGTGCAACGTTATCCTATTCAGAATTATCCACCCATACAGAACATAGAAGCTTTTACCCAGGTATGGACCCTTTAGATCCCTATTATCAAGATGATTATATTAGGGAAATATTAGAGGATCCTTACCAATTTCAGGCACATACACCCCCATATCAGGAACATGTACCCCAGATTCCAAACCCAGTCCGAGAACCTGCACCCCCAATGAGTGCAGAAAACGTTCAAGAACTTAGGACTTTCGGGGAGGAGATCTTAGAAAGCAGTGAGAGAATGCGTCATGTTGGAGAGCGTCTCGTATGGAAATACGATGAGCGCAATATGGATTTCTAGATGAATCCATATCCATGAATGTTAGAATGGAGAAAGTAGTAGTAATAATAATAAAAATAAAATAAAATATGTGTGTACGGATGCATATTATTATTTTATTTCTGTTGGTATTGTAATCTTTATTTCTGTACTAGTGTGTAATAGACGCATAAGTATATGAAAAGAGTAAGTAGCAATGATCTACGTTTTTGGCTAGATTGTGTGTCATGTGATTAATTATACTAGATATTAATTGTGATTTTAATATGGGGTAAATGTTTAAAATTCAGATGGCCGACCAAGGAAATCAAGTAAATCTGGATAATAACCCGGAAATCCAGAATGATAATATTCAGAATGATAATGAGAATCTGAATAACAACAATGGGAACCATATGGATAATAGTGCTATCCAACATATTGTAGCACAAGGAATTATAGATGCAATGCCATTTATTCTTCAAACTGTTAAAGATGCTGATAATAAAAGTAAGCATAGCAGTAAGCGACCAAGTGAACCAGAAAACAGTGTGAACAATGGACCGGTACTTCAAATGCCTATTCCCAAAAGAAGAAGAACCATGTCTTATGGTTGTTCTTATAAAGAATTCTGGTCTTGTAAACCAATGGAATTCTCGGGCAATGAAGGGGCCATTGCAACCTTACGCTGGATAGAAAAGACTGAGGCAGTCTTAAGGATAAGTAAATGTGCTGAAGAAGATAGAATACTGTTTGCTTCTAATATGTTTAAGAATGCAGCACTAGAATGGTGGAACACTATTCTCCAAACAAAAGGAAGTGATAGAACCTATAATATGGAATGGGAAGAGTTTAAGGACAAGGTAGAAAGGAAATTCTGTCCACCCAATGAAAAAGAACAGATAGCAAACAAATTCCTAAATCTTAGGATGACTGGTGTAGATAGCAAGGGGTACACTAAGTTATTCTTCGAATATGCTAGAATAGTGCCAACTCTTGCCTCACCAGAACCAGTATTAATCTCTCGTTATATTTGGGGATTAATTGGGGAGATAAGACATGTAGTCAAGGCAGCTAGACCTCAAACCATAGAAGAAGCTGTAGAACTAGCCAACACCTTGACAGATGAGTTAGTCCGTACTCGAGAAGAGGATCAAAGAAGGAGCCTAACCCAGAAGTTGACTCAAGAATTTCGTTCTGGAAATTCTAACCGTGGGAAAAACATAGGTTCTACCTCTGCACCTTATTGTAGGTATTGCAAAAGAAAGCATTCAGGAAGATGTTCCATATACTGTAACTTTTGCAAAATATCGGGACACAAGGAAGAAAATTGTAGGAAGAAAGCCAACAGCCGGGTATGTTACAATTGCGGAGAACAAGGTCATATCAAGCTAAACTGTCCAAAATTAGTCCCAGCTGCAGACAACAAGAATACTAAAAATGCTAGAGCATTTGTGCTGACTGCAGAAGAAGCCAAGATGATCCCAGATGTCATAGCTGGTACGTTTTTAGTTAATGATGTTTTTGCTAAAGTATTATTTGACTCTGGTGCAAACCAAAGTTTTATTAATACATCGTTTTGCAAATTACTAAATCAATCATTAACTAAACTACCACATGAATGCGTAGTAGAGACAGCTAATGGAGAAATTGTTAGAATTTCTGAAATCTTGCAGGGAGCAAGTATAGAAATTTCAAATCAGAAATTTATTGCAAATCTTTATCCTATGAATCTGGTAGGATTTGATGTTGTTTTAGGAATGGATTGGTTGATAGCCAATAAAGCTAGTATTTTATGTGATCAAAAGTTAATTCGGGTAAATTCACAAAAAGGAAAAATGATCACCATTAAAGGAGATAAATCCTCTAGGACCACAAAATTCATCTCTGTGATGAAAACTGCAAGTTGTATAAGAAAAGGTTCTATAGTGTATTTGATATCCATAATCACTAACACTAACGGAAAAGAACTAAAAGATATTCCAGTAGTATCTCAATTTTCAGATGTCTTTCCAGAAGAATTGCCAGGACAACCTCCAGACAGAGAAGTTGAGTTCAGAATTCACCTGCTACCAGGAACATCACCAATTGCCAAAGCACCTTACCGTTTGGCACTCGCTGAAATGCAAGAATTGAAGAAACAATTAGATGAATTATTGGAGAAAGGATTTATACAGCCAAGTTCGTCGCCATGGGGAGCGCCGATATTGTTTGTTAAAAAGAAGGACGGATCAATGCGTATGTGCATTGACTACCGTGAATTAAACAAAGTCACGATTAAGAATCGGTACCCATTACCGAGAATCGATGATCTGTTTGATCAGCTGCAAGGAGCTCGATATTTCTCTAAAATCGATTTAAGGTCAGGATATCATCAATTAAAGGTACAGGAAGAAGATATTCCTAAAACCGCATTTAGAACAAGGTATGGACATTATGAATTTACTGTCATGCCATTTGGTTTAACCAATGCCCCAGCTGCATTTATGGACATGATGAACCGAATATGTAAGCCATATTTGGATAAATTCATAATTGTTTTTATAGATGATATTCTAATTTATTCTAAGAATAAAGAGGATCATGCAAAACATTTGCACGCACTTTTAAGTTTGTTAAGAAAGGAAAAGCTTTATGCTAAGTTTTCAAAGTGTGAATTTTGGTTAAAACAAGTACAATTCCTTGGACACCTAGTCAATCATGAAGGAATCCATGTAGATCCAACAAAAATCGAGGCCATTACGAAATGGAAAACCCCTGAGTCACCAACCGAGGTTAAAAGTTTCTTAGGATTTGCTGGTTATTATAGAAGATTTATTAAAGATTTCTCTAGAATAGCCATTCCCTTAACTAAGTTAACCTGTAAATCTGTTAAGTTTGAATGGGGATTAAAACAAGAAGAAGCCTTTAGAATTCTTAAGCAAAGATTGACCCATACACCTCTACTAGCATTACCAGAAGGAACTGAAGACTTTGTAGTCTATTGTGATGCTTCTAGATTAGGTTATGGATGTGTGTTGATGCAACGTCAAAAGGTTATAGCTTATGCATCTAGGCAACTTAAGAATCATGAAGAGAATTATTCAACCCATGATTTAGAATTAGGAGCTATAATTTTTGCTCTTAAAATTTGGAGACATTACCTTTACGGTAGTAAGTTTACCATATTCACTGATCATAAGAGTTTAAGGTATGTTTTCGGGCAAAAGGAGTTGAATATGAGACAAAGACGTTGGATGGAATTTCTTAGTGACTATAACTGTGATATCCAGTATCATGAAGGAAAAGCAAATGTAGTGGAAGATGCTTTAAGTAGAAAGTATCATGAAAAGCCAAGAAGGGTACGTTCTCTTAAATTAAATCTGCAAGTAGATTTAAATGATCAGATAAGAGAAGCACAAGAATCAGTAATCAAGGAAGATACTGAAAAGTTAAAAGGTATGTTAAAAGAATTAAAACAAGGAACAGATGGAATTTGGAGATTTCATGAAAAGAGAATGTGGATACCTAAATTAGGAAATCTACGTAATCGTATATTAGAAGAAGCCCATAAGTCTAAGTATACGATACATCCAGGAAGTGATAAAATGTACCAGGATTTAAGAAAAAATTTCTGGTGGATAGGAATGAAAAAGGACGTAGCAGTCTATGTTTCTAAATGTTTAACTTGTTCACAAGTCAAAGCTGAACACCAGAAACCTTCAGGTTTGTTACAGCAATTAGAAATGCCAGTTTGGAAATGGGAATTAATAACAATGGATTTTGTTACTAAATTACCCAAAACTAAGAAAGGAAATGATACAATCTGGGTGATTGTAGATAGGCTAACTAAGTCAGCTCATTTTCTACCAATGAAGGAAACAATTAGTATGGAACAATTATCTAAATTGTATGTAAATGAAATTGTTTCTTTACATGGCATTCCTTTATCAATTGTTTCTGACAGAGATAGTCGATTTACATCTCATTTCTGGTCAAGTTTCCAAAAGGCAATGGGAACCAAGATAAAGCTAAGCACGGCTTATCATCCTCAAACAGATGGACAAAGTGAAAGAACAATTAAGACAATGGAAGACATGCTTAGAGCTTGTGTAATTGACTTTGGAGGTAATTGGGACGAACACTTACCTTTAATAGAATTTTCTTATAATAATAGTTATCACACAAGTATCAATGTTGCACCATTCGAAGCACTTTATGGACGAAAGTGTCGAACCCCAGTCTGTTGGACAAAAATTGGGGAAAAGCAACTATCTGGACCTGAGATAGTACAAGAAACAACTGACAAGATTATTCAAGTCAAGGAACGATTGAAAGCAGCACGTGATCGACAAAAGAGTTATGCTGATAACCGATGCAAACCCTTAGAATTTCAAGTAGGAGATAAAGTATTGTTAAAGGTCTCTCCTTGGAAAGGAGTGGTAAGATTCATCAAACGGGGAAAGCTAAGTCCCAGGTATGTTGGACCTTTTAAAATTATTAGAAGAATAGGACCTGTAGCCTATCAGCTACAATTGCCAGAGGAAATGGCAGGAATACATGATGTGTTTCATGTATCTAATCTTAAAAAGTGTTTAGCTGATGAATCATTGATAGTACCTCTTAAGGATATAGAGGTAAATGAACAACTCAAGTTTGTAGAAAAACCTCTACAAATTGAAGATAGGAAAGTCAAGAATCTCAAACATAAGAGACTAGTTCTAGTCAAAGTGAAGTGGGACTCCAAAAGAGGACCGGAGTATACATGGGAACTCGAATCAGAAATGCAAAGAAAATATCCGCATTTATTCCAGTAGATCTCGAGGACGAGCTCTAAATTAAGGTGGGGAGAATGTAACAACCCTCGGTAAAACCAACACCCTTATAATATTTCTGACCCTCTATTATATCTTAAATTATCCCAATATGTCTTATATTATACCCCTAAATTAGCGAGGTTCTGCTCTGTTGTAAGTATTATAACCCTGGTTTCATCATAGTTACGCTGCCCGATTGATTTAGGGTTCCGTAACAACTGTTGTGGTTCTGCCCGACGTAGTTGTTGGAATGCCGTCTCGGGGAGGGTATTATTAATAATTTCAAAGGGTTATGATACTAACCAATGTACATTTGTATAAATTATAGATTATATCCAGAAAACCCTTACGAAAAGCCTAAGACAGCAATGTGAGTTATCCTCTTTTTATATAAACTCCTTTTGTGAGTTTATCCTCTTTTTGTTAATGTTTTTGGAATGTTTTACAAAACCTTAAATGTTTTACAATGCAATTAAGTGGTGATTGAGTCTTTGTAGTTCTTCAATTACTGCCGGTATTATGGGGTTTTGTATACAAAATTTACTACGAGTAGTAGTAACTCTGAATGACAGTGCATGACCATTGGACGACGAGTTAGCCAATGGGTAATTTGACCATAGCCATAGATTCGGTCGAGTGGCAAATACTGAATGAGTAATTGTGTAGAAATAAACAATGTGATCGCTCTCAATACTGTTTTAATTGATAAAATGTTTCTTGATTAAAATGGGATTCACTCACCAGTATTTCCCACTGACAAATGTTTTTAAAACGCGTTACAGGTAACACAATGTGAACAGCCAATTAATGGATAGCCAGCTGGAGAGCACTGAAGGCTTGGGGATAATGTGGCTATAAAAGTTACCTAATAAACGATGTTTTAAATTCAATAAAATAGGGTTTATCCCTATAATGTATTGTAATAAGAAACTTGGGTTTTGCCCATGTTATTATAAAAGAAGGTGGTTTTTACTCTGATAAACATTTCCTAACTACGGTCCTGATGTAAATTCCGCTGCGAGACTAAACAAATTGATACCACCAAACTCTGTGATCACGTCCGCTCGTTCCCGGGGATCAAGGATCGGGGGTTGTGACACCTCTCCATCCCAGAAATTATTTTTAACAAGACTTTGAGCGGTGAGGCTCCTCCCTCAGAAGTTCTAACAATAAGATATAAATGCCACCCATGGCGTTCCATTCTCCTGGTCAGGATTCAGAGTGTTGTCAACAAATGCGGTCGATTTATGTGATCCCTAAAGCCGCTGGTGTGTGGGTCAACTCAATGATCATGGTGCATATCGTTGAAATGGCCGCAATACATTCGACATGCTGTTCTAAGAGTATTCTCCCCTTGGACTACCATCTGACGATAGTTCGCTCACTAGCCAATCCTCGAGTGGAAGCTTGCTCCTCGCAATTGATCGACAGGTTTTCAATACGTGGCCGAGGCAAACGGTTCTTGACTGCCACCTTGTTGAGTTCTCGATAATCAGTGCGCATATGAAAAGGCTTCTCTTCATGGGTATAGCGAGGGCTCCTTAAAGCGAAATCTCCTGTCCGACAGTTCCTGTAGTTGGTTAATTAGCTCCTACAACCTTCCTGGTGCAAAACGGTAAGGGGTACGAGTAGTTAGAACTGCCTCTGACGTGAGGTCAAACTGAGTTCCTACCTAACAGTTGTAGAGACGTTCCTGGAAGTTCCTCGGTCAGCACATGGAGGATAATCACGAGCAGCTGGTGGATCCTCGATCCTCGCGTCTATAACAATTGCCACATAGCGGGGTAATCCCTTCGTAGACACTCCTGGCTCTCATTGCTGACATACCACTAACCATTGCGCCACTCTAACGCGTTGGAACAGATAACAATCCTCTATGAAGGAGAGGGATACGTAGAATTGTCTCCTCACGGGGTACATCTGTAACACCCCAACCCGGAAGGGCCGACGTGTTACAATAACAGTATCATAAACAAAAGTCATAATTCCATTTATGTATTTGACAAGGATACAACCATACAACCACTAAAATTAAGTTTAAAATACAAGCGAAAACATTCGAATTCATTAATATCTTCAGATTTATTCCTAGGCTTTATTCTTCTCTCTTTTCCCCGCCCAAAGTAACCTGCTGACCTGTATACACAACAATTTTACGGAATGAGCCGAATGCTCAGTACGGAATATTAGGCTCAAATAACAATTAACGCTTTATTCGGATGAAACTTGATGCAAAGAACGAATTTTCATAATCATATCTTATGGATGTACCCATGAGCAACTTAAAACATGACAATACACAGGTTGCTACTCCTGCATAATTATCACATGAGATGGCGAATTGGCATACCCGTTATCCACCTCCTTATACTTAAATCCTAGGATCGATCCATACGCCTCCTAATAGCCTTATGTACCACACTTGTACTTAAGAGACGCCGTGAACTGATCTCTCCGTCACGGATGGAGCACATGATGTCGATGCCACAACAACATGCTCGTGGGACACTCCACGAGAAGCGATACTCAGGTAACAGAGTACAAATAGACTTGTTCATATAACTTATAAAACTTATTTTCATAACAAAACGGAACATATATTGGAACATGCGATAATGAGTACAACTAACATAATACTATCGCATGACATGAAAACTTAAATCAAATGATTTAGAATAGAATTCGAACGGACTGTCAAATGAATCGGTAATCAAAGACGTGAGGAGTTTTAAAAGATATATTAATTTAGTGGTTTATAACAATTTGAATATGAAGCAATAAGGAGTGGGGTAAGGATCTGTACCTTAAAAATTCCAAAGTGAAGCTACCTTGTGCTAATATTTTAGATTTATACGGGCAGAGTTTAGACTACTGATTAGTCTTTTAACCCTGTTCTGCAGCACCCCGCTATACTTAATTAGTGTTTTTGGTAGTAATCGGACGATAACTCAGCGAAATTTTGGAGTTTGATCGTCGTTTTTGTGCCCAGAATCAAGTCCCAACATCCTCTATTTATACTGTGTCACACCCCGACCGCATAAAACAACAAATCGCGGCGGAAACATCGGGGCGTGTTGCAACAGAATTAATGTTTCATAACCATGGATATCAAAAGTGTTTCGTTTTATTAAACATTGAGTAATTACATCGTCTGGAAATCTAAATACACTATTTAAACATAGTCTATCATTGTTATTGAGTCACTAAGGCCTTGTCCAGTCCTATGTGAGCATGCATCTTATCAATCGATATCATTCAACAATACCTGAAACATATGTGAAAACGAGGTCAGCAAAGAAATGCTGGCGAGTACATAGGTTTTGTGAAAATAAGATTCATGACTTCTGTTTTAAGAAAATGTTTAGTCATGAACCTTGTAATTTGATTTGTCTTTGTAAATCGTTTGAAAAATAATAAGTTCAGGTGATATGTATAAATAAGAAAATAATGCATGATTAAATGAATAACCATGTAAAATGAGTTTGTATAAGATAAGTTGTTTGTAAATAAATGTCTTGTGAAAAGTATGTTACTTGTATAAAATGTTCTATGTCTCAAACTGAAATGATTCAAATAACGCTACAATATGTAATACCATACAAACACTTATATATAGGAAGTACCAGCGGCGTATCCACCATGCTTGTATCATATTACACCCGCATCGTTACTTAATCATTTACTCAAACCAAACCAAACAATGTAAAATGTCTATGTTTAAATATCCATGTCAAATGTCTATGTCAAATATCCATATATGGCAAGTGAAATGTCTCAACTAAACCATATGCACAAAACAAAGTATTGAAGTAAAACTTGGTTTAAATCAAGTTATGTTTTGTGGGAAATACATGATCAAATGTCAATCATGTTCCAATTTTTACCCAATCGTTAACCCTCTTTGTGAAATCGTTCCAATCATTCTTGTTATTTTAATTATTCAAAGCGTTCTTGTTTTAATTGTGAAACTACTTAATGGTCGATTCTCTAATAACATTCAAACCTTCTTGACGCGTTCCTCGCTCCATCTCGCTCTCGCTCTCGTTCTTAACAAACCCTTACCAAAGGATAAGTTAATAATTACAGATTCAGTCGCTACCCACAACCCCCACACATAACAATGGGTGCAGTAAATAACGGGATTTGTCAGATCCTATGGTACCATAACCTAATACTGGTCGGCTTGATCATTGCTAATGAATGTCATCGGTCATGTAAACTACAACCAACAAGTTTGTTCACTTTTTGAAATTTGTTATTAGTTTTTGAAATCATTGTATGCGTTCTTGAAATCATTGTTAGCGTTCTTGAAATCATTTGTTAGCGTTCTTGAAATCATTGTTAGCGTTCTTGAAATAATTGATATTGAAATTATTAATAAAACATTTAGCACATATGAGTCACCCCAAAACAGTTGAAAACAGTAAAAGAGGGGAATAATGTACTCGCCTGGGAGTGCTTAGGAGTCTTGAACAACTACCAAGTAAGCTAGAGGAGTCCCGGAAATCAAACGGTACCTAACATAGGTAACTACATAATTAACCCGGACCTAAATCGGAAGACTGGGTAGCAGGAGGGTTTGTAAACCAAATGAGTGTAGGAACTCATATGATATGGTTTAACAAAGCCTACCTACTAAATGAAACTTAACCTAAGTATTATCGACCCATCGCGACCCATTAAGGTAACTTATGCTACTTTAACGCGTCGTGCGCGTGAAACGCGTTCGGACCGTCCAACTAGTCCTATGACAAGTGTTATATGCCTAAACATGTTACATAATCAGTTATGTGACAAAAGTTTAGGTTACATATGCTTAATTACCAATTATACATGAAAAGGGTATTCTGGTAATTTACCTAAGGCATATAAACCACCTATCATACAACTACTCAAACGATGTGACCATAGGGTATAACCTCGGAAGGTTATTCCCTACCTACTATGGTCACCTAATGTATTTGGTCGGATCCTAATGATCGACCAAACTGGGTCGGGTTCGAAGGTATAAGCGATTTATCAGATCGCTTACCCTACGACCCTAGACAATCGTGGTAATCAGTAGGCATAGTCCCAAGGGACTATAACCAACGTGATTACAATCACGTTGCGAAGTTCAAACGAACTTCGCATTGACCATTACTGGTCAACGCTGAAAGTCAAACAAAGTTTGACTTTCTGACTCGAAAAGCAGTAAAATAAGGAAAAGAACGAAAGAATACTTACGAAGGGTCCCCGAATGCTAAACTCGATTCAAAAATCTCAGGTATGAAACAAATGTTTCAACTTAGAGTTTCTCAAATCAAGTTTCTAGTGATTTTAGCAATGGGGGTGGTTGGGTATTTATAGGAATACCCGAACCGTTAAGATCGTTTCATGGAAAACGTGCCTTAATCCCATCCGTACATGTGTTGAAATGTCATGGTGTTTAGGTGTTTAAATTCCATCCATACATGTGTTGAAATGTCATGGTGCCTAAATTCCATCCTTATCCGCTGACTAAGCAAGTTAGAATGTGTGGTTGAGAATTAAACAACGGCTAATACATCGAATCTGGTCCTGAATGCGAAAAACGATCCAAATGACGTGACGAATGGATTTTTCTTATGGCGAACACTAAAATAAAATATTTTAGTGCTAACATAATTTTTTGGATGTCCGGATGTATTCAGAACGTAAGTTATGCGCGAAAATGCAAACTTGTGCACTTTTTGACACTTTTAGTCCCTGAATGACCCAAAAGTTTATTTTAGCACACCGAACCCCTCAAAGCCTATTTCTAAGCTATGTAAAGGATATTTATGGTATGTTTAACTTATGGTCATGTTCCGGAAGGTCTGTTACAGTTCAAATTGGCATACTTTCGCAGTTTGTCAAATTTAGTCCCTGTAAGCGATTAAACTTTGATTTCACCACACCAAACCTTCCAAAACTTATATCTAAGTTATGTAAAGGTTATTTAAGGTATGTTAAGCCTATTTCACTATTCCGGAGTGTTCGTTGGATTAAACTGGTTATATTTACGCATCAGAGCGCGTATAACCCTCCAGAAAGCGATTTAAAGCTTAAAATCAAACAAGAGTTGATATGTGTAAAAGATACACATAATTTTACAAATCCCAAGTATGAAATATAATATTTCATTGGTTTGGTATTTGTTTGATGGCCGTGGAGGCACAGGTGTTACATACTGGATTTTTGACCCAGTCGCATAGCGCGACTGGTAACACCTATAGCCGTCGCGCAGCGCGACTGCCAACCTATTTTCATAGGGTTGCCACGTGTTTGAGTAGGCTTGCTGAGTTGACGGATTTCTTAAATTCGATTTCTACAGGTAGTTATGTGGATAATCGTAACTAGGTTTTATCCCCCCCTGAGTTTTAGGGGCCCTAATCCTGATTCTGAAATTTCTGAAAATTCTAGGGTTTGTGCAGAATTACTTGGGTGTCTTAATTAGGGTTTCTTATTGGATAATTTATAAATAAAATAATAGTTTTGGTTGATATACAGAAAGATAGATCATAATATAATTATATATTATTATTATTCTTTTATTTTCTAGAATAATGATTTTAAATTTTCGGTTATTACAACTATTACCCCCTTAAAAGAAATTTCGTCCTCGAAATTTTTCAAACATATCGCATAAGTAATGGGAACGGAATTTTCATAGTAGAGTTACTAACTTATATAACAAAAATCTCCTATATGCTTAATCATAACTAAGATATATTCACATAAGGCAAAGCATGAATGACCATAAGCAGAAATAAATGAACATAGATCAAATAGCAAGGTTCACCATTACCTTGACTAAAATTCTATTGCTAGAATAGATTAGGGTATAGAGAGCGAATTGATTCTTCAGATTCCCATGTTGCTTCGTGTTCAGAGTGATTCTTCCAGAGGATTTTAACAAACGGAATTACTTTCCTACGCAAAACCTTTTCTTGTCGATCTAAAATGGCTTCTGGCTCCTCTTCGTAGGACAAATCCTCGTGAATTGTAAGTAACGGATAACTAATGACATGAAGTGGATGATAATTATATCCTCTTAACGAGGAGACATGAAAAACGTTATGAACGTGAGAGAGTTGAGGCGGTAAAGCTAGTCGATATGATACTTCTTCAATTCTTTCAAGGATTTCAAACGGACCGATGAAACGGGGACTAAGCTTTCCTTTAATTCCAAATCTACAAACGCCACGCCAAGGTGATACCTTTAAGAAAACGTGGTCGCCAATTTTAAATTCGAGTGGTCGTCTATCTTGATCTGCATAGCTCTTTTGTCTGCTCTGAGCTTCTTTCAGTTTTTCTCGTGCCATAGTGACTTTTTCGTTTGTAATCTGTACTAGTTCTGGTCCTTCAATAATCTTTTCTCCAACTTCATCCCAGCATATCGGTGCGCGACATTTCCGACCGTACAAAAGCTCAAAAGGTGCCATGCCAATACTTGCTTGCCAACTATTGTTGTAAGCGAACTCAACAAGGCATAGATATTCATCCCAGTTTCCAGACCATTCAAGTGCACATGCTCGGAGCATGTCTTCCAAGGTTTGGATCGTGCGTTCTGACTGTCCATCTGTTTGTGGATGAAAAGCCGTACTAAACTTCAGTCGTGTACCCCAAGCTGCCTGAAAACCTTTCCAAAATCGTGAGGTGAAACGTGGGTCTCTATCGGAAACAATGGAAGATGGTGTGCCATGGAGTCGAATAATTTCTTGAAGAAATATTTCGGATAACTTATTAACCGAAAATCCTTACTGAATTGGTAGAAAATGTGCTGACTTCGACAATCTATCAACAACAACCCATACAACATCATTCTTCTTGAAAGTCTTAGGCAAACTGGTAACAAAATCCATTGTGATCTCATCCCACTTCCATATGGGAATATCCAATGGCTGCAACAGACCGCTTGCTCGTTTGTGTTCAATTTTCACTTGTTGGCAAGTGAGGCATTTACTTACGTATCGAGCAACGTCTTCCTTCATGCCATTCCACCAGAAGTTCTGTCTTAAGTCTCGATACATCTTTGTAGATCCTGGGTGAATTGAAAATGGTGAGCTGTGAGCTTCGGCTAACAATGACTCACGAAGGGTGGAGTCATCGGGTACACAAAGTCTTTTGCCGCACCAAATCACCCCATGATGGTCTATACGAAATTCAGATTGCTTACCCATCTCAAGATTTTGCACAATTGCCCAAAGTTCTCCATCTTGCTTTTGTGCATCTTTAATCCGTGATATGAGGTCAGGTTCAATCTGCATTCTAGCTAGGTATCCATCAGATTTACTAACCTGAAGCCAAATGTTCATCCTTTCGAGATCCCTCCTAATACGAGGTTGAATTTGTAAGCAAGATATAGTCCCGGAATTCTTTCGGCTCAATGCGTCAGCTACAACATTGGCTTTGCCTGGATGGTATTGAATATTTACGTCGTAATCTTTTAAAAGTTCTAACCACCTTCTTTGCCTCATATTTAGCTCTTTCTGGGTGAATATGTACTTGAGGCTCTTATGGTCGGTAAAGATGTCACAACTCTCACCATATAGATAGTGTCGCCAAATCTTAAGTGCAAAGACGACTGCGGCTAGTTCTAAATCATGTGTAGGGTAGTTAACTTCATAAGGTTTCAACTGACGGGAGGCATAAGCGATAACCTTCCCATGTTGCATTAGCACACAACCTAATCCTTTCTTTGAGGCATCACTATAGACTTGGTAACCTCCTGATCCAGAAGGGAGAACGAGTATCGGAGAAGATACGAGTCGCTTCTTCAATTCTTCAAAACTTTTCTCTTGTTCCTCATTCCATGAGTACTTCACCCCTTTCCTTAGGAGTTTTGTGAGTGGTAAAGCAATTACCGAGAATCTTTCAACAAATCTTCGGTAATAGCCAGCAAGACCCAAGAAACTTCGTATTTCGGTAACAGAAGTGGGTCTTGGCCATTTTGTAATAGCTTCAACCTTTGTTGGGTCTACCATAATTCCCTCTGCTGATATGATATGACCTAGAAATGCCACTTGGCTAAGCCAAAAGTCACATTTGGAAAACTTTGCGTACAGCTTCTCATGTCGCAAGGTTCCAAGTACTGCATGTAGATGTGCTTCATGCTCTTTGTGACTCTTAGAATACACTAGAATGTCATCGATAAAGACAATAACGAATTTGTCTAGGAATTTGTGAAATACGCGATTCATCAAATCCATAAAGACTGCGGGTGCATTAGTTAGCCCAAAGGGCATAACCAAAAATTCGTAATGACCATATCGAGTACGAAAGGCGGTCTTGGAAACATCATCATTCTTGATCTTTAGCTGATGGTACCCGGACCTCAAGTCGATTTTTGAGAAGAACTGAGCCCCCTGAAGTTGATCAAAGAGATCATCAATTCGAGGCAGAGGATACTGATTACGAATAGTAATCTTATTCAGTTCTCGGTAGTCAATACATAAACGCATACTACCGTCTTTCTTCTTCACAAATAAGACCGGAGCACCCCAAGGTGAAACACTGGGTCTTATGAATCCTAAGTCTAACAATTCTTGCAATTGTTCCTTCAACTCCTTTAGTTCCATCGGGGCCATACGGTATGGAGCTTTAGAAATAGGTTCGGCACCAGGGATCAAATCGATGGTGAATTCTACCTGACGGTCGGGTGGTAATCCCGGAAGTTCATCTGGAAATACATCAAGATATTTACGAACAACGGAGTGACTATCGATACTCTTAACACTAGCAGAAGTATCCTTAATCGATGCTAGGAATCCGTCACAACCGTTTGATAAGAATTTTCGAGCCTTGAGCGCAAAAATAATTTTAAGAGATTTATGAGCTCGAATTCCCTGATATATAATATCAGGATGATGAAGATCACCGAAAATAACACGACGGGAATGACAATCTATAGTTACGCGATGTCGAGATAACCAATCTATCCCTAGAATAACATCAAAGTCACACATGTGTATTGGAAATAGGTCTGCCTTACACACAATAGATTCAATACGGATCGGACAATTTTTATATACAGAAGTGATTATGGATGAATGTTCCATGGGAGTGGAAATGGTTAAAGTATGATTTAAGAGAGTTGGTCTTATCGGAAGGTACTTAGTAAACGAGTGGGATACTAAAGAATGAGTCGCTCCTGTATCAAATAACACATAGATACTACGTTCACCAATCTGAAGGGTTCCAGATACAGTACCTGGAACATTAGCAGCGTCAGTAGCAGAAAGTGCGAAAAATCTTCCTCCAACATTGGTTTGGTTATTCTTCTTAGTGTCTTTCTTAGGACACACCTTGATCATGTGTCCAGTTTGGCCACATCTAAAGCATGCTCCTGTACTTCGGTGACATACGCCATGATGTCTCTTACCACAAGTATTACATAGAGGATATGTAATCTGATTTGGGTTTACGTGTTGATTCAGTGGTTGAGCTTTAATAGGTTCTGCATACAACTGAATCTGGTTTTGAGCAGGCCTAGGGTTTTGCAGTCTAGGTTGCCATGGACGTGCCTGATTTCCAGAGTTTTGATTTCCTTGCACTTTGCGATCTTGATGCTGTGGCGTAGTGGATGATTGGCCGATTTCCTGCTTAAATTGTCCTTCCCTATTTCTCTTCTTATTATCCCCAGTTCGAGATAAGAATTCTTTCCTTTCGAATTCAAAAGTTTTGATTGCATCAGCAACTTCGGTGATATCCTTAAATTTCATGTACATGATCGACTTCCGAATTCGATCATTGACTGCCCATTTGCATTTTTCTGCCTGGGCTTCTGCCGATCCTGCAACTTCTCTTACAATACTAGCCAATCTTGCAAATCTAGTAATGAACTCAGAGGCTAGTTCATCACTCCCCTGTCGAATCACTGCATACTCCCTGATATAAGCTTCTTTATCAGCGGTCGAAAAATACTTGTCGTAAAAGATATTACGAAAGTCGACCCATAAAAGATTAGCGTCGAAATCATTCCCTCCTTTAACTTGCCTATATCCTTCCCACCAAGTTTGTGCGTCATCTTCGAGTTTGTAGGTAGCCAATCTAACTTTGTATTGCTCCGGAACTCCAAGAACTCCAAAGATCTTTTCAACATGAGCTATCCAGTTTCTGGCTTCTACTGGATTATCAGCGTGACTAAAGGATTTCGGCTTTTGTTTTTGGAATTTAGAGATCCATATATCTATACCATAGGTATTATGGTTCGTGGCATTCTCCCGAATTTCTTCACCAGAGGTTGGATTCGTGTTATTACGTTCTGGATGACGAGTTTGTTGAATAACGGCCTCAGCTGTTTGAGCAACAAGGTTTGGAAGCAACCCGGCAACAGCCTGGTTGATAGCATTAATTACGTTTGGATCAACTGGAGTCTCATTCGAAGAAGTGTTGTTACGTACAGGGTTAGTACGAGTACTCCTACGTAGCGGACGACGAGGAGGCATATCTATACGAATAAACATAGGAATTAAACCAAATAAGAGACCAAGTTGAATCCTATCATAAATATCTACCCATTCCTCACAGGTTTTTATTACTATCTTCAAGTTTTCTACAGGAAAGAGCCTTTGCTCTGATACCATAGCTGTAACACCCCAACCCGGAAGGGCCGACGTGTTACAATAACAGTATCATAAACAAAAGTCATAATTCCATTTATGTATTTGACAAGGATACAACCATACAACCACTAAAATTAAGTTTAAAATACAAGCGAAAACATTCGAATTCATTAATATCTTCAGATTTATTCCTAGGCTTTATTCTTCTCTCTTTTCCCCGCCCAAAGTAACCTGCTGACCTGTATACACAACAATTTTACGGAATGAGCTGAATGCTCAGTACGGAATATTAGGCTCAAATAACAATTAACGCTTTATTCGGATGAAACTTGATGCAAAGAACGAATTTTCATAATCATATCTTATGGATGTACCCATGAGCAACTTAAAACGTGACAATACACAGGTAGCTACTCCTGCATAATTATCACATGAGATGGCGAATTGGCATACCCGTTATCCACCTCCTTATACTTAAATCCTAGGATCGATCCATACGCCTCCTAATAGCCTTATGTACCACACTTGTACTTAAGAGACGCCGTGAACTGATCTCTCCGTCACGGATGGAGCACATGATGTCGATGCCACAACAACATGCTCGTGGGACACTCCACGAGAAGCGATACTCAGGGTAACAGAGTACAAATAGACTTGTTCATATAACTTATAAAACTTATTTTCATAACAAAACGGAACATATATTGGAACATGCGATAATGAGTATAACTAACATAATACTATCGCATGACATGAAAACTTAAATCAAATGATTTAGAATAGAATTCGAACGGACTGTCAAATGAATCGGTAATCAAAGACGTGAGGAGTTTTAAAAGATATATTAATTTAGTGGTTTATAACAATTTGAATATGAAGCAATAAGGAGTGGGGTAAGGATCCGTACCTTAAAAATTCCAAAGTGAAGCTACCTTGTGCTAATATTTTAGATTTATACGGGCAGAGTTTAGACTACTGATTAGTCTTTTAACCCTGTTCTGCAGCACCCCGCTATACTTAATTAGTGTTTTTGGTAGTAATCGGACGATAACTCAGCGAAATTTTGGAGTTTGATCGTCGTTTTTGTGCCCAGAATCAAGTCCCAACATCCTCTATTTATACTGGATTTTTGACCCAGTCGCGTAGCGCGACTGGTAACACCTATAGCCGTCGCGCAGCGCGACTGCCAACCTATTTTCATAGGGTTGCCACGTGTTTGAGTAGGCTTGCTGAGTTGACGGATTTCTTAAATTCGATTTCTACAGGTAGTTATGTGGATAATCGTAACTAGGTTTTATCCCCCCCCTGAGTTTTAGGGGCCCTAATCCTGATTCTGAAATTTCTGAAAATTCTAGGGTTTGTGCAGAATTACTTGGGTGTCTTAATTAGGGTTTCTTATTGGATAATTTATAAATAAAATAATAGTTTTGGTTGATATACAGAAAGATAGATCATAATATAATTATATATTATTATTATTCTTTTATTTTCTAGAATAATGATTTTAAATTTTCGGTTATTACAACATCTATCATGAATAACAGAAGAAAGGTCGATACTGAACACTTGTCCCACAAGGTCATGTTTGCATCCCAACGATCATATGAGGTTTCCATTGTCTAGCCATCGGCCGATTCCACCACATGTTCAAACTCTTAAGAGCATCAGGGTCGAACAGAACAGAGACGAAGCGGATTGCTACTCATACTAGCTACCATGTTGTTAAAGTCCTGACGTCACCAAGACCAATTCTAAATGCCCTTCCAAGAGCATCATTTCTGGTGTTGCTGTTTTCATTACTAGGGTTCCAAGTACTGTCGTTGTTCCTTTGATCGTTGTCCTCTTAACTTAACCGTGGCCAATCCATGTTGTAGGCACCTTTATTTCCTTACTGAAAGCTAGGGTTACGAGCACCTTGTTGTCGTTGCGACTGCTGCTCCCACTGTCGTTGATCGAAACGAAGCCCTATGATACTTCACTATCAGAGTCCATCTTTTCATATTCTGCCATGTCCTAACGCATTACTCTCTGTGTTGGTAGTTACGCATACCATTCTAAGGTCAATTGTCATCACTTATGCCTCGATTGTTTCGTAAGAGTTGACTCCCATGGGTCGCTGACAAGGGTTAAGGATTCGTTTGAAGCCAATTTGTTGGTGCCCATTGCTGGTAATTAGGGTCGTCAAAGTACTGAGGTCGGTAAAGTGCCACGCTCATCCTCTTGTCCATCGATGTTGCAAGTGGTTCGTGTAATACTCGGTATGTTGCGGGAGTGTTGCAGAAGTGATCGCACTTCAGAATCTGAGGCGTCAATACGTTAAGTTCCAGCAAGCGAAGAAATGTGAGAAAAGGTATCGATCAATCATTCGACGCTGCGACATCCAACACATGGACGTTCGTATAAGCAACTAACATTCTACACGGTTTGCTGAGTTCAGATGGGTGTTCAGGTAACACTCGATAGCATCGAGTTTCGAAAGGATCCAAAGATAAATGAAAAGTTTACGATTGAGTTTGAGTGGGGACAATTACTGCTATGACCCCTATAGGTTTGTTATGTTTCTCATTGATCCAATAACGGGACGGAACCCCTTTTCCACTTGTTAAGCCTCACTGGGACTCACATGCACCCCACATTATTATTATGTGTGCACCCACAATAATATTGTGATTTGCATGTTCATCTCAGCTCCTCTTAACTCATGATCTTCATATCAAAGGAAAACATGAGTGAGAGAGGTTCGCGAAAGTGCGATGACAGAAGAGAGTAAGCACACATGTGTTTTCAAACAATAGTTGTTACGTTCATCTAAGAATACCATAATTAAAGTTCTATGTAACTAGCAAGTAGGCAATATAACATATACTATATCACCTATAGTGTTGAGCCTTGCACGTGGAGTGAAGCGTCATTGTGGATCGTTGAGCACTGTACAGGTTATAGCCTGGTTTTAACAAAAACTTTTTCCCCTTATTAAAACCAAGTTCACTATAACCAATGGCTCTGATTCCAATCTGTCACACCCCCAAAAATCCACACGTGGAGTATCACCGCTTGGAGGCGTGACTGACCAGGATCGAGCCACCAATCATATTGAACAAGCATGTAAGTAGTATATAAAATCAAACACAATACAATTGGTGTCTAAACCAGTGTTGTAAAAGTCGCTAGGCGGTCTCTAGTCGGCCGAGTGGGGAGTTGGGACTAATCGGAGTACTCGGAGAGTAATCGGGGAGTACGCGGACATGGTAACTATAAAGAAAATTAATTGTTATATATTATACATATGTTAAAATAAGCATAATTCATGTCAACTGGGTATAATTTAAAATGAAACATGTTTAAAGTTCAAATATTCTGAATACAAGTCCGAGTAGTCCGAGTACAAGGCCAAGTAGTCCGAGTACAAGGCCGAGTAGGCCGATTTTGACCGATTTTGACTAATTAAAAGTCAACGAACCACGTTGACCGCCTAGACCGATTAGGCCGACTCTTTCCGACTACGTCCGACTAGGCCGACTAGGCGCCGGGTTTGACCGAGTTTGACCGAGGCCGACTAATTAAGTCCGCCTAGGAGGAAGTCGCCTCGGAGGGGTTCCGAGGACCGAGTACTCGCCGAGTACTTAGCCTTGGAATCCGACTTTTACAACACTGGTCTAAACAAAACATAGTTTAAGTTGCAAGCGGAAGCATAATGTTTAAAACCAAATCATAAGTTTAAACGTTTCAAATGTTTAGCATGGCACACAGCTGTCCATGTCCCACAATGACTCTTCCCACTCCAATGCAAGCTCCATGAGTACCTAACGACCTGCAAGGCATGTAACAACGAGTCAACAACAAAGTTGAGCGAGTTCACAGTTGGTTGTTTAGTTATAGTGTTCCTAAATCATATGTTTATTTCGTAAACCATGTACTGTATAAATCTGTATCGCGGTTTTCCAAACATGTTTGCGATGATTAGTGGGGGCTTCCCATGTGTATCGTATTAATCCGTATCGCGGTTTCCCAAACATGTTTGCGATGATTAGTGGGGGCTTCCCATGTTGTATGTTACTAGACTAGTCGTATCCGTACGTGCCCTTCTTAATCCAAGGACCGTAGCAAGTATGAGTGTACGTAGGTTTTACGTACGTGCCCTTCAATCCGAGGACAGTAGTAAGTATGAGTGTACGTAGGTTTTACGTACGTGCCCTTCCCAACCCGAGGACAGTGAAAAGTAGTTTAATAGTAATGATAGTACGAGTAGTTATTCAATCTCATTCCCAACCCACCGGGAATCCCATGCCTTAGGAGTGTGAACTCACCTTGGTGTGCTCGGCAGAGTGTTTCACTTGTTTTAGTTATTAACTCGACCACGCCCTATTATCATTCCATTTAACATTAGGCTCACATTCAAGTATGGTCACATTCACAAAACATAACACATAGCACCTAGGAATCGCGTATTAACCATATCATATTTACATATTGCTTATCCAACACGTGAACCATTATACATATATAATACACCACATTCCACAAGTAGCACCGAAATAATACCATACAAGTTATCAGGCTGTGCAACTTAATCAATGTGTAACAGACACTATTCTAGACCCAATGCCCTAACCCGAGTGTACAGTAGGGCCCCGAGTATGTTTAGTGTTCACCGTGCGGCCCAAGGGGTCCCCAGCCCAATCAAATGTGTGCTTACACATCATGTAATCCAATCCAGTTTTACAACCAATTTATTCAACCCACTTGCTACCCTTTTTGTTCCCTTCGGCCCAAACCTGACCGGTCCAAGAATGTATAACCCTTTTGCGATTACCCAGTACAGTGCGTAACCCAATTCCCTTACCCCGGCCCAAAACAGCTTCGTGAATAACTTAGTAGGCTGGGGTGGTCCGATTTCATGTAAAGCCCAATTATCAATTCATTTTCTTTTGAATCGCCATTTACACATCAAGAAACCATCATCGTTGTAAACCGAGCAAACGTAATCGTGTTATGACAAGCGAATTTCAATCATCATTCATACACACGCAATCCAACCATAGTGAGCATATTTTAAGAACACATTATTCAAACTTTTCATGAGATCGTTGTTTATAAGAATATTTATTTTGAGCATAATAGTATCTACATCTTTAACATATACTCATGTACACACATACATCATTATTTCCATGTTAAACACTTAAGCATGCTTAACCAGGTTGTACGCTCAGCATATATGGTTGTACATTAAAAGAAAAACCCAGATTTCTTTATAAACTTTACACTATTATGGTGATTTAAGTGAACAGTAGTGACATCATCCTCAAAACATATAACAAGCAATTGTTCAAACATGGAAACCTAGATTTCCTACTCGGATTCAGAGTGAACATCAACATCAAGTTTTACACGGAATCAACATCAATCATTAACCTGAACATTAACGTTATGGCAACAAGTTTTACATCGAAACATCATTCACTAGTGTTTACATCTTAACATTTATTCATGTATAACGTTTATCACATATTGATGCACTAACCTGGGTTTGATGCTCGGTTTTGGAACTGAGTGTGTGAGTTGAGTGGAAGAAACGGAGTTCCGAGTAGCGATCGTCGGAGACTGGTCGGAATGAGGTGGTGTGTGCCGGAGGTTTACGAGGAGATGAAGAGACGGAGCACCGTCGTCAAATAGTCGGAATGGAAAGCGACACCGGGAAGTTTGGTCGGAGTGTAAAATAGTTGCAGGCTGCTTCACGAGGAGGGAAGGGTTTTAGGGAGAGAGAGAGGACCTTGGGATTTGTGAAAGGAATGTTTGATTGTCAACCTACTTTACATGACGGCTATGCTTGTATTTATATGGTTGCCAGGGTTGGTCGCACACTACCAAATGTGCTTTTCTTTTAATTGTGCGATCACTGTAGGGTTTCGTGAACGTGATTTGGACTTGAGATTATGTGATTTGTTAACATATAATTCACGTATAAGTTACTAACCCCAACATAGCCGGCCCACTATAACTTTAGTCGGCCCACTCTAAAGTAAACCACATATATTAAAACAGTAATATATTAAACTTTAGTCGGCCCACTCTTTAGTAAATCACATATATTAAGCTTCCTTTGAGCTCCTAAGTCAAGTCGATGTAATTGGGCCGAGGAAAGGAAACAAGTAAATCGTGGCCTAAAAAGGCTGGTTCTCTAAATTAACTAACGACCCATAACAGCGTTTAACGGTATTATTGTAGTTAATCAGGCCACGCACGTAAACATACTCAATCACGTTACATTTAGCAAATATATTATAGTTATGAGTGTCTGTAAGTGACGTGACTAAGAGACACTGCCCTTGAAAGTTCGGGTTGTCACACCTAATGTGGGCAGCACTTAAACATCCATTGGATAGTTTTAATCGATCGGACATTGAATCGTAGCAACGATCGAGTTATTACCCTGTATTGCGGCAGCACTTCGTGAATCGTGTGTGTTTTTATAGTAAACAGTGTGTAACTCAGTGTACGTTTTGAGTTTGAACGTCGAACGAACGCAGAATTGCAATTGCCAACCCCCTCTATTTATACCTGAAATTGGGCTCCCTCGCGTGGCGCGAGGCCCTGTCACGTGGCGCGAGAGACACCCTACTACCATAGGGTAGCCTCGTGTACGGGTAGCTTAGCTGAGTTGGTCTCGCATGCAATTTCGTTATACGTAAAACTGTTTGGATATTACCGACTAGGTTTTACCCCCCCCCCCCCCTGAGTTTTAGGGGCCCTGATCCTGATTCCGATTGTTCTGAAAATTTTAGGGTTTATGCAGAATCACTTGGGTTTCTCAATTAGGGTTTCCTATTGGACAATTAAAGTAATAAATAGGACTTTTTAATAAGAGTTGTTACATTCTCCCCACCTTAATAAAATCTCGTCCTCGAGATTTACTGGAACAAGTGAGGATACTTTCGCTTCATCTCTGATTCTAACTCCCAATTGTATTCGGATTCTCTCTTCGAATCCCACTTAACTTTGACCAGTTTTAGTCTCTTGTGCTTGAGAAACTTGATCTTTCTATCTTCAATTTGAAGAGGTTTCTCTACAAATTTCAGCTTTTCATTTACCTCTACATCTTGAAGAGGTACTACCAGGGATTCATCAGACAAACATTTCTTGAGATTGGATACATGAAATACGTCATGTACTCCTGCCAGTTCCTCTGGTAGTTGTAAACGATAAGCAACTGGTCCTATACGTTGGATCACTGAAAATGGTCCTACGTATCGTGGACTTAGTTTTCCTTTCTTACCGAACCGAACTACTCATTTCCAAGGAGAAACTTTCAATAGTATTTTGTCTCCAACTTGAAATTCTAACGGCTTGCGTCGATTATCTGCATAACTCTTCTGACGATCTCGAGCTGTCTTTAGTCTTTCCTTGATTTGAGTAATTTTGTCGGTAGTCTCTTGCACTATTTCAGGACCTGATAATTGACTTTCTCCTATTTCTGCCCAACATACTGGAGTTCTACATTTACGCCCATATAGTGCTTTGAATGGGGCAGATTCGATACTTGAATGATAACTATTGTTATAGGAGAATTCAATTAAAGGTAGGTGGTCATCCCAGTTTCCACCAAAATCTATCACACATGCTCGGAGCATGTCTTCTAGAGTTTTTATCGTCCTTTCACTTTGTCCGTCTGTTTGTGGATGATATACAGTGCTCAAGTTCAATTTAGTTCCCATGGCTTCTTGGAAACTTGTCCAGAAGTGAGAAGTGAAACGACTATCCCTATCTGATACAATGGAGAGTGGAACTCCATGTAGGGATACGACTTCATCTACATACAACTTTGCCAACCTTTCCATGCTAAAGGTTTCTTTCATGGGTAGAAAATGAGCTGATTTGGTTAATCTATCCACAATTACCCAAATCGCATCATTACCTTTTCTGGTTTTGGGTAACTTAGTAACAAAATCCATTGTTATGAGTTCCCATTTCCATACTGGCATTTCTAATTGTTGTAGACCTGAAGGTTTCTAGTGTTCTGCCTTTACTTGTGAACAAGTAAGACACTTAGAAACATATATAGCTATATCCTTTTTCATGCCTATCCACCAGAAATTATTTCTTAAATCTTGGTACATCTTATTGTTTCCAGGGTGTATGGTATATCTAGACTTATGGGCTTCTTCTAAAATTTTATTTCTTAATTCTCCCTGCTTAGGTACCCAAATTCGTTTCTTATGGAATCTCCAAATTCCATCAGCTCCTTGTTCTAATTCTTTTATTCGTCCTTTCATTCCTTCAGCATCATCTTTGATTGCTGTTTCTTGAAATTGCTTTAGTTGTTCGATTAAATCTAACTGTAGATTTAATCTAAGAGCACGAACCCGTCGTTGTTTCGCATGATACTTACGACTTAAGGCATCTGCAACTACATTGGCCTTTCCTTCGTGATACTGAATATCACAGTCGTAGTTACTTAGGATTTTCATCCATCTCCTTTGCCTCATGTTTAACTCTTTTTGCCCAAATAAGTACCTTAAACTTTTATGATCCGTATAGACAGTAAATTTACATCCGTAAAGATAATGTCTCCAAATCTTAAGGGCAAAAATTATGGCTCCTAATTCTAAATCATGAGTTGTATAATTTTCCTCGTGCCTTTTCAATTGCCTTGATGCATACGCAATTACCTTCTTGCGTTGCATTAACACACATCCTAATCCTAGTTTTGAAGCATCACAGTAAACTTCAAAATCTTCAGTCCCTTCTGGTAAAGCTAGGATTGGGGCATTGGTTAACTTTTGCTTTAAAATCCTAAAAGCTTCTTCTTGTTTAGGTCCCCATTCAAACTTAACTGCTTTACAGGTTAGCTTAGTTAATGGTACAGCTATTTTGGAAAAATCCTTAATAAACCGTCTATAGTATCCGGCTAAACCTATAAAACTTCTAATTTCCATTGCGGATTGTGGAACCTTCCATTTGGTAATTGCCTCTATTTTAGAGGGATCTACGTGAATACCTTCGTGATTCACCATGTGACCTAGAAATTGCACTTCCTTTAGCCAAAATTCACACTTCGAGTATTTGGCATAAAGCTTTTCTTTTCTTAACAAAGTTAAGAGTGCATGCAAGTGCTTACAATGTTCATCTTGACTTTTGGAATAAATAAGTATATCGTCTATGAAGACAATTACGAATTTATCCAAATATGGTTTACAGATCCTATTCATCATGTCCATGAATGCAGCAAGTGCATTTGTTAATCCGAAGGGCATGACTGTAAACTCGTAATGACCATACCTAGTTCTGAAAGCAGTTTTAGGTATGTCTTCTTCTTGTACCTTCAATTGATGATATCCGGAGCGTAAGTCGATCTTAGAAAAATATCTAGCTCCTTGAAGTTGATCAAAAAGATCATCAATCCTAGGTAGTGGGTATCGATTCTTAATTGTAACCTTATTTAATTCTCTATAATCGATACACATTCGCATTGAACCGTCCTTTTTCTTTACAAACAACACTGGTGCTCCCCAAGGGGATGAGCTAGGTTGTATGAAACCTTTACTTAGTAATTCATCTAACTGCTTTTTCAGTTCTAACATTTCTGTAGGAGCTAACCGATAAGGTGCCTTGGCTATCGGTGTAGTTCCGGGAATTAGATGAATCCTAAATTCTACTTCCCTATCTGGTGGTAATCCTGGTAACTCTTCTGGGAATATATCTGAGTATTCTGAGACAACAGGAATCTCCTTAAGTTCTTTACCCTTAGTACTAATGATTACTGAAATCATATGTACTATTCCTTGCTTTCGTTCATAACTAGCAACTTTCATTACTGATATGAACTTCATGGGTTTACGTGGTTTATCTCCTGTGATCATGATTACTTCTCCGGTAGTTGCCTGAATCTCTATAGAGTTCTTTTCACAAAGAATTCGAGCATGGTTAGCTACTAACCAATCCATTCCTAACACAACATCGAATTCGGCTAATTTCATAGGTAACAGTTTTGCAGAGAATTTATGACCTGAAAGTTCTATTTCTATATTTTGCAAAACCTTATCTATTTTAACTGAATTCCCATCCGCCGTTTCGACTGTAAAAATCTGCCTAATGTTGGTTAAGGGTAATTTAAGAGTTTGGCAGAATGAAGTATTTATAAAACTTTGGTTTGCACCAGAGTCAAATAATACTTTTGCGTAAACGTTGTGAACTAAGAACGTACCAGCTATCACATCTGGAATGAGTTCTGCTTCTTGAGTGGTTAGCTGGAATGCTCTGGCATTCTTTTTAGTAGCTCCATCGGCCGTCTTCGCTTTGTTGTCTGCTGGTTTGGCCAATTTAGGACATTCTGTTTTAAAATGCCCCGCTTCTCCAAAGTTAAAGCAGATTATGGTTTTCTTTCTGCAGTTTTCTTCACGATGTCCGACAGCTTTGCAAAAGTTGCAGGTTATATTGCATCTTCCATAATGTTTCTTTCTGCAATTCCTCCAGAACTGAGGAGTTGAGGATTGCCCTGTTCCTCTTTTCTTGAAGTTACTACTATTACCCACACGAAATCCTTGGGTAATTTTCTGAGCCAGTTCCTTCTTCCTGTTTTCATCTTTTGTACGTACCAATTCATCAGTTAGGGTGTTAGCTAATTCTACCGCATCGTCAATAGTGCGAGGTCTCGCAGCTTTAACGATATTACGGATTTCGCTAATTAATCCCCAAATATAGCGAGAAATGAGTACCGGCTCTGGCGAAGCCAGCGTTGGTACCACTCTAGCATATTCGAAGAATGTCGAAGTATATCCTCGACAGTCTACACCCATCATCCGATGGTTTAGGAATTTATTTGCCATTTGATCTTTTTCATATTCGGGACATAATTTTCTTTCTACAAGACTCTTAAATTCTTCCCAGTTCATGGCATAGGCCACAGTTCTTCCTTTGGCTTGAAGTACTGTATTCCACCATTCTAGCGCCCCTTCTTTAAACAGATTTGACGCGTACATGACCTTATCGTCCTTGGCACATTTACTTATTGTAATTACTGCCTCGGTTTTCTCTAACCAACGCAGTGCCGCAGTCGCTCCTTCATTGCCTGCAAATTCATTGGGTTTACAAGCAAGAAATTCTTTGTAAGTGCAACCAGGCGTTGCAGCTTTCATTTTCTTAGGGAGCGGAGTCTGTCGTGGATCATCATCGTGATTAATATGATTACCGCCTCCATTTACGCTATTACTGAAGTTATCTTCAGAAATACGTTTGCTAGGGATGATTTGTTGAGGTTCAACATGTTTCTGAGCAGCAGCAATTATTGCTGGAACAGCATTGGCTATCCCTTGAGCAACGATATTTTCTATATCTTGCCTAGTCATAAAATGATTCTCCTGATGTTGCTCAGATTGATTTACTTCATTTACTGGTTCATTACCAATGTTTGCCATCTGATAATTAATTTATATAATTTATTAGTATAAAATAAGAAACAACCAATTATAACAATTAATCACACATAATCACGTAAACAATTATATAATCAACATTGTAAATTTCTAAACTTTCATTTATTTATATATTATAACATGCTTTCATACACACTTTTATCTTACAACCATTTTATTGTTTATTTTACACATACTGATTTTTATTACTATTATTGTTAGTATACAAACACAGATTCACATCCCACTTCTCCCTCGTCAACTTGCATTTTAAAAACAATGTTCCCTCTCATCATATTTCCATGAGATTTGTCCTCCTATCTCTCGGATCTTATTCCCAGCATCCATCAGCTCTTCGCCAAAATGGCGGAGTTTAGCCATATTCTCATTACTCATTGGTGGATTTGGTATAGGTTCTGGGTCAAACTGAGGGAAAAACGTATAAGAATTGTTGAGAAGGTTTTGGAACTGCCAATCATTGGTCCACCACTCATCCATTCCTAGAGGTTGGGTGTGGATTATAGGTTCTGGGATTGCTGGTTCCAAGTTCATTGGAATTTGGGTTTCAATAGGATGAGTAAAAACATTTTCATTGACAGGCTTAATAGTATCACAGCTTGTCAATATAAAATCTAGCTCCTCCTGCAATGTTATTTCCTGGGTTTGCTTAGAGCTTTCTCCACTTTCCATCTTTATCTGCCTAGAATCTTCCCCAATCTCCAATTCCATTTGTCTAGAACTTTCCCCGATTTCAATTCCCTTTCCTTTCTCTAAGGGATTGTCTATTTTAGGAATCTTCCTAGTGGCGGGTTTCCTTCTATGCACACGCCTCCATCCTACCAATCTTCTCCTCTTCTTAGGCTTGGGTTTCTCCAGAGGCGGAGCGTTGAATTCTATAGGTTGTTCCACATCAGCAAAATACCCAGTAAACTCTTTAGAAACTTCTATGTTTACAGGGTAAAGGTTGAGGTTCTCTAAGGCTCCAGATAACTCATTCATGCTGTTTAGCATATATGTAAAAATAAAAAGTTAAAATTTTATAACAAATTTTCACAGATAACCTTCACATATTATTGCATACCGTATGTCTTTAATTTAATACAGAAGACAATTGACAATTAAACATACTAGGTTTTATTGTAACTTTATTTATTTACTGGATAACGTTTCTGGCTTGTAAGTGATAAGGATGCTAATACGGGGTCATAGAATTTTAAAGATTCGCATTTACTGCTACAGTGGCTAGCATATAAAGATCCGCCCATTTTTCATCTAACTTGTCTTCCCATGGTGGGTTATTGTCTAGTTTCTGGATTTCCTGATTAACTCTCACTTCTTTTGATTGAGATTTCTTTATTTTCTCATGACTTTTCCTAATAATCAGACTTCTTTTATTAGGAGAAAGTGGTTCCTCATAATGGGCTTTACGACAAATATTCCCTCCTCAGTATCTACTGAGTATCTTGAGGATTGGGATGAACTTCCCTTTTCTTTTGGCAACCTATCTAATTTAAGATAGATGTTTGAAAGCTTTTGCTTACCCATACTGTAACTAACAAATAGTCAGTTAATAAAACACATAATCACATAATGGCAATCAGGAAAAATTAAGTATTTCTAAATACTTAATTAGCTTAACTCAGTGGCTCTGATACCATCTTTTTCTGTCACGGCCCCCGACCCGGTTTGACCCGTTTCATGAGCCGCGGGACAGAAAATCCCGTAGTATTTATTTAATTGAGTTAACAGCGGAAGATTTTAACAGGATCTTTTTAAAGATAAAATTTCCCGATTATTTCATTTCACAATTCGGGATAAACCCCGAAAATTTTACAATCATATGATTTCACTGAGAAATCTTTATTTTACAAAACATGTTTCTTTATTTTATATTGAGCCACTTCCTTAAGCTTGTAGTGCTTCTCGGCACTTTTCCTGGATCACAACAGATCACCTGAAACATGTTTGAAAAAGGTTTTGTCAGCGGGAAATACTGGTGAATCATTCTATTTACTAAAACGACACGTTTGTTATAATTTACAGTATTAAGAGAGATTACAATGTTTCCTGATATCAACCAACTACCCACGGTATTTGTCACTCGACTCGTTTCTGTGACTATGGTCATATCACCCATTGGCTACCCCGTTGACCTCAGTACGACTGTTTCCGCCTTTCATACTGAGTATAAACTCTTCTAATCGACTCGTTCGGGTCAGAAAACGATCCTATAAGTGGTATCAGAGCTCAGGAGGAAGAGTTCATACCAATTCAGCTGCAAATTCTGATTTCTACACCTTCTTTTTCAAATTAAACTTGATTCCACGGTCAAAATGTCTTGAATTTTTCACATCATGTGCGCATTTGTGTTTTAACAAACCCTAGAAAGTTTCAGAACTAAAATCGGCTTAGAAATTGATCAATTTGACAAATTTCGCTTCGAGATGATGACATCAGCGTAATTCCGCACGGAACTAGGGGGTAATCTCGTTTCAGAATTTAATTCCGTTTGAAATCTCACACGGAATTAGCTAATTCCGCACCAGTTTGTAATTCCGTTTGAGTAGTCCAAGTGAAATTGGTTAATTCCGTTTCAAGGTGTGATTCCGTTTGATAATTCCGCACGGAATTATCTATTTCGTTTGAAAAGTTGTTATTCCGTTTGGAAAGGGTAATTTCGCACCAGTAATTCCGCTTGAAGGGGAATATTGTTTGAGAAGTAATTTCGTTTGAATTGACTGTTTTGTGAACTTTGAAAAACCGAAACATGGAAGAGGAATTTTATAACGCTTTTGCTACCCCGATTACTGTTACACAGCAGACAATGTTGGAAAATGAAACGGGGACTATGCAAAAACCGCCTAAGCTCATGAACATTGAGGAATATAAAGGTTGGGAAGGACGTTTTGAGAACTGGGTTCAAGCAAATTATTTGGATGCTTGGGAATGTGTCGAAACGAAATATGTTAGACCGACGAATGATGACGAAGAGGAGATTGCAATTAAAGATATGAGTGCTGATGATAAAAAGAAATACAAAAACGAAAAAATGATGTTAAGTCTACTACAACAAGCGGTGAAAGAAGACATCTTGATTTTATTGCAACATAATGGAAGTGCTTATTCGATTTGGAAAGCTTTAAAATCAAAGTTTGTTGGTAGTCAAGAAATGGTTAAAAACAAAAAGTCACTTTTGAAGAAAGAGTTTGATCTGTTTCGTGGTTTGAAAAATGAGAGCACAAAGCAAATTATTGAAAGATACTGCAATTTGTTAATGAACATGAAGAGATTGAGCATCACTAAAGATAATGAGGAGCTGATTGAAAAGCTAGCTGATGCGTTGCCACACGAGACTTGGGGTACATATCTCATGATGCTAAGGAACAAGAAAGGTTTTAGCAGTCTGACTCTAAGTAAATTCATTGAAAAGATTGAGGCTCAAGAAATGGAACAGAGAAAGATCTCAAGAATGAAAGATTTCGATGGTGAATAAGATATCGGTCTTTACTACAAAGCAGGTATAAATGACAAGACCAACATGTCACCAAAAGTTGAAACTGCATTCAACGCAAAGAGTTCATCGGGAGGTTCATCTAAAGGATCAAACAGCAAAATAAGTTTTTCATCATATCCGTCATTTGATCCGAACATTTCAGCAACCAAAAATGGCAAGAAACTACAATGTAACATTGTATTGAATCTTGAAAATGATCAGGAATATTCTGAAGAAGTTGCAAAAAGCCATATGTCTTTGCTGGGAACTGTGTTAGAATCATATGGTAGTTTAGTGGCAGGGCGGATCGGAAATCCAATGTTGACCAAAGAGGATTACGATCAGATTGATGCTGAGGAGATGGAATTGATGGATATAAAGTGGTGTTTGGCAAGTGTTTTGAGAAGAACTGAGAAATTCAAACAAATCACAGGAAGAGATGACTTCCGTGATGCATGTGTTTCTAATTTGGGTTTTGATAAATCTAAAGTTACTTGTTTTCGTTGCAGGGAAAAAGGACACTTCAAGAGGGAGTGCACTACTCATGAAGCAAGTGGAGCTCAAAATCCGTTCAACAACAATGATTACTATCGGAAGGCCATCTATCATCAAGTTGCTCAACAACAACAAGAACCACAAGTGGCACATGGTAGAAAAGTAATAGAAGAGTCTTCGAAGAGAGCATGTTTGGTGAATCAAGATGATAAAAAATCATCAACAGGTTTCAGTTGGGACAAATATATCTCAGCTGACGGTAAGAGTAAATCGTTTATTAAAAAGTTACTCATGTACTTCTTATGTCATTGAGATGATTTATCCAACTGTTGAAGGCATGAAGGCATTTGAGGTTGATGAAGTAAGTGAAGAACAGATAGTATCTGAAGAAAAGACTTCTAAAAAGAAAAAGGAAAAGAAGAAGGATACTGAAGTTAAGACATCTGGTAAGAAACAAGGTGTCAGTTACAACAAGTGTCCACCCCCGCTTGAAAATGGATATTCTCCGAGAAATCCAAATTCAGAAAGAGTCGAAAAAGCAACAAATTTTCAATGGGAGTCGGAGTCTTCAGTTAACTTGCCAGAAAATATTGATGTCACTTTTACATCATCTGACACTGATCAACAATCTCAATTGATGAAGAAAGTGGTGGATCATGTGTTAGATAACAATGAAATGGAAGAGTTAAAGTCGGAGTCTAAATCAGAGTCAAAGTCTAAGTCCGTCATGTCAAGTCCTTCAGTCAAAAGGGAGAAACGGGTGTACAATAAAGAATTTCTTTTATCAAAATATAATTTGAATGATGAAACATTCAAAATTGCATATACATTGAATGATTCCGACAAATTATATTCTGATGAGGAATTTCCAATAAGAGGTGTCAAAACTGAATTGATCAAAAAGGTTTTCAAATTGACAGAAAATAATATTTCTGAAATAAAAGATGTAAATCTTTCTGAAAAACCTAAAAAATACACCTCAAGAGTTCAACAAAGAGAAAACAAGAAAAAGGGTTACAGTTCTGGTTCTGGTTATCGAAAGAAACCAAACCATAACGGTAATTTCAAAAAGAAAGGATTAGGTTTTATTCCACCAGAAAATTATAAAAATGAAAAATATGTTCGAGATTTTAAATCAAAAATGATATTTGTTTCAGGTACATCTTCTGAAGAGGAAGAAGAAAATTTGTTCAGAAAGCAATCGAACAAAGAATTCCTTGCGAAGAAGCAAGAAGAAATGGAGAAGATGGTTGATCAAAAGAAGAAGGAGATTCGAACCTGTTTTAAATGTGGTAGAATTGGACATCTAGCTGTGAAATGTTCACAAGTAATTCAAACCAAACAGGGAGTTTCTAAACTAAAAGAAAAAATGGTTGAGTTTGAACCACCAATTGAGAGAACTAAACTTTTCAAAAATTTGAAATTTGAAATTGGTGAATGTTCAAAGAGATTTTACAAGAAAAGTGCAAATCTTGACAATCAAAAATGGGTTGTTAAGAAATCTGATGATAGTTCTAACAATGATTCTGATTTATCAAAATCAGAGGAGCTAACTTCTGGCGATGAATCTGATTCCACAAAGTCAGAGGAGCCACATTTTGAGATAAAATTGGAAACATCAGTACCGCCAATTGATGATGTCAATTTTCCACCATTGCGGGCTGAGAATTTTAAACAAAAAGTTGGTAAATTTGAGATTTCAAATCAATTTTTTTTTCTGAAAAGAAAGAATTTGATGTTGAGAAAGCTTTTAACCCCACAGTGAAACATATTTTTGGGAAAATGGTTGACAAGAAAGTCAAAGGGGTTAAAGAATTTTATGAAAAGAAATTGAAGAAACCAGGTAAGGAAAGGTTATCCCAGGTGTGTGACTGGGATGGAACCTATTATTCTGAATAAAATCAGGACTTGTCGGAGCTCCTAGGTTGGTAAGTGTGGAGCAGGTATCGGCATCTTTCTTGAGAAATTCATGAAAGTGATATTTCGACTTACAAGTGGTAAATCAGGGACATTAAATTGTACTTGATTTTCTACATGTGGTATTTGTTGATTGATCTAAAAATTGTTAAATATTTCAAGTGGTTAAATGAACAAGGTGATGAACCCCTAACCTACAAGTGGTTTTATGAAATCAACAAAACTAGTTTTCCGGAAAAACCATTTGATTAAAACAAACTTAAGTGTTTTGAAATCATAATGGGAAAATAGTTTGTTGTGATGGGGAGTTCTGATTGTTTATGCCAAGTGAATGGCGAATTGAAGTGATTTGATATCAGTTGTCAATTTTACTTGTACAGTTTGTTTTCAAAGTTTCTTTAAATGATTTTGAATTTTAGGGGGAGTAAGAATTTCTGAAAATCAAAAAACATTTGAAAATTTGAAAAAGTAAAAAACATGATAAATTCAAAAAATGAGTTTTGTTGTAAAAAGAGTAAATGATAGTACATCAGTGGACAATCACAGCATGCTAAAGAATTGGAAAGTTAAATGTGATAAACGGTCTCACTGATGATATGCCAGTAGGTTTTTGCACATTTAATAGATTGTGACGAGATATAAACCTAAATTTCAAACTTACTTATATCGTGGGGAACATCTCTCGGATATATGGGTAACCCCCGAAATCTTGTTTGAAAGGTCCCTCTTTCTGAGATACTAGGTCTTTATGCTCAGTGATATCTGGGGTATTATCCCGGGACTTCTGATTTTGCGGAAGCAATGGCCTAGTCCCCGGAGAATACTTTATGCTTGCTTGAAATATAGCCCACCCTCAGCATAAAAATGATGAAACATTGAAAAATGCAAATCATGTGCTGTTGTAAAAAAAGATCCTCTAAAGGGGACACACCAAAAGTCGAAGCCGTCATCTCTCTGCTGAACGGAAGTTCTGACCTGAGCTCTCACGGCCCTCGCAATTTAACCCTTTACAGATATCATCTAGGTATACTCACCTGTAAGACTGAATATTGGGATCTGGATACGGGAGTATATTCTGAGGTGGGACACGCGAATAAGTTTAAGTCTCTTAAAAAATAATCTCGTATCTCGAAACAGTTGAACTTTGTGTGAAAATTTAAGTGGATCAGTATACTGACATTCTAAGTGAATCGTTTAGAACATAAAATGCATAAAGCTTAACGGTGTTGGTGATTTGTCTCATAAACTGATATGATTCTCTTACACAAACTCACAAAAATATTGTTTGTAAATATTTCTTTTCTGCATTTCAATTCTGTTCCTACAAGTGGTTTAGTATAAAATTTTGAAAAATCCAAAAAGATTTTCGACAACTGATGATTGAAAAGCTGATTTTCAAAATTCGAGTGCTAAACATGATGAACAGGTTTGGGAGTTTGGTTGAAATAAAATGTTTTTTCTACAAGTGAGTTGTCACACCCCGACTTCCACGTGTCACCGGTGGGCCCGGTGGGGGAGTATCGTGACGTGGTTGGCAACATAATAGTCAAACAACACAATATCAATATGCACAGCGGAAGCAAATTTAAAATATGATACAACCGAATTTAATATTGTATATCAATGTCACAATATCTGGAAGTTTATCCACAGTTGGATCGAAATAAACATAGTATTTATGGTTCAACAGAGTTCAGGCATCTTAAGCTTGCGAGACTTCTAATGATGCTAAGGAGAAATCTCAGCCAATTTCGCTTAGTACCTGCATTTAATCTTTTTGGGAAAATACGTCAGTTTACACTGGTAAATACATTCAACTGACTCATTTTGGAAAATGATTGAAAATTGGTTTGGATGCACATGGCATAAACATTTTATTTAACTTGGGAGAATTATTTAATATTATAATCTTGTGAACGAATTACATGTTACTTATGCGTTCAGTAGCCCGGATCTAGTCCGGGTTAAAGATCAATAGACACACCACATTATTGAGTTATACACTGACAGGTGTACGCCTACACCCCGTGCTCAGGTCGTGGCCATCTCGTAAGATGATGCCAAGGATATCCGGGACATGGTCATTAACCCCCCAAAGGCTGTAAAGTAAACAAGACTGTTTAAACGAGCCGATCAAATTATTCAACTACCCACCTAACGGTGGAGATTTGATGCCCGATCAAGCGGTATGCTATATACCGTAACCCAAGCCCGTATAGGGAAAATAAGTTAAAAGTATTTACCTGAGCAAGTATTAATCACAATAAGAAAAATGCACGTAGCTTTTACTGGTTCTCCTAATCTGGAACGAAGGTTTAATATAACCTATTAGAATCCTAACGGGTCTTTAATTAAGCTTAAGCTTAGACCGGCTAGTTTCAAAGATACGGTTCGTACGCACGATTAAGCGAAGACCGGATAGAATATGATTTAGACCCGACAAGTTTGAAGACTTGTTTAATATGGGTTTATTATTCACATTCTGGATTTTGAGATAAAACCGTTAAGGTTTGACCCGTTTCGGCTAATTTATGTAAACTTGTTACAATACCGAACCGTACGCGTAATAAGCGTGACGGGTATTCATGAGAGCTATATACAGTTTTCCTAAGTTAATTATGTCTCAAATATGTTGTGACATCAGTAAGATGTCTTTCATTATGCCCCAAACGTGTTTAAACACAAACTAGGCCCCGTAGGGGTAGTTTGGTCATTTAAAAGTTTATAAAAGCGTTTAAGTGTTTAGCTGAGTTACAGGTCTGATGTAATCAGTAAATTTACTCAACTTGCTAAGTTATATCAGTAAGTTAAAGCATATATGTGAAACTTATCATTTTTAACCAAACTATGCCCCGTAGGGGTATTTTGGTAATTTCACATAAGCCGAAAAGCTCAAAACTAGAGTCTGAGTTTATCAACCTTTGCTTACTGTTAAAATATCATAATTTTCCTAAAATATCAGTAGGTATCAACCCGGGTATGTTCAATATGATTTTAAAACATACTATGCGTTAAAAACGCTAAATAAGGCAATTAAAGGCCATTTCCGGGTTCGATACTTAAATATGATATTTTTATATTTCCAGAAGGCTTAAAATAATTTATTTATCATATGTCATCAGTAGCAAAAGGTTTGGAGTCGTTTAGATATGTAAAACTCGTTTTATGGCCCGTAAGGGCAAAACCGACAATTACCGGATTAAGCTTACGACTACTAGTTATGCTCAGCCAAAAATTAATTAAAAATCTTTAAAAATCCCAAAATAATATATTACATCAGTGGGTATTAAGTTTGATATCAAAAAGTAGGCTTAACTAGGCTATACGCTAATTACGCCATTTTATTAACATAAAGCTTTAAATTTGCGATAATGAGCATAACTCCTAATCTACAAGTCAAACTGATGTCAAACTTTGCATACAAGTTTATATATCAGTAATCAAGGTTTCTACACTTTTACATTTTCATAAATCACATTTTAAGGTAATAAGGGCATAACGGTCAACATATGAGCAATTAACGGAAACATGCATATTAATTGGATAATTAGTGAACCAAGGTGTATAATTACAGAGGGTTGTTCTAACATGTAACCTAGTCCAATTAAAGCTCTGAGGCATTTCTAAAATATGCCTAAACGGGTCAGAACTGAAAGTCAAAGTGAAAGTCAAACTATGTGACTTTCGGTTCCGAACCGGGTCTAAACAAGAATTTGTCGGGTTGAACATGTTTAGACATGTTCTTACACTTATTACTAAGTTATAACAATGATCAAACAGGTTGCACGCTTTCTAGATTGCTAATTATGCGTTTTATGCTTCTGTTGACTTTTTCGGATTAAGTTTGACCCGACAAACGATCTAGTTAGGATGGGAATCAGGGGAAACCCTTTTGAGGTTTTATAACCCACATAATTACCAACTTATAACTACTTTCACTTCGACTAATCACTGGACCATTAGTGATTAATCTTAAAGTCAACCGTTAATTACGACGGTTTGACTTTTAAGCTAAAACTAAGCTAAAACTTAATTAGAAAAGGTTAAGCATGCTCACATGTGTCTAATGGATGATTAGGAAGTCTTGGAATCAGCTTTGGAGTTCCAGAGATGATCAGAAGTGAGTGCAAGAATGTTTGTAACTTGGAGGCCTTATATAGTGTTTGTAAACACCACAAATTGTTGACAACTAGGTCTACAATTGACCACAATCGTCCCACAAGTGTCCCTGGGGTCTAGGAACATTTTAGGGGTCGCCCATGAGTGAAAAATACCAACAAGATCGGTCAGAATTGTGCAAAACAGGCTGTAGCAGGTTTTTCTGCATCTGGGCGTCCCAGGCGGCCCGCCTCAGATCTTGTTAAATACCACGCGGGCCGCGTGGGCCTTGAATCCAGGTTTTACATTTTCTATTTGTTGCATATTCGACTCTTGGCCCTTCCGAAAGGTCAACTAACCTTTATATTGCAATTTGAACCCTCTAATTTGATACATAAGGGCTTCAAGATATATACCCACTTTGTTTAGTCCTCGGTTAACTTTATTGTCACCCGAAAAGTCCAAACTTTCAACGTTGACGCTTTAACCCCTTGTACACGAATTTGATCATAACTTTCTCATACGATAACGAAACTTCATGAAATTTATATCATGCATTCTAGTGAACATAATTAACATTTACAAAGCTTCGGGTTTGTCAAAGGTCACTCAGAGGTATAACTTTAAACATGTTGACACATTTAACCCCTGTAGTTTGTAATCTCTCCCTTTTTGCTTCGTATGATCCATGATTTATTCGTTTGATGTTATAAACATCATGTAGGGTTATTATGGAGTACATTTATTCACTGTTGACATTTAGAACCCGTATAATCATATACTTTCCATGTTTGTCAACTTTAGTCCTTTTATAACATTCTTTCACACGTTCAAACTTTATGACACGTGTCAACACATTATAGGACGTGAATTTTCGAGGTGTTACATCCTCACCCCCTTAAAATAAATCTCGACCCTAGATTTACTGAAATAAGTAAGGGTATTTTTTTCTTTCATCGTGGATTCAACCTCCCACGTGAATTCGGGACCTCTTCGGGCATCCCATTTGACCTTCACAATAGGTACATGCTTCCTTCGAAGCTTCTTTACCTGTCGATCTTCAATCGACAAAGGTTTTTCCACAAATTTTAAGCTCTTATCTATATGCACATCTGTATGCGGTATAACCAGTGATTCATCAGCGAAACACTTTTTCAGATTGCAGATGTGGAACACATTGTGAATCCCACTGAGCTCTTCTGGTAAGTTTATCTTATAGGCAACTGACCCGACACGTTCGATAACCTCGAAAGGTCCTATGTATCTCGAGCTTAGCTTGCCTTTCTTACCAAACCGCATCACTCCCTTCCAGGGTGACACTTTAAGTAGGACTTTATCACCTTCTTCGAAGTGAAAATCCTTACGCTTTGGATCAGCGTAACTCTTCTGCCTATCTCGGGCAGCTTTGAGACGGTCTCGAATCTGGACAATCTTGTCCGTTGTTTCGAACACTATCTCTGGTCCTGATTATTGGATATCTCCAACTTCCGCCCAACAAATAGGCGATCTACATTTTCTACCGTATAATGCCTCGAAAGGCGCAGCCTTAACGCTGGTATGGTAGCTATTGTTGTAGGAGAATTCGATTAATGATAGGTTCTTATCCCAATTACCTCCCAAATCGATCGCACATGCACGTAGCATGTCTTCCAACGTTTGGATAGTACGCTCACTCTGACCGTCAGTCTGAGGATGGTAAGCCGTACTAAAGTTCAAACGTGTGCCCAAAGATTGTTGGAAACTCTTCCTAAAATGTGACGTGTATCTAGTATCCCGGTCAGAGATAATAGCTACAGGTATGCCATGTAGGGCTACAATCTTATCGACGTATAACTGGGCTAACATGTCGGAGCTATAAGTCTCCTTGATGGGTAGGAAATGAGCTGACTTAGTCAGTCTGTCAACTATAACCCATGTTGTATCATTTCCTTTCCTTGTCTTGGGTAACTTGGTAATAAAATCCATAGTTACCATTTCCCACTTCCATGTAGGAAGTTCAGGCTGTTGTAGCAAACCTGACGGTTTCTGATGCTTGGCTTTGACTTACGCACTTGCCAAGCATTTAGCTACATAGGTGGCCACAGACTTCTTCAAGCCTATCCACCAATAGTTTGCCCTTAGATCCTGGGTAGCTGATGGCAAATTCTTAATCGTTGCCTAATTAGGGTTGCGGCATTTACTACGTAAGCAAAATGAACCGTCTTTCTTATTTAACAATATCAACTCTCGGAATATCGAGTTAGGCTATATGAACCCTCTATTTTAAAACTTAGTAATTCAGGGTTTCGATTCTTCCAATGATGGTACTAGCCGTCTTGGAGATCTCATAATAATACAGCCTTAAATGGGATATAAATCTTAACTCTACCTGCCTTCCAGGAGGTAAGTAGGGAAAACTTATGAGAAGATAATCAAGATACAAGGAGGCTACAGAGATCTTCCATATCTCAGGCTCCAGTTCATCCATCATTGCTCGTGTCAAATAAGTGACACCTTTATGTTATAAGTCCACGAATTCCTTAATCGGGAACATTTACTTGGACAATTCCATTCTGGGTATCTTCCTTGAATACTACTAGTCGACTTTAGTACAATATGATCATTGGGATATCTTAGGGGTTCCATGTATTAAACCTCCATACTGATCAGGCATGGAAGCAATCTATGGGACACACTAGGACACGCCAATCCTCATATGGCACTTTTATCAAACATAGTTTGGCATTCGTAGGCGATAGAAAAACAAGGGAAAAATAATTAAAATAACATATGTTGTCGTACTCTATGCGAAGAAAGAGTACTCTTGGATTTTTCGGAAGGTTTTTTTTTTTTTTTTTTTTTTTTTTTTTTTTTTTTTGCCGATACGAGAAGAATCGGTTACTATGGTTTCCTTGGTAATTTATACCTTGTGGATAATATAAAAGTTTGCTAAGCTTATGGTTTATGAAGATTTATTATTGCCTGTATATAAAAACAGGACACTTAGCAAAAATTATCATTGGTAAATGATAAGGAATGTATTTGATGACCTCGTGAACTGCCTCTTGGCGTTCGTCAGGTGAGTTCAGGCATTTCTTCCCTTAGCCTTTCCAGTGTTTAGTCAATCATAAGCAAGCCAAGAGTAACCGAAACATAGAGGTAAATTCTTGGATTCTAATACTTAGTCAACATAAGGAGGATAAGTAGGTGACTTCTAGTAAGAAGTAAGGAAGTTATTGTACATGTGCTTATATTTAACCAAAAATGGAATTTCACAAACTAGGCACCTAGCTTGGTTGGCTAGGCGCGCGAAAGGGTGTGGCCTAGACCCAGGTTCGATTCCGGGGACGGCCGGTTCCACCATTTTTTTTTGTTGCTTTTTATTAAGCCTGTACTTGCTCTCTTCCTTAGATTTCTGGGAGTCATCTTCCTCCTTTGGTTCATCCTTCATATATGAAGTGTGAACAAAACTCTTCTCATGAGCAATTGAACATGGTTTTGCATGAAATTCAGAGCGAGGAGCATTCGGCTCTTTGGATTGTTCCATGATCTTTCTATGGTTCTTCCAACTGCTGCGTCAACCACAGCCTGGAGATTAACTCCATTAATATTGAGGTTTACGTTTGTAGTTTTATTAACTTTCGTCGCATTAATAGTATTGCGACTGTCTTCTACCTCATCCGAGTTTTCAATACTCGAAACTTGGCACTAATTACCAAGATTTAACAATTATTAGTCGTCATCCTGATGACCTGACTTAGATTAGCCACGACATTCATAAACCGTATGGGCTATTCCGTTCTGAACATTCTTAATGAATGCTTTTTGAGTGTATATCTATTACATTTAGCTTAGGTCACAAAAGGACTATCAATGGCATTTAAGGTTTGGAGCGAGTCCAATACCTGCTTGACAGGGGACCATAATGTCACAAGGACGATTATAAATAGCTCAAAGGCTAGTCTTACAAGACTTTTATTATATATATACATATATGGCATAGAAGCCTGTCTCGATGGACGTAGAAAGATATGGCATAAAGCCCAGTCATGAAGGACATAAATGATTATACGGCACGAAGGCCTTGTCGCAAAGGTCATTTAGATATGGCACAAACGGCCTTGTCATAAGGACATTTATCAAATCTGGCACAAAGGCATGTCACCAGGAATGTTAACATTTAGTATGTTAGCTTGTCACGAATGACAAATTATGGCACATAGGCTTGTCATGAATGACTTTAAAACATAACTCGATGGTCTATCATCAAGGACCTTAATTTATTAGCCGCAATCTTATTAGATTAGGGCTTCAAGGTTTGAACGTGGTTCTTCACCTTTGGACACGGAGTCATAGACTACAACTGTCATCGTCTTGAAAGACGATTCATTTGGCAGAAAAGTAAGCCAATCAACATCACTAATGGATGTTTATATATAACCATCGTATCTAATGATATTAGTCATGATCACATCGATCATATTGACTATTAGGTTTGGGTATAATCACACCATTTTGAACAGTGGATCATAAAGATTACTACTATCTTTGTCTTACCGACACTAGAATAAAGTATAGCCCGTAGGCATTTCATCACGAGGGATGTTAATATTATGATCATCATACTGATGATACTAGTCAGGATCGCAATGATAGTATAGACTATGGGATTTGAGTATAGCTCACCCCCTTGGGCAAAGAATCACAAAAGATTACAATTGCCTTGTCTCAATTGGACAATATAATATAGCCCTTAGGCAAAACATCATTAAGGATGTTAAAATCTTTAATCATCATATTGACGATCTTTGTCATGATTGCATTGATCATATAGACTATTTGGCTTGAGCATAGCTCACTACCTGGGACAGGGAATCGTAAAGATCACAATGTCTTTGTCATACATGGGCAATATAATATGGCCCATAGGCGAAACATCTCTAATGGATGTTTATAATAGGTTCATCCTATTAGATGATATAAGTCATGATTGTATTAATCATATTGACTATTTGGTTTGAGCATAGCTCACCACCTCAGACAAGGAATCATAAAGATAACAATGTCAATGTCTCAAATGGACAATATATTATAGCCCGTAGGCAAAACATCACTAAAGGATGTTAAATAATATTATCATCGTATTAGATGATATTAGTCATGATCGCATTGATCATATAGACTATTATGTTTGGACATAGTCTAACATTTTTAGATAGGAGGTCAAAAGACCATCACTGTCGTTGCCTTATCGGACAACAAGTTTAGCCCGTAGGCACTTCATCACTAACGGATGTTTATAATATGATCATCTTATAGGGTGATATAAGCCATGATCCCTAAATCACTAGGCTAGATAAGGGAATTGGAAGAATCCAATATAAGGATGACTGTTGTGATTTTCTCGAACCACATTTGTCAAAAGTGCTAACACGTTCTTAGGAGTTAAAAAGAATCTAAATCCCTTGAGTAGGTTTCACCATCTTGGCCGCGTAGGCTAGGTTTCACCTTTAAGATTCCCTTTTTAAACTGCATACTGGCAGGGAAGGAAGGATATTTATTTTATTCAGGATTTTTATCATAAATCCTAATTTATGAGTTAATAATAGCACTAATGGCCTAGTCGCGTAGACAAGTTAGATTTATAAGCCATGATTTCAGAGAATCGTGGCATTAAGGTTTGAATCAAAGTTCATTACCTTTTTCCTGACAGGGAGCTGTAGGCTACCACTGTCTTTAGTCTCAGAGGACATTATCTATAGCCCGTAGGTACTTCCCTTCTAAGGGATGTTTATTATGGAATTTCCCCTTAGGGTAATTCATTAACCATGGTAAACAGAGACCATATTCGGCTAATTTATTGTTAACATTTATTTAGGATTTCTATTATAATTTATCCTAATTATAAAACATTAATAGTTTTTATTTGTGGCACCCAATGGCCTGGTCACATGGACAATTTTAAATTATAAGCCATGATTTCAGAGAATCAAGGCCTTTAAGTATATTAGCACAACAGGCTTAGTCACAAGGAGATATATAAATTATAAGCTATGATTTCAGAGAATCAAAGCATGAAGGTATTCTGGCACAATAGGCCTAGTCACAAGGACATTTATAAATTATAAGCTATGATTTCAGAGAATCAAAGCCTTGAGGTTTGAACCTAGTTCATTACCTTTTTCTGACAGGGAGTCATAGCTACCACTGTATTTTGGCTCATGTAGAAATGAGCAAGGCCCGTAGGCACTATATTACCACGTATGGTTAAAATATGATCATCTTAATTGATGATGTAAACCCAGGATTCAGAGATCATTAAACTGGGTTAGGAATCTTTAGAAAGATCCTTATATAATAATAACGTGTGTGATTTTTAAATAAATCACATCTGCCAAGAGTGTTAACATGTTTTCAGATGTTAACAGGGATTTGAATCTTTTAAACAGGTCTTACCATCTTGGCCTGGTCTTATAATTGACCCGAAGGCTAGGTTTCACTCTTAAGATTCTTAATTAATAATTTGAATCTTTTCTAACAGGTCTTACCATCTTGGCCCGGTCTTTTAATTGACCCGAAGGCTAGGTTTCATTCTTAAGATTCTTAGTTAATATTTAACGCAAAAAAAATTTTAAATTGAAATGTTAATATGGATCTGAATCTAATTATGGAACTACCATCTTGGCCGGTCTTAATATGACCCGAAGCTAGGTCTTGTCCTTTTTAGATTTTGCCATTTTATTTATAATGGTAGATCTTGCAAAAGAAATGTTATTTTCCATTTATTTAATGTTCTTGTTTAGAATGAAAGTTTAAACTTAATCATTCCACTATATAAAAATAAAAGTATAAAGTTGCCCTAAGCGGGACTTGAAAGTAATAATGTTGTCCTCGTAGGGACTGAAAGATAATTATGTCCTTATAAGGACTAATAAGGAAACGATCTTCAGTAAAAGGAGTTTCTTCTTCATTTTATTTCTGAATGCTTTCTCCTTGGATGCTCGTTTCATTCTAGCCGCGGTACGAAGCTCAACATCTCAGGGCTCCGGGTGTGGAGAACTCCTATTACGGCTTCTTCGCTTGGCGACGTATCCAATTAAAAATTTGGAAGTAAAAAGTTCTTAGATTAGGATTTAGAATATTCATAAGTTAAGTCTAGACTCAGAAGTTTAGATATGTGCAATTGTGTAACTGAGATTAAACACGAAAGGTTAGTGTTTAATTCACTCAGTGTTGGCTCTGATACCAACCTGTCACACCCCGACTTCCACGTGTCACCGGTGGGCCCGGTGGGGGAGTATCGTGACGTGGTTGGCAACATAATAGTCAAACAACACAATATCAATATGCACAGCGGAAGCAAATTTAAAATATGATACAACCGAATTTAATATTGTATATCAATGTCACAATATCCGGAAGTTTATCCACAGTTGGATCGAAATAAACATAGTATTTATGGTTCAACAGACTTCAGGCATCTTAAGCTTGCGAGACTTCTAATGATGCTAAGGAGAAATCTCAGCCAATTTCGCTTAGTACCTGCATTTAATCTTTTTGGGAAAATACGTCAGTTTACACTGGTAAATACATTCAACTGACTCATTTTGGAAAATGATTGAAAATTGGTTTGGATGCACATGGCATAAACATTTTATTTAACTTGGGAGAATTATTTAATATTATAATCTTGTGAACGAATTACATGTTACTTATGCGTTCAGTAGCCCGGATCTAGTCCGGGTTAAAGATCAATAGACACACCACATTATTGAGTTATACACTGACAGGTGTACGCCTACACCCCGTGCTCAGGTCGTGGCCATCTCGTAAGATGATGCCAAGGATATCCGGGACATGGTCATTAACCCCCCAAAGGCTGTAAAGTAAACAAGACTGTTTAAACGAGCCGATCAAATTATTCAACTACCCACCTAACGGTGGAGATTTGATGCCCGATCAAGCGGTATGCTATATACCGTAACCCAAGCCCGTATAGGGAAAATAAGTTAAAAGTATTTACCTGAGCAAGTATTAATCACAATAAGCAAAATGCACGTAGCTTTTACTGGTTCTCCTAATCTGGAACGAAGGTTTAATATAACCTATTAGAATCCTAACGGGTCTTTAATTAAGCTTAAGCTTAGACCGGCTAGTTTCAAAGATACGGTTCGTACGTACGATTAAGCGAAGACCGGATAGAATATGATTTAGACCCGACAAGTTTGAAGACTTGTTTAATATGGGTTTATTATTCACATTCTGGATTTTGAGATAAAACCGTTAAGGTTTGACCCGTTTCGGCTAATTTATGTAAACTTGTTACAATACCGAACCGTACGCGTAATAAGCGTGACGGGTATTCATGAGAGCTATATACAGTTTTCCTAAGTTAATTATGTCTCAAATATGTTGTGACATCAGTAAGATGTCTTTCATTATGCCCCAAACGTGTTTAAACACAAACTAGGCCCCGTAGGGGTAGTTTGGTCATTTAAAAGTTTATAAAAGCGTTTAAGTGTTTAGCTGAGTTACAGGTCTGATGTAATCAGTAAATTTACTCAACTTGCTAAGTTATATCAGTAAGTTAAAGCATATATGTGAAACTTATCATTTTTAACCAAACTATGCCCCGTAGGGGTATTTTGGTAATTTCACATAAGCCGAAAAGCTCAAAACTAGAGTCTGAGTTTATCAACCTTTGCTTACTGTTAAAATATCATAATTTGCCTAAAATATCAGTAGGTATCAACCCGGGTATGTTCAATATGATTTTAAAACATACTATGCGTTAAAAACGCTAAATAAGGCGATTAAAGGCCATTTCCGGGTTCGATACTTAAATCTGATATTTTTATATTTCCATAAGGCTTAAAATAATTTATTTATCATATGTGATCAGTAGCAAAAGGTTTGGAGTCGTTTAGATATGTAAAACTCGTTTTATGGCCCGTAAGGGCAAAACCGACAATTACCGGATTAAGCTTACGACTACTAGTTATGCTCAGCCAAAAATTAATTAAAAATCTTTAAAAATCCCAAAATAATATATTACATCAGTGGGTATTAAGTTTGATATCAAAAAGTAGGCTTAACTAGGCTATACACTAATTACGCCATTTTATTAACATAAAGCTTTAAATTTGCGATAATGAGCATAACTCCTAATCTACAAGTCAAACTGATGTCAAACTTTGCATACAAGTTTATATATCAGTAATCAAGATTTCTACACTTTTACATTTTCATAAATCACGTTTTAAGGTAATAAGGGCATAACGGTCAACATATGAGCAATTAACGGAAACATGCATATTAATTGGATAATTAGTGAACCAAGGTGTATAATTACAGAGGGTTGTTCTAACATGTAACCTAGTCCAATTAAAGCTCTGAGGCATTTCTAAAATATGTCTAAACGGGTCAGAACTGAAAGTCAAAGTGAAAGTCAAACTATGTGACTTTCGGTTCCGAACCGGGTCTAAACAAGAATTTATCGGGTTGAACATGTTTAGACATGTTCTTACACTTATTACTAAGTTATAACAATGATCAAACAGGTTGCACGCTTTCTAGATTGCTAATTATGCGTTTTATGCTTCTGTTGACTTTTTCGGATTAAGTTTGACCCGACAAACGATCTAGTTAGGATGGGAATCAGGGGAAACCCTTTTGAGGTTTTATAACCCACATAATTACCAACTTATAACTACTTTCACTTCGACTAATCACTGGACCATTAGTGATTAATCTTAAAGTCAACCGTTAATTACGACGGTTTGACTTTTAAGCTAAAACTAAGCTAAAACTTAATTAGAAAAGGTTAAGCATGCTCACATGTGTCTAATGGATGATTAGGAAGTCTTGGAATCAGCTTTGGAGTTCCAGAGATGATCAGAAGTGAGTGCAAGAATGTTTGTAACTTGGAGGCCTTATATAGTGTTTGTAAACACCACAAATTGTTGACAACTAGGTCTACAATTGACCACAATCATCCGACAAGTGTCCCTGGGGTCTAGGAACATTTTAGGGGTCGCCCATGAGTGAAAAATACCAACAAGATCGGTCAGAATCGTGCAAAACAGGCTGTAGCAGGTTTTTCTGCATCTGGGCGTCCCAGGCGGCCCGCCTCAGATCTTGTTAAATGCCACGCGGGCCGCGTGGGCCTTGAATCCAGGTTTTACATTTTCTATTTGTTGCATATTCGACTCTTGGCCCTTCCGAAAGGTCAACTAACCTTTATATTGCAATTTGAACCCTCTAATTTGATACATTAGGGCTTCAAGATATATACCCACTTTGTTTAGTCCTCGGTTAACTTTATTGTCACCCGAAAAGTCCAAACTTTCAACGTTGACGCTTTAACCCCTTGTACACGAATTTGATCATAACTTTCTCATACGATAACGAAACTTCATGAAATTTATATCGTGCATTCTAGTGAACATAATTAACATTTACAAAGCTTCGGGTTTGTCAAAGGTCCCTCAGAGGTATAACTTTAAACATGTTGACACATTTAACCCCTTTAGTTTGCAATCTCTCACTTTTTGCTTCGTATGATCCATGATTTATTCGTTTGATGTTATAAACATCATGTAGGGTTATTATGGAGTAGATTTATTCACTGTTGACATTTAGAACCCGTATAATCATATACTTTCCATGTTTGTCAACTTTAGTCCTTTTATAACATTCTTTCACACGTTCAAACTTTATGACACGTGTCAACACATTATAGGACGTGAATTTTCGAGGTGTTACATGAGTCATCAGAGATTAATATTGTAAAATCATTTCTTGATTGTTTGTTTTCTACAAGTGGTGAGCAGAGAAAATAACTGTGTCAAATTTTAAATTTGTGAAACTTATGTTTTGAGGTAGAGGATGTGCAAGATAGACTGGACTCTGATTCTGAGTAAAGAGCCAGATCATGGTCCTGATCCTATGAAAGCCAGATCACTTTCCTAGCATAAGTTGAGGAGGAGTCTGAAGGTGTATAGAGCCAAGTTCCGATCCTGATACTATCAATGTTGGTAAACTTAAGGAATCAAGAGATCTAATCAAGAGGATTAGAGTGAAGAAAGAACCAAGTTCAGATCAACATCTGAGGAGATTTAATGGGAGTCTGTTGGTTCTGAGTTGAAGATAAAGCCAGGTTGAGATTCTGGAAATGATAAAGAAAAAAGAAAAGATTTGAGGATACTTTACAATGTCAGATACTTCAAAAGAGAAGCCCAAAGACTGATAAAGACTGAAGATGTTGAAGACTCGATACTTAAGACTCGTCAACATTCGAGGGGGAGTCTGTTAGTGCATGCGCCTGCTGACTTCGTCTTGTATCGAGTCTTGTACTAAGATTGTTAGATCAGGGCACGTAGTTCGAGAATATTAGTAATTCCGCTTGAACAAGTTAATTCCGCTTGAAAGTGTTATATGTAATTCCGCTTGGAATCTAATTTCTTTAGGAACACCTTTCAAACGGAATTAGGAGTCTATAAATACCTGTTCAAGCGAAATCATTTGTATCTTTTCCGGTTTCAGTGTCGAACTGCTGCCGAAGTGTCGTCTCGCTGTAATTTGTTATCAAAATTAATCATACGACAGTTTAAAGTGTGTATCTTGCTGAATTGACCTCAGTACGACTGTTTTCGCCTTTCATACTGAGTATAAACTCTTCTGATCGACTCGTTCGGGTCAGAAAACGATCCTACAAAACCGCGGCGGAAACGTCGGGGAGTGTCGTAACAAAATCATTGTTTCACAACACATGGATAAAAGTTCGGTTTTATTGAATTAAGTTTATTACATTGAATTGAAACTAGAAACAAAACATGAACAATTTAACTTCCATTATTATTAAGTCACTAAGGCCTCGTCCATTCCTATGTGAGCATGCATCAATATCATCATCAATCATCACCAACTATGGTACCTGAAACATATGTGAAAATACGTCAGCATAAAAATGTCGGCGAGTACATAGGTTTTATGTGAGTGTCAGATTCATGGCTCGTTTACATTTTGAAATAATTTGAACAACTTTGTTAATTGATATTAGAAAACCAGGTTTTGTAAAATGTTTGTATTGTAAATTGAAATATCCAAGTCAAAACAGATTTGTTATAGTTCATAAAACCTCGATACCATGAATCTTAACCCCAAAACATTTGTTTATGTAGACCCAGATTGTAAATTGTTTTTGTAATAAAACTCGAATGGTTTATATTATTAGAAAAACCTTGTAATATAACTTTGTTTTGATAACACTTGCCCAAGTGATCTAGATAACGCAACGAAATATAATGTGTTAAAAGCACTTATATATAGGAAGTACCAGCGGCGTATCCACCATGCTTTTATCACATTACACCCACCCCGTTACCTAATCACTTCCCTAACCCAATGGTTCAAACATAGACCAAACAATTCCAAACGGTTCCAATAGTTCAAATAATTCACATAGATCAAACAGTTCCAAACGGTTCCAACAGTTCAAATAATTCACATAGATCAAACAGTTTCAAACGGTTCACAAGGATCAAACAGTTCCAAATGGTTCACATAAATCAAACAGTTCCAAACGGTTCAATCAGTTCAAATAATTCACATTATAATATAAACCATAGCATTTGTTTAAAAGACTCAAAATCATTTAGCACATATGAATCACCAAAAAACAGTTTAAAACGGTAAAAGAGGGGAACTATGTACTCACTTGAGGATGCTTAGAAGTCTTGAATAACAACCAAGCAACACTAGAGGGGTCACGAAAATCAAACGGCACCTAATATAGGTAACTATGTTAATAAACCGGACCTAAATCGGAAGATCGGATAGGATGAGGTTTTGTGAACCAAATGAGTATTGGAACTCATGTGATATGGTTTAACAAAGCCTACATACTAAATCAAAACCTATCCTAAGTGCTTACGACCCGTTACGACTCATTAAGGTAGCTTACGCTACTTTAACGCGTCGTTCGCATAAAACGCGTTCGGAACGCCTAACTAGTCATATGACAAGTATTATATGCCTAAACATGTTTAAATATGTTGCATAATCCGTTAAGTGACAAAAGTTTAAGTTATATATGCTTAAATACCAATTATGCATAAAAAAGACATTTTGGTCATTTTACCTAAGGCATATAAACAACCTATCATACAACTAATTAAACTAAGTGACCATAAAGTATAACCTCGGAAGGTTATTCCCTATACATCTATGGTCACTAAACATACCTGGTCGGATCCTAACGATTGACCAAACGGGTCGGGTTCGAAAGTCTAAGCGGTTGATTAGACCGCTTATCTTACGACCCTATATAAGCACTAAACCTAAAGTGACGAGTTAAACATGTTAAAATATGTTTAACGAAGTTTGAAAACAAGTTTAATATCAAAACAAAGGGTTTTGATACCCAAGAATAGTTTGGTTACAAAATACGCATAAATACACATTTTGACCGAAACTATGACTCGTCACTACACCTAATCAACGTGGTAATCAGTAGGTATAGTCTTAAGGGACTATAACCATCGTGATTACGCTCACGCTGCAAAGTTCAAACGAACTTTGTGTTGACCAAGGACTGGTCAAAGCAGAAAGTCAAACACTGTTTGACTTACAAAGGGTCCAAGCTAGGAAGATCTTGATTCAAGTTGCTTAGGTATGAAGTGCTAAACCCCAACTTAGAGCAATTGAATCAGATTTGTGAGTTGCAAGAATGAGAAAGCTTGGGTATTTATAGAAAACCCACAACCGTTAGGATCGTTCCTCGCAATTCGTGCTTCGATCTAGGCCATACATGTGGGCACATGGTATACTAAACAATGGGTCATCAAAAACCATCAAATGGTATACCAAATCAGTGGTTAAAAACCATCAAAACCAACCCAATGACCAGATTCAATGTTTCTGTGCTGAAGGTCTGTCGCGCCCCGCGTAATAATCAGACCAGGCTTACGCGCCCCGCCTAAGAAGTTTGGCAGAATGACATTTTTGTCCCCTGCAAGCCCAAAACTTGGTTTTCGATGCATTTTTGACACGTTTAAGCCCCGTTAACCCCATTTTAAGGCTCTAAAATGAAGTTAAAGTATAGGGAGCTTAAAATATGCTCAAAACATCTCGGATGTCGGTTCGTTTGGTCGTACGATTGCGTTATTCGGTTAATTACGACGGAAGTCGTAACGGATGCAAAAACAATCCAAATTGCGCGACGAATGGAATTTTAGCATGCCAATCACTAAAATAAAATATTTTAATGATTACATAACTTTTTGGATGTCCGGATATATTCAGAACGTAAGATATGCGCGAAAATGCAAACTTATGCACTTTTGACGCTTTTAGTCCCTATTGATCAAAAAGTTATTTTTGGGCACCAAACACCTCAAAGCCTATTTCTAAGCTATGTAAAGGATATTTAGTGCATATTTAACTTATAATCAAGTTCCATAATGTTCGTTACCATTCGATTCAGTATACTTTTGCAGTTTGACGTAAATAGTCCCTGCGATCGAATAAACTTGATTTCGACACACCAAACCCTCCAAAACTTATTTCTAAGTTATGTAAAGGTTATTTAAGGTATTTTAAGCCTATGTCACTGTTCCGGAGTGTTTTTTGCATTAAACTGATTACGTTTACGCATTAGTTCGCGTATAACCTTCCAGAAAGCGATTTAAAGCTCGAAATCAAACAAGAATTGATATGTGCAAATGATACACATATTTATACAAATCCCAAGTATGAAACACAATATTTCATCGATTTGGTATTTGTTTGATGGTCGAAGAGACACAGATGTCACAGTTTTTAAAAGAGTTGATATAGTTGTAAATTTGTTGGTTCTTATGAAGTTTCCTTGCACACGTGTTTTGAATTTAATTGCTGTATCGCGTGAGGTTTTGAAAAGTTCTAGGAATTAATAAGTTGCATCGTTTTAAGTAACTTTGTATTAGAAAATTTTGAAGTTTACAGATTCTTGTAAAAAAAGTTGATCCTTAGAAAAAGAAATTTGGTATATGAACTTAGTGTTTGCTGAAAAAGCATTTTTTAATAAAATGTTTTATTGCTTTTGAAAGAAGTTTTAGTAAATGTTGAATAATATTTGTAATATTTTATAGGCGTGTGGGAAAGAGTTGGTTTGATTCCCAATCGAAAATAGAAGATTTCTAGGTTAATGATACGAGGTGAGCTTGTTTCAATAATTACGTTGAATATGAAATTCCGTGGGCAATGGATTCATTAGACCGACTTAGTTGGTGAGTAGCATTTCGTGAAGTTTTGAAATTTGTGGAACAAGTGTCTACGGAAAAATTAAGAATTTCGTGTGTGTGAGCTATATGAAAGTAGATTGTAGGATAAGAAGTTCGTTTATATAGACAATGCATTTTGAAATAATTAGAGGTTTGACTCATGATAAGCGATTCAGATATAAACATGATCGTGTTTACATAATATAGTCTATTAAAAGAAAGTATCGGTAACGAACACCTAGGTAAGGGAATCACCCCTAATCCTTTGGCGAGGTCGTTCTAAGATGAGAAAAGAAGCGGAGTTAATCATCAAGGTAAGGAAATCACTCCTATCTTGATGATATATCTCCACTCGTTGTTGCAAAAGTGTAAATAAAATCACGTGAAATTATGCATGTTAATAATGTATAATCATATGAAAAGTAATAGCCTGATGTATGTGCAAAAGTGAAATCTAAAAAATGGTTCAAAATTGACAAGAGAGAGTTTCATCATAAAAGATCAAAAATAATAAAGCGTAAGTTCGATAAAAAGAAACTTTGATGGTTCTAAAACGGAACGTTGACTAACCAAAGTGGTTGAAAGGTCTTTTGAAATTGAAAAGCATGCTTTGGCCTAATAGGTGGTATACTCTCGCTGACAAATCGGTTAACGATATTCACCCTTCCGGTTACTACATGCCCCAATTCAATCGAAAATTCGAGACTTGGCGGGATTTATGAAAATCAAGGAGTGGGACTAGTCGACGAGATGCGGGTTTCACCCCTAACTTGACAACTTTGTACCTTAAATGTGGTTGGTGTTCGTCGGGTCAAAATCAAATTTCGACACGTTAACGAAGGTCCATTAGAATTTGAAATTGAAAATTTGAAATTTCCATCAAGGTGTGGGTCTCACCCTTAACTTAATGGTATAATTTCGTGCAAAAATAGAATTAAGCGGATTGGGAGTCATTTACCAAATTGTGAGTTTCACGCCTATTTTGGTAAACTCGTCTCGTTGTACAATATGAGTGTTGTCGGATTTAGAATAATCGAGTAAAATGCATGAGGAAAAGTGTATGTCAAAGGAATACACAAAGAAGTATAAACACATAAGAAAACATATCAAGAATGGTACATAAAGAATGAAATAATAAAACAAGTATTAACACATAGAGAAATATGTCAAGAATAACACATAAAGAATCGAACAATTAAAGAAGTATTAACAAATAATAAAACAAGTATTAATACATAAGAATAACATGTCAAATATTACACATAAGTGACATATATGTTTAAAATAGCATAAATAAGAAAAAAATAAAGTATCATGTAGTAGTTTCAAGCAAAACATAAGAATAAAGCTCTAAAACTGTAGACTAAGTAAAAGCATTCCTACTTTTTCTAATTCCCTATAGTTATGGCTCTGATACCAATCTATCACACCCCAACCGATGGCGGAAACATCGGGATGAGACGAAAACTAGATTGCAAGAGACTTCATAACACTATGTGACAATATAATTTAAATTCAAATTTTATTTCAATACTAATTGACATACAAGATTCAAATACAAAGAACAACATTGTTTCAAAACATAACATAACAAGATAGATTAATCTAAGTGTGTTTCTATGTCCACTTAATCTTGTTTCTTCACTTAGCATCAACTTGTCTATCGAACCTGCAACATGTATTAAAATATAAAACAAAAAAGTTGGCGAGTATACAAGTTTGATACATAGCATAAAAATAGTTTAAAATAGTCTAACGGCACATATCCAATATGAATCACAATATGCAAGTTACTAGTACGTTGAAACGGTGTCAAGTATATGTTCAAACCCAAGTTTCCAATGCGTTAAAATAGCCTATCCCAATAGTTTAGCGGGAGGTAAAATAGTTTAACTTAACAATACCCCAAGTCTCGTGGGCGGTGCATTACCCCTATAGCGCTATAATAGTTAAGGTGGGCTTGTGCGAAGTTAATGAGCATATAGACACGAAAAGTTTACATTAACATACTAGATTAACAAGCAACATATAGTTTCATGTTCAAATATGGATAGAGAGTGATTCAAATAGTTTCAAGTGTATTTAAATATAGAATACATGTTTCATCCCAAAGTGTTTAAAGAGTAAAATGGGATCGAGTATACTCACAAAATTGCATATGCTTTCCGATTTATCCAAACGTGATGAGATTGTTGAGACTAGAAAGTTAAATGTGTTTGATTTGGAGTTTAAGAAGGTTGAGCCGGGAGCCGAGGTCACCCTATAACGGGAAACAAAGGCGGGTTAGTTTAGGGCTTAAAAGACTTGAAGTAATAACATAAACGTAAAGGTTCATTAAGTTATATAGTCATGCATTCCCCAAGAGGGGTCATAGAGTTTGCCAAGCAATGAGGAGGATGATATGCATCTATTTAAACCTCGATATAAGTTCACCGAAACACAACCTGAAGGTGGGTTGGTCATGAGTATGAGTGTTCACCAAAGCACAAGTCATTACAACTTGGTTGGTCATGAACAAGGTTAAGATTATTGTGTTTAAGGTGTGTTTTAGTTGAGAACTCATCTAGTGAGCTTAAGGTCTCCACAAACAGAACGTTTGGGAGTATATAAACCAATTAACTTATTGATTTAAATTAGTAAATTCCCCCATTAGTTAGGGTTTTGGTTGTACATAAGTTAGACACAACAAGAACAGAAGAAAACTTGAAGGAAACATGGCGAACTTGAAGAAAACTTAAAGGACATTTTGAAATCTTTTAAAAACAGAAAAATGACCAGCTTTGGACCTCAAAATCAGATCATTCCCAGATGTTTAACATCATATAATAGTAGGGCATTGATCCTTAGTGGAGTCCAAGTGGTTAAGAACAAGAAAAACAAGAAGAAAGTGAAGAAGAAAGGTGAGTTTTGCTCACTTTTGGACTTGAATGATTCTGTCCAAATCTTCAATTCTGAGCAGATTCTTGGTGTTTTTGGAGAGATTAGATGATGAACAAAGTGTTAGAAGAAGTGTAGGACTTGTATTTATAGTGCTAGGTGGTTGGGAGGGTGTTTAATGGTAGTTAGAAAGCTAATGGTGGAGAATGGAGGTGGGGGTTGGAGTAATAATACCAAAGTTCAAGATTATAATTTTAGGGTGAAGTTTGGAGCCTAAGACCGTGGGGTATGGGGCGGGGGTTTGGGCGTGGGTTGGGGGAGAATGTAACAACTCTCATCAAAAGTCATATTTATTATTTTAATTGTCCAATAGGAAACCCTAATTGAGACACCCAAATGATTCTGCACAAACCCTAAAATTTTCAGAACAATCGGAATCAGGATCAGGGCCCCTAAAACTCAGGGGGGGTAAACCCTAGTTACGATTATCTTAAAATTTCGTTGTCAAAATTTCAAATTCGAATTCTGTCAAGTCAGCAATGCTAGTCCCAGACGTGGCCACCCTAGGGTGAAAACGTGTCCCTTGCGCACCGCAAGGGTTTATTCTTACGGTGCGCAAGCCTGGCCAATTTTTGACTATAAATAGCAGACATTGGCAATCGAAGTTTGGCGCTTGAACGACGAAGAAATTCGTTTCGTAGACTGAGATAAGCTCTGTTTACCACAATTAACACACACAGATCACTAATCGACGCCGCAATCAGGGTAATAACTCGATCGCTATTACGATTCATTGTCCGATCGATCAATATATCCAATGGATGTTTAAGTGCCGCCCACATTAGGGTTATCCTTTGTCATTCGTCGTGATTCCGACAGGATGTTTGAATACCACCTGAACTCGGGGAATACTCTGTCATTCGTTGTGAATCCGATGGATGTTTAAGTGATTGCACTTTGTCATTCGTTGTGAGGGTTTGATCTCGTGAGTTATCGTAAATGTTGTATTGATTACTAACCCAGAATTGTGTGCCTATTATTAAATTTAGGTTAAAAAGGCTAATCAGTAGGCTAGGCTCTGCTCAAATTAAATCTGCAATGTGAGTCATTCTCTTTTTATCAAATTACTTTTGAAATCATGTTTATTGTCAAAGGTTATAATTACAGGGATTAAGTCTTTGTAATCACCATATTACAGCCGGTATGTGGGGTTTTGTATACATTACTTGATAATCTTCACCATTGGACAATGAGTTAGCCAATGGGTGATATGACCATAGTCACAGAAACGAGTCGAGTGACAAATACCGAGGGTAGTTGGTTGATATCTGAAACATTGTAATTGCTCTTAATACTGTAAATTATAACAAACAAGTCGTTTTCATAAATAGAATGATTCACTCAGTATTTCCCGCTGAAAAAACCTTTTTCAAACATGTTTCAGGTAATCTGTTGTGATCCAGGAAAAGTGCCGAGAAGCACTACAAGCTTAAGGAAGTGGCTCAGTATAAAATAAAGAAACATGTTTTGTAAAATAAAAGATTTCTTCGTGAAATCTCAAGATTGTAAATTACCGGGTTTTATCCCGAGTTGTGAAATAAAATAATCGGGAAATATTTCAGTTTTAAAAAGATCCTGATGAAAACTTCCGCTGTTAATTAAATACCACGAGATTTCTGTCCCGCGGCTCCTGAAATGGGTCAAACCGGTTCGGGGGCCGTGACAGAAAAAAGGTGGTATCAGAGCCACTGATTAAAGCCAATTAAGTATTTAGAAAATACTTAATTTTTATTAATTACTATTTTGTGATTATGTGTTTTATTATCTGATTAATTGTGTACAGTATGGGCAGATCTTTATATGCTAGCCATTGTAGCAATAAATACAAATATTTAAAATAATATGACTTAAAATTTTAGCACCCCGGATTATCTACAGTCTAGAAACTTTACCCAGTAAATAAATAAGTAAACCTTAGTATGTTTTAATTTTCAGTTGTTTTGGTAGTTACCCAATATGAAATAATATTTAAAAGTTTTTCTATGAAATTTTGTTATAAAATTTTGACTTAATAAATTTTGATTGTTTTGCATATTTAAACAGCATGAGTGACTTGTCTGACGCCCTTCAGAATTTAAATCTTTATCCAGTAAGAATAGAGGTTTCCAGAGATTTCAATAGGTATATACCAGAAATAGAAGAACCTATAGAATTCAACGCTTCACCTCTCGAGAAACCCAAGCCTAAGAAAATGGAAATTGGGGAAAGCTCTAGACAAATTGAGAGGTTACCATCTCAGGAAGAGCTAGATTTTATAATGGCAAGCTATAATACTATTAAGCCTGTTAATAAAAATGTTTTTATTCACTCTCTTGAAACACAACTATCAATGAACTTAGAACCAGCTATTCCAAACCCTTCAATCCACTCACAAATAAACGAATGGTTGACTAATGAAATACAGTTACAAAACCATCCCTATAAGCTTTTTCCTCAGTTCAATCCAGAACCTTTATCAAATCCACCAATGAGTAACGAGAAAATAGCTGAACTCCGCCATTTTGACAAAGAACTAATGGATGCTGGGAATAGGATCCAAGAGATTTTGGGACAGATCTCCTGGAATTGCGATAAGAGGGAACGCCGTTACTAGACAATCAACTGACAAAAGATAGGGGGTTTATGGAACTGTAGTGGTGTAATAGTAATAAGTAAAATCAGTCTGTAAAATAACTACAAATAAAACTTTGTAAGATAATGGTGTGTATTGATGCATACTCTTAAATATAAATGGAAATTGAGAATTCGATAGTTTTGGCTATATTGGTGTTACGAACTCTGTATAATTGTTTTGTTTAATTGTTATTCATTTAATACTAATAAATTATATATATTAATTATCAGATGGAAAACGCTAATAATGAACCAGTTAACGAAGTTAATCAATCTGAGCAACAACCGGGGGATCAATATATGACTAGGCAGGATATAGAAAATATCGTTGCTCAAGGGATAGCTAACGCTATTCCAGAAATAGTTGCTCAAGGGATAGCCAACGCTATTCCATCAATCGTTGCTGCTGTTAAAAATCCAATAGAACCACAACAAATCGTTCCTAGCAAACGTATTTCTGAAGATAACTTCAGTAATAGTATAAACGGAGGCAGTAATCATGTTAATCATGATAATGAACCACGGCAAGCTCCGCTCCCTAAGAAAATGAAAGCTGCAACGCCTGGTTGCACTTACAAAGAATTTCTTGCTTGTAAACCCACTGAGTTTGCAGGCAATGAAGGAGCGACTGCGGCACTGCGTTGGTTAGAGAAAACCGAGGCGGTAATTGCCATAAGTAAATGTGTTCAGGATGATCAGGTCATGTACGCGCCAAATCTTTTTTAAAAAGGGGCGCTAGAATGGTGGAATACGGTGTTACATGCTAAAGGAAGAAATAGGGCTTATGCCATGAAATGGGAAGAATTTAAGAGTCTTGTAGAAAGAAAATTCTGTCCCGAATATGAAAAAGATCAAATGGCAAATAAGTTTTTAAACCATAGAATGATGGGTGTAGATTGTCGCAATTATACTTCGACATTCTTTGAATATGCTAGAGTGGTACCAACACTGGCTTCGCCAGAACCGGTACTCATTTCTCGCTATATTTGGGGACTGATTAGTGAAATCCGTAACATCGTTAAAGCTGCGAGACCTCGTACGATTGACAATGCTGTGGAATTAGCCAATACCCTAACTGACGAACTAGTACGCACGCAAGATGAAAATAGGAAGAAGGAATTGGCTCAGAAAATTACCCAAGGATTTCGTACGGGTAATAATAGCAACTTCAAGAGAAGAGGAACGGGAAAATCCTCAACTCTGCCATTCTGCAAGAATTGCAAAAGAAAACATTATGGAAGATGTAATGTAACCTGCAATTTTTGCAAAATGGTAGGACATCGTGAAGAAGACTGCAGAAAGAAAACAACGATCTGCTATAACTGTGGAGAAAAGGGACATTTTAGACCAGAATGTCCTAAATTAATCAAACCAGCAGACAACAAAGCCAAGACAACCGATGGAGCTACTAAGAAGAATGTCTGAGCCTTTCAGTTAACTACTCAGGAAGCCGAGATGATTCCAGATGTGATAGCTGGTACGTTCCTAGTTCACAACATTTACGCCAAAGTATTATTTGACTCTGGTGCAAACCAAAGTTTTATCAATACTTCATTCTGCCAAGCTCTTAATATACCCTTAACCAATATTAGGCAGATTTTTACAGTCGAAACGGCTGATGGGAATTCAGTTAAAATAGATAAGGTTTTGCAAAATATAGAAATAGGACTTTCAGGTCATAAATTCTTTGCAAATCTATTACCTATGAAATTAGCCGAATTTGATATTGTGTTAGGAATGGATTGGTTAGTAGCCAACCATGCTCGAATTCTCTGTGATAAGAACTCTATAGAAATTCAGGCACCCACTGGAGAAGTAATTGTGATTACAGGAGATAAACCACGTAAGCCTATGAAGTTCATATCAGTAATGAAAGTTGCTAATTATGAACGAAAACAAGGAATAGTATATATGATTTCGGTAATCATTAGCACTAAGGGTAAAGAACTTAAGGAAATTCCTGTAGTCTCAGAATACCCAGAGGTATTCCCAGAAGAATTACCAGGATTACCACCAGATAGGGAGGTAGAGTTTAGGATTCATCTAATTCCAGGAACTATACCGATAGCTAAGACACCTTATCGGTTAGCACCCACAGAAATGTTAGAACTTAAAAAGCAATTAGATGAATTACTAAGCAAATGTTTCATACAACCTAGCTCATCCCCTTGGGGAGCACCAGTATTGTTTGTTAAGAAAAATGATGGTTCAATGAGAATGTGTATCGATTATAGAGAATTAAATAAGGTTACTATTAAGAATCGATACCCATTACCTAGGATTGATGATCTTTTCGATCAACTTCAAGGAGCTAGATATTTTTCTAAGATTGATCTACGTTCCGGATATCATCAATTGAAGGTACAAGAAGAAGACATACCTAAAACTGCTTTCAGAACTAGGTATGGTCATTACGAGTTTACAGTCATGCCCTTCGGGTTAACGAATGCACCTGCCGCATTCATGGATATGATGAATAGGATCTGTAAACCGTATTTGGATAAATTTGTAATTGTCTTCATAGATGATATACTTATTTATTCAAAAAGTCAGGACGAACATTGTCAGCACTTGCATGCACTCTTAACTTTGTTAAGAAAGGAAAAGCTGTACGCCAAATTCTCGAAGTGTGAATTTTGGTTGCAAGAAGTGCAATTTTTAGGCCACATGGTGAATCCCGAAGGTATTCATGTAGATCCTGCTAAGATAGAGGCGATTACTAAGTGGAAGGTTCCACAAACTGCAATGGAAATTAGAAGTTTTATAGGTTTAGCTGGCTACTATAGACGGTTTATTAAGGATTTTTCCAAGATAGCCGTACCATTAACTAAGCTAACCTGTAAAGCAGTTAAGTTTGATTGGGGACCTAAACAAGAAGAAGCTTTTAGGATCTTGAAACAGAAACTAACCAATGCTTCAATCTTAGCCTTACCAGAAGGAACAGAAGATTTTGAAGTATATTGTGATGCTTCAAAACTAGGATTTAGATGTGTGCTAATGCAACGCAAAAAGGTAATTGCGTATGCTTCAAGACAATTGAAAAGGCACGAAGAAAATTATACGACTCATGACTTAGAATTAGGAGCCGTAATTTTTGCCCTTAAGATTTGGAGACATTATCTATACGGAAGTAAATTTACTGTCTATACTGACCACAAAAGTCTAAGATATATATTTGGGCAAAAAGAGTTAAACATGAGGCAAAGAAGGTGGATGGAAATTTTAAGTGATTACGACTGTGATATTCAGTATCATGAAGGAAAGGCAAATGTAGTTGCAGATGCCTTAAGTCGTAAGTATCATGAGAACCAAAGACGAGTTCGTGCTCTCAGATTAAATCTACAATTAGATTTAATGGAACAACTGAGGCAATTTCAAGAAACAACAATAGAGGATGTTGCGGAAGGAATGAAAGGACGACTAAAAGAATTAGAACAAGGAGATGATGGAATTTGGAGATTCCATAAGAAAAGGATTTGGGTACCAAAGAAGAGAGAATTAAGGAATAAAATTTTAGAAGAAGCTCATAAATCTAGGTATACCATACACCCTGGAAACAATAAAATGTACCAAGATTTAAGAAATAGCTTTTGGTGGATAGGAATGAAAAAGGATATAGCTAGATATGTTTCTAAGTGTCTTACTTGTTCGCAAGTTAAGGCAGAACATCAGAAACCTTCAGGTCTACTACAACAATTAGAAATGCCTGTATGGAAATGAGAACTTATAACAATGGATTTTGTTACTAAGTTACCCAAAACCAGAAAAGGTAATGATGCGATTTGGGTAATTGTGGATCGATTAACCAAATCTGCTCACTTTCTGCCTATGAAAGAAACCTTTAGCATGGAAAGATTGGCAAAGTTGTATGTAGACGAAGTCGTATCTCTACATGGAGTTCCACTCTCCATTGTATCAGATAGGGATAGTCGTTTCACTTCTCATTTCTGGAAAAGTTTCCAGCAAGCAATAGGAACTCGACTAAATCTAAGTACTGCATATCATCCACAAACAGACGGGCAAAGTGAAAGGACAATCCAAACTCTAGAAGACATGCTCCGAGCATGTGTAATAGATTTTGGTGGAAACTGGGATGATCATTTACCTTTAATTGAATTCTCCTATAATAATAGTTATCATTCAAGTATCGATACTGCCCCATTCGAAGCACTGTATGGAAGAAAGTGCAGAACTCCAGTTTGTTGGGCAGAAATAGGAGAAAGTCAATTGTCAGGTCCTGAAATAGTGCAAGAGACGACTGACAAAATTTCACAAATCAAGGAAAGGCTGAAGACGGCTCGAGATCGCCAGAAAAGTTATGCAGACAATAGATGCAAGCCGTTAGAATTCCAAGTTGGAGACAGAGTACTGTTGAAAGTTTCCCCTTGGAAAGGAGTTGTTAGATTCGATAAGAAAGGAAAGCTAAGTCCAAGGTACGTAGGACCATTTCCAGTGATCCAACGTATAGGACCAGTTGCTTATCGTTTACAACTACCAGAAGAGTTAGCTGGAGTACATGATGTACTTCATGTATCCAATCTCAAGAAATGTTTATCAGACGAATCTTTGGTAGTACCTCTCCAAGATATAGAGGTAAACGAAAAATTAAAATTTGTAGAGAAACCTCTTCAGATAGAAGACAGAAAAGTGAAGTTTCTCAAGCACAAACGAGTAGTGCTAGTTAAAGTCAAGTGGGATTCGAAACGAGGACCCGAATACACTTGGGAACTGGAATCAGAAATGAAGCGAAAGTATCCTCAATTGTTCCAGTAAATCTCGAGGACGAGATTTTTATTAAGGTAGGGAGAATGTAACAACTCTCATCAAAATTCATATTTATTATTTTAATTGTCCAATAGGAAACCCTAATTGAGACACCCAAATGATTCTGCACAAACCCTAAAATTTTCAGAACAATCAGAATCAGGATCCGGGCCCCTAAAACTCAGGGGGGGTAAACCCTAGTTACGATTATCTTAAAATTTCGTTGTCAAAATTTCAAATTCGAATTCTGTCAAGTCAGCAATGCTAGTCCCAGACGTGGCCACCCTAGGGTGAAAACGTGTCCCTTGCACACCGCAAGGGTTTATTCTTACGGTGCGCAAGCCTGGCCAATTTTTGACTATAAATAGCAGACATTGGCAATCGAAGTTTGGCGCTTGAACGACGAAGAAATTCGTTTCGTAGACTGAGATAAGCTCTGTTTACCACAATTAACACACACAGGTCACTAATCGACGCCGCAATCAGGGTAATAACTCGATCGCTATTACGATTCATTGTCCGATCGATCAATATATCCAATGGATGTTTAAGTGCCGCCCACATTAGGGTTATCCTTTGTCATTCGTCGTGATTCCGACAGGATGTTTGAATACCACCTGAACTCGGGGAATACTCTGTCATTCGTTGTGAATCCGATGGATGTTTAAGTGATTGCACTTTGTCATTCGTTGTGAGGGTTTGATCTCGTGAGTTATCGTAAATGCTGTATTGATTACTAACCCAGAATTGTGTGCCTATTATTAAATTTAGGTTAAAAAGGCTAATCAGTAGGCTAGGCTCTGCTCAAATTAAATCTGCAATGTGAGTCATTCTCTTTTTATCAAATTACTTTTGAAATCATGTTTATTGTCAAAGGTTATAATTAAAGGGATTAAGTCTTTGTAATCACCATATTACAGCCGGTATGTGGGGTTTTGTATACATTACTTGATAATCTTCACCATTGGACAACGAGTTAGCCAATGGGTGATATGACCATAGTCACAGAGACGAGTCGAGTGACAAATACCGAGGGTAGTTGGTTGATATCTGAAACATTGTAATTGCTCTTAATACTGTAAATTATAACAAACAAGTCGTTTTCATAAATAGAATGATTCACTCAGTATTTCCCGCTGACAAAACATTTTTCAAACATGTTTCAGGTAATCTGTTGTGATCCAGGAAAAGTGCCGAGAAGCACTACAAGCTTAAGGAAGTGGCTCAGTATAAAATAAAGAAACATGTTTTGTAAAATAAAAGATTTCTTCGTGAAATCTCAAGATTGTAAATTACCGGGTTTTATCCCGAGTTGTGAAATAAAATAATCGGGAAATATTTCAGTTTTAAAAAGATCCTGATGAAAACTTCCGTTGTTAATTAAATACCACGGGATTTCTGTCCCGCGGCTCCTGAAACGGGTCAAACCGGGTCGGGGGCCGTGACAGAAAACGCCCAAGCCACCACCCCGGGTGGGCTAATTGGGTTTGGGCGTGGCCCCATTGGCGTGGGTTTGAAGCCGGGCGTGGGGCGGACTAGTAAGTGACATGGCATGCTCTCAATGGCCAAACCAAATTCATGCCCCCCAACTCAAGCCCCCAACCCAAGCCCCACCATACCCCATGGGCGTGGGTTTTGGTGGTGGGGGGGGGGGGGGGGGGGGCTCCCATTCCACGTGTCAACAAATGCCCCAACCCAAGCCCCCCATACCCCACGGTCCATATTAGAATTCGTGGATTTAGGGGGGAGTTTGGATTTTTGTCACAAAAGTTCACTCGAGTTTGATAAATATGCAATCAGGGCTCAAAGTCAGGTTTTTGGATGTTCTTTATTTTTAAGTTCTTTTCGTGTAGTTTTAAGCGTGTAACAAGTATGAAAGTATCATATACATAAAATTGATGTCAAGTATGTACGGGTATGCGTATTCATGTATTAACAAGTATCGAGAATGCCGGTTGTACACAAAGTTGTCGGTTAAACCACAAAATGCAAGTTTGAGCATGTTTTGACTAATAAATCATGTTTGCAAGTATCCATAGCATATCAAAAGTATTTACAAATATAAATTAGTGTAAATTAAGTATTGGAATCGTTAATTGTCGGTATTCGACATGTATTGCGCGTAAACGCGTTTAAATCGGTTGTTTACGTGCATTGCGACATAGTTTTGAATTAGGGTTTCCAATATACGTTTTCGAGTATGATAAGTATAAATTGAACATATAAATCACACGTTTACAAGTTTGTCGTATTTTGCACGAAATAAGAATAAGGTGTCACGTGTTTAATATTTTTGAATGTATGAAGTGTATAAAGCATAAACGTAATGAAAATATGAATTTCTTTGTGATTCAAGTTTCGGATTTTACAACGATTTCGATTTCGAATGGGACAAGTTTATAGAAATAGATTTTCAAGAATCGTTTTCTAAATTAGGAAAGTTATGAAAAAGCGAAGCGTTACAGACTCAGTACTAAAAATCGTTGTATCCTTAGACGACCACGGTATCTTACCATCACTATATTATGCCAACGATAGGTACACTTGCCCAACATGAAGTGTAGTGTGTCGTGTTTTTATAAATATGAAAACTTGAACCAGTGTATAAAGCCTAAATTTTGGTACACAACACGACACGTCTTGAATACATAAAAACATGCGAGCGTACCATGGTTTTATAAAGTAAAGCAATTAAGTACGTATTTTCAGCTCAAAACAATTAAAATGATACCAATGCAATCTTGAGAGAGGCGCAAAAGCTCTTCCCCTTTGCTTAAGGGGCCTTCTACCACTTCAGATGATGCGGACACAGTTCTCTCATCACCAAAGAAATAATGAAAGGTAAGCCTCGAGTTGGCATAGTTCTCTCATCATGAAAGAAATAATGAAAGGTAAGCCACGAGTCAACTCGTGCTCGTTGTTGCCTGCATTGCTTTCTAGAGTATAGATCTAGCAACACATTCTACGCACAAGTCATTAGTATTGGATGTATTAAAATAATAAATGAGTATTGTAATTTAATTTATAAGTTAATTGTTATTTATCCTAATTTATAAGTTAATTGTTAATTTTTCATGACCTTGAGGTCTAGTAGTATATTGCTTTCCTGAAAAGGGATGTGGATTTAAATTTATGCAAGTGGAATGTTATGTGATATTTAGGTTTAAAAAATGTTAATTCAAAAAGAAGTTAGTCGTTATTTAATATTTAAAAAAAAAAGACGATTTCATTTATTTTATATTGTTCTCATTTTTGTTCTTTTTTCTTTTTCAATGTAAACATATAAATATTATATTGTTCTCATTTTTGTTCTTTTTTCTTTTTCAATGTAAACATATAAATATTTTTTCTAACTAGTAGAAATACCTGCCACAACGTGGCTGGGTTAATATTGGTATATAGCAGAAACCAAGTATATATTACATAAGGTGTGCCACAAACTTAAACATTAGAATACAAGCAATGTTGAAATACAGGCTCAAATAATAGCCAGCAAGTGTTCAGTAAAAAGGCTACAAACCTTCAATATGAAACGAACAACTCAACGCTAACAAAGAAACACCTATTAAAAGAAGAATCTTTGTTATTATGTGATGCTCAAACACAACAAATACTGACCAACAACTGGTGGCATGTAAATTAACTTTATTAATAAATGTGTCTAACCATAACCAGCTTAGAGGAACAAAATCCAAAACATTTATCATAAAATGACTTCATATAACCAGAAAGCCCTATAATCCGTTAAAACATACCTGCAAACACGAACGGCAGAGAAATCCTTCACGAAGGCGTTATGTCCAAAGCATAAAACTGAAACAAAATAAAAATATCAAACAAACCTGAAAAGACATGGCATTAGCCTAGTTGCATTTTGGGGGTGAGATAAGGCTTAAGGACCATGAGGTCCTGGGTTCGATTCCCACAAGGGGGTTTTTTTCCATATCTATTGGGCTTTCTCCTGAATTGGTGTATGCCATCATGCACACCCCCAACCGAAGTTAAATTTACAGGTTACAAACCTTCTGCTACTCTTTCAAGAATGACTTGAAAACTCAGGTTGCATGATAACAAACCGTCTTAAGTTTGAGTGTACAACTATATGACTCAAAGGTACCTTAACCGAATACACCCTAAATTGTGTTTGATGCGTCATTTAACTATTTTATTGTGCATTACGGTTATAATGAACCGTCTGAGTAAGATAGTCATCCGTGAATTTTTAGACACTTGATTTTCTATATTTTTAGTAAAAAGACATCTTAGGATGGCGCAATATACACGACACTCCATACAACACCTAATGAAATGCATAAATTGCTTAGGGTGTCCGGGGCGCCTGCGGGGAGGGGTGCGGTGAGTGTACTCCCCGATCGGGAACACCGCCGCCGACCCCTCGGTGACCCAAATCGGTGAGTGGGGAGCGGGTTGTGTTCACCGATGAGATTTTTATTTTTTTGACCATTTTTTTTAATTAAAACGGCTATATAGCCGTTATATATAAAATTTTTTTTCTCCTAAACCCTATAAATACTAACCCACTTCAATCTTTTTATTTTTCAAACCCAAAACAACTCCCTCTACATTACTCTCCTAAACCCTTCAACTCATCTAATTTTTTACCCAATCTTTAAAAAAAATGGATTCCGAGTTCCCGTTTTTTTCTCTCCTGCCCGACTTTCCCGACGATGCAGATTCATCGTCAAGTGATAGTAGTTTAATTTTCTTCCAAAATCTCATCCAACAAGCGGAGCTACTAGACACGGCATCGTCTAGTAAAAAAAAGTTGTCCGTCGAGATCGTGTGGGATGCCACGAAACACTCATGGCCGATTATTTTGTCGATAATCCAAAATTTAATGCCGATATTTTTCGTCAGAGGTTTCGTATGTCCAAGTCTTTGTTCCTAAAAATTGTTAGTGACGTGGAAGCGAATAACGAGTGGTTTCAAGAGGGCTTGGACGGGAGTAGAGGTGCACAAAATAACCGGTTAATTAACCGTAACCGGTTATTAACCGAAACCGTAACCGGTTAATAACCGATTTAGGAATAACCGGTTCAATAGGTTATTTAACCGTAGGTTAGTAACCGGTTATAAGTATTTAGTATAGTAACCGGTTATTAACCGGTTTTTTTTAACCGGTTTTTTAACCGATAGACCGGTTAACCGAAAAAATAACCGGAAAATTCAAAAAAAAGGCAAAAAAAACCGGTTAATAACCGAAATAACCGGTTAATTAACCGAACCGGTTAAAGTAATTAACCGGAACAGTTAAAAAAATAACCGGTTAAAGCATTAACCGGTTAAATTCAAAAAGTCAAATTAACCGGTATAACCGGTTAACCGAACCGGTTATTAAAATTAACCGGTTTGTGCACCTCTAGACGGGAGAATGAAGAAAAGTTTCACACCGTTGCAAAAGGTTACTTCTGCGATTAAACAACTTGCAACCGGTAACCCAACAGACGAAAACGACGAGTATTTAAATATGGCTGAAAGGACCTCTCGTGAGTGCCTTGATTATTTCTGCGAGATGGTCTGTAGAATATATGCTGGTGAATTCTTACGTAGACCAACGAGCCACGACGTTGCGCTATTGTATCAGGCTCATGAGGAGAGACATCACCTACCTGGTATGTTGGGTAGTCTGGATTGTACACACTTCGTCTGGAGAATGTGTCCCACAGAATTCCGTGGACAATATATGAGAGGTGATCATCAATACCCGACAGTTATGTTAGAGGCGGTGGCGTCTCAAGATTTGTGGGTTTGGCATGCTTTTTGTGGCCCGGCGGGTACACAAAACGACATCAACGTGCTCCAACAATCTCCGTTATTTCTTACTCAACGAAACGGAACGGCGCCAAATTGTCCATTTCAGGTGAACGATAACTTATACAAACGCGGGTATTATCTTACTGATGGGATCTATCCTAGCTGGTCCGTGTTTGTGAAGTCTTTTCCATATCCTCACATCCCGAATGAAAAAAAGTTCAAGAGGCAACACGAGGCCGCAAGAAAAGATGTGAAACGGGTGTTTGGTGTGTTAAAGGCGAAGTGGGGAATACTAAATCGTCCAATGCGTTCCAAAACGGTGAAAAAGATAAGGTCCATCGTGTATATATACGTGCATTATTTTACATAACATGATTATAAAAGACGACGGAAGGGCGATAGCACCGGTACACATTCGAGATCCTCCAGTCGAACCCGTCTTCGATGATACTGCTTTTAGCGAGCTCATTGACGAAGAAACGCATTGGAGACTAAAACACGATCTCGTTGAGCATCTCGGACGTTTAGATCTACCTCACCTTGAAGCGAATTCCGACGACGAGTAGTTTGTTTTTTTTATTTTTCTAGTTTGAATGTAATTTTTATTTGTAATTTAATGAAATGTCTTTTCTTAAATTTTATTTAATTTTTATTAATATTTGTTTAATTTATAATACATGCATAATTACAACAAATAAAAAAACAAAAAAAAAAAGCAAGTCCCCCAAGAGAGGAGTGCCGCCATCAAATTGAGGGTGTGGGGGGAGTTAAGTGGGGAGTTGACGTGGCGCGTGCTGATTGGCTGTGGGTAAGAGAGGTCACTCCACACTTAGAGGAGTGCCCCTTACACCCTTAGAAACCACTCAACTTGTTAATACACGGAAGCAAATGCATTATCCCAAAAATCCATTTGAAAGATAATTATGAACTCCCTGATCATGTACCCCAACCATCATAAAACGAATGCATAGAACCAGATAAACAATCGTATAAAACACATACGACCACTATTCTCAATTGGAAGATATGCATCCTTTTGTTCTTATTAAAAAAATATTATTTCAAAATCATTAGAAATTTAGTTAATATTATAAAGATATTCATTAATTAGGCATTAAAGCGAGGTCCAGGGGTTGACGGTTGGCATTCTTTATTAAACAGTCCACATATTTCAGCATACAGTTTCCATCTTAGTCCCAATGCAAGAACATCCATTTCCTTCAGATCATGAACAATAAGCAAAGACAAAAAAAAAAAACAAACAAAAAACAAAAAAAAATGAAGGCTAATATGTCCGAAAGTATATTGCCATTTTTTACACCTATTGAAAACTATAATAAGTAATATTATTATGAATGTAAGTCGCAGTCAACAAAATCTGGCCCGTTGTCCTGCCCTTACAATTTGACACAACAAAATCCAAGCTTCAATCTGATCTATTAACAGTAAAACACAACCTGGAAGGCGGACCCAAAAAATATTTTCAAGAGGTGCGAACAAAGAGTTTAACCAAATTTTCAAGGGGTGCGATGCCATATAAAATACACTATTTTTTTTTTCAAGGGGTGCGCCCGCCCACCCAGGGCTCTACCTAGGTCCGCCCTTACAAAGTGTTGTAATCAGCAAAACCATGTTAATATTTTACGAAAACTGTATCAGAAACACAATCTAGCATCATGGCAAGAAACAGGAGGTTTAAGTGGACTATGCTTACCCAACTAGTATTTAAATGCCGTTTCTCTAAGTATGGGAGGGATTCTTCTCCATCTTAAAGGTCCCATAACAAAATGTGTGCTCTATATACCAGATTAGATGGTACTGGATGGTGAGGATATTAATCATTGGATTACGTTCTTGTCCCGAAAAGGAATTGAGAAACTCACTCTTTGAATCTTCGTCGAATTCAATTTAAGTTGCATGCCCATCTTTTTTCTTGTCTAGGCTAAACCACGATTTATGCGTGAGGTGGCAGATCAATCCTAAAATCAAACAAAGCTAATTGAGATCCAACATTAACTTATCAAAGTTAACACGTCATTCAAGTAACAACTAACAACCACCCAATTAACTATATACCAACAGAAGGAGAGTCTGTGTTTTTGTGTGCGAGAGAGATAACATAAGGAATTTGACAACGACGAAACTAAAGTATGTAAAACCATGTCATCATTGATATTTTATTTGTTGCATTCCTGGTAGTTAATAATTCTAACATGCAAAAGAAATAAATATGCCTTTTGATGAGCATTATGTCGTTTTCCTTCCTTCCACCGCCTGGCCATCTTTCATGGTCCAAAATCTTCCCTTCCCAGAAACAAATTACTTTCATACAAGAGACTCATAAAAAAAATCAAAACAAAAAATTTAATGAAAACAACAAACCTAACCATATAACATAACCCAGCAGACTACTAAATTCTAGACTAAAAACTTTAATGAAAACAAAGCTAGATTATTAACACCATAGTTAGGCCGGAAGCGCACTCAAGGCACCTAGGGCCTAGGCGAAAGGCGCAAAAAAAGCGTGGGCTTGAGAAAATAAATGCGCATTTAAATAAAAAATAAAAATAAAATATATTATGTAACTAAAAAATAAAAAATAAAATATTTTATGTAAAATATATAAGTTCCCCTGTGTTTTGAGGGTTCAACATCATTTGAGAAGCCATTTTCTATATTATGTGACAACAAAATTCAGAATTAAACAAAAAACTAGAACTCAGAGAACAAATTTAGAATTAGTTAATTAAAAATAAATACGGCCAAATGCAGAATTAAACCAGAGAACAAAAAATATTGTTAATATACTTAAGATGTGAGTAGTAATGACTAATTCACTATATCCGAAATCAACATTTAGTGATATAATCGGTGCCAATAGTCCTATGCAGATAATGAGGATAATGAGGAATTTACGAACTAAAAAAAAAGATTAATTACCATTTATCACACATGGGAATTAGGCTCCGCTCAAAATATTTGGGAAGTAGGAGCACATCAATGCGCTCCGCCATAAAAATCGCCTACGCGTCAAAATCGACCGCTTTTGATAACTATGATTAACACAACATACTACTAAAAATTTAATTAATCAAAACAAACAATTTAATGAAAACAAAGTTGGATAATTATTTATAACAGAATTTATAAACTAAAAAAAGTTAGATTATTAACGATTTCTTTGAATCTAAAGAAGTAGCTAGGGTTTGTGTACGCGCCTGGAAAAGACATTGCCGCCGTGTGCCACTAGTAGTTGGCCAGAAACGGTCATTAGACACTCGTTCTCTATCAGCAACCTGACGCCTCTCTCACACTCTCTCTCTAGTTGTGTTGGTGGTGGCGGATACAACGTTAAATCGACACTTGAAATCCCAACTATCATATTACAAAAGCACAAAAAACAAAGAGCATCAGGGCACACCTAATAACAACACAACCAAGACTACACCCAGCACAACAACAACAATCCACCGAACAATAGAAAATCTAGACGAAGACAAGAAACCAAACCTAAGGACAAAGGACGAAATCGCCGATGAAGAAAAGAGACAAGAACATGCAATTTGAAGATCACAACTCACTGATGATAAAAAAGAGTGAATACACAATAAAACAGTTGTCCCAATACTACACGTGGAACACCCATTAAAAAAAAGGGGGGAAAAAGAGGTGGAATAGAGTCGAAGCCGCACCCTTAAGGTAAAAAAGAATGCTCGGCAACCACTACACCAAAAGACTAAACATACCAATCTTTCAAAATATAAGTTATATATACTCTAACAATAGGTTATGAATCGGAAAAAATAACAGCCAATAATGGGTTGCCACATGGCGACAACACCATTCCTAGCTACCAAATATAATAATATAATATAATATAATAATATCTAATCTTTAAAAAATAGAATATACATATTTATATTTTAATGTTAGCGATATAAGTTTTACTAAAAACTAATTTAATCCAAAATAAAGTTTGGTAATACCAAAATATACTTTTAAAATAGTCGCTATTCAATTGATAAATCAAATAGAAAAAAAAAACATTTTATTCTTATGAGTTTTAAAACCAACATATTTTACTAAAATAACTTTTGTTTCATTCGTTCATTATTTCTTCAAAATCCGATTCTTGGTTATAGGGTGGTCGGAGTGGTATTGGATGTCAAAGAAAACAGACTAAAATAATGAAATCAAGTGAAACCAAAAGATGAAGTTTACTTTTCAAAAAAAAAAAAAAAAAAGTGAAACCAAAAGAATTAGGAGGAGAAATTCATTCAATATTAGTGGGATGTCCATCAATGATATTATTATGTAAATTGTTTCTTAAATTATTTTCTATTTCTCCCCTATAAAAAGATCATGTAAATCTGTTGGTATTAGAGCCACCTTTCTGAACCTGTCGCCTTCTTACATCCCTGCCGCATTCTTACATCCACGTCAGCTTCTTCCATTCTTTCAAACCCTAGCTAAAAAAAGAACCCTACAACAAGAACAAAGAAACATGTAAGATACGAAAGGTTCAGTTAGTTAAACCACAATGTCAATGATGAATTGGCACTCAAAATCGATGCCCTTTTGAAGAATAGCCTAGGAGTTCAAACAAATTCAATGAATTATGAAAACCTTAATCTTGGAATCAAATTAAGCAAAGACAATTAAGCTCTTTGGGCAACATTGACGAAAAAAGACAATTAACGGACGAGGGAGAGGATCTCATATCATAGAAGACCCCTAACCTCCTTCAAAAAACAAACCCACCTACATCCGCCGGGAACAAGATGATCAATGCGTGTTTACTTGGTTGATCCAAAACAATGAATCAAGACTTGTAAACAATGTCCTACGATATCCAGCCACTAAAGCACTGTGGAGTGGCCTACAGTCACATATGGGTCAGAACTGACTCTCTTCAAATATTTGATCTTTACAAAAGGGCAAACTCGTTAAGACAAGGTGAAGACATGTTAGAGGAGTGCTGGAATAAATTATAGAACATTATCGATAGACGAGACCCAAACCCTATGAGGATCCCAAAGACATACAAGTCTACAACAACAAAATTTAAGAGCAAAGATTGTATCAGTTACTTACTACAATCTATGAGAAATTTAAGTTAATCAAGCGTATCCTCAAGAAAGAACCTATAGTTGAAAGTGCATATGTCACCATATTACGGAAAGCTGCTAGACTTCTAATTCTCAACGGTGTGGCACATGATAGCGACCCATCTGCAGGAATACGGATGGATCTAGTCGCTGTGAACCAATCAGAGGGCGAAAAGAGCAAAACTATGTATGATTCATGACCAGCATCGAAGGGTACGGTCAAAGATAGAGAGAAAAGTGTTCCTAATTACCTCAAACTAGATAGCAAATGGCAAGAAGGGTGTCGAATCCACGATGAGTTTGTGGTTGGTATTTTATGTTAAGTTCATTAGAAAAATAGTTTATGAAACTTGCTATGATTAATTTAATCTTTGAATTGGTTGATTAAGAATGAGAGTTGTAACATCCAACAATTAGTGATCAATTGGTAAAAGAACAAAATTAACAACTTGCAACTAAAATAGGAACACGATATTTTTTTTATTTGATTTAAAACAATGATATGGAAAAGAATCACACCCGGGTTCGAATAAGTAACTTAGATTCAATTACACAAGTAAGTTTGGAATTGAAGTGAACAATTGGTATTAACGGGGTTGGGTTTCAAGAATTAGGCATCAATAATCATCAACATCAATCAATGGACAAATGTATGCTTCATCAATCAAGAGCATTAACAAACTCTAAATTAAATTGAAGTTTAATTAGTAGAATTAATTTCACAATGTAAACGATCCAAGAAATCTCAACAATCATGAATACAAGAAGATACTAACACAATCAAAACAATTGTTCAATTATAAAATCTACACTAGGGTGAAACTTGATGGATTAGCCACTCATGTTGGAAGAAACTTGACTTGGAGAAGATTGTCAAAAGGATCGTGGAAGTTTCATGGTTAAAGAAACTAACAAATGATATTGGGCTTCAACAAAATTGTTTGGTACAATTAATGTGTGATAACAAGGCAACCATAAAGATTTCAGAAAATCATGTGCAACACGATAGAATCAAGCATGTGGAGGTGGATTGACATTTTATAAAGGAAAAGATTGAAGATAATACTATTGAACTTCCTTTTGTGAAGTCTGAAGATCCGTTGGCAGATATTCTCACAATGGCAGTAACATGGAAATTTTTTGAATCCATTTTTTACAAGTTGAGCATTAGAGATCATGTTGCACAACTTGAGGGGAAATGTCAAAGATAAACACTTAGGCCATCCGTAGTCATAAGGCCCCTTTGTGGGCGTTATGCGACATGTGACACGCCATGTTATCACGGGGCTTTATGAGGCGTTATGCAACTTGAAGCCGTAGTCAAAAAGCCTCTTTGTCATTATTACTCAATTATTTAATTTTCATTTTTTTAATTAATTTCTAAGTTTTTTAAAATTAAAAATCATTTCATTAAATAAAAAAAGAGTACAATAAAATAAAAAAAACAGTAAAAAAAACATTAAACTAGAATAAAATAAAATAAAAACATTACACAATCAAAGGTTATATTTTTTTTTCTATCCGCTCCTTTTGTGTCAACGCCATGTTCAACGTTTTTCCCGTTAAGTGGCCGTACGGTTTCGAGTAGAAGTCAAAGTCGTGAGCCCGTTGTCTATCCCGCATAATCTCGGTCACTTCGTGGTTCTCCTCCATACGTTTAGTACCGAGTTCGTGTATGTATTAAAGTCGTTTGTTTATCTCGGAAAATGCGTTACTCATTTCCGTTCCCATCGACATCGACGATGACTCGGGCCTTTTCACCCTGCTTCTTCTTCCGGGCGGTCTTGGTAGCTCTTCCACCGGCTCTTCCTCCGGAATATCCTCGTTCAACTCGGTGTTTCGAGCGTCGGAGGTTGGCGTTTCGAGTTCACCCGACTCGTTTGTTTTGGACCTCTTTGACGGCCTTTTATTTTCCGACCGACCGCTAGGAGTAGAGATGTTGGCCCATTTGGGGCTATGGCGAAGATTTGCCAACACCTTAGGTACGGGAAATGGCCATTAGCATTTGTATACTCGACCAACGCCGCTAACGTAATGTCCTGGTCCTTGCTTCCACTTTTCCATCCGGCAAAATTGCGTTGGTACACGGTTTGAAAGTTCGTGCATTTTTTGTTGATATCGGTCCACTTGCCCGATATCGAGTCCGGTGGCCGGTGTTCGTCTCCTTTACCCATGAGATCGAAAAAAAGATCTCGTATTCGGCTCCAAAAAACGGATTTACTTTGATTGTTTGCTTCAAAAAAAGATATCAATAATTAGTCCAAAATTAAAAAAAAAAAACAGAAATAAAAAACTGTAAAATTTAAAAGACAGAAATTATAAACTGAAAAATAAATAAAAACTAAAAAATAAATAAAAAACAGAAAATAAATAAAAAACAGAAAATACATAAAAACAGAAAGTAAATAAAAAACGAAAAAAAAAACTGAAAATAAAAATAAAATTAAAAAAGCTTAGAAAAAAATACCTATCACGGGTCCTCCAACACATCGATCCAAGCGCGGGTTAGCGCATACTCCTCCTTGGAGTCCCACGATATCACTTTTTTTTTCGCTCGGGTGGTGGTTTCTGCTTTCTTTTTATGTGCCTGTTTTCCTTCCTTTTTGCGTCTCCGCTACTTCGGGTTGTGTTTCCGGAACAAAATCGGGTTCGTGTAGTGGGGAGCCGAAAACTTGATCCGACCTGAACGCTTGAGACGACCCCATTCCGTCGGTGTTTTGATTCGGGTTCCAACCGTAGAGATTCGGGTCCCATGAGAGTGGTTGGTTCAAAAGATTCATGAACCCAGGATTTTGTTGATTGTAATCGAGAAAACCGGAGCCGATAGGGGTGGGTCGAGTGGGAACCGGCGACACGGGGCGAGTAGGATTACCACTTTGGCTTGGGTCCGCACTTGATTGGGGAGGAATGAACCTACGGTTGAATACATGTATTGTATAAAATTTGTGGATTTTTAGAAAAAGGGTAGAGAGAAAGAGCGTTTGAGAGTGTGGATTTATAAAAATATAGGAGAAGGGGTAATTATTTAAAGGAAAGTTTGAAAATTAATTGATTTTTTTTACATTTGACCGTTGGTAAACGGTCATAATTCAAAATCATCTTCAACATGGCGCCGCTATGCATATGGCGCTTCTTCTCTTTTTTTGGGCTATAGCGCCCTTTGTCCCAGTGTTCCCCAGCGCTATGGGGCAACATACCGCCCCATAACAGTGGGTCTAAAATTACAAAATCAAATCAAATCAAAATAATTAGAGGGATAAATTCATTCCATATTTAGCAGGATGTCAATCAATGATTTACTGTGTAAATTGTTTCTTAAATTATTTTGTGTTTCTCCCCTATAAAAGGGATCATGTAAATAAGTTGGAATGCAATACACATAATTGTTTTCTTACAAAAAAGACATGGAGTTCTTTGGGGGAAAGACCTGCAGAGGAAGAAAAAATGAAGATCTCATCTGAGGGGCCATGTGTTCCCACACCCCTTTTCCGGTTTCACTTCTCGCTCTCTCACATAGATTTGGTTCTCTCAAGAAGTACCTTCTGATTCACCAACCTTAAATTCCAAGCTTATGTATGACGAGGAGCAATTTGGACCGACATGGCCATCTTTCCGGATAGTGCTTTCAAGGTCCCCTCCATCCACTCTTATGTAGTTGAGAATCAAACCATTCTTATTGGTTAAACATAAAAAATGGTGGCAGTCGAGTTTATATTGATATAGGCCTGGGTCACATGAAATTTTAACATGTCAATGATGTCATATGACCAGCCAAACACTTGGTCTTTAGGATTTTGTTGAGAGTACCAGCTCAATTAATATAAGTTTTATTATATAAAACCTATCATGAAGTACCTGATGAGTTTGAGGATATAATCGAGATGATAAAATGTTGAAGGAGATTTTTTTACACAATTGATTCTCGAAGAACTCAAATGGACACAAAGAGAAATAGAAGGGTGTAAAAGAAAGTTTTTAAAACTTCTCTACTCCCTAATGTTTATCGTCTTTAATTTTAATTTAAGGAGCGATCACACACTACTAGAAAACCAAATATTTTCTTACAAAAGTTTTCCACAAATTTCTCACAACTCAATTTTTGTTACAATTGTTCTACAATTTTCTCACAAAAAAGAAAAACAAAAAAAAAACCTAAAACTTTTCTTCAATTTTCCGACAAAATTGTCACACAACTACCAGTTGTAGCAATTTCGTCGCAACATTAGGTTTTCCACAAAATTCCGACAAAATACATTAAAATTTTGTATTATTTGTACCCACAACAAAATAAATAATTTAAAAAATAAAATTTCTAAATTTGTCGGAAAGTTGTAGCAAACTGACACTACTTGCTACAGATTTTCGACAAAAAAAGTTAATTTATTTGTTATTTATAAATTTTAGAAAAATACATAATTTTTAAAAATAAACTATTAAATTTGTCAGAAATTGGTAGCAAATTGACACTAGTTGCTACAGATTTCCTACAAAAAAATAAGTTAATTTATTTGTTATTGTTCAATTTTAGGAAAATAGATAATTTTAAAATAATACGTTAAATTTGTCTAAAATTTGTAGCAAACTCACCCCACTTGGTACAGATTTTCGACAAAAAAAGTTAATTTATTTGTTACTTATCAATTTTAGAAAAATAAATAATTTTTAAAAATAAAACATTAAAAATTGTGGCAAATTTTGTCATAATTTTGTGGCTATCATGATTACCGACAAGTTTATTTCACACGGGTTTTTTTAGAAAATCTGTAGGTAAGATCAATTTTCTACAAATTTGGCTATCAAAAAGTAGACAATTTTCTAGTAGTGACACATATATACTTTTTTGCGTAATTTCAAAGTAAGTTCATTTTGATCCATCAATTAGAAACAAGACACTACAATTCACAAAATTAGAGTCATGCAAGCATTTAATTGTACATATAAAGAAAGTTGTAACATTTTAGAGTCATGCAAGCATTTAATTACACATATAAAGAAAGTTGTAACATTTGAATAAAAAAAATACGTCTTAAAAGCTTGATGCATGTGGCCATATAAAGAAAGTTGTAACATTTTAGAGTCATGCAAGCATTTAGTGACACACATATATACTTTTTTGCGTAATTTCAAAGTAAGTTTATTTTGATCCATCAAATTTTTTTTTAGAAAAGTAACATTCATAAACACAACTGCCGACTCAAACTGGGCCGACAAGACAAACAACAACTACAAACTTACATATTTACGAAAGAGCATCAATCTTTCCACTCTACCCCTTTGTGTTTAGATCTAATAGAGAACCAAAGAAATTCTAATGATTTAACCTCGCTCAGAATATTTTCAATCCTAACCGGGACGTTAGAAAATTTGGCATTGTTTCTAGCACGTCATAGACTCCAAAAAGCAATCCTTATTATACCTTGAACTGCATCTTTCTTCCTTTCGGAATCACGAAGCTCTTTATGGATACCAAAAAGATCTTTGACCGAGAACGCGAAAATATCAGGAATCTTACACCACTTACTAATTCCGTTCCAAATTATCGCCGCGACATGACAAGCGGTGAATATGTGTTCTGTTGTTTCCTCATCCGAATTACACAACATACACGACGCAATGTTGACATTCCTTTTCTTTAACGCATCGTCCGTTGGAATTCTATCCATTTCCGATCTCCACATGTGAATATTCACTTTAGCAGGGATCCATTTGCACCATTCCATAATGAAGTGATTACCTCGACCCGCCTCCTCGAACAACAATTTTTTGACAGCTTTGACCGAGAATTCCCCATTCAGATCTGGAAGCCATACCCACCGGTCCACTTTTGCCGAGACCTGAAATCCGATAAGTAAATCACATTACTGATTTAAACTGTATTGCTGCTCCGTATTCAGTGACGCGACATCCCAGCTCCAATTCAGGACCGAGTCAGAATCACTTCTTTGAATTTTATTTGCACCCGTGCATCTTTTGTCTGACTCCAACCTGAACAGCTCCGGAAATCTGAATTTTAGATTTTCGTTAATGATCCAAGTATCTAACCAAAACCCAATATCCTCTCCATTTCCGACCACTCCTTTAATATAATTCCTTAACGGGAACCCAGCAGCCTTGATATTAACAAAGATCTTAGCAACAGTGTTCCAAACCCTGTTGAGAGACTTTTTGAACGGGATACACTCCCATCCAACTCTACTAAAGTGAAGCGCGTCGAATACTTTCTTCCAAAATTAGAGTCATGCAAGCATTTAATTGTACACATAAAGAAAGTTGTAACATTTTAGAGTCATGCAAGCATTTAATTACACATATAAAGAAAGTTGTAACATTTGAATAAAAAAAATACGTCTTAAAAGCTTGATGCATGCTGCCATATCTCTCAGGTCGTTATTTGGAGTTTATGGAAGATGAGAAATGAAGTCTTAGTTGGTCAAGCTAATCCGAGTGTGTCGAAGGTTGTGGAAGAGACCAAATCGATGTCTTATCACTGGGTTAAGAATCGGTCGAAGTCCTCTCATTGGTCTTGGAGTGAATGGTGTAGTTTCAATGTGGAAATGTAGTACTGTAAGTCTTGGTGGCGTTTTTGTATTGTATTTTGGTGTCGAATATTGTAAATGTGGTGTCTAGCATCTTGCTAGTTGGAGTAATAAAATATTTTGTTAGCCAGTTCAAAAAAAAAAAACATTTTAGAGTCATGCAAGCATTTAGTGACACACATATATACTTTTTTTGCGTAATTTCAAAGTAAGTTTATAGAAACAAGACACTACAATTCACGAAATTAGAGTCATACAAGCATTTAATTGTACATATAAAGAAAGTTGTAACATTTTAGAGTCATACAAGCATTTAATTACACATATAAAGAAAGTTGTAACATTTGAATAAAAAAAATACGTCTTAAAAGCTTGATGCACGCTAATCACTTGTCGGATCAAAAAAAGAAAACTATAGTTTGGAAAGAGTAGCTACGTGTTCTGGTATACCAAGATCATCTTTATCCTCTGGAGCCAACATGTAATCTAGCTCTTCGGCAAATCTCCTCATAGCATTGCCTGGCAACTGTACGGGTACCACAATTATAGACTCGCCCTTATGATTTATATAACGTGTATAGAAACCAGCAACAGGGAGATCAGGCCCTGCGTACACCGCTTTCCCCCACCCAAAATCAAGTTCAAGTAAACTTGTACGTGTCAAATCTGATACGATATAGCTTCCTGTTGTGGAGGTAGGTCGTCCTTTGGTTGCCATTAGATCAGCAACGGATCTCACATACTCTTCACTGACTTCGGATTTAGCTTTCTTCACAAGCTCCAACGTGTGTCCTAATGGTTTGTTACATAGGTCCCGAGCTTTGGAAATGGCAGCCGGGCTACATATCACATTTCCATAATATCCTACAGGAATTGGAGGGTTAAACTTTGAACGCGCGTTGACAATGATTAGCAAACGCATGTCATCTTCAGGGTTTGGTTGGATTGCGATTGTACGACAACGCCAAATGCAAGCTGTTACCACGTCAAACGTGGTACATTTTTTTAGGCGTGTTGGAACGAACCTACGAAGGGCTGAAATCTCAGTTGGTCCAAAGAAAAATGACCTATGTACCATGTCATCAAACGGGATAGTCATCCCATCACTCTCTGGCACTTCGTCAAACTCATGATGTGGGTATGTCACACGCGGCGGGTCCCTTGCGCAAAGCAACTCTCTTTCCCAAATAGGCAACGTTGATGGTGTTGACGCGCCTTGTGCCATTTCAGTCAATGCTGTAATGAATTGTATGTATCCGAATACATCGCACATGTTATGATTGTGTCGTATAGCGAAGATGAAACCTCCACATAGGAGTCGTGTCACCTATCAATTAACGAATATTGTATGTTAACATGCATGATTTAATATGGTATGTATCGTACGTTAACGAATATTATATGTTAACCTTCACCTATCAGTCAAAATTTGTGTGCCTTCGTTTTGTTATAATTATCTTATAAATCGAATAAAACTTTTAACTGAACATGCCGGCTTGAATAATGGATGTTCACTACATTTAAACACATGAAGAAAATCTTTTTTTTTTCTTTATGAAAGGGACATGAAGAAAATCCTGTTTTACCTGGATCAGCAACAATGGTGAATCCACAATGCCATAAGAGCCGGGAACATCATAAAGAAGCTCTTCGCTACATGGGAACGGCGGCTGAAGCTCCACCCCGAACTGCTTGAGCGTCACATCAGCCTCCGCCTCGATAAACAACACACCCTGGCTAGAGCAATCCACAATAAGCTTCTTTCCGGGACCTTCCTTTAGCCGGCCCGCAAACGGATAGTAAAACACCAACGCCTTACCTAGCGCGTCCCTGATCACACTCGCGGGGTTCTTATATCCCATTTTTGGATTGCCTGGGTAAATATGAAACTGTGTAATATTAAACCGAAGGCCTCCCTGATCGTCGATGTCGGAGAGAGGCTTGAGTTCTCGAGGTGTTGGTTTAGCCGGAACGATGATCTCCGGCGGATGTCGTCGGACGGTAAATGTCAACGGAGTTGGAGCTTGTTGTGCCATATTTGCTCTTTTAGCTTTGTGTTGGTATTTGAATAATTTGTTAACAAGTTGATATATTATATATATATAGTGGAGATGAAACAAGGGGCACCTTACTTTGTGCTAGGTATTTGAAATTTGGAAATTTGTTCTTTATTTTATTTTTATAAGTGTTGACTAAGACAACATCCTAATATACTTCTAAATCTGTACCAATGTTATCATAATATAACCCTCACCTACTTCCAGAAAAACACCTTCATTATATAACTTAGTTTTATAGTTATATGTGTAAATAACTAAAATTGTTAAATATGAGCACTACAAGAAACTTGGCTTTTCGCAACTAACCCTTTTGCGACAAACAGTTTTTGTCGCAACAGATAGACCTACTACGACTACACTTGGTCACTACAAATTAAAGTTTAAATAATTTTCATTTTTCGGATGCTATCACGACGAAATTTGGTCTCTATAAGGTTTGGCTGGATGGAGGGAAATTATCCCACTTTGGGGAAATTAAGTAGCAACAAAATTTTGTCTCCGTAGATAAAAACATTTTATTTTCCATTTTCATTAATCCGAGATTTACGAAAAATGGAAAAAATAACTAGCGACTAAATTGTTCACAATCCAAAGCAGAAAGCTTCAAAAATTGTTCGCAATCTTTAGCCACTAAATTTACTCTCTATAGATGAAAGCTTAAAAAAATGTTCGCAATCTGTAGCGACTAATATTAGTCGCTAAAACGTTTATTTTTAAAATTAAAGTTTCATTTTTAATATGTGAGATTTTTTGCGACACCTATAGCGATGACATCTATTGTGACGAAGTTATTGACCTGATACGACGGAGCTAAAGAGACGAAGCAATTGCCACTACGTCCCGGAGACGTTTTGATGCACAGGGACGCTTGTTTAGAGGGGGTACCCGTCCCGGAGACGTTTTGATGCACAAATCTGGTTTTTTTTCAAACCGGTTCGTTATTGAAACAGTTTCTAATTAGATCAACATAAAGCTAAACCGGTTTTGTAGGAACCGGGTTTTGACTTGGTTGAGATTGGGTTTGAAACTGGGTTGAGGTCGGGTCAGGTTTAACTAGGTTAGAACCAATCTCAAAGTATAAGGTTACAAGCCGATTCTAAACCAATGGTTAGATTGATTTCTAATCGGTTTTTGCCATACCAGTTTTAATAACGCTTCTGATTTTTTCAATAGTGTTCTTGGCATTATTATTTTACTTTTTAAATGGATAGAACTATGTATTTCATGTTTTACTTTGAAGTTTTCAAACCTTATGTTGTTTTGTCAACACCTACTACCAAATATAAGATAAGATGGCTTATTTTATTCTTCCCGTTTATTCTTTTTGTTTTCTTTATATTTATCCATTTGCTTTATATTATTACTAGGTTATAACCCCGTGTATTACACGGGGTTGAATAAATAAATTTTATATACTAAATAATAAAACAATATATCTTTAAAAACCTCATTTATTGTATATGTTGAATAAATATAATTTTATATATTAAATAATAAAAAATTATATCTATAAGAACCATAATGTACGGGTTGAATAAATGTAATTTTATATACCAAATAAAAGTTATATCTTTAAAACCACGTATATTACACGGGTTAAATAAATGTAATATTCTTTACCAAATAATAAAATAATACATCTTTAAAAAACTCATTTATTACACGCGTTGAATAAATGTAATTTTATATACCAAATAATAAAAAAATACATCTTTAAAAATATCCGCATTACACAGTTTGAAAAATGTAATTTTCTGTACTAAATAATAAAAAATATATATCCTTAAAAAAACCCCGTTTATTGTACGAATTGAATAAATCTAATTTTATATATCAAATAATAAAAAAGTTATATTTTAAAAAACCTCACGTATTACATGGGTTGAGTAAATGTAATTTTGTATAATGACAATAAAAATATTTAATATAATAATACAAAGTTTGGTTTTCGTCATAAAAATAGATTATTCTGTTGTTGCAAAATGTGTTAGCGAAGTCTCAATAAATTTAACCCTTTATTTAAAACTTCGTAAATGTATAAATGATAAATAATGTTAGTTAATTTTATTTTAAGTTTCGTAAAATCTATTTGATACCAAACTAAAAAAACATTCAAATATAATTAATTCAAATAAATAATATTATAAATGAGATGGAGATTAAACTAAATAATAATTATCCATAAGATATTAAACTAATAATATTTAGTAGGAGGGTTACATATAATATAAGATATTAAATTAAATAATATTTAGTAGAAGGATTATCTATAATTAATTAGCTATAAGAGATGGCCTAATATGATGACAAGTGTCCCTAGAGTGGTTTCTTTTATTATATAGTATATGATGACGGGGGTAGCCCAAGACTAAATAAAATGACTAAACATGTAAACGCTCAAATGGTTAAACGGTTCAATGGTTGAAAAGCTGTGGGATGGGAAAAGCAATGCGGAAACAGTGGCCAGTCACATCCGGAGATCCCTTCACCAACCCACAGCCGGAAAAGCAAAGCAGGTCTCCACAATGCACGCTATTGTCCAGGGGTCAAAAGCCTTTAACCCCAAAAAGGGGAATCCCTCCACTGCAAGCAAGGTTACTAGTCTAATACATTCTACTTCGGGAGATGTCTTCTCTTATAAATTGACACTTCATTTACTTCAGAAATCATCTCCTGGCCAGCTCTGATCCTCTAATCTCTGGTCATTCATATCGAGTACTTGCTTACATGCAAGTCACTCCTTTTCATATTCACCACACACATTCTATTTGCTCTCATCTCCGGATCTGAACACAACTCGGAGAAGGATCTTGAGCAAATAACAAAAAATAACTAGTAAACCTCCTTCCACGTCTTGCAAACGTGGGGGGACCCCACGACCTGCGTTAGGCAAAGTTGAACCCTTCAACCCTTTTGCCTAACCAGCCTAGCTACTACCGTTGGTCTTGTATTTGTTGCATCAACAAGTTGGCGCCCATCGTGGGGCTACGCCACTATTTCTTCTCAAAAAAGACCTAGTAGTGTAGCTCTCTTCACTTAAAATCACCATGTCTGAAAGTGGATCCCCGGGAGAGGTAAATCAGATCCCAAACACTTCTACTCCGGGTAGTAGCCAAGCTCACGTGGCTATACCCACTTCTTTCTCAACTCCGGGGAGTACACCCGAGTTCCTCACCTTCAACACGCCAACTCCGTCTAGATCCGGAGCTCCTTCCCCCAATGTCGGTGTCTCTGACACCCCGGCACGTGTTGAACTTACCCCCGAGGGGGTTGCCAACAATTTCCTGGAATTGAGGTCACTCCTCAACCTGCACGTGGTTAGAGAAAGAGAAAAGGGGGTGAGAATCCGTCTAGATTATGACGAGCCAGAACCAACGTTGTCTCCTGGACCACCTCCCCTTCCTTTTACAACTAGGAATGAGGCTGGTCCCAGTAGTCCTCCAAACCATCACCCTTACCTGTCCACAATGACAAATCCTACGGTGCACCCCATCTTCTCTTCCCAACCAATTACTAGTGGTGCTCCTCTAGGACATGAGCTGACTCTTGACCAGCTCCTACAGTCCCCAGTAACAAGCTTTCCAGCATCCACAACGACTACATGGGAACAAGCTCTGTCAGTGCTCCCTTTGGCACGAAGTGCTGTTATGAGCACTCCCTTCGGAGTGAACTGCTCAGCTGCCCCAGGAAGCCTTCATGGTTTCAACCTCATGCCCAACATAATGACCCAGATGATGGCCAACTTCCCGTGGCAACACTTTATTAATCAGGTGCTAGCCACTCAAGGAAATAACGGCAATGGCAATAATGTGGATGCAAGGGCTGATGAAGACTTGGCTAAACCATACAAGCCAAGTAATCTCTCGTGCTTTTCAAGACAGATAGCCGATTATGATTTCCAAGCGAAGATCAAGATGCCACCCCACATCAGGACGTATGATGGGACCGAAGATCCTGAGGACCATCTTCAGATCTTCACCGGTGCGGCAAGGATAGAGAAATGGTCAAACGCTGAATGTTGCTTAATGATCATGCAAACCCTTGTTGGATCCGCCAGAATCTGGTTCAACGACTTGCCTGCTCAAAGCGTTCGAAGCTTTGACGATCTTAGCAAGGGTTTCCTTGCCAATTTCTCCCAACAAAGGCGATATGTCAAAGATGCAACAGTGATCTTTCAGATAAAACAACGTGATGATGAAAGCCTTCGTGCTTTCATTGAACGATACAAGAAGGAAGGTCTAACTTATGTAGGGGCCGACGAGAAGATGCGAGTGGCTGGTTTCATGAATGCCACCACCTCTAAATATCTCACAAGAGATTTTAACAAATCCCTACCCAAGACCTTAGAAGAAGCCCTCGAAAGGGCTGAAGCCCACATCCGGGGAGAGGAGGCTGTAGACATTAAAGAACAAAGGAAAAGAGGATCCGGCTGGCGAAGCAATAGCCCAGCCAGAAAAAGGGGAAGCTTCAACTCCTATGACAGGCGGTCAAAGGGTTCAGACCCTCGAAGGCCTGAAGGCCGGAACCCTTCAAGTAGGGAGAAAGGCATAAGTTTCACACCCCTCACAAAAACCCCTCAAGAAATCCTTGCAACAGAGGAAGTTAAACAAAACTTTCGGCCTCCTAGGCCTCTCCCCAAAAGCAGGAAAAACGAGAACTCCACCCAATACTGTGAGTTTCACGAAGAGAAAGGCCATCACACCAACGATTGTTTCCAGCTCAAGAAAAGGATTGAAGAGGCCGTTAAGTCCAGAGAACTCGCTCATTTGGTGAAGGGAGTCCGGGACAAAATGGCTGAAGGAAAGGGTAAGGAAGTCAATATGGTAGACTTCGATGGAAGGGTTCCTCATAAAAGGCAGCGGTTGGAGGCTTGGGAGCTTCAATGTGTCTGCTTCCCCCCAACGGAGAAAGACCCTCTCTCTAGTCCTCTTGTGGTAGAAGCTACCGTGGGAACGCTGCAAACATGTAGAGCATACATAGATACCGGGGCAGCCACTGAGATCATGTTCGAGAAGTTCTTCAACCGTTTGAGTAATGAAGAACGTTCAAGGCTTCAACCCTCTGGAACCTCTATAAAAGGTATCGCCGACATACCCCTCAAGCCTTTAGGACAACTTACACTTAATGTTCGTTTCAGCGAAGGATTAAAAGAAAGAATTCAACCACTCACCTTTGTGGTTATCAACATCCCCTCAAGCTATGACGTGATCATTGGAAGACCAGGACAGTGTGCATTTTACATGGCCGTCTCTGTTGGCCATGGCACAGTCAAATTTCCTACCGAAAGGGGCATAGCAACCCTTCAACCCTCCCAGGAAGCCTACATGGTTGAAGGTGAAAGCTCAACCAGTGAAGAAGACAGGCAAAGGTTGGTCATAAACCCTAAGTACCCTGAACAAAGAATAAGGGTCAATCCAAACCTTTCTCAAGAGACCCTTTCATATCTTGAAAAGTTGCTAACACATTACAGCGATGTATTCGCTTGGTGTCCAGAAGATATGACCGGGATCCCTCGGAACATTGCCGAGCATGAGTTAAGAATACCGCCGGATGTCAAGCCTATGGTCCAAAAGAAAAGAAGCCTGGCACCCGAGAGAAGTCTGGCAGCCTGCCAAGAGGTTGAAAAGCTTGTGTCGGCCGGTATTCTCCGAGAAGTCAAGTACCAATCATGGGTTGCAAACCCGGTTATGGTCAAAAAGCCAGACAACTCTTGGAGGATGTGCATAGACTTTAAGGATCTTAACAAAGCTTGTCCTAAGGATTGCTATCCACTACCGGAAATTGATCTCAAGGTAGACTCCCTCACAGGATACTCGTTCAAATGCTTCCTTGATGCATACAAAGGTTATCACCAAATCCTCATGAAGAAAGAGGATGAGGAAAAGACAGCCTTTCACACGGACAAAGGGATCTTTTGTTATCAAAAGATGCCTTTCGGCCTCAAAAATGCCGGAGCAACCTATCAACGGCTCGTTGACAAAGCGTTCGAAAGCCAAATTGGCAAAAACATGGAGGCATATGTCGATGACTTGGTTATTAAAAGCAAGACGGAATATCAAATGCTCGATGATATTCAAGAAACTTTCAACAACCTCAGAAAGGTTAACATGAAGCTTAATCCGGAAAAGTGTTCATTTGGATTCGAGGAGGGTAAATTCTTAGGTCACATTGTTGGAAAACAAAGCATCAAAGCCAACCCTAACAAAGTGAAAGCCGTCCTTGAAACCAAGCCACCAAAGACCAAGAAGGAGGTTGAAAGCTTGAACGGGAAGCTTGCAGCCTTGAAGCGTTTTACCTCAAAGTTGGCTGAAAGATCTCTGCCCTTTTACAAAACGCTCAAGAACTGCTCAGAGAAGAAGGATTTCAAATGGACTGAAGAAGCTGAAGAAGCTTTCAACCAGATGAAGCAACATCTAGCTTCCCTACCAGACATTGCGGCACCAAAAACCGGGGAGTTAATATCGGTGTACTTCTCAATCACGAACGAGGCCATTAGTGCAGTCCTCACCATTGAGCGAGACAAGGCCCAGGTACCCGTTTATTTTTTCAGCAAAACTTTAAAATTAGCTGAAACGAAATATCCTCCCCTTGAAAAACTTGCCCTAGCCCTAGTTCAAACAGCTAGGAGGCTTCGAAGGTATTTCCAAGCACACCCCATACAAGTGGTCACCGACCAACCTATCAAGAGTGTGCTTGAAAAACCTGAAAACTCGGGGCGATTAGCCAAATGGGCCATAGAACTGGGTGAACACAACATCACCTATGTCCCAAGAAAAGCCATTAAGGCCCAAGTCTTGGCTGATTTCATTGTGGAAGTCCCAAACCAAACGGCCACTGAAGTAAACACTACCACCACTGAACCTTCCAACCCTGAAGCCTGGAAGCTTTTTACCGACGGGGCTTCAAGCGTTGAAGGGTCAGGGGCTGGGTTAATTTTTTTCAACCCAGAAGGGTTGGAATTCACATATGCTCTCCGTTTTGATTTTCAGACCACCAATAACGAGGCTGAATACGAAGCACTAATAGCCGGCCTAAGGCTGGCCAAAGAAATGAAGGTTGAAAAGCTTGAAGTGTTCACGGATTCGCTGCTGGTCTCAAGCCAAGTGAATGATAGCTACATAGCTAAAGAGCCCAACATGAAAAAATACAGAGAAAAATCCAAGGAACTGATGAGTACCTTCCAAGCTTGCAACATCAAACAGATCCCCAGGTCTCAAAACAAAAAGGCCGATGCCCTAAGTAAGCTTGCATCTCTCACTTTCGCCCACCTCACCAAGAAGGTACTGGTAGAAGTGTTGAAGGCCCCATCCATTAATGAATTGGAGGTTCAAGACGTGGTTACCGAAGAAGATCCAAACTGGATGACTCCCATAAAAAGTTCCTCAAAAATGGTGAGGTACCCAATGATCAAGTGGAAGTTAAAAGGGTTGAAATCAAGGCAAGGCAATACATACTACAAGGAGAAACCCTTTACAAAAAGGGTTACCTTGCTCCCTTGCTAAGATGTGTCGGTCCTAAGCAAAGTAAGTATTTGATCAAGGAAATTCATGAGGGTGTGTGCGGAGCTCACTTTGGAGCTAGGTCGGTAGTTGCAAAGCTCATGAACCTCGGATATTTCTGGCCTTCAATGCATCGCGATACAGCCGAAGAATTGAAGAAATGTGATGCCTGCCAGATCCATGCACCGATCCCAAAAAGTCCCGAGCATGATTTAGTCCCGATAACCTCGGCATGGCCATTCCATAAATGGGGAATGGACATTGTTGGTCCGTTTCCCCCAAGCAAAGGAGGGGTAAAATTCTTGTTGGTGGCGGTAGATTATTTCACCAAGTGGCCTGAGGTCAAACCACTTGCTAAGATCACAGGAAAGCAAGTCATTGACTTTGTCTGGGAGAACATCATTTGCCATTATGGATTGCCGGGAGTACTTGTCACCGACAACGGAAGGCAATTTGCTGAGAAGCCTTTCAGCGTTTGGTGCAAAGAATACAAAATCGATCAGGTTTTTAGCTCAGTGGCTTACCCGCAATCAAACGGCCAGGTTGAAAGAACAAATAGAAGCGTAGTAGAAGGCATCAAGACAAGATTGGGAAGATACGAAAGCAACTGGCTCGAAGAATTGCCTAGCGTCCAATGGGCAATTAGAACAACCGAAAAAACAAGTCATAAGAAAACACCTTATAGCTTGGTATTTGGATCCGAGGCTGTGATCCCCGCCGAGATAGGAGTTGTAACCCAAAGAATTGTCAACATGGATCCCGAAGTAAACCAAAAAGAGACCATGTTGAACTTACAACTCCTAGAGGAAGCAAGAGATCAAGCTGCAATTCAAGAGGCCAAATACAAGCAACAGATGGAAGCTTACTACAACAAAAAAGTCAAGAACGAACGTTTCAAGCCAGGAGACCTGGTCCTCAGAAACAACGAAGCCAGCAAGAAAGAAAATCAAGGAAAGCTTGGCCCAAAGTGGGAGGGTCCATACACCATCCTTGAAGCACACAAGGGTGGATCCTACAAGTTGGCAGATTCAGAAGGCAAAAGGCTTCCAAGGCATTGGAACGGCAAACCTTTAAAAAGGTTCCATGTTTAAAAAGTTTGGTTTGTATCAAAATGTATTTTGAGCAACACTATGAATACCTTTTGTAAAAAGCAAGTACTGCTTGTATGAATGAAGTTGTTTTATCAAACTTGTCTTTCTATCCTAAGATCAGGTTGAGAACCTAGCAAAAAACTCCATGGCAAGGGCCATGTAAGGGGATGAGCTCCCAGGCCACATCGCTCAATAGGTTCAAGGGTTGAATGAGCCTATATAAGGGGTGAGTTCCTAAATCAATACAACTCCATGAGACTTGTTAAGAAAACATAAAATTGTCTCATAGACGGGTGTGAACAGCCTACACCAAATGTTCCCTAAGCCTTAAAAGTATAATCCACAAGGAGGCTTGAAAAGTTCAAGTGAAAAACAAAGAAATAATAAAAAGGATAGGTGCTATGACTTCTTGTTAAAAATCCCAAGGCTAAGTGTCTGCAGCACTGAACCCTTTAAGGCATTAAAAACATAAGGGTAGCACAAACTCGACAAAGACAAAGTTACAAAAAGACAAAGAAAACCTAAAAGAACAATAAGACTTAAACAAAAAGTTATAAAGATATAAACCAAAAGGGTCACTAGACTAAGAAGCCTTCAAGGTTTCAAGCCACCCGAGTAGCAACTCGATACCTCAAAGGCTTCAACCTACCAACAGACAGCCAAAGGCTTGGATGGTTAAAGCCAAACAAACTGCCTTAACCAAAAAGGCACAAGCATAAAAACATAACACACAGGAAAAAAGTTAAACATCATACCATGTAAAAGAAAGTCCTAAAAAGTCTTTCAAACATAAGTCAGGGCAAGTCCTAATAACTTGCAAACTTAGCTACTGTCCCAACGACCATACAGACCTTAAACGCAACCAATAGGAACCTTAAGGGTTCCTAATAACCTAATAACCTAATATTGTTCAAGTTAACATTACAAAACATAAATTGTTTTCAGTGCTAAGAAAGCTACGAATCAAGCATCAACAAACTTGGAAACTCCAGAACCTTCGCCCTTGGCCTTCTTTGTTTTCTTCAGCTTTTTAGTCTTCACACCTCCATCACCACCAACCGCGGAAGCCTCCAAACTTGCATCCTTGGGAACATCCGGCTGACCTGAAAGGGTATCATCACTATCCCCCGAATAGGATCTCTTCCTTGAAAGAGAGCCCAAGATTTCAGCACAGACCTTCTCATTTAGGCCCTCCGGTTTCAAGTCCTGCAACACAGCAAGAGGCTTACCAAAACAAGTAGAAACTTGATGGATGTAAGGATAGGTCAACTTCTCCATTTGCTCAACAGAGCCTTTAAAAACATCAGAAGCCTCGGGACAGAACAGAGGTGACTTCTCCAAAGGATGGCCGGATTCATGAAGTTTATACCCAGCAATGAGGCCTTGGTGTTTCCCCAGGTTGAGAAGCTTAGTGTAAACGTCACCAAGAGCAGAGTTAAACTCTTTGGAGTGCAATAGATAAGTAACCACTGGGTGAAAACCCTGCTCAACGAGCCATTGGTTATCCCCAGTAGCCTGAGCAACTGAAGCCTTCATCCCCTCTTTCTCCTTACCAAAAGCCTGTTGCTGAACAAACAAAGTTTCCCGGTCAGCCCTAAGTTTCAACCTATCAGCCTCGAAGCTCTTTTTCAAATCACCCATCTCAATCTCATGCATCTTTTTCAAATCACTAACCTTCTTTTCCCATGCTGCTTCTTTCTCGGTAAAACCAGCTATCTCCTTTTTCATCGAGGCCATGGAGGATTTCATCTTATCCTTCTTCTTGGAAAATTCTTCATATTCCTGCATTCTTTGTCGAAAACGAGCAATGCCTTGAGGAAGCATAGCAGCAAGGTTGCAAGTACTCAAAATCATGCGGGACAACATCAAGTCATCATCCATCCCAGCAATGGTCTTGTGCACTGAAGGAGGAGCAATGTGACTCAGAGCATCCTCACAGACAGCAGCATCTTTGAAACTGTCATCATTCTTCACCGACCAAGCAGGTACATAAATCCCTTCCGGATCCAACCCTTCAACGTCCCTGCTTGAAGATTCCTGAACAGGGGTGACAACAACCTTCTTGCCTGAAACCTTTTTACCATGAACAATCAATTCCTTATCCTTCTCAGCACCTGCTTCACCACCTTGATCTTCCGAAACTTCAATATCATCACTCAAGTCCACTGGTTCAGCAGAAGTGGATTGAGGACCAGCCTTCAACAACCGACGAGAAGATCGACGGGTTGAAGACTTGGGAACATTAGACTTAGAAAAACCCTTGACAGTGGCAGCACTAACATAACCGGAACCCTCAAACCTTTGATCAACAGTTCTAACCACAACATTCTCACAGGAACAGACGGAGCATCCACAAATACAACGTCAGAAGTATCGTCGCTCTTAATAAAATCCAAAGCAGACATGACTGCAAAAAGCAACAGCACATAAGTCATAAGTTAAGAAAAACATAAAGAGGGCAAAAAAGGAAAATGCATACCCATGCCACTCCTCATAAGAACCGGATCCCGATCAACATTCCCCCAAATTTTACTAACCCCTAAAAGAACTAGTAAATGCTCAGGAAAGGGACGAACCCTTGAGGGGCATTCCCGGATGGCATTAAGAAAAACATCATTCAATTCAGATTCAGAGGGCTCCGGATCATTAAGAACAGCATCTGGGAGCCTCCACACCATTTTAAATGGAACAATAGAATCGGAAACCCAGAAAAAACGATCCTTCCAAGTCCCAAGCGTTGTAACCATAGATGCAATAAGACAAGAATCAACCTTGGATGTTTCAAAAGTAAACCAATCGCCATTCTTAGCCAAACGAAAAAACCGGCGAAAAAGTAAAAGGGAAGGATCATATCCAAGAGCACGACACAAAACCTCAAAATGCACAACCCTAGCCATCCCCTTCGGATGAACTTGCCCAAAAGAAACTCGATAATACTCCAACAAGTTCAAAACAAAAAACGAAAAAGGATAACGAAGATTCGAGAACTCAAAATGACGACAATAAAGGGCAATCGAACCAGGGGTCGGTTTATCAACAGGAACATCACAAGCAGGAGCAGTTGGGTTAAACTTCCTATCAATACCATATTCCACACAAAATAAATCTACCTCCTCTTGAGTTAACCGGGAAAAAGATTTTGCTAAGTCTTTACGAGCACCCATTTTTGAAAACAGAAAATGAAGAATGCAAGGTGTAAAGGAAACCGGAACTAACCTTAGAATACGAAGGAAATGGCAGAAACTTGAAGGAATTATGAAAGAAAATGGATAAGATTTGCAAATATAAAACGAAAATAAACCTACAATAGGGGTAATAATGGCAAAACAGTAACTTCTGCAAAACCGCCACCCTATCAACTGCCACACATCAATCAAATCAATTGTCAGTTATTTAAAATTCAAATTCAAAAAATTAACTGCCTTCAACCTTTCAAGACCTCAAGCAACGAACCCTTGAAACCTTCAGGCAATAAAATACACGTATAAAAGTCAGAAGTCTTTGAGCTCATTACCCAAAAACCTCTGACTTGGGGGGCTGATGACGGGGGTAGCCCAAGACTAAATAAAATGAATAAACATGTAAACGCTCAAATGGTTAAACGGTTCAATGGTTGAAAAGCTGTGGGATGGGAAAAGCAATGCGGAAACAGTGGCCAGTCACATCCGGAGATCCCTTCACCAACCCACAGCCGCAAAAGCAAAGCAGGTCTCCACAATGCACGCTATTGTCCAGGGGTCAAAAGCCTTTAACCCCAAAAAGGGGAATCCCTCCACTGCAAGCAAGGTTACTAGTCTAATACATTCTACTTCGGGAGATGTCTTCTCTTATAAATTGACACTTCATTTACTTCAGAAATCATCTCCTGGCCAGCTCTGATCCTCTAATCTCTGGTCATTCATATCGAGTACTTGCTTACATGCAAGTCACTCCTTTTCATATTCACCACACACATTCTATTTGCTCTCATCTCCGGATCTGAACACAACTTGGAGAAGGATCTTGAGCAAATAACAAAAAATAACTAGTAAACCTCCTTCCACGTCTTGCAAACGTGGGGGGACCCCACGACCTGCGTTAGGCAAAGTTGAACCCTTCAACCCTTTTGCCTAACCAGCCTAGCTATTACTGTTGGTCTTGTATTTGTTGCATCAACAAGTTGGCGCCCACCGTGGGGCTACGCCACTATTTCTTCTCAAAAAAGACCTAGTAGTGTAGCTCTCTTCACTTAAAATCACCATGTCTGAAAGTGGATCCCCGGGAGAGGTAAATCAGATCCCAAACACTTCTACTCCGGGTAGTAGCCAAGCTCACGTGGCTATACCCACTTCTTTCTCAACTCCGGGGAGTACACCCGAGTTCCTCACCTTCAACACGCCAACTCCGTCTAGATCCGGAGCTCCTTCCCCCAATGTCGGTGTCTCTGACACCCCGGCACGTGTTGAACTTACCCCCGAGGGGGTTGCCAACAATTTCCTGGAATTGAGGTTACTCCTCAACCTGCACGTGGTTAGAGAAAGAGAAAAGGGGGTGAGAATCCGTCTAGATTATGACGAGCCAGAACCAACGTTGTCTCCTGGACCACCTCCCCTTCCTTTTACAACTAGGAATGAGGCTGGTCCCAGTAGTCCTCCAAACCATCACCCTTACCTGTCCACAATGACAAATCCTACGGTGCACCACATCTTCTCTTCCCAACCAATTACTAGTGGTGCTCCTCTGGGACATGAGCTGACTCTTGACCAGCTCCTACAGTCCCCAGTAACAAGCTTTCCAGCATCCACAATGACTACATGGGAACAAGCTCTGTCAGTGCTCCCTTTGGCACGAAGTGCTGTTATGAGCACTCCCCTCGGAGTGAACTGCTCAGCTGCCCCAGGAAGCCTTCATGGTTTCAACCTCATGCCCAACATAATGACCCAGATGATGGCCAACTTCCCGTGGCAACAAGTTATTAATCAGGTGCTAGCCACTCAAGGAAATAACGGCAATGGCAATAATGTGGATGCAAGGGCTGATGAAGACTTGGCTAAACCATACAAGCCAAGTAATCTCTCGTGATTTTCAAGACAGATAGCTGATTATGATTTCCAAGCGAAGATCAAGATGCCACCCCACATCAGGACGTATGATGGGACCGAAGATCCTGAGGACCATCTTCAGATCTTCACCGGTGCGGCAAGGATAGAGAAATGGTCAAACGCTGAATGTTGCTTAATGTTCATGCAAACCCTTGTTGGATCCGCCAGAATCTGGTTCAACGACTTGCCTGCTCAAAGCGTTCGAAGCTTTGACGATCTTAGCAAGGGTTTCCTTGCCAATTTCTCCCAACAAAGGCGATATGTCAAAGACGCAACAGTGATCTTTCAGATAAAACAACGTGATGATGAAAGCCTTCATGCTTTCATTGAACGATACAAGAAGGAAGGTCTAACTTATGTAGGGGCCGACGAGAAGATGAGAGTGGCTGGTTTCATGAATGCCATCACCTCTAAATATCTCACAAGAGATTTTAACAAATCCCTACCCAAGACCTTAGAAGAAGCCCTCGAAAGGGCTGAAGCCCACATCCGGGGAGAGGAGGCTGTAGACATTAAAGAACAAAGGAAAAGAGGATCCGGCTGGCGAAGCAATAGCCCAGCCAGAAAAAGGGGAAACTTCAACTCCTATGACAGGTGGTCAAAGGGTTCAGACCCTCGAAGGCCTGAAGGCCGGAACCCTTCAAGTAGGGAGAAAGGCATAAGTTTCACACCCCTCACAAAAACCCCTCAAGAAATCCTTGCAACAGAGGAAGTTAAACAAAACTTTCGGCCTCCTAGGCCTCTCCCCAAAAGCAGGAAAAACGAGAACTCCACCCAATACTGTGAGTTTCACGAAGTGAAAGGCCATCACAACAACGATTGTTTCCAGCTCAAGAAAAGGATTGAAGAGGCCGTTAAGTCCGGAGAACTCGCTCATTTGGTGAAGGGAGTCCGGGACAAAATGGCTGAAGGAAAGGGTAAGGAAGTCAATATGGTAGACTTCGATGGAAGGGTTCCTCATAAAAGGCAGCGGTTGGAGGCTTGGGAGCTTCAATTTGTCTGCTTCGCCCCAACGGAGAAAGACCCTCTCTCTAGTCCTCTTGTGGTAGAAGCTACCGTGGGAACGCTGCAAACATGTAGAGCATACATAGATACCGGGGCAGCCACTGAGATCATGTTCGAGAAGTTCTTCAACCATTTGAGTAATGAAGAACGTTCAAGGCTTCAACCCTCTGGAACCTCTATAAAAGGTATCGCCGACATACCCCTCAAGCCTTTAGGACAACTGACACTTAATGTTCGTTTCAGCGAAGGATTAAAAGAAAGAATTCAACCACTCACCTTTGTGGTTATCAACATCCCCTCAAGCTATGACGTGATCATTGGAAGACCAGGACAGTGTGCATTTTACATGGCCGTCTCTGTTGGCCATGGCACAGTCAAATTTCCTACCGAAAGGGGCATAGCAACCCTTCAACCCTCCCAGGAAGCCTACATGGTTGAAGGTGAAAGCTCAACCAGTGAAGAAGACAGGAAAAGGTTGGTCATAAACCCTAAGTACCCTGAACAAAGAATAAGGGTCAATCCAAACCTTTCTCAAGAGACCCTTTCATATCTTGAAAAGTTGCTAACACATTACAGCGATGTATTTGCTTGGTGTCCAGAAGATATGACCGGGATCCCTCGGAACATTGCCGAGCATGAGTTAAGAATACCGCCGGATGTCAAGCCTATGGTCCAAAAGAAAAGAAGCCTGGCACCCGAGAGAAGTCTGGCAGCCTGCCAAGAGGTTGAAAAGCTTGTGTCGGCCGGTATTCTCCGAGAAGTCAAGTACCAATCATGGGTTGCAAACCCGGTTATGGTCAAAAAGCCAGAAAACTCTTGGAGGATGTGCATAGACTTTAAGGATCTTAACAAAGCTTGTCCTAAGGATTGCTATCCACTACCGGAAATTGATCTCAAGGTAGACTCCCTCACAGGATACTCGTTCAAATGCTTCCTTGATGCATACAAAGGTTATCACCAAATCCTCATGAAGAAAGAGGATGAGGAAAAGACAGCCTTTCACACGGACAAAGGGATCTTTTGTTATCAAAAGATGCCTTTCGGCCTCAAAAATGCCGGAGCAACCTATCAACGGCTCGTTGACAAAGCCTTCGAAAGCCAAATTGGCAAAAACATGGAGGCATATGTCGATGACTTGGTTATTAAAAGCAAGACGGAATATCAAATGCTCGATGATATTCAAGAAACTTTCAACAACCTCAGAAAGGTTAACATGAAGCTTAATCCGGAAAAGTGTTCATTTGGATTCGAGGAGGGTAAATTCTTAGGTCACATTGTTGGAAAACAAAGCATCAAAGCCAACCCTAACAAAGTGAAAGCCGTCCTTGAAACCAAAGCCACCAAAGACCAAGAAGGAGGTTGAAAGCTTGAACGGGAAGCTTGTAGCCTTGAAGCGTTTTACCTCAAAGTTGGCCGAAAGATCTCTGCCCTTTTACAAAACGCTCAAGAACTGCTCAGAGAAGAAGGATTTCAAATGGACTGAAGAAGCTGAAGAAGCTTTCAACCAGATGAAGCAACATCTAGCTTCCCTACCAGACATTGCGGCACCAAAAACCGGGGAGTTAATATCGGTGTACTTCTCAATCACGAACGAGGCCATTAGTGCAGTCCTCACCATTGAGCGAGATAAGGCCCAGGTACCCGTTTATTTTTTCAGCAAAACTTTAAAATTAGCTGAAACGAAATATCCTCCCCTTGAAAAACTTGCCCTAGCCCTAGTTCAAACAGCTAGGAGGCTTCGAAGGTATTTCCAAGCACACCCCATACAAGTGGTCACCGACCAACCTATCAAGAGTGTGCTTGAAAAACCTGAAAACTCGGGGCGATTAGACAAATGGGACATAGAACTGGGTGAACACAACATCACCTATGTCCCAAGAAAAGCCATTAAGGCCCAAGTCTTGGCTGATTTCATTGTGGAAGTCCCAAACCAAACGGCCACTGAAGTAAACACTACCACCACTGAACCTTCCAACCCTGAAGCCTGGAAGCTTTTTACCGACGGGGCTTCAAGCGTTGAAGGGTCAGGGGCTGGGTTAATTTTTTTCAACCCAGAAGGGTTGGAATTCACATATGCTCTCCGTTTTGATTTTCAGACCACCAATAACGAGGCTGAATACGAAGCACTAATAGCCGGCCTAAGGCTGGCCAAAGAAATGAAGGTTGAAAAGCTTGAAGTGTTCACGGATTCGCTGCTGGTCTCAAGCCAAGTGAATGATAGCTACATAGCTAAAGAGCCCAACATGAAAAAATACAGAGAAAATGTGACAACTCGAGTTTCCGACATTTTACTTTCGCATTTATTGCGCGTTGACTGTTTAGTTGTTTGCTTAATTGCCTTGTAACTGTACACTGGATTATAATTCGAGATGATTATTTGATATGCTATGTGCTTTATAGAAAGTGTTTTGGGTTATGAACTTATAAACTGTTTAAGACTTAAACAACCCGACGAAACACTGATGTGTTTCGTCATAGAACATCACGACGAAACAGATTTGTTTCGCCAACCCTTGTTCGACGAAACAGTGTGTTCGCCGGCCCATGATTCGCCGAAGCCCATTAAGGGCCCAGTACGTTTACACTTATATTAATTAGGTCTTACGGTTCCATTCGGCACACTTTAACAAATTAGAGAAACCTAGAGCTCCCTCCTCTGTGTGACGGCAGTTTGGAGTTCTCAAAGCCTCGTTAGAGATCAAACCTTCGTACGATCTATCTCGGTTAGTCACACGTTTGTTAAATCGATCTTATGATTATTTGATTTCTGGAATTCATGCTTGGGTATATGCCTGATTTATGGAACGGCTGTGAATATAAGAGTATAATGATTTTGATTCGTTATGCATGATTAATCAATTACATAACTCTATACGAAACATGATGTTGATTTAGGGATCCTAATAAACAGGTCCGGACTGATGTGTATAAGTGATTAGTTGAGCAGGATTTAACGATGTTCATGTTGGTTTGATGTTGCTAATCATATTGATTGAATACTGATCAAATACGTGTTGCTATCATGAATGTGCCTACGTAGTGATAACTTGCGAATCCTGTGTTGGTTAGATGATGATGATTATACGCTGAATGATTCTGTTATGATTGGAATGATGATTGTTAATCACTGTATGATTGTATGATTTTTTGTAAACTGTTGAATCGGCGATTAGGGTTCCTGCACGTAACTGATTCATGACGTAACTGATTTGTTCACGAAACGGAATTCATGGTGAAACAGGAGGATGTGTTTCGCCGAAGGGATCATGACGAAACAGTATGTGTTTCGCCAAGGAAGGTCACGACGAAACAAAGGGTGTTTCGTCGAAGGGTGTTAACGACGAAACAGGGGTGTTTCGTCGAATGGGTAACTTGCACAGTAACTTAGTTTAATTCTGTAAAGTTAGCTGAGTTAGTTAACTACCGTTAAATGTTGTGCATGACTTGTGAGATTATTGAATACGTGCAATGTGCTACTTGGTGAATGTTAAGGCATTGTCTACTATGATTATACTTACGTGCCAACTTCGTGAATACAAACTGATTATGTATACGTGCGTACTTTAGGACGTGATTGATTAACTGTGAGCATATTTAGCATACCGAGCAAACCAAGGTGAGTTCACACTCTTACCAAGGCATGGGATTCCCGGGGTGGGAATGGGTTTGGATTATTTACTTGTACTTACCTAACTTATGGAACTTAGTTATATGGTCCTCGGGTGAGGAAGGGTTATTGATAAGATACGACTAGACTAGTGATACTTATAGAACTGATCTTCGCACACACGCCAGGGTTGGCTGCGATAATATGACTGATCTTCGCACACACGCCGGGGTTGGCTACGATAATATGACTGATCTTCGCACACATGCCTGGGATGGCTGCGAACCATACTTTGAACTTCGCACACATGCCGGGTGGGCTGCGATACAAATATACCTAGTCTAGAAAACATGGGAAACCCCCCCCCCCACATTCTTCACACACATGTCTGGGAGACTGCGATTCAAGTACATACGATATATGGGTTACTAAACGAACATACGGTTTACAATACAATTACTATAACTGAACAACCAACTGTGAACTCGCTCAACTAGTTGTTGACTCTCTGTTACATGCCTTGCAGGACCATAGGTACATGGAGCTTGCACGGGAGGCATGGTCGTTGTGGACATGGATCGTGAATGCTTTATTTACCATTATAACATTTCATACTTATACTTATGTTGGGTTTTACATTTATGCTTCCGCTAAACATTGATACTATACTTTGGTTTTCGAACACCTTTCATATTGTTTGGTTGATTTACATTTATTAATAACATGGTTCAATATGATTGGTGGCTTGATCCTGGTCAGTCACGCCTCCAAGCGGTGGTACTCCGCATGTGGTTTTTGGGGGTGTGACAGATTGGTATCAGAGCCATTGGTTATAGAGAACTCGGTTTTAATAAGGGGAAAACGTTTTTATTAAAACCAGACTATAACCAGAACAGTGCTCAACGATCCACAACGACGCCTCGCTCCACGTGCAAGACTCAACATTCTAGGTAATAAGGTTTATGTTTATTGCCTACATGCTAGAATTACATAGAACTTTGCTCATGGTATGCTTAGATAAACGTAACGACTGTTGATTGAAACACTTTTGTGCTCACTTTCTTCTGTCATCGCACTATTCGCGAACCTCTCTCACTCATGTTCTCCTTGATATCAAGATCATGAGTGGACGCGTTAACCTAACTCAAGCCCAGTTGGCGGCTTCGATCACTGAACAAGTTACTGCAGCACTCGCAGCTGCCCAGGCAGGAGGTGTAACCTGCCATCACCACTTACTCTAGAATCTTTAGATCCTACTCTCGTAAACCAACACTCGTGCTCAAGTATGTTTACTCTTACGCACGCGACAGGTCAACACGCTCAGCCACCTGTGTGCACGTTTCAAAACTTTCATGGACTGTCGTCCTACTACTTTTAGTGGCACGGAAGGAGCAGTTGGACTCCTCCATTGGTTTGAAAAGCTCGAGTCCGTTTTTGAGATGTGTGAATGCCCTGAGGCTTGCAGGGTGAAGTACGCCACTGACACTTTAGAAGGCATTGCACTAACTTGGTGGAACGCGCAAGTTCAGATGCTGGGGCTGGCGGCTGCTAATGCCACCCCACGGAATGATTTTAAGGGACTGATCAAGCAAGAATACTGTAACCGTGATGACATCCACAAACTGGAAGTGGAGTTCTTTAACTTGAAGATGACGGGGTCAGAGATAGAGGCGTATACGAAGCGATCTAACGAACTGGCGGTGTTGTGTCCAACTATGGTGGATCCTCCCATCAAGCGCATTGAGCTGTACCTCAAAGGCTTAGTACCAGAGATTCAAAGTCATGTGACTTCTGCTAACCCTGCTACCATTCAAGATGTTACTCGTCTTGCTCATCGTCTCACAGACCAGGCAGTGGAACAGAACAAGCTGCCTAAATGCATTGGTGCTACTACTACTACTACTACTTCTGCTATTCCCAGTGACAACAAGAGAAGGTGGGATGGAACCTTCAGCAAGGGTTCAACTTCAGTTCAGTCCCCGGGCACAGCAGCGAAAGATTGATGACTATCAGAGCCCTGGTCAGCAATCTTCTGGTAGTCAAGGGCAGGGTGGATATCGAGGAAATCACCCAAAGTGAAATAGATGCAACAGGCACCACAGTGGTCAGTGCAACAGGGGTCGTTGCCGGTGGTGTCTCAAGATGGGTCATGAAGCTAAGGATTGCAGGAGCTCGCGACCTGCGAATCAGAACCAACAACGACAACAATAATCAGGGCAATGGGAACAACAACGGGAGTAATAACGACGGCAATGGTGCCAGGGGTCGAGTGTTCGTGATTGGTCAGGGCGAAGCAAGGAATGATCCTAACGTGGTGATGGACTTTCCTTATCGATTTCATTCCTATAGTTCTGGGTAGTTTTGACAACGTCATTGGGATGGATTGGTTATCCCAACAGCAAGCAGAGATCCTATGCAAAGAGAAGATTGTTCGTATTCCCCGTTCTGATAAAGAACCTCTCGAAGTTCAAGGCGACAAGAGTGGTGTCGTGAGTGGCATCATCTCCTTCTTGAAGACACAGAAGTGTTTGCGAAAGGGCCGCACAGCTATTTTAGCACTCGTTACAGATACATCGACGAAAGAGAAGAAGTTAGAGGATATTTCCTGTTGTACGCGACTTTCCTCAAGTGTTTCCTGAAGAATTACCTGGGTTACCGCCTCATCGTCAGGTCGAATTTCAGATCGAGCTAGCTCCTGGAGCAGCACCTATAGCACGAGCACCTTATCGCTTAGCTCCAACCAAACTGGAAGAACTGTCCAAGCAATTGCAAGAACTCTTGGAAAAGGGTCTCATTCGTCCTAGCTCTTCGCCCTGGGGAGCTCCAGTATTATTTGTGAAGAAGAAAGACGGTACCTTCCGCATGGGCATAGATTACCGCGAACTGAACAAGGTGACCGTGAAGAACCGCTATCCTCTTCCACGCATCGACGACTTATTCGACCAGTTGCAAGGGTCGAGCTATTACTCGAAGATTTACCTGAGGTCAGGCTATCATCAACGGAGAGTCCGGGATGAGGACGTCTCCAAAACAACATTTAGAACTCGCTACGGCCACTACGAGTTTTTGGTCATGCCATTCGGGCTAACGAACGCGCCTGCGGTTTTCATGGATCTTATGAACAGGGTGTGCAAACCTTATCTTGACAAGTTTGTTATTGTTCTCATCAATGACATCCTGATCTACTCGAAGAGTCAGGGGGAACACGAGCATCATTTACGACTTATTTTGGAACTTCTTCGAACGGAATAGCTGTACGCCAAGTTTTCAAAATGCGACTTCTGGCTTCGTGAAGTCCACTTCCTAGGCCACGTGGTAAACAAGGATGGGATTCATGTTGATCCATCCAAGGTAGATTCGATCAAGAACTGGCCTGCACCTCGCACACCAACCGAAATACGCCAATTCTTGGGTTTGGCGGGTTATTACAGACGGTTCATCAAAGACTTCTCAAAGATTGCACAGCCGCTTACACTACTGACACAGAAAGGTGTTGTTTACCGTTGGGGTAATACACAGGAAACAACGTTTCAGCACTTAAAGGATAGACTTTGTAGCGCACCTATCATCTCATTGCCTGAAGGCACGGACGATTTTGTAGTCCACTGCGACGCATCTATCCAAGGTCTTGGATGCGTGTTGATGCAACGGGATAAAGTCATTTGCTTATGCTTCGCGCTAACTTAAGATTCACGAACGGAATTACACTACACACGATTTAGAGTTGGGAGCTGTTGTTTTTGCGCTCAAGATATGGCGACACTACCTGTACGGTACCAAGTGCACCATCTACACCGATCACAGGAGTCTCGAGCATATCTTCAAACAGAAGGAATTAAACATGCGTCAGCACCGATGGGTCGAGCTACTGAACGATTACGAATGTGCTATAAAGTACCATCCGGGCAAAGCCAATGTGGTGGCCGACACCCTTAGTCGAAAGGATACTACACCTAGGCGTGTACGAGCGTTGCAATTCACTATTCAGTCTAGTCTTCCTTCTCAGATACGAGATGCTCAGGTAGAAGCATTGAAACCAGAAAACGTCAGGACTGAAGCCCTACGCGGCTCAAGGCAACGGTTAGAACAAAAGGCTGATGGCGCCTACCATGTAACAGGACGCATTTGGGTCCCACTCTATGGAAACTTACGCGAGCTTGTAATGGATGAAGCTCATAAGTCTCGCTATTCAGTACATCCTGGTTCGGATAAGCTGTACCACGACCTCAGAACTACATACTGGTGGCCTAGCGTGAAAGCTCACATAGCCACTTACGTTAGCAAGTGCTTGACTTGTGCGAGAGTCAAGACGGAATATCAGAAACCATCAGGCCGACTTCAGCAACCAAAGATACCACAATGGAAATGGGAGGAAATTTCCATGGATTTTGTTACTGGCCTACCTAGATCCCAGCGTGGGAACGATACTATTTGGGTGATCGTGGATCGACCCACCAAGTCTGCTCACTTCTTGGCTATCAAAGAAACGGACAAGTTCTCCACATTAGCAGACATCTACTTGAAGGAAGTGGTCTCGAGGCACGGGGTGCCCACTTCTATCATTTCGGATCGTGATGCACGATTCACTTCAGAACTGTGGCAAGCAATGCACAAATCTTTTGGCTCACGATTAGACATGAGCACAGCCTATCACCCTCAGACGGATGGGCAGTCTGAGCGCACGATCCAGACCCTAGAAGACATGCTTCGGGCATGTGTCATCGACTTCGGCAACAACTGGGAAAAACATCTCCCTTTAGTGGAGTTCTCGTGTAACAACAGCTACCACACCAGCATTAAAGCTGCTCCGTTTGAGGCATTGTACGGGCGTAAATGCCGGTCACCTCTTTGTTGGGCAGAGGTGGGAGATAGTCAGATCACGGGTCCAGAACTTGTAGTGGACACAACAGAAAGAATTACTCTGATACGATAACGCATGGCGGCGGCTCGCGACCGCCAGAAAGCATACGCTGATAAGGACCGGAAACCACACGAGTTCCAGGTTGGAGATCGAGTACTACTCAAAGTTTCACCCTGGAAGGGTGTTATTCGTTTTGGCAAACGAGGCAAACTTAATCCACGATACGTTGGACCACTCGAAATCATTGAGAAAATAGGCAAGGTGGCGTACAGACTGAACTTACCAGCAGAACTCAGTGCAGTTCACAACGTTTTCCACGTGTCGAATCTGAAGAAGTGTCTGTCAGATGAGACCCTTATAGTTCCTTTAAAGGAACTCACTATCGACGAACAGTTACATTTCGTCGACGAACCAGTTGAAAACACGGACCGGGATGTTAAGGTCCTCAAGAACACCAGAATACCTCTTGTTCGAGTTCGTTGGAACTCCCGTCGTGGCCCAGAGTATACCTGGGAACGAGAAGATCAAATGAAACTCAAATATCCCCAGTTATTCGGAAACCAAGCAACCACTACTGAGCCCGAAGCTACTACAGAATTTCGGGACGAAATTCCAAATCAACGGGGGGATGATGTGACACCCCAGGAAAACCTGTAATCTTCGCAAACCTACTCGGGGAGCCGCAATACGAAACAGGTAAACAACGTCACACAATTAGCTTCCTCAGTAACCGCATGCTAAATTTCGGGACGAAATTTCTTTCAAGTTGGGGATAATGTGACAACTTGAGTTTCCGACATTTTACTTTCGCATTTATTGCGCGTTGACTGTTTAGTTGTTTGCTTAATTGCCTTGTAACTGTACACTGGATTATAATTCGAGATGATTATTTGATATGCTATGTGCTTTATATAAAGTGTTTTGGGTTATGAACTTATAAACTGTTTAAGACTTAAACAACCCGACGAAACACTGATGTGTTTCGCCATAGAACATCACGACGAAACAGATTTGTTTCGCCAACCCTTGTTCGACGAAACAGTGTGTTCGCCGGCCCATGATTCGCCGAAGCCCATTAAGGGCCCAGTACGTTTACACGTATATTAATTAGGTCTTACGGTTCCATTCGGCACACTTTAACAAATTAGAGAAACCTAGAGCTCCCTCCTCTGTGTGATGGCAGTTTGGAGTTCTCAAAGCCTCGTTAGAGATCAAACCTTCGTACCATCTATCTCGGTTAGTCACACGTTTGTTAAATCGATCTTATGATTATTTGATTTCTGGAATTCATGCTTGGGTATATGCCTGATTTATGGAACGGCTGTGAATATAAGAGTATAATGATTTTGATTCGTTATGCATGATTAATCAATTACATAACTCTATACGAAACATGATATTGATTTAGGGATCCTAATAAACAGGTCCGGACTGATGTGTATAAGTGATTAGTTGAGCAGGATTTAACGATGTTCATGTTGGTTTGATGTTGCTAATCATATTGATTGAATACTGATCGAATACGTGTTTCTATCATGAATGTGCCTACGTAGTGATAACTTGCGAATCCTGTGTTGGTTAGATGATGATGATTATACGCTGAATGATTCTGTTATGATTGGAATGATGATTGTTAATCACTGTATGATTGTATGATTTTTTGTAAACTGTTGAATCGGCGATTAGGGTTCCTGCACGTAACTGATTCATGACGTAACTGATTCATGACGTAACTGATTTGTTCACGAAACGGAATTCATGGTGAAACAGGAGGATGTGTTTCGCCGAAGGGATCATGACGAAACAGTATGTGTTTCGCCAAGGAAGGTCACGACGAAACAAAGGGTGTTTCGTCGAAGGGTGTTAACGACGAAACAGGGGTGTTTCGTCGAATGGGTAACTTGCACAGTAACTTAGTTTAATTCTGTAAAGTTAGCTGAGTTAGTTAACTACCGTTAAATGTTGTGCATGACTTGTGAGATTATTGAATACGTGCAATGTGCTACTTGGTGAATGTTAAGGCATTGTCTACTATGATTATACTTACGTGCCAACTTCGTGAATACAAACTGATTATGTATACGTGCGTACTTTAGGACGTGATTGATTAACTGTGAGCATACTTAGCATACCGAGCAAACCAAGGTGAGTTCACACTCTTACCAAGGCATGGGATTCCCGGGGTGGGAATGGGTTTGGATTATTTACTTGTACTTACCTAACTTATGGAAATTAGTTATATGGTCCTCGGGTGAGGAAGGGTTATTGATAAGATATGACTAGACTAGTGATACTTATAGAACTGATCTTCGCACACACGCCAGGGTTGGCTGCGATAATATGACTGATCTTCGCACACACGCCGGGGTTGGCTGCGATAATATGACTGATCTTCGCACACATGCCTGGGATGGCTGTGAACCATACTTTGAACTTCGCACACATGCCGGGTGGGCTGCGATACAAATATACCTAGTCTAGAAAACATGGGAAACCCCCCCCCCCACATTCTTCGCACACATGTCTGGGAGACTGCGATTCAGGTACATACGATATATGGGTTACTAAACGAACATACGGTTTACAATACAATTACTATAACTGAACAACCAACTGTGAACTCGCTCAACTAGTTGTTGACTCTCTGTTACATGCCTTGCAGGACCATAGGTACATGGAGCTTGCACGGGAGGCACGGGAGGCACGGTCGTTGTGGACATGGATCGTGAATGCTTTATTTACCATTATAACATTTCATACTTATACTTATGTTGGGTTTTACATTTATGCTTCCGCTAAACATTGATACTATACTTTGGTTTTCGAACACCTTTCATATTGTTTGGTTGATTTACATTTATTAATAACATGGTTCAATATGATTGGTGGCTTGATCCTGGTCAGTCACGCCTCCAAGCGGTGGTACTCCGCATGTGGTTTTTGGGGGTGTGACAGAAAAATCCAAGGAACTGATGAGTACCTTCCAAGCTTGCAACATCAAACAGATCCCCAGGTCTCAAAACAAAAAGGCCGATGCCCTAAGTAAGTTTGCATCTCTCACTTTCGCCCACCTCACCAAGAAGGTACTGGTAGAAGTGTTGAAGGCCCCATCCATTAATGAATTGGAGGTTCAAGACGTGGTTACCGAAGAAGATCCAAACTGGATGACTCCCATAAAAAAGTTCCTCAAAAATGGTGAGGTACCCAATGATCAAGTGGAAGCTAAAAGGGTTGAAATCAAGGCAAGGCAATACATACTACAAGGAGAAACCCTTTACAAAAAGGGTTACCTTGCTCCCTTGCTAAGATGTGTCGGTCCTAAGCAAAGTAAGTATTTGATCAAGGAAATTCATGAGGGTGTGTGCGGAGCTCACTTTGGAGCTAGGTCGGTAGTTGCAAAGCTCATGAACCTCGGATATTTCTGGCCTTCAATGCATCGCGATACAGCCGAAGAATTGAAGAAATGTGATGCCTGCCAGATCCATGCACCGATCCCAAAAAGTCCCAAGCATGATTTAGTCCCGATAACCTCGGCATGGCCATTCCATAAATGGGGAATGGACATTGTTGGTCCGTTTCCCCCAAGCAAAGGAGGGGTAAAATTCTTGTTGGTGGCGGTAGATTATTTCACCAAGTGGCCTGAGGTCAAACCACTTGCTAAGATCACAGGAAAGCAAGTCATTGACTTTGTCTGGGAGAACATCATTTGCCGTTATGGATTGCCGGGAGTACTTGTCACCGAAAACGGAAGGCAATTTGCTGAGAAGCCTTTCAGCGTTTGGTGCAAAGTATACAAAATCGATCAGGTTTTTAGCTCAGTGGCTTACCCGCAATCAAACGGCCAGGTTGAAAGAACAAATAGAAGCGTAGTAGAAGGCATCAAGACAAGATTGGGAAGATACGAAAGCAACTGGCTCGAAGAATTGCCTAGCGTCCTATGGGCAATTAGAACAACCGAAAAAACAAGTCATAAGAAAACACCTTATAGCTTGGTATTTGGATCCGAGGCTGTGATCCCCGCCGAGATAGGAGTTGTAACCCAAAGAATTGTCAACATGGATCCCGAAGTAAACCAAAAAGAGACCATGTTGAACTTACAACTCCTAGAGGAAGCAAGAGATCAAGCCGCAATTCAAGAGGCCAAATACAAGCAACAGATGGAAGCTTACTACAACAAAAAAGTCAAGAACGAACGTTTCAAGCCAGGAGACCTGGTCCTCAGAAACAACGAAGCCAGCAAGAAAGAAAATCAAGGAAAGCTTGGCCCAAAGTGGGAGGGTCCATACACCATCCTTGAAGCACACAAGGGTGGATCCTACAAGTTGGCAGATTCAGAAGGCAAAAGGCTTCCAAGGCATTGGAACGGCAAACCTTTAAAAAGGTTCCATGTTTAAAAAGTTTGGTTTGTATCAAAATGTATTTCGAGCAACACTATGAATACCTTTTGTAAAAAGCAAGTACTGCTTGTATGAATGAAGTTGTTTTTATCAAACTTGTCTTTCTATCCTAAGATCAGGTTGAGAACCTAGCAAAAAACTCCATGGCAAGGGCCATGTAAGGGGATGAGCTCCCAGGCCACATCGCTCAATAGGTTCAAGGGTTGAATGAGCCTATATAAGGGGTGAGTTCCTAAATCAATACAACTCCATGAGACTTGTTAAGAAAACATAAAATTGTCTCATAGACGGGTGTGAACAGCCTACACCAAATGTTCCCTAAGCCTTAAAAGTATAATCCACAAGGAGGCTTGAAAAGTTCAAGTGAAAAACAAAGAAATAATAAAAAGGATAGGTGCTATGACTTCTTGTTAAAAATCCCAAGGCTAAGTGTCTGCAGCACTGAACCCTTTAAGGCATTAAAAACATAAGGGTAGCACAAACTCGACAAAGACAAAGTTACAAAAAGACAAAGAAAACCTAAAAGAACAATAAGACTTAAACAAAAAGTTATAAAGATATAAACCAAAAGGGTCACTAGACTAAGAAGCCTTCAAGGTTTCAAGCCACCCGAGTAGCAACTCGATACCTCAAAGGCTTCAACCTACCAACAGACAGCCAAAGGCTTGGATGGTTAAAGCCAAACAAACTGCCTTAACCAAAAAGGCACAAGCATAAAAACATAACACACAGGAAAAAAGTTAAACATCATACCATGTAAAAGAAAGTCCTAAAAAGTCTTTCAAACATAAGTCAGGGCAAGTCCTAATAACTTGCAAACTTAGCTACTGTCCCAACGACCATACAGACCTTAAACGCAACCAATAGGAACCTTAAGGGTTCCTAATAACCTAATAACCTAATATTGTTCAAGTTAACATTACAAAACATAAATTGTTTTCAGTGCTAAGAAAGCTACGAATCAAGCATCAACAAACTTGGAAACTCCAGAACCTTCGCCCTTGGCCTTCTTTGTTTTCTTCAGCTTTTTAGTCTTCACACCTCCATCACCACCAACCGTGGAAGCCTCCAAACTTGCATCCTTGGGAACATCCGGCTGACCTGAAAGGGTATCATCACTATCCCCCGAATAGGATCTCTTCCTTGAAAGAGAGCCCAAGATTTCAGCACAGACCTTCTCATTTAGGCCCTCCGGTTTCAAGTCCTGCAACACAGCAAGAGGCTTACCAAAACAAGTAGAAACTTGATGGATGTAAGGATAGGTCAACTTCTCCATTTGCTCAACAGAGCCTTTAAAAATATCAGAAGCCTTGGGACGGAACAAAGGTGACTTCTCCAAAGGATGGCCGGATTCATGAAGTTTATACCCAGCAATGAGGCCTTGGTGTTTCCCCAGGTTGAGAAGCTTAGTGTAAACGTCACCAAGAGCAGAGTTAAACTCTTTGGAGTGCAATAGATAAGTAACCACTTGGTGAAAACCCTGCTCAATGAGCCATTGGTTATCCCCAGTAGCCTGAGCAACTGAAGCCTTCAACCCCTCTTTCTCCTTACCAAAAGCCTGTTGCTGAACAAACAAAGTTTCCCGGTCAGCCCTAAGTTTCAACCTATCAGCCTCGAAGCTCTTTTTCAAATCACCCATCTCAATCTCATGCATCTTTTTCAAATCACTAACCTTCTTTTCCCATGCTGCTTCTTTCTCGGTAAAACCAGCTATCTCCTTTTTCATCGAGGCCATGGAGGATTTCATCTTATCCTTCTTCTTGGAAAATTCTTCATATTCCTGCATTCTTTGACGAAAACGAGCAATGCCTTGAGGAAGCATAGCAGCAAGGTTGCAAGTACTCAAAATCATGCGGGACAACATCAAGTCATCATCCATCCCAGCAATGGTCTTGTGCACTGAAGGATGAGCAATGTGACTCAGAGCATCCTCACAGACAGCAGCATCTTTGAAACTGTCATCATTCTTCACCGACCAAGCAGGTACATAAATCCCTTCCGGATCCAACCCTTCAACGTCCCTGCTTGAAGATTCCTGAACAGGGGTGACAACAACCTTCTTGCCTGAAACCTTTTTACCATGAACAATCAATTCCTTATCCTTCTCAGCACCTGCTTCACCACCTTGATCTTCCGAAACTTCAATATCATCACTCAAGTCCACTGGTTCAGCAGAAGTGGATTGAGGACCAGCCTTCAACAACCGACGAGAAGATCGACGGGTTGAAGACTTGGGAACATTAGACTTAGAAAAACCCTTGACAGTGGCAGCACTAACATAACCGGAACCCTCAAACCTTTGATCAACAGTTCTAACCACAACATTCTCACCAGGAACAGACGGAGCATCCACAAATACAACGTCAGAAGTATCGTCGCTCTTAATAAAATCCAAAGCAGACATGACTGCAAAAAGCAACAGCACATAAGTCATAAGTTAAGAAAAACATAAAGAGGGAAAAAAAGGAAAATGCATACCCATGCCACTCCTCATAAGAACCGGATCCCGATCAACATTCCCCCAAATTTTACTAACCCCTAAAAGAACTAGTAAATGCTCAGGAAAGGGGCGAACCCTTGAGGTAACTGATTCATGACGTAACTGATTCATGACGTAACTGATATGTTCACGAAACGGAATTCATGGTGAAACAGGAGGATGTGTTTCGCCGAAGGGATCATGACGAAACAGTATGTGTTTCGCCAAGGAAGGTCACGACGAAACAAAGGGTGTTTCGTCGAAGGGTGTTAACGACGAAACAGGGGTGTTTCGTCGAATGGGTAACTTGCACAGTAACTTAGTTTAATTCTGTAAAGTTAGCTGAGTTAGTTAACTGCCGTTAAATGTTGTGCATGACTTGTGAGATTATTGAATACGTGCAATGTGCTACTTGGTGAATGTTAAGGCATTGTCTACTATGATTATACTTACGTGCCAACTTCGTGAATACAAACTGATTATGTATACGTGCGTACTTTAGGACGTGATTGATTAACTGTGAGCATACTTAGCATACCGAGCAAACCAAGGTGAGTTCACACTCTTACCAAGGCATGGGATTCCCGGGGTGGGAATGGGTTTGGATTATTTACTTGTACTTACCTAACTTATGGAACTTAGTTATATGGTCCTCGGGTGAGGAAGGGTTATTGATAAGATACGACTAGACTAGTGATACTTATAGAACTGATCTTCGCACACACGCCAGGGTTGGCTGCGATAATATGACTGATCTTCGCACACACGCCGGGGTTGGCTGCGATAATATGACTGATCTTCGCACACATGCCTGGGATGGCTGCGAACCATACTTTGAACTTCGCACACATGCCGGGTGGGCTGCGATACAAATATACCTAGTCTAGAAAACATGGGAAACCCCCCCCCCCCACATTCTTCGCACACATGTCTGGGAGACTGCGATTCAAGTACATACGATATATGGGTTACTAAACGAACATACGGTTTACAATACAATTACTATAACTGAACAACCAACTGTGAACTCGCTCAACTAGTTGTTGACTCTCTGTTACATGCCTTGCAGGACCATAGGTACATGGAGCTTGCACGGGAGGCACGGTCGTTGTGGACATGGATCGTGAATGCTTTATTTACCATTATAACATTTCATACTTATACTTATGTTGGGTTTTACATTTATGCTTCCGCTAAACATTGATACTATACTTTGGTTTTCGAACACCTTTCATATTGTTTGGTTGATTTACATTTATTAATAACATGGTTCAATATGATTGGTGGCTTGATCCTGGTCAGTTACGCCTCCAAGCGGTGGTACTCCGCATGTGGTTTTTGGGGGTGTGACAGATTGGTATCAGAGCCATTGGTTATAGAGAACTCGGTTTTAATAAGGGGAAAACGTTTTTATTAAAACCAGACTATAACCAGAACAGTGCTCAATGATTCACAACGACGCCTCGCTCCACGTGCAAGACTCAACATTCTAGGTAATAAGGTTTATGTTTATTGCCTACATGCTAGAATTACATAGAACTTTGCTCATGGTATGCTTAGATAAACGTAACGACTGTTGATTGAAACACTTTTGTGCTCACTCTCTTCTGTCATCGCACTATTTGCGAACCTCTCTCACTCATGTTCTCCTTGATATCAAGATCATGAGTGGACGCGTTAACCTAACTCAAGCCCAGTTGGCGGCTTCGATCACTGAACAAGTTACTGCAGCACTCGCAGCTGCCCAGGCAGGAGGTGTAACCTGCCATCACCACTTACTCTAGAATCTTTAGATCCTACTCTCGTAAACCAACACTCGTGCTCAAGTATGTTTACTCTTACGCACGCGACAGGTCAACACGCTCAGCCACCTGTGTGCACGTTTCAAAACTTTCATGGACTGTCGTCCTACTACTTTTAGTGGCACGGAAGGAGCAGTTGGACTCCTCCATTGGTTTGAAAAGCTCGAGTCCGTTTTTGAGATGTGTGAATGCCCTGAGGCTCGCAGGGTGAAGTACACCACTGACACTTTAGAATGCATTGCACTAACTTGGTGGAATGCGCAAGTTCAGATGCTGGGGCTGGCGGCTGCAAATGCCACCCCACGGAATGATTTTAAGGGACTGATCAAGCAAGAATACTGTAACCGTGATGACATCCACAAACTGGAAGTGGAGTTCTTTAACTTGAAGATGACGGGGTCAGAGATAGAGGCGTATACGAAGCGATCTAACGAACTGGCGGTGTTGTGTCCAACTATGGTGGATCCTCCCATCAAGCGCATTGAGCTGTACCTCAAAGGCTTAGTACCAGAGATTCAAAGTCATGTGACTTCTGCTAACCCTGCTACCATTCAAGATGTTACTCGTCTTGCTCATCGTCTCACAGACCAGGCAGTGGAACAGAACAAGCTGCCTAAACGCCTTGGTGCTACTACTACTACTACTACTTCTGCTATTCCCAGTGACAACAAGAGAAGGTGGGATGGAACCTTCAGCAAGGGTTCAACTTCAGTTCAGTCCCCTGGCACAGCAGCGAAAGATTGATGACTATCAGAGCCCTGGTCAGCAATCTTCTGGTAGTCAAGGGCAGGGTGGATATCGAGGAAATCACCCAAAGTGCAATAGATGCAACAGGCACCACAGTGGTCAGTGCAACAGGGGTCGTTGCCGGTGGTGTCTCAAGATGGGTCATGAAGCTAAGGATTGCAGGAGCTCGCGACCTGCGAATCAGAACCAACAACGACAACAATAATCAGGGCAATGGGAACAACAACGGGAGTAATAACGACGGCAATGGTGCCAGGGGTCGAGTGTTCGTGATTGGTCAGGGCGACGCAAGGAATGATCCTAACGTGGTGATGGACTTTCCTTATCGATTTCATTCCTATAGTTCTGGGTAGTTTTGACAACGTCATTGGGATGGATTGGTTATCCCAACAGCAAGCAGAGATCCTATGCAAAGAGAAGATTGTTCGTATTCCCCGTTCTGATAAAGAACCTCTCGAAGTTCAAGGCGACAAGAGTGGTGTCGTGAGTGGCATCATCTCCTTCTTGAAGACACAGAAGTGTTTGCGAAAGGGCCGCACAGCTATTTTAGCACTCGTTACAGATACATCGACGAAAGAGAAGAAGTTAGAGGATATTTCCTGTTGTACGCGACTTTCCTCAAGTGTTTCCTGAAGAATTACCTGGGTTACCGCCTCATCGTCAGGTCGAATTTCAGATCGAGCTAGCTCCTGGAGCAGCACCTATAGCATGAGCACCTTATCGCTTAGCTTCAACCGAACTGGAAGAACTGTCCAAGCAATTGCAAGAACTCTTGGAAAAGGGTCTCATTCGTCCTAGCTCTTCGCCCTGGGGAGCTCCAGTATTATTTGTGAAGAAGAAAGACGGTACCTTCCGCATGTGCATAGATACCGCGAACTGAACAAGGTGACCGTGAAGAACCGCTATCCTCTTCCACGCATCGACGACTTATTCGACCAGTTGCAAGGGTCGAGCTATTACTCGAAGATTTACCTGAGGTCAGGCTATCATCAACGGAGAGTCCAGGATGAGGACGTCTCCAAAACAACATTTAGAACTCGCTACGGCCACTACGAGTTTTTGGTCATGCCATTCGGGCTAACGAACGCGCCTGCGGTTTTCATGGATCTTATGAACAGGGTGTGCAAACCTTATCTTGACAAGTTTGTTATTGTTCTCATCAATGACATCCTGATCTACTCGAAGAGTCAGGGGGAACACGAGCATCATTTACGACTTATTTTGGAACTTCTTCGAACGGAATAGCTGTACGCCAAGTTTTCAAAATGCGACTTCTGGCTTCGTGAAGTCCACTTCCTAGGCCACGTGGTAAACAAGGATGGGATTCATGTTGATCCATCCAAGGTAGATTCGATCAAGAACTGGCCTGCACCTCGCACACCAACCGAAATACACCAATTCTTGGGTTTGGCGGGTTATTACAGACGGTTCATCAAAGACTTCTCAAAGATTGCACAGCCGCTTACACTACTGACACAGAAAGGTGTTGTTTACCATTGGGGTAATACACAGGAAACAGCGTTTCAGCACTTAAAGGATAGACTTTGTAGCGCACCTATCATCTCATTGCCTGAAGGCACGGACGATTTTGTAGTCCACTGCGACGCATCTATCCAAGGTCTTGGATGCGTGTTGATGCAATGGGATAAAGTCATTTGCTTATGCTTCGCGCTAACTTAAGATTCACGAACGGAATTACACTACACACGATTTAGAGTTGGGAGCTGTTGTTTTTGCGCTCAAGATATGGCGACACTACCTGTACGGTACCAAGTGCACCAAGTGCACCATCTACACCGATCACAGGAGTCTCGAGCATATCTTCAAACAGAAGGAATTAAACATGCGTCAGCACCGATGGGTCGAGCTACTGAACGATTACGAATGTGCTATAAAGTACCATCCGGGCAAAGCCAATGTGGTGGCCGACGCCCTTAGTTGAAAGGATACTACACCTAGGCGTGTACGAGCGTTGCAATTCACTATTCAGTCTAGTCTTCCTTTTCAGATACGAGATGCTCAGGTAGAAGCATTGAAACCAGAAAACGTCAGGACTGAAGCCCTACGCGGCTCAAGGCAACGGTTAGAACAAAAGGCTGACGGCGCCTACTATGTAACAGGACGCATTTGGGTCCCACTCTATGGAAACTTACGCGAGCTTGTAATGGATGAAGCTCATAAGTCTCGCTATTCAGTACATCCTGGTTCGGATAAGCTGTACCACGACCTCAGAACTACATACTGGTGGCCTAGCGTGAAAGCTCACATAGCCACTTACGTTAGCAAGTGCTTGACTTGTGCGAGAGTCAAGACGGAATATCAGAAACCATCAGGCCTACTTCAGCAACCAAAGATACCCCAATGGAAATGGGAGGAAATTTCCATGGATTTTGTTACTGGCCTACCTAGATCCCAGCGTGGGAACGATACTATTTGGGTGATCGTGGATCGACCCACCAAGTCTGCTCACTTCTTGGCTATCAAAGAAACGGACAAGTTCTCCACATTAGCAGACATCTACTTGAAGGAAGTGGTCTCGAGGCACGGGGTGCCCACTTCTATCATTTCGGATCGTGATGCACGATTCACTTCAGAACTGTGGCAAGCAATGCACAAATCTTTTGGCTCACGATTAGACATGAGCACAGCCTATTACCCTCAGACGGATGGGCAGTCTGAGCGCACGATCCAGACCCTAGAAGACATGCTTCGGGCATGTGTCATCGACTTCGGCAACAGCTGGGAAAAACATCTCCCTTTAGTGGAGTTCTCGTGTAACAACAGCTACCACACCAGTATTAAAGCTGCTCCGTTTGAGGCATTGTACGGGCGTAAATGCCGGTCACCTCTTTGTTGGGCAGAGGTGGGAGATAGTCATATCACGGGTCCAGAACTTGCAGTGGACACAACGGAAAGAATTACTCTGATACGATAACGCATGGCGGCGGCTCGCGACCGCCAGAAAGCATACGCTGATAAGGACCGGAAACCACACGAGTTCCAGGTTGGAGATCGAGTACTACTCAAAGTTTCACCCTGGAAGGGTGTTATTCGTTTTGGCAAACGAGGCAAACTTAATCCACGATACGTTGGACCACTCGAAATCATTGAGAAAATAGGCAAGCTGGCCTACAGACTGAACTTACCAGCAGAACTCAGTGCAGTTCACAACGTTTTCCACGTGTCGAATCTGAAGAAGTGTCTGTCAGATGAGACCCTTATAGTTCCTTTAAAGGAACTCACTATCGACGAACAGTTACATTTCGTCGACGAACCAGTTGAAAACATGGACCGGGATGTTAAGGTCCTCAAGAACACCAGAATACCTCTACTGGGAACGAGAAGATCAAATGAAACTCAAATATCCCCAGTTATTCGGAAACCAAGCAACCACTACTGAGCCCGAAGCTACTACAGAATTTCGTGACGAAATTCCAAATCAACGGGGGGATGATGTGACACCCCAGGAAAACCTGTAATCTTCGCAAACCTGCTCGGGGAGCCGCGATACGAAACAGGTAAACAACGTCACACAATTAGCTTCCTCAGTAACCGCATGCTAAATTTCGGGACGGAATTTCTTTCAAGTTGGGGATAATGTGACAACTCGAGTTTCCGACATTTTACTTTCGCATTTATTGCGCGTTGACTGTTTAGTTGTTTGCTTAATTGCCTTGTAACTGTACACTGGATTATAATTCGAGATGATTATTTGATATGCTATGTGCTTTATATAAAGTGTTTTGGGTTATGAACTTATAAACTGTTTAAGACTTAAACAACCCGACGAAACACTGATGTGTTTCGCCATAGAACATCACGACGAAACAGATTTGTTTCGCCAACCCTTGTTCGACGAAACAGTGTGTTCGCCGGCCCATGATTCGCCGAAGCCCATTAAGGGCCCAGTACGTTTACACGTATATTAATTAGGTCTTACGGTTCCATTCGGCACACTTTAACAAATTAGAGAAACCTAGAGCTCCCTCCTCTGTGTGACGGCAGTTTGGAGTTCTCAAAGCCTCGTTAGAGATCAAACCTTCGTACCATCTATCTCGGTTAGTCACACGTTTGTTAAATCGATCTTATGATTATTTGATTTCTGGAATTCATGCTTGGGTATATGCCTGATTTATGGAACGGCTGTGAATATAAGAGTATAATGATTTTGATTCGTTATGCATGATTAATCAATTACATAACTCTATACGAAACATGATGTTGATTTAGGGATCCTAATAAACAGGTCCGGACTGATGTGTATAAGTGATTAGTTGAGCAGGATTTAACGATGTTCATGTTGGTTTGATGTTGCTAATCATATTGATTGAATACTGATCGAATACGTGTTGCTATCATGAATGTTTCTACGTAGTGATAACTTGCGAATCCTGTGTTGGTTAGATGATGATGATTATACGCTGAATGATTCTGTTATGATTGGAATGATGATTGTTAATCACTGTATGATTGTATGATTTTTTTGTAAACTGTTGAATCGGCGATTAGGGTTCCTGCACGTAACTGATTCATGACGTAACTGATTTGTTCACGAAACGGAATTCATGGTGAAATAGGAGGATGTGTTTCGCCGAAGGGATCATGACGAAACAGTATGTGTTTCGCCAAGGAAGGTCACGACGAAACAAAGGGTGTTTCGTCGAAGGGTGTTAACGACGAAACAGGGGTGTTTCGTCGAATGGGTAACTTGCACAGTAACTTAGTTTAATTCTGTAAAGTTAGCTGAGGCTTACCAAAACAAGTAGAAACTTGATGGATGTAAGGATAGGTCAACTTCTCCATTTGCTCAACAGAGCCTTTAAAAACATCAGAAGCCTCGGGACGGAACAGAGGTGACTTCTCCAAAGGATGGCCGGATTCATGAAGTTTATACCCAGCAATGAGGCCTTGGTGTTTCCCCAGGTTGAGAAGCTTAGTGTAAACGTCACCAAGAGCAGAGTTAAACTCTTTGGAGTGCAATAGATAAGTAACCACTTGGTGAAAACCCTGCTCAATGAGCCATTGGTTATCCCCAGTAGCCTGAGCAACTGAAGCCTTCAACCCCTCTTTCTCCTTACCAAAAGCCTGTTGCTAAACAAACAAAGTTTCCCGGTCAGCCCTAAGTTTCAACCTATCAGCCTCGAAGCTCTTTTTCAAATCACCCATCTCAATCTCATGCATCTTTTTCAAATCACTAACCTTCTTTTCCCATGCTGCTTCTTTCTCGGTAAAACCAGCTATCTCCTTTTTCATCGAGGCCATGGAGGATTTCATCTTATCCTTCTTCTTGGAAAATTCTTCATATTCCTGCATTCTTTGACAAAAACGAGCAATGCCTTGAGGAAGCATAGCAGCAAGGTTGCAAGTACTCAAAATCATGCGGGACAACATCAAGTCATCATCCATCCCAGCAATGGTCTTGTGCACTGAAGGAGGAGCAATGTGACTCAGAGCATCCTCACAGACAGCAGCATCTTTGAAACTGTCATCATTCTTCACCGACCAAGCAGGTACATAAATCCCTTCCGGATCCAACCCTTCAACGTCCCTGCTTGAAGATTCCTGAACAGGGGTGACAACAACCTTCTTGCCTGAAACCTTTTTACCATGAACAATCAATTCCTTATCCTTCTCAGCACCTGCTTCACCACCTTGATCTTCCGAAACTTCAATATCATCACTCAAGTCCACTGGTTCAGCAGAAGTGGATTGAGGACCAGCCTTCAACAACCGACGAGAAGATCGACGGGTTGAAGACTTGGGAACATTAGACTTAGAAAAACCCTTGACAGTGGCAGCACTAACATAACCGGAACCCTCAAACCTTTGATCAACAGTTCTAACCACAACATTCTCACCAGGAACAGACGGAGCATCCACAAATACAACGTCAGAAGTATCGTCGCTCTTAATAAAATCCAAAGCAGACATGACTGCAAAAAGCAACAGCACATAAGTCATAAGTTAAGAAAAACATAAAGAGGGCAAAAAAGGAAAATGCATACCCATGCCACTCCTCATAAGAACCGGATCCCGATCAAAATTCCCCCAAATTTTACTAACCCCTAAAAGAACTAGTAAATGCTCAGGAAAGGGACGAACCCTTGAGGGGCATTCCCGGATGGCATTAAGAAAAACATCATTCAATTCAGATTCAGAGGGCTCCGGATCATTAAGAACAGCATCTGGGAGCCTCCACACCATTTTAAATGGAACAATAGAATCGGAAACCCAGAAAAAACGATCCTTCCAAGTCCCAAGCGTTGTAACCATAGATGCAATAAGACAAGAATCAACCTTGGATGTTTCAAAAGTAAACCAATCGCCATTCTTAGCCAAACGAAAAAACCGGCGAAAAAGTAAAAGGGAAGGATCATATCCAAGAGCACGACACAAAACCTCAAAATGCACAACCCTAGCCATCCCCTTCGGATGAACTTGCCCAAAAGAAACTCGATAATACTCCAACAAGTTCAAAACAAAAAACGAAAAAGGATAACGAAGATTCGAGAACTCAAAATGACGACAATAAAGGGCAATCGAACCAGGGGTCGGTTTATCAACAGGAACATCACAAGCAGGAGCAGTTGGGTTAAACTTCCTATCAATACCATATTCCACACAAAATAAATCTACCTCCTCTTGAGTTAACCGGGAAAAAGATTTTGCTAAGTCTTTACGAGCACCCATTTTTGAAAACAGAAAATGAAGAATGCAAGGTGTAAAGGAAACCGGAACTAACCTTAGAATACGAAGGAAATGGCAGAAACTTGAAGGAATTATGAAAGAAAATGGATAAGATTTGCAAATATAAAACGAAAATAAACCTACAATAGGGGTAATAATGGCAAAACAGTAACTTCTGCAAAACCGCCACCCTATCAACTGCCACACATCAATCAAATCAATTGTCAGTTATTTAAAATTCAAATTCAAAAAATTAACTGCCTTCAACCTTTCAAGCCCTCAAGCAACGAACCCTTGAAACCTTCAGGCAATAAAATACACGTATAAAAGTCAGAAGTCTTTGAGCTCATTACCCAAAAACCTCTGACTTGGGGGGCTGATGACGGGGGTAGCCCAAGACTAAATAAAATGACTAAACATGTAAACGCTCAAATGGTTAAACGGTTCAATGGTTGAAAAGCTGTGGGATGGGAAAAGCAATGCGGAAACAGTGGCCAGTCACATCCGGAGATCCCTTCACCAACCCACAGCCGCAAAAGCAAAGCAGGTCTCCACAATGCACGCTATTGTCCAGGGGTCAAAAGCCTTTAACCCCAAAAGGGGAATCCCTCCACTGCAAGCAAGGTTACTAGTCTAATACATTCTACTTCGGGAGATGTCTTCTCTTATAAATTGACACTTCATTTACTTCAGAAATCATCTCCTGGCCAGCTCTGATCCTCTAATATCTGGTCATTCATATCGAGTACTTGCTTACATGCAAGTCACTCCTTTTCATATTCACCACACACATTCTATTTGCTCTCATCTCCGGATCTGAACACAACTCGGAGAAGGATCTTGAGCAAATAACAAAAAATAACTAGTAAACCTCCTTCCACGTCTTGCAAACGTGGGGGGACCCCACGACCTGCGTTAGGCAAAGTTGAACCCTTCAACCCTTTTGCCTAACCAGCCTAGCTACTACCGTTGGTCTTGTATTTGTTGCATCAACAAGTTGGCGCCCACCGTGGGGCTACGCCACTATTTCTTCTCAAAAAAGACCTAGTAGTGTAGCTCTCTTCACTTAAAATCACCATGTCTGAAAGTGGATCCCCGGGAGAGGTAAATCAGATCCCAAACACTTCTACTCCGGGTAGTAGCCAAGCTCACGTGGCTATACCCACTTCTTTCTCAACTCCGGGGAGTACACCCGAGTTCCTCACCTTCAACACGCCAACTCCGTCTAGATCCGGAGCTCCTTCCCCCAATGTCGGTGTCTCTGACACCCCGGCACGTGTTGAACTTACCCCCGAGGGGGTTGCCAACAATTTCCTGGAATTGAGGTCACTCCTCAACCTGCACGTGGTTAGAGAAAGAGAAAAGGGGGTGAGAATCCGTCTAGATTATGACGAGCCAGAACCAACGTTGTCTCCTGGACCACCTCCCCTTCCTTTTACAACTAGGAATGAGGCTGGTCCCAGTAGTCCTCCAAACCATCACCCTTACCTATCCACAATGACAAATCCTACGGTGCACCCCATCTTCTCTTCCCAACCAATTACTAGTGGTGCTCCTCTGGGACATGAGCTGACTCTTGACCAGCTCCTACAGTCCCCAGTAACAAGCTTTCCAGCATCCACAACGACTACATGGGAACAAGCTCTGTCAGTGCTCCCTTTGGCACGAAGTGCTGTTATGAGCACTCCCCTCGGAGTGAACTGCTCAGCTGCCCCAGGAAGCCTTCATGGTTTCAACCTCATGCCCAACATAATGACCCAGATGATGGCCAACTTCCCGTGGCAACACTTTATTAATCAGGTGCTAGCCACTCAAGGAAATAACGGCAATGGCAATAATGTGGATGCAAGGGCTGATGAAGACTTGGCTAAACCATACAAGCCAAGTAATCTCTCATGCTTTTCAAGACAGATAGCCGATTATGATTTCCAAGCGAAGATCAAGATGCCACCCCACATCAGGACGTATGATGGGACCGAAGATCCTGAGGACCATCTTCAGATCTTCACCGGTGCGGCAAGGATAGAGAAATGGTCAAACGCTGAATGTTGCTTAATGTTCATGCAAACCCTTGTTGGATCCGCCAGAATCTGGTTCAACGACTTGCCTGCTCAAAGCGTTCGAAGCTTTGACGATCTTAGCAAGGGTTTCCTTGCCAATTTCTCCCAACAAAGGCGATATGTCAAAGACGCAACAGTGATCTTTCAGATAAAACAACGTGATGATGAAAGCCTTCGTGCTTTCATTGAACGATACAAGAAGGAAGGTCTAACTTATGTAGGGGCCGACGAGAAGATGAGAGTGGCTGGTTTCATGAATGACATCACCTCTAAATATCTCACAAGAGATTTTAACAAATCCCTACCCAAGACCTTACAAGAAGCCCTCGAAAGGGCTGAAGCCCACATCCGGGGAGAGGAGGCTGTAGACATTAAAGAACAAAGGAAAAGAGGATCCGGCTGGCGAAGCAATAGCCCAGCCAGAAAAAGGGGAAACTTCAACTCCTATGACAGGCGGTCAAAGGGTTCAGACCCTCGAAGGCCTGAAGGCCGGAACCCTTCAAGTAGGGAGAAAGGCATAAGTTTCACACCCCTCACAAAAACCCCTCAAGAAATCCTTGCAACAGAGGAAGTTAAACAAAACTTTCGGCCTCCTAGGCCTCTCCCCAAAAGCAGGAAAAATGAGAACTCCACCCAATACTGTGAGTTTCACGAAGAGAAAGGCCATCACACCAACGATTGTTTCCAGCTCAAGAAAAGGATTGAAGAGGCCGTTAAGTCCGGAGAACTCGCTCATTTGGTGAAGGGAGTCCGGGACAAAATGGCTGTAGGAAAGGGTAAGGAAGTCAATATGGTAGACTTCGATGGAAGGGTTCCTCATAAAAGGCAGCGGTTGGAGGCTTGGGAGCTTCAATGTGTCTGCTTCCCCCCAACGGAGAAAGACCCTCTCTCTAGTCCTCTTGTGGTAGAAGCTACCGTGGGAACGCTGCAAACATGTAGAGCATACATAGATACCGGGGCAGCCACTGAGATCATGTTCGAGAAGTTCTTCAACCTTTTGAGTAATGAAGAACGTTCAAGGCTTCAACCCTCTGGAACCTCTATAAAAGGTTTCGCCGACATACCCCTCAAGCCTTTAGGACAACTTACACTTAATGTTCGTTTCAGCGAAGGATTAAAAGAAAGAATTCAACCACTCACCTTTGTGGTTATCAACATCCCCTCAAGCTATGACGTGATCATTGGAAGACCAGGACAGTGTGCATTTTACATGGCCGTCTCTGTTGGCCATGGCACAGTCAAATTTCTTACCGAAAGGGGCATAGCAACCCTTCAACCCTCCCAGGAAGCCTACATGGTTGGAGGTGAAAGCTCAACCAGTGAAGAAGACAGGCAAAGGTTGGTCATAAACCCTAAGTACCCTGAACAAAGAATAAGGGTCAATCCAAACCTTTCTCAAGAGACCCTTTCATATCTTGAAAAGTTGCTAACACATTACAGCGATGTATTCGCTTGGTGTCCAGAAGATATGACCGGGATCCCTCGGAACATTGCCGAGCATGAGTTAAGAATACCGCCGGATGTCAAGCCTATGGTCCAAAAGAAAAGAAGCCTGGCACCCGAGAGAAGTCTGGCAGCCTGCCAAGAGGTTGAAAAGCTTGTGTCGGCCGGTATTCTCCGAGAAGTCAAGTACCAATCATGGGTTGCAAACCCGGTTATGGTCAAAAAGCCAGACAACTCTTGGAGGATGTGCATAGACTTTAAGGATCTTAACAAAGCTTGTCCTAAGGATTGCTATCCACTACCGGAAATTGATCTCAAGGTAGACTCCCTCACAGGATACTCGTTCAAATGCTTCCTTGATGCATACAAAGGTTATCACCAAATCCTCATGAAGAAAGAGGATGAGGAAAAGACAGTCTTTCACACGGACAAAGGGATCTTTTGTTATCAAAAGATGCCTTTCGGCCTCAAAAATGCCGGAGCAACCTATCAACGGCTCGTTGACAAAGCCTTCGAAAGCCAAATTGGCAAAAACATGGAGGCATATGTCGATGACTTGGTTATTAAAAGCAAGACGGAATATCAAATGCTCGATGATATTCAAGAAACTTTCAACAACCTCAGAAAGGTTAACATGAAGCTTAATCCGGAAAAGTGTTCATTTGGATTCGAGGAGGGTAAATTCTTAGGTCACATTGTTGGAAAACAAAGCATCAAAGCCAACCCTAACAAAGTGAAAGCCGTCCTTGAAACCAAGCCACCAAAGACCAAGAAGGAGGTTGAAAGCTTGAACGGGAAGCTTGCAGCCTTGAAGCGTTTTACCTCAAAGTTGGCCGAAAGATCTCTACCCTTTTACAAAACGCTCAAGAACTGCTCAGAGAAGAAGGATTTCAAATGGACTGAAGAAGCTGAAGAAGCTTTCAACCAGATGAAGCAACATCTAGCTTCCCTACCAGACATTGCGGCACCAAAAACCGGGGAGTTAATATCGGTGTACTTCTCAATCACGAACGAGGCCATTAGTGCAGTCCTCACCATTGAGCGAGACAAGGCCCAGGTACCCGTTTATTTTTTCAGCAAAACTTTAAAATTAGCTGAAACGAAATATCCTCCCCTTGAAAAACTTGCCCTAGCCCTAGTTCAAACAGCTAGGAGGCTTCGAAGGTATTTCCAAGCACACCGACCAACCTATCAAGAGTGTGCTTGAAAAACCTGAAAACTCGGGGCGATTAGCCAAATGGGCCATAGAACTGGGTGAACACAACATCACCTATGTCCCAAGAAAAGCCATTAAGGCCCAAGTCTTGGCTGATTTCATTGTGGAAGTCCCAAACCAAACGGCCACTGAAGTAAACACTACCACCACTGAACCTTCCAACCCTGAAGCCTGGAAGCTTTTTACCGACGGGGCTTCAAGCGTTGAAGGGTCAGGGGCTGGGTTAATTTTTTTCAACCCAGAAGGGTTGGAATTCACATATGCTCTCCGTTTTGATTTTCAGACCACCAATAACGAGGCTGAATACGAAGCACTAATAGCCGGCCTAAGGCTGGCCAAAGAAATGAAGGTTGAAAAGCTTGAAGTGTTCACGGATTCGCTGCTGGTCTCAAGCCAAGTGAATGATAGCTACATAGCTAAAGAGCCCAACATGAAAAAATACAGAGAAAATGTGACAACTCGAGTTTCCGACATTTTACTTTCGCATTTATTGCGCGTTGACTGTTTAGTTGTTTGCTTAATTGCCTTGTAACTGTACACTGGATTATAATTCGAGATGATTATTTGATATGCTATGTGCTTTATATAAAGTGTTTTGGGTTATGTACTTATAAACTGTTTAAGACTTAAACAACCCGACGAAACACTGATGTGTTTCGCCATAGAACATCACGACGAAACAGATTTGTTTCGCCAACCCTTGTTCGGCGAAACAGTGTGTTCGCCGGCCCATGATTCGCCGAAGCCCATTAAGGGCCCAGTACGTTTACACTTATATTAATTAGGTTTTACGGTTCCATTCGGCACACTTTAACAAATTAGAGAAACCTAGAGCTCCCTCCTCTGTGTGACGGCAGTTTGGAGTTCTCAAAGCCTCGTTAGAGATCAAACCTTCGTACCATCTATCTCGGTTAGTCACACGTTTGTTAAATCGATCTTATGATTATTTGATTTCTGGAATTCATGCTTGGGTATATGCCTGATTTATGGAACGGCTGTGAATATAAGAGTATAATGATTTTGATTCGTTATGCATGATTAATCAATTACATAACTCTATACGAAACATGATGTTGATTTAGGGATCCTAATAAACAGGTCCGGACTGATGTGTATAAGTGATTAGTTGAGCAGGATTTAACGATGTTCATGTTGGTTTGATGTTGCTAATCATATTGATTGAATACTGATCAAATACGTGTTGCTATCAGGAATGTGCCTACGTAGTGATAACTTGCGAATCCTGTGTTGGTTAGATGATGATGATTATACGCTGAATGATTCTGTTATGATTGGAATGATGATTGTTAATCACTGTATGATTGTATGATTTTTTGTAAACTGTTGAATCGGCGATTAGGGTTCCTGCACGTAACTGATTCATGACGTAACTGATTTGTTAACGAAACGGAATTCATGGTGAAACAGGAGGATGTGTTTCGCCGAAGGGATCATGACGAAACAGTATGTGTTTTGCCAAGGAAGGTCACGACGAAACAAAGGGTGTTTCGTCGAAGGGTGTTAACGACGAAACAGGGGTGTTTCGTCGAATGGGTAACTTGCACAGTAACTTAGTTTAATTCTGTAAAGTTAGCTGAGTTAGTTAACTGCCGTTAAATGTTGTGCATGACTTGTGAGATTATTGAATACGTGCAATGTGCTACTTGGTGAATGTTAAGGCATTGTCTACTATGATTATACTTACGTGCCAACTTCGTGAATACAAACTGATTATGTATACGTGCGTACTTTAGGACGTGATTGATTAACTGTGAGCATACTTAGCATACCGAGCAAACCAAGGTGAGTTCACACTCTTACCAAGGCATGGGATTCCCGGGGTGGGAATGGGTTTGGATTATTTACTTGTACTTACCTAACTTATGGAACTTAGTTATATGGTCCTCGGGTGAGGAAGGGTTATTGATAAGATACGACTAGACTAGTGATACTTATAGAACTGATCTTCGCACACACGCCAGGGTTGGATGCGATAATATGACTGATCTTCGCACACACGCCGGGGTTGGCTGCGATAATATGACTGATCTTCGCACACATGCCTGGGATGGCTGTGAACCATACTTTGAACTTCGCACACATGCCGGGTGGGCTGCGATACAAATATACCTAGTCTAGAAAACATGGGAAACCCCCCCCCCACACATTCTTCGCACACATGTCTGGGAGACTGCGATTCAAGTACATACGATATATGGGTTACTAAACGAACATACGGTTTACAATACAATTACTATAACTGAACAACCAACTGTGAACTCGCTCAACTAGTTGTTGACTCTCTGTTACATGCCTTGCAGGACCATAGGTACATGGAGCTTGCACGGGAGGCACGGTCGTTGTGGACATGGATCGTGAATGCTTTATTTACCATTATAACATTTCATACTTATACTTATGTTGGGTTTTACATTTATGCTTCCGCTAAACATTGATACTATACTTTGGTTTTCGAACACCTTTCATATTGTTTGGTTGATTTACATTTATTAATAACATGGTTCAATATGATTGGTGGCTTGATCCTGGTCAGTCACGCCTCCAAGCGGTGGTACTCCGCATGTGGTTTTTGGGGGTGTGACAGATTGGTATCAGAGCCATTGGTTATAGAGAACTCGGTTTTAATAAGGGGAAAACATTTTTATTAAAACCAGACTATAACCTGAACAGTGCTCAACGATCCACAACGACGCCTCGCTCCACGTGCAAGACTCAACATTCTAGGTAATAAGGTTTATGTTTATTGCCTACATGCTAGAATTACATAGAACTTTGCTCATGGTATGCTTAGATAAACGTAACGACTGTTGATTGAAACACTTTTGTGCTCACTCTCTTCTGTCATCGCACTATTCGCGAACCTCTCTCACTCATGTTCTCCTTGATATCAAGATCATGAGTGGACGCGTTAACCTAACTCAAGCCCAGTTGGCGGCTTCGATCACTGAACAAGTTACTGCAGCACTCGCAGCTGCCCAGGCAGGAGGTGTAACCTGCCATCACCACTTACTCTAGAATCTTTAGATCCTACTCTCGTAAACCAACACTCGTGCTCAAGTATGTTTACTCTTACGCACGCGACAGGTCAACACGCTCAGCCACCTGTGTGCACGTTTCAAAACTTTCATGGACTGTCGTCCTACTACTTTTAGTGGCACGGAAGGAGCAGTTGGACTCCTCCATTGGTTTGAAAAGCTCGAGTCCGTTTTTGAGATGTGTGAATGCCCTGAGGCTCGCAGGGTGAAGTACGCCACTGACACTTTAGAAGCCATTGTACTAACTTGGTGGAACGCGCAAGTTCAGATGCTGGGGCTGGCGGCTGCTAATGCCACCCCACGGAATGATTTTAAGGGACTGATCAAGCAAGAATACTGTAACCGTGATGACATCCACAAACTGGAAGTGGAGTTCTTTAACTTGAAGATGACGGGGTCAGAGATAGAGGCGTATACGAAGCGATCTAACGAACTGGCGGTGTTGTGTCCAACTATGGTGGATCCTCCCATCAAGCGCATTGAGCTGTACCTCAAAGGCTTAGTACCAGAGATTCAAAGTCATGTGACTTCTGCTAACCCTGCTACCATTCAAGATGTTACTCGTCTTGCTCATCGTCTCACAGACCAGGCAGTGGAACAGAACAAGCTGCCTAAACGCATTGGTGCTACTACTACTACTACTTCTGCTATTCCCAGTGACAACAAGAGAAGGTGGGATGGAACCTTCAGCAAGGGTTCAACTTCAGTTCAGTCCCCGGGCACAGCAGCGAAAGATTGATGACTATCAGAGCCCTGGTCAGCAATCTTCTGGTAGTCAAGGGCAGGGTGGATATCTAGGAAATCACCCAAAGTGCAATAGATGCAACAGGCACCACAGTGGTCAGTGCAACAGGGGTCGTTGCCGGTGGTGTCTCAAGATGGGTCATGAAGCTAAGGATTGCAGGAGCTCGCGACCTGCGAATCAGAACCAACAACGACAAAAATAATCAGGGCAATGGGAACAATAACGGGAGTAATAACGACGGCAATGGTGCCAGGGGTCGAGTGTTCGTGATTGGTCAGGGCGACGCAAGGAATGATCCTAACGTGGTGATGGACTTTCCTTATCGATTTCATTCCTATAGTTCTGGGTAGTTTTGACAACGTCATTGGGATGGATTGGTTATCCCAACAGCAAGCAGAGATCCTATGCAAAGAGAAGATTGTTCGTATTCCCCGTTCTGATAAAGAACCTCTCGAAGTTCAAGACGACAAGAGTGGTGTCGTGAGTGGCATCATCTCCTTCTTGAAGACACAGAAGTGTTTGCGAAAGGGCCGCACAGCTATTTTAGCACTCGTTACAGATACATCGACGAAAGAGAAGAAGTTAGAGGATATTTCCTGTTGTACGCGACTTTCCTCAAGTGTTTCCTGAAGAATTACCTGGGTTACCGCCTCATCGTCAGGTCGAATTTCAGATCGAGCTAGCTCCTGGAGCAGCACCTATAGCACGAGCACCTTATCGCTTAGCTCCAACCGAACTGGAAGAACTGTCCAAGCAATTGCAAGAACTCTTGGAAAAGGGTCTCATTCGTCCTAGCTCTTCGCCCTGGGGAGCTCCAGTATTATTTGTGAAGAAGAAAGACGGTACCTTCCGCATGTGCATAGATTACCGCGAACTGAACAAGGAGACCGTGAAGAACCGCTATCCTCTTCCACGCATCAACGACTTATTCGACCAGTTGCAAGGGTCGAGCTATTACTCGAAGATTTACCTGAGGTCAGGCTATCATCAACGGAGAGTCCGGGATGAGGACGTCTCCAAAAAAACATTTAGAACTCGCTACGGCCACTACGAGTTTTTGGTCATGCCATTCGGGCTAACGAACGCGCCTGCGGTTTTCATGGATCTTATGAACAGGGTGTGCAAACCTTATCTTGACAAGTTTGTTATTGTTCTCATCGATGACATCCTGATCTACTCGAAGAGTCAGGGGGAACACGAGCATCATTTACGACTTATTTTGGAACTTCTTCGAACGGAATAGCTGTACGCCAAGTTTTCAAAATGCGACTTCTGGCTTCGTGAAGTCCACTTCCTAGGCCACGTGGTAAACAAGGATGGGATTCATGTTGATCCATCCAAGGTAGATTCGATCAAGAACTGGCCTGCACCTCTCACACCAACCGAAATACGCCAATTCTTGGGTTTGGCGGGTTATTACAGATGGTTCATCAAAGACTTCTCAAAGATTGCACAGCCGCTTACACTACTGACACAGAAAGGTGTTTTTTTCCGTGGGGGTAATACACAGGAAACAGTGTTTCAGCACTTAAAGGATAGACTTTGTAGCGCACCTATCATCTCATTGCCTGAAGGCACGGACGATTTTGTAGTCCACTGCGACGCATCTATCCAAGGTCTTGGATGCGTGTTGATGCAACAGGATAAAGTCATTTGCTTATGCTTCACGCTAACTTAAGATTCACGAACGGAATTACACTACACACGATTTAGAGTTGGGAGCTGTTGTTTTTGCGCTCAAGATATGGCGACACTACCTGTACGGTACCAAGTGCACCATCTACACCGATCACAGGAGTCTCGAGCATATCTTCAAACAGAAGGAATTAAACATGCGTCAGCACCGATGGGTCGAGCTACTGAACGATTACGAATGTGCTATAAAGTACCATCCGGGCAAAGCCAATGTGGTGGCCGACGCCCTTAGTCGAAAGGATACTACACCTAGGCGTGTACGAGCGTTGCAATTCACAATTCAGTCTAGTCTTCCTTCTCAGATACGAGATGCTCAGGTAGAAGCATTGAAACCAGAAAACATCAGGACTGAAGCCCTACGCGGCTCAAGGCAACGGTTAGAACAAAAGCCTGACGGCGCCTACTATGTAACAGGACGCATTTGGGTCCCACTCTATGGCAACTTACGCGAGCTTGTAATGGATGAAGCTCATAAGTCTCGCTATTCAGTACATCCTGGTTCGGATAAGCTGTACCACGACCTCAGAACTACATACTGGTGGCCTAGCGTGAAAGCTCACATAGCCACTTACGTTAGCAAGTGCTTGACTTGTGCGAGAGTCAAGACGGAATATCAGAAACCATCAGGCCTACTTCAGCAACCAAAGATACCACAATGGAAATGGGAGGAAATTTCCATGGATTTTGTTACTGGCCTACCTAGATCCCAGCGTGGGAACGATACTATTTGGGTGATCGTGGATCGACCCACCAAGTCTGCTCACTTCTTAGCTATCAAAGAAACGGACAAGTTCTCCACATTAGCAGACATCTACTTGAAGGAAGTGGTCTCGAGGTACGGGGTGCCCACTTCTATCATTTGGGATCGTGATGCACGATTCACTTCAGAACTGTGGCAAGCAATGCACAAATCTTTTGGCTCACGATTAGACATGAGCACAGCCTATCACCCTCAGACGGATGGGCAGTCTGAGCGCACGATCCAGACCCTAGAAGACATGCTTCGGGCATGTGTTATCGACTTCGGCAACAGCTGGGAAAAACATCTCCCTTTAGTGGAGTTCTCGTGTAACAACAGCTACCACACCAGCATTAAAGCTGCTCCGTTTGAGGCATTGTACGGGCGTAAATGCCAGTCACCTCTTTGTTGGGCAGAGGTGGGAGATAGTCAGATCACGGGTCCAGAACTTGTAGTGGACACAACGGAAAGAATTACTCTGATACGATAACGCATGGCGGCGGCTCGCGACCGCCAGAAAGCATACGCTGATAAGGACCGGAAACCACATGAGTTCCAGGTTGGAGATCGAGTACTACTCAAAGTTTCACCCTGGAAGGGTGTTATTCGTTTTGGCAAACGAGGAAAACTTAATCCACGAAACGTTGGACCACTCGAAATCATTGAGAAAATAGGCAAGGTGGCCTACAGACTGAACTTACCAGCAGAACTCAGTGCAGTTCACAACGTTTTCCACGTGTCGAATCTGAAGAAGTGTCTGTCAGATGAGATCCTTATAGTTCCTTTAAAGGAACTCACTATCGATGAACAGTTACATTTCGTCGACGAACCAGTTGAAAACACAGACCGGGATGTTAAGGTCCTCAAGAACACCAGAATACCTCTTGTTCGAGTTCGTTGGAACTCCCGTCGTGGCCCAGAGTTTACCTGGGAACGAGAAGATCAAATGAAACTCAAATATCCCCAGTTATTCAGAAACCAAGCAACCACTACTGAGCCCGAAGCTACTACAGAATTTCGGGACGAAATTCCAAATCAACGGGGGGATGATGTGACACCCCAGGAAAACCTGTAATCTTCGCAAACCTGCTCGGGGAGCCGCGATACGAAACAGGTAAACAACGTCACACAATTAGCTTCCTCAGTAACCGCATGCTAAATTTCGGGACGAAATTTCTTTCAAGTTGGGGATAATGTGACAACTCGAGTTTCCGACATTTTACTTTCGCATTTATTGCGCGTTGACTGTTTAGTTGTTTGCTTAATTGCCTTGTAACTGTACACTGGATTATAATTCGAGATGATTATTTGATATGCTATGTGCTTTATATAAAGTGTTTTGGGTTATGAACTTATAAACTGTTTAAGACTTAAACAACCCGACGAAACACTGATGTGTTTCGCCATAGAACATCACGACGAAACAGATTTGTTTCGCCAACCCTTGTTCGACGAAACAGTGTGTTCGCCGGCCCATGATTCGCCGAAGCCCATTAAGGGCCCAGTACGTTTACACGTATATTAATTAGGTCTTACGGTTCCATTCGGCACACTTTAACAAATTAGAGAAACCTAGAGCTCCCTCCTCTGTGTGACGGCAGTTTGGAGTTCTCAAAGCCTCGTTAGAGATCAAACCTTCGTACCATCTATCTCGGTTAGTCACACGTTTGTTAAATCGATCTTATGATTATTTGATTTCTGGAATTCATGCTTGGGTAAATGCCTGATTTATGGAACGGCTGTGAATATAAGAGTATAATGATTTTGATTCGTTATGCATGATTAATCAATTACATAACTCTATACGAAACATGATGTTGATTTAGGGATCCTAATAAACAGGTCCGGACTGATGTGTATAAGTGATTAGTTGAGCAGGATTTAACGATGTTCATGTTGGTTTGATGTTGCTAATCATATTGATTGAATACTGATCGAATACGTGTTGCCATCATGAATGTGCCTACGTAGTGATAACTTGCGAATCCTGTGTTGGTTAGATGATGATGATTATACGGTGAATGATTCTGTTATGATTGGAATGATGATTGTTAATCACTGTATGATTGTATGATTTTTTGTAAACTGTTGAATCGGCGATTAGGGTTCCTGCACGTAACTGATTCATGACGTAACTGATTTGTTCACGAAGCGGAATTCATGGTGAAACAGGAGGATGTGTTTCGCCGAAGGGATCATGACGAAACAATATGTGTTTCGCCAAGGAAGGTCACGACGAAACAAAGGGTGTTTCGTCGAAGGGTGTTAACGACGAAACAGGGGTGTTTCGTCGAATGGGTAACTTGCACAGTAACTTAGTTTAATTCTGTAAAGTTAGCTGAGTTAGTTAACTGCCGTTAAATGTTGTGCATGACTTGTGAGATTATTGAATACGTGCAATGTGCTACTTGGTGAATGTTAAGGCATTGTCTACTATGATTATACTTACGTGCCAACTTCGTGAATACAAACTGATTATGTATACGTGCGTACTTTAGGACGTGATTGATTAACTGTGAGCATACTTAGCATACCGAGCAAACCAAGGTGAGTTCACACTCTTACCAAGGCATGGGATTCCCGGGGTGGGAATGGGTTTGGATTATTTACTTGTACTTACCTAACTTATGGAACTTAGTTATATGGTCCTCGGGTGAGGAAGGGTTATTGATAAGATACGACTAGACTAGTGATACTTATAGAACTGATCTTCGCACACACGCCAGGGTTGGCTGCGATAATATGACTGATCTTCGCACACACGCCGGGGTTGGCTGCGATAATATGACTGATCTTCGCACACATGCCTGGGATGGCTGCGAACCATACTTTGAACTTCGCACACATGCCGGGTGGGCTGCGATACAAATATACCTAGTCTAGAAAACATGGGAAACCCCCCCCCCCCCCCCACATTCTTCGCACACATGTCTGGGAGACTGCGATTCAAGTACATACGATATATGGGTTACTAAACGAACATACGGTTTACAATACAATTACTATAACTGAACAACCAACTGTGAACTCGCTCAACTAGTTGTTGACTCTCTGTTACATGCCTTGCAGGACCATAGGTACATGGAGCTTGCACGGGAGGCACGGTCGTTGTGGACATGGATCGTGAATGCTTTATTTACCATTATAACATTTCATACTTATACTTATGTTGGGTTTTACATTTATGCTTCCGCTAAACATTGATACTATACTTTGGTTTTCGAACACCTTTCATATTGTTTGGTTGATTTACATTTATTAATAACATGGTTCAATATGATTGGTGGCTTAATCCTGGTCAGTCACGCCTCCAAGCGGTGGTACTCCGCATGTGGTTTTTGGGGGTGTGACAGAAAAATCCAAGGAACTGATGAGTACCTTCCAAGCTTGCAACATCAAACAGATCCCCAGGTCTCAAAACAAAAAGGCCGATGCCCTATGTAAGCTTGCATCTCTCACTTTCGCCCACCTCACCAAGAAGGTACTGGTAGAAGTGTTGAAGGCCCCATCCATTAATGAATTGGAGGTTCAAGACGTGGTTACCGAAGAAGATCCAAAATGGATGACTCCCATAAAAAAGTTCCTCAAAAATGGTGAGGTACCCAATGATCAAGTGGAAGCTAAAAGGGTTGAAATCAAGGCAAGGCAATACATACTACAAGGAGAAACCCTTTACAAAAAGGGTTACCTTGCTCCCTTGCTAAGATGTGTCGGTCCTAAGCAAAGTAAGTATTTGATCAAGGAAATTCATGAGGGTGTGTGCGGAGCTCACTTTGGAGCTAGGTCGGTAGTTGCAAAGCTCATGAACCTCGGATATTTCTGGCCTTCAATGCATCGCGATACAGCCGAAGAATTGAAGAAATGTGATGCCTGCCAGATCCATGCACCGATCCCAAAAAGTCCCAAGCATGATTTAGTCCCGATAACCTCGGCATGGCCATTCCATAAATGGGGAATGGACATTGTTGGTCCGTTTCCCCCAAGCAAAGGAGGGGTAAAATTCTTGTTGGTGGCGGTAGATTATTTCACCAAGTGGCCTGAGGTTAAACCACTTGCTAAGATCACAGGAAAGCAAGTCATTGACTTTGTCTGGGAGAACATCATTTGCCGTTATGGATTACCGGGAGTACTTGTCACCGACAACGGAAGGCAATTTGCTGAGAAGCCTTTCAGCGTTTGGTGCAAAGAATACAAAATCGATCAGGTTTTTAGCTCAGTGGCTTACCCGCAATCAAACGGCCAGGTTGAAAGAACAAATAGAAGCGTAGTAGAAGGCATCAAGACAAGATTGGGAAGATACGAAAGCAACTGGCTCGAAGAATTGCCTAGCGTCCTATGGGCAATTAGAACAACCGAAAAAACAAGTCATAAGAAAACACCTTATAGCTTGGTATTTGGATCCGAGGCTGTGATCCCCGCCGAGATAGGAGTTGTAACCCAAAGAATTGTCAACATGGATCCCGAAGTAAACCAAAAAGAGACCATGTTGAACTTACAACTCCTAGAGGAAGCAAGAGATCAAGCCGCAATTCAAGAGGCCAAATACAAGCAACAGATGGAAGCTTACTACAACAAAAAAGTCAAGAACGAACGTTTCAAGCCAGGAGACCTGGTCCTCAGAAACAACGAAGCCAGCAAGAAAGAAAATCAAGGAAAGCTTGGCCCAAAGTGGGAGGGTCCATACACCATCCTTGAAGCACACAAGGGTGGATCCTACAAGTTGGCAGATTCAGAAGGCAAAAGGCTTCCAAGGCATTGGAACGGCAAACCTTTAAAAAGGTTCCATGTTTAAAAAGTTTGGTTTGTACCAAAATGTATTTCGAGCAACACTATGAATACCTTTTGTAAAAAGCAAGTACTGCTTGTATGAATGAAGTTGTTTTATCAAACTTGTCTTTCTATCCTAAGATCAGGTTGAGAACCTAGCAAAAAACTCCATGGCAAGGGCCATGTAATGGGATGAGCTCCCAGGCCACATCGCTCAATAGGTTCAAGGGTTGAATGAGCCTATATAAGGGGTGAGTTCCTAAATCAATACAACTCCATGAGACTTGTTAAGAAAACATAAAATTGTCTCATAGACGGGTGTGAACAGCCTACACCAAATGTTCCCTAAGCCTTAAAAGTATAATCCACAAGGAGGCTTGAAAAGTTCAAGTGAAAAACAAAGAAATAATAAAAAGGATAGGTGCTATGACTTCTTGTTAAAAATCCCAAGGCTAAGTGTCTGCAGCACTGAACCCTTTAAGGCATTAAAAACATAAGGGTAGCACAAAGTCGACAAAGACAAAGTTACAAAAAGACAAAGAAAACCTAAAAGAACAATAAGACTTAAACAAAAAGTTATAAAGATATAAACCAAAAGGGTCACTAGACTAAGAAGCCTTCAAGGTTTCAAGCCACCCGAGTAGCAACTCGATACCTCAAAGGCTTCAACCTACCAACAGACAGCCAAAGGCTTGGATGGTTAAAGCCAAACAAACTGCCTTAACCAAAAAGGCACAAGCATAAAAACATAACACACAGGAAAAAAGTTAAACATCATACCATGTAAAAGAAAGTCCTAAAAAGTCTTTCAAACATAAGTCAGGGCAAGTCCTAATAACTTGCAAACTTAGCTACTGTCCCAACGACCATACAGACCTTAAACGCAACCAATAGGAACCTTAAGGGTTCCTAATAACCTAATAACCTAATATTGTTCAAGTTAACATTACAAAACATAAATTGTTTTCAGTGCTAAGAAAGCTACGAATCAAGCATCAACAAACTTGGAAACTCCAGAACCTTCACCCTTGGCCTTCTTTGTTTTCTTCAGCTTTTTAGTCTTCACACCTCCATCACCAGCAACCGCGGAAGCCTCCAAACTTGCATCCTTGGGAACATCCGGCTGACCTGAAAGGGTATCATCACTATCCCCTGAATAGGATCTCTTCCTTGAAAGAGAGCCCAAGATTTCAGCACAGACCTTCTCATTTAGGCCCTCCGGTTTCAAGTCCTGCAACACAGCAAGAGGCTTACCAAAACAAGTAGAAACTTGATGGATGTAAGGATAGGTCAACTTCTCCATTTGCTCAACAGAGCCTTTAAAAACATCAGAAGCCTCGGGATGGAACAGAGGTGACTTCTCCAAAGGATGGCCGGATTCATGAAGTTTATACCCAGCAATGAGGCCTTGGTGTTTCCCCAGGTTGAGAAGCTTAGTGTAAACGTCACCAAGAGCAGAGTTAAACTCTTTGGAGTGCAATAGATAAGTAACCACTTGGTGAAAACCCTGCTCAATGAGCCATTGGTTATCCCCAGTAGCCTGAGCAACTGAAGCCTTCAACCCCTCTTTCTCCTTACCAAAAGCCTGTTGCTGAACAAACAAAGTTTCCCGGTCAGCCCTAAGTTTCAACCTATCAGCCTCGAAGCTCTTTTTCAAATCACCCATCTCAATCTCATGCATCTTTTTCAAATCACTAACCTTCTTTTCCCATGCTGCTTCTTTCTCGGTAAAACCAGCTATCTCCTTTTTCATCGAGGCCATGGAGGATTTCATCTTATCCTTCTTCTTGGAAAATTCTTCATATTCCTGCATTCTTTGACGAAAACGAGCAATGCCTTGAGGAAGCATAGCAGCAAGGTTGCAAGTACTCAAAATCATGCGGGACAACATCAAGTCATCATCCATCCCAGCAATGGTCTTGTGCACTGAAGGAGGAGCAATGTGACTCAGAGCATCCTCACAGACAGCAGCATCTTTGAAACTGTCATCATTCTTCACCGACCAAGCAGGTAGATAAATCCCTTCCGGATCCAACCCTTCAACGTCCCTGCTTGAAGATTCCTGAACAGGGGTGACAACAACCTTCTTGCCTGAAACCTTTTTACCATGAACAATCAATTCCTTATCCTTCTCAGCACCTGCTTCACCACCTTGATCTTCCGAAACTTCAATATCATCACTCAAGTCCACTGGTTCAGCAGAAGTGGATTGAGGACCAGCCTTCAACAACCGACGAGAAGATCGACGGGTTGAAGACTTGGGAACATTAGACTTAGAAAAACCCTTGACAGTGGCAGCACTAACATAACCGGAACCCTCAAACCTTTGATCAACAGTTCTAACCACAACATTCTCACCAGGAACAGACGGAGCATCCACAAATACAACGTCAGAAGTATCGTCGCTCTTAATAAAATCCAAAGCAGACATGACTGCAAAAAGCAACAGCACATAAGTCATAAGTTAAGAAAAACATAAAGAGGGCAAAAAAGGAAAATGCATACCCATGCCACTCCTCATAAGAACCGGATCCCGATCAACATTCCCCCAAATTTTACTAACCCCTAAAAGAACTAGTAAATGCTCAGGAAAGGGACGAACCCTTGAGGGGCATTCCCGGATGGCATTAAGAAAAACATCATTCAATTCAGATTCAGAGGGCTCCGGATCATTAAGAACAGCATCTGGGAGCCTCCACACCATTTTAAACGAAACAATAGAATCGGAAACCCAGAAAAAACGATCCTTCCAAGTCCCAAGCGTTGTAACCATAGATGCAATAAGACAAGAATCAACCTTGGATGTTTCAAAAGTAAACCAATCGCCATTCTTAGCCAAACGAAAAAACCGGCGAAAAAGTAAAAGGGAAGGATCATATCCAAGAGCACGACACAAAACCTCAAAATGCACAACCCTAGCCATCCCCTTCGGATGAACTTGCCCAAAAGAAACTCGATAATACTCCAACAAGTTCAAAACAAAAAACGAAAAAGGATAACGAAGATTCGAGAACTCAAAATGACGACAATAAAGGGCAATCGAACCAGGGGTCGGTTTATCAACAGGAACATCACAAGCAGGAGCAGTTGGGTTAAACTTCCTATCAATACCATATTCCACACAAAATAAATCTACCTCCTCTTGAGTTAACCGGGAAAAAGATTTTGCTAAGTCTTTACGAGCACCCATTTTTGAAAACAGAAAATGAAGAATGCAAGGTGTAAAGGAAACCGGAACTAACCTTAGAATACGAAGGAAATGGCAGAAACTTGAAGGAATTATGAAAGAAAATGGATAAGATTTGCAAATATAAAACGAAAATAAACCTACAATAGGGGTAATAATGGCAAAACAGTAACTTCTGCAAAACCGCCACCCTATCAACTGCCACACATCAATCAAATCAATTGTCAGTTATTTAAAATTCAAATTCAAAAAATTAACTGCCTTCAACCTTTCAAGCCCTCAAGCAACGAACCCTTGAAACCTTCAGGCAATAAAATACACGTATAAAAGTCAGAAGTCTTTGAGCTCATTACCCAAAAACCTCTGACTTGGGGGGCTGATGACGGGGGTAGCCCAAGACTAAATAAAATGACTAAACATGTAAACGCTCAAATGGTTAAACGGTTCAATGGTTGAAAAGCTGTGGGATGGGAAAAGCAATGCGGAAACAGTGGCCAGTCACATCCGGAGATCCCTTCACCAACCCACAGCCGCAAAAGCAAAGCAGGTCTCCACAATGCACGCTATTGTCCAGGGGTCAAAAGCCTTTAACCCCAAAAAGGGGAATCCCTCCACTGCAAGCAAGGTTACTAGTCTAATACATTCTCCTTCGGGAGATGTCTTCTCTTATAAATTGACACTTCATTTACTTCAGAAATCATCTCCTGGCCAGCTCTGATCCTCTAATCTCTGGTCATTCATATCGAGTACTTGCTTACATGCAAGTCACTCCTTTTCATATTCACCACACACATTCTATTTGCTCTCATCTCCGGATCTGAACACAACTCGGAGAAGGATCTTGAGCAAATAACAAAAAATAACTAGTAAACCTCCTTCCACGTCTTGCAAACGTGGGGGGACCCCACGACCTGCGTTACGCAAAGTTGAACCCTTCAACCCTTTTGCCTAACCAGCCTAGCTACTACCGTTGGTCTTGTATTTGTTGCATCAACAGTATAGATAATTTTTATTGTTATCAAATGGTTATAAAACACACAAAAATTTTCAATATATATGGTATATTATTTATATAAATAAGAATTAATTACCCGTTCGATTGCTGGACTTTATCTTTGTGGTTCTGTACCCTTAGCTTTCAACTACCATTCTTAGTTCTGTACCCTTAGCTTTCAACTACCATTCATAGTCATTAATTCCGATCATGCATATCCATTTTTACCCAAAGATAACTAGCCGTCTTAATGTCCGCCGTACGCCTTGCTATATCGATCCTTTTGCTTGAAAAAACAACCTCATTGCGAAGTTTCCAAATACTCCAACATGCTATTAACATAATAGCGTGAATGATCTTCTTTTCCTCATCTGACCCGGATATTTCTTTACGCAACCCAAGTAGATCGCTAACCTTGTGTCCATATATTGATGGGATTGATAACCAAGATGAAACCATCTGCCAAACTATTGAACAAACAAAACAAGATGTAAACAAATGTCCCACTGTTTTGTTAGTTTCGCTGCAAAGAGGGAAAATGTTAGAAGGTATGTATATGCTTTTATCCAAAGCACTTCTCGTAGGTAGACGATCCAAGTTCATTCTCTAACAAAAAATGTTTACTTTACGCGGTATCAACCTATTCCACTCAAAAATGTCTTCGGCTTGCCATGTCCATTTGTCGTCGTGATTCGTGATAAATATTTGTGCCAATATAGCACCAATCTCGTTCATCTCAGTTACTTCTGCATTTGTCGAACTTACTCAATGCCACTACCACTTGATACTATCCACCGGACCCGGTACTCTGAGTTTATCATTTACCATGAAACCCTTGTATTTTTCTAAGGAGAATAGTGTTGGAAAGAGTATAACAACCCTCCTAAATTTTTCCGACACCCCTAAAATATTTATAACATCCCTATATGTCTTAGAATACACCCCGTATGCGAGAACCGGTCCCTAATACCTTTAATTTTATAAAACAAAAATAAAAACAATTTTTATTGTTTACTAGCGGGCCGCGAAGTCCTTCTCCTCGTCTTACGCGGGCCGCGACAACCTGGCTACGCAGCCTCACCCGGTGCTGCCACGTGGCAACATCGTGTCGAGTCTATGTGCGTGACCAGTCAAGGCTAGGACCTACCCGACCTACGTCGCGGGCTGTGACAGCCCTCCCCTTACCTTACGTCGGCCGTTAAGAACTTGAAATCAACTCCTATAAATTGGGAGCATCGGCCTTCAGTTGTCGATGTTCAAAAACGAAATTTCTCTCTCAATTCTGTAGTATAGCAACTATAATCGGGTATTATACCCACAAAAATAGCAAAGTTCTGCCTCGTTGTAAGTATTATAATCCCCGGTTACGTATTAGATACGATGCCCGATTGATCTAGTGCTCAGTAACGGCTGTCGAGATTCTGCCCGACGTAGTCGTTGGAGTTCTGTCTCGGGAAGGGTATAACTAATGTAAATATTGGGTTATTATACTAATGCATGTACATTGTTTAAATTATTAGATTATAACCAGGAAACCATCAGGAAAAGTCTAAACTAGCAATGTGAGTAATCTCCTTTTTGCATAAACTGTTTTTACAAAACCTCAAATATTTTACATTACAATGAACAGTGATTGAGTATTTGTAATTATACAATTATCGTCGGTATGTTGGGGTTTTGTATACAAAATTTGTTACTACACTGTGAGTAATAACATGACCACAAGTCGGGTTGACAGTACCGTGGGTGGTAATTAAAGTAAGAATTGGAAGCAAATGTAATTGCGAGATCGCCCTCAATGCTGTAAACTGATAAAACCTGTCTTGATTAAACTGGGATTCACTCACCACTATTTCCCACTGACAAATGTTTTTAAAACGCGTTTCAGGTAACCAAATGTGAAAGCCAAATAAAAGCCAGCTGGAGAGCACTGAAGGCTTGGAAAAATATGGCTATAAAAATTACCTAAATAAAGACGATGTTTTAAATTCAATAAAATATGGTTTATCTCTTTAAACATGTTGTAATGGAAACCTGGGTTTTACCCATGTGTTTATTAATATAAACATGTGGTATTTTACTCTGATAAAATATTTCCTAACTACGGTTTTGATGAAAATTCCGCTGTCAAATAATGATAACACCGATACCACCATCTCTGAGTAGGTCGCGGCCGCCCGCCTCCCGGGTCAGGGGTCGGGGGTTGCGACAGAAGGTGGTATCAGAGCTTAGCCACTGATTTCAGCCAAAGAAGTGTTCTGCTGACATTGAAATTATAAATTTTGTTAGGAAACAATCAATGAAACTATGTGCATACGTGTAGATTATTATTTTGTGTTATTTGAAAATTTGTTAGTTTACAGTATGAGTAATCAAGGACCTTCGGACGCTTACCGTCAACTGTCCAACTCTCCTAGGAACGAAGGAACCTCTTCGCAGTCTACCCCCTCGGGGTATTCGGCTGACACCGAAGAAGGAATTTTCGTGTTCAAAGCACAATCTGAAGAACCATTCCCTCCCAAGAAGAGAGGATGGTTCAGCAGAGGAGCTCATGAACGTAGAAAGAGGATGAGAAATTTGCAACAGCAGCGGGCCTTAGCAGCGGCCAATAGAGAAATGAATCTTCAAACCCAGGATATACTCAATAGGAGACTGGCAAACTTCCACATACTAGCGACCACAGCTGCAGACCCTAATCTAGAACAACTCATAGCACCCCAGCCACTGCAATTGTTCCCATCACAATCTATGGAAGTAGAGATTGACCCAGCTGACCAGAACCCGCTACCTGACCTAGACCCAGCTGAAATCCCTAGAATACCAGTACCCCATCCCCCAGACTATGACCCGTGGTTTGACGACCACAAGGATTACCAGCAACGTTACCCAATCCCAATAAAGGAGCCCAGGCAAGATCTAGTAGTACCCTACCCAGACCTTGACCCTCTAGACCCCTATTATGATAATGACCAATATATCAGGGAGATTCTAGAGAATCCATACCCTCAGGAATAACCCATGCCCCAGTTTCCTGACCCGATACCAGCCCCAGCCCCACCCATGAGTACTGAGAACATACAGGAACTCCGCACCTTTGGTGAGGAGATCTTAGAAGGAAGTGAGAGAATGAGACAGATAGGGGAAAGACTCGTCTGAAAATATGACGAGCGCAACATGCAATACTGGATGAACCCCTATCAGTAGTAATAGTAATAATAATAATATATAAATATATATGTGTGTATGTTTAAAAAAAATTTCAAACTAGGATAGATAATCTTATAAATTACTGATGCATACTAGTATTGTATTTAAATTTCAGTTGTATTTGTAATAGATATAGATGCATAATATAAAATAGAGTAAAGGTCGCAATGATGACGATTTTGGATCAATGTGTTGTTATGTGATTATTCGCATTCAATATTGTTTCGTGATATTAATATTTGGTAATTGTTTAAAATCCAGATGGCCGACAACGCAAATCGGGAAAACCAGAATAATGAAAACCAGATAAATAACAGCGCTATTCGACACATAGTAACCTAAGGAATTAGAGATGCTATGCCAGCTATCATCCAAAATGTTAGGGAAGCAGAAAATAATAATAGTAACAGTGGAAGTAAACGACCATCTAATGAACCCAGTCACAGCGTAAACAATGGACCACTATTTCGATTGCCAATTCCAAAAAGAAGAAGAACCATGTCTTATGGTTGTTCTTATAAAGAATTCTGGTCCTGCAAACCAATTGAAATCTCAGGCAATGAAGGAGCCATTGCAACTCTACACTGGTTAGAAAATACTGAGGCAGTCTTAAAAATAAGCAAGTGCGCAGAAGAAGATAAAATCATGTTTGCTTCCAATTTATTTAAAAATGCAGCCTTGGAATGGTGGAACACTATTCTCCAGACTAGGGGAAGTAACAGGGTTTATAGTATGGAATGGATTGAGTTTAAGAATATGGTTGAAAGGAAATTCTGTCCTCCTAACGAAAAGGAACAGATAGCTAATAAATTCTTAAACCTTAGAATGACTGGAGTAGACAGCAACGGTTACACTACTACATTCTTTGAATATGCTAGAATAGTGCCAACTCTAGCATCACCAGAACCAGTGTTAATCTCCAATTACATTTGGGGATTAATTAGTGAAATTAGACATGTAGTCAAGGGAGCTAGACCACCAACCATAGAAGAAGCTGTAGAACTAGCAAACACCTTGATTGATGAACTGGTACGTACACAAGAAGAAAACCAAAGAAATAACCTAGCTCAAAGACTTACCCAGGAATTTCGCTACGGTAATTCCAATCGTGGGAAAAACATAGGTTCTACCTCTACACCCTATTGTAAGGCCTGTAAGAGGAAGCATTCAGGAAGATGCTCCACCTACTGCGACTTTTGCAAGATACCGGGACACAAGGAAGAAAACTGAGAAAGAAACCCAGCAATGGAGTATGTTTCAATTGTGGAGAAAAAGGACATATCAGGACGCACTGCCCAAAACTAGCTTCAGCTACAAACAACAAGACTACTAAAAATGCTAGAGCATTTGTTCTAACAGCTGAAGAAGCAAAAATGATTCCGGACGTGATTGCCGGTACGTTTTTAGTTAATGATGTTTTTGCTAAAGTATTATTTGACTCTGGTGCGAACCAAAGTTTTATTAATACTTCATTTTGCAAACTTCTCAACCAACCATTAACTAAACTCCAACAAGAATGTCTAGTAGAAACAGCAAATGGAGAAACCATTAAAATTTCTGAAATCTTACAGGGAGCAAGAATAGAAATTCTAAACCAAAGTTTTATTGCTAATCTTTACCCAATGAATCTGGCGGGATTTGATATTGTATTAGGAATGGATTAGTTAGTAGCCAATAAAGCCAGTATTCTATGTGATCAAAAGTCAATACAAGTAAATTCACCAAGAGGTGATAAGATCACAATTAAAGGAAATAAGCCAACGAGAGACACAAAATTCATCTCTGTGATGAAAACTGCAAGTTGTGCAAGAAAGGGATCAATAGTGTATATTATTTCCATAATCATTAACACTAAAGGAAAGGAATTAAAAGATATTCCTGTAGTATCTCAATTTTCAGATATCTTTCCAGAAGAATTACCAGGACTACCGTAAGACAGGGAAGTTGAATTCAGGATTCATCTGTTACCAGGAACAGCACCAATTGCCAAAGCACCTTACCGTTTGGCACCCACAGAAATGCAAGAATTAAAGAAACAGTTAGATGAACTGTTGAAGAAATGATTCATACAGCCAAGCTCATCCCCATGGGAAGCACCAATCTTGTTTGTCAAGAAGAAAGATGGATCAATGCGTATGTGCATTGATTACCGTGAATTGAATAAGGTCACGATTAAAAATCGGTATCCATTACCGAGAATTGATGATCTGTTTGATCAATTGAAAGGAGCTCGATTCTTTTCTAAGATCGATTTACGCTCAGGATATCATCAATTAAAGGTACAGGAAGAGGACATTTCTAAGACCGCTTTTAGAACAAGGTATGGCCATTATGAATTTACTGTCATGCCATTTGGTCTCACCAATGCCCCAGCCGCATTTATGGACATGATGAACCAAATATGTAAGTCATATTTGGATAAATTCATAATTGTCTTTATAGATGATATTCTAATTTACTCTAAGAGTCAAGAGGCACATGCAGCGCATCTGCATACACTTTTAAATTTACTGAGAAAAGAAGAGCTTTACGCTAAATTTTCGAAATGTGAATTTTGGTTAGAAGAAGTGCAGTTTCTTGGACATTTAGTCAACCATGAAGGAATTCATGTAGATTCCACAAAGATTGAGGCAATTACTAAATGGAAAGTCCCTGAGTCACCAACAGAGGTTAGAAGTTTTCTAGGATTGGCCGGTTATTATAAACGATTTATTCAAGATTTTTCCAGAATAGCCATTCCCTTAACAAAGCTAACCTGTAAGTCTATTAAGTTTGAATGGGGACCAAAACAAGAAGAAGCCTTTAGAATTCTTAAGCAAAGATTAACCAACGCACCCATACTAGTGTTCCCAGAAGGAACTGAATATTTTGAAGTCTATTGTGACGCTTCTAAGTTAGGGTATGGATGTGTGTTGATGCAACGCCAAAAGGTTATAGCCTATGCGTCTAGAGAACTTAAGAATCATGAAGAAAATTATACAACACATGATTTAGAGTTAGGAGCTATAATTTTTGCCCTTAAGATTTATAGACATTATTTATATGGAAATAAATTTGTTGTCTTTACTGATCATAAGAGTTTAAGATACATTTTTGGGCAAAAAGAGCTGAATATGAGACAAAGACGCTGGATGGAATTTCTAAGTGATTATGATTGCAATATCCAGTATCATGAAGGAAAGGCTAACATAGTACTGATGCTTTAAGTCGAAAGTATCATGAAAGGCCAAAAAGAGTACGTTCTCTTAAATTAAATCTACAAGTAGATTTAAATGACCAAATTAGAAAAGCTCAAGAATCAGTAATCAAGGATGATACTGAAAAATTAAAAAGTATGATTAAGGAATTAGAACAAGGAACAAATGGAATTTGGAGATTCCATAAGAAAAGGATGTGGATACCCAAACTAGGAAACCTACACCATCGAATATTAGAAAAAGCCCATAAGTCTAAATATACGATACATCCTGAAAGTGATAAAATGTATCAAGACTTAAGAAATAATTTCTGGTGGATAGGAATGAAAAAGGATATAGCAGCTTATGTTGCCAAGTGTCTAACCTGTTCACAGGTCAAAGCTGAACATTAGAAACCCTCAGGTTTGTTGCAGCAATTGGAAATGCCGGTATGGAAATGGGAATTGATAACAATGGATTTTATTACCAAAATACCTAAGACATGAAAAGGTAATGATACAACCTGGGTGATTGTAGATAGGTTAACTAAATCTGCTCATTTCTTGCCGATGAAGGAAACATTCGGTATGGAACAACTAGCCAAGTTGTATGTTAATGAAATAGTTTCATTACATGGTATTCCTTTATCAATTTTTTCTGATAGAGATGGTCGTTTTACCTCTCATTTTTGGACAAGTTTCCAAAAAGCGATGGGAACCAAGCTAAATCTAAGCACCGCTTATCATCCCCAAACGGACGGACAAAGCGAAAGAACAATTCAGACAATGGAAGATATGCTTAGAGCTTGTGTAATTGATTTCGGAGGAAATTGGGACGATCACTTACCATTCATAGAATTTTCTTACAACAACAGCTATCATACTAGTATTAATGCTGCACCTTTCGAAGCACTTTATGGACGAAAGTGCCGAACCCCAGTCTGTTGGGCAGAAATTGGAGAGAAGCAACTATCTGGACCAGAGATAGTACAAGAAACAATAGAAAAGATTATTCAAGTTAAGGAAAGACTGAAAGCAGCACGCGATCGACAGAAAAGTTATGCTGACAACAGGCGAAAACCATTGGAATTTCAAGTCGGAGATAAGGTGTTATTAAAAGTCTCTCCTTGGAAAGGAGTAGTCAGATTCATCAAAAGGGAAAAGCTAAGCCCCAGGTATGTTGGACCTTTTGAGGTTATTAGAAGAATAGGACCTGTAGAGTATCAGCTACAACTGCCAGAAGAAATGGCAGAAATACATGATGTATTTCATGTATGTAATCTCAAAAAGTGTTTAGCCTATGAATCGTTAGTAAACCCTCTTAAGGATATAGAGGTAAACGAAAAGCTAAAATTTGTAGAAAAGCCACTACAGATTGAAGACAGGAAAGTCAAGAATCTCAAGCATAAGAGAATAGTTCTAGTCAAAGTGAAATGTGATTCCAAAAGAGGACCAGAGTACACATGGGAGCTTGAATCAGAAATGCAAATGAAATATCCACACCTGTTCCAGTAGACCTCGAGGACGAGTTCTAAATTAAGGTGGGGAGGATATAACAACCCTCCTAAATTTTTCCAACACCCCTAAAATATTTATAACATCCCTATATGTCTTAGAATACACCCCGTATGCGAGAACCAGTCCCTAATACCTTTAATTTTATAAAACAAAAATAAAAACAATTTTTATTGTTTTTTGGCGGGCCGCGAAGACCATCTCCTCATCTTACGCGGGCCGCGACAACCTGGCTACGCAGCCTCACCCGGTGCTGCCACGTGGCAGCTTCGTGTCGAGTCTATGTGTGTGACCAGTCAAGGCTAGGACCTACCGGACCTACGTCGCGGGCCGCGACAGGCCTCCCCTTACCTTACGCAGGCCGTGAGGAACTTGAAATCAGCTCCTATAAATTGGGAGCATCGGCCTTCAGTTGTCGATGTTCAAAAACGAAATTTCTCTCTCAATTCTGTAGTATAGGAACTATAATCGGGTATTATACCCACAAAAATAGCAAAGTTCTGCCTTGTTGTAAGTAATATAACCCCCGGTTACGTATTAGATACGCTGCCCGATTGATCTAGTGCTCCGTAATGGCTGTCGAGGTTCTGCCCAACGTAGTCGTTGGAGTTCTGTCTCGGGAAGGGTATAACTAATGTAAATATTGGGTTATTATACTAACGCATGTGCATTGTTTAAATTATTAGATTATAATCAGGAAACCATCAGGAAAAGTCTAAACTAGCAATGTGAGTAATCTCCTTTTTGCATAAACGGTTTTTACGAAACCTCAAATATTTTACATTACAATGAATAGTGATTGAGTATTTGTAATTCTACAATTATCGTCGGTATGTTGGGGTTTTGTATACAAAACTGTTTTTAAAAGGTATGATTAAGGAATTAGAACAAGGAACAGATGGAATTTGGAGATTCCATAAGAAAAGGATGTGGATACCCAAACTAGGAAACCTACGCCATCGAATATTAGAAAAAGCCCATAAGTCTAAATGTACGATACATCCTGGAAGTGATAAAATGTATCAAGACTTAAGAAAGAATTTCTGGTGGATAGGAATGAAAAAGGATATAGCAGCTTATGTTGCCAAGTGTCTAACTTGTTCACAGGTCAAAGCTGAACATCAGCAAAACCCTCAGGTTTGTTGCAGCAATTGGAAATGCCGGTATGGAAATGGGAATTGATAACAATGGATTTTGTTACCAAAATACCTAAGACACGAAAAGGTAATGATACAATCTGGGTGATTGTAGATAGGTTAACTAAATCTGCTCATTTCTTGCCGATGAAGGAAACAATCGGTATGGAACAACTAGCCAAGTTGTATGTTAATGAAATAGTTTCATTACATGGTATTCCTTTATCAATTGTTTCTGATAGAGATAGCCGTTTTACCTCTCATTTTTGGATAAGTTTCCAAAAAGCGATGGGAACCAAGCAAAATCTAAGCACCGCTTATCATCCCCAAACGGACGGACAAAGCGAAAGAACAATTCAGACAATGGAAGATATGCTTAGAGCTTGTGTAATTGATTTCGGAGGAAATTGGGACGATCACTTACCATTCATAGAATTTTCTTACAACAACAGCTATCATACCGGTATTAATGTTGCACCTTTCGAAGCACTTTATGGACGAAAGTATCGAACCCCAGTCTGTTGGGCAGAAATTGGAGAGAAGCAACTATCTGGACCAGAGATAGTACAAGAAACAATAGACAAGATTATTCAAGTTAAGGAAAGACTGAAAGCAGCACGCGATCGACAGAAAAGTTATGCTGACAACAGGCGAAAACCATTGGAATTTCAAGTCGGAGATAAGGTGTTATTAAAAGTCTCTCCTTGGAAAGGAGTAGTCAGATTCATTAAAAGGGGAAAGCTAAGCTCCAGGTATGTTGGACCTTTTGAGGTTATTAGAAGAATAGGACCTGTAGCTTATCAGCTACAACTGCCAGAAGAAATGGCAGAAATACATGATGTATTTCATGTATGTAATCTCAAAAAGTGTTTAGCCGATGAATCGGTAGTAATACCTCTTAAGGATATAGAGGTAAATGAAAAGCTAAAATTTGTAGAAAAGCCACTATAGATTGAAGACAGGAAAGTCAAGAATCTCAAGCATAAGAGAATAGTTTTAGTCAAAGTGAAATGGGATTCCAAAAGAGGACCAGAGTACACATGGGAGCTTGAATCAGAAATGCAAATGAAATATCCACACTTGTTCCAGTAGACCTCGAGGACGAGTTCTAAATTAAGGTGGGGAGGATATAACAACCCTCCTAAATTTTTCCAACACCCCTAAAATATTTATAACATCCCTATATGTCTTAGAATACACCCCGTATACGAGAACCAGTCCCTAATACCTTTAATTTTATAAAACAAAAATAAAAACAATTTTTATTGTTTTTTGGCGGGCCGCGAAGACCATCTCCTCGTCTTACGCGGGCCGCGACAACCTGGCTACGCAGCCTCACCCGGTGCTGCCACGTGGCAGCTTCGTGTCGAGTCTATGTGTGTGACCAGTCAAGGCTAGGACCTACCGGACCTACGTCGCGGGCCGCGACAGCCCTCCCCTTACATTACGCGGGCCGTGAGGAACTTGAAATCAGCTCCTATAAAATGGGAGCATCGGCCTTCAGTTGTCGATGTTCAAAAACGAAATTTCTCTCTCAATTCTGTAGTATAGGAACTATAATCGGGTATTATACCCACAAAAATAGCAAAGTTCTGCCTTGTTGTAAGTAATATAACCCCCGGTTACGTATTAGATACGCTGCCCGATTGATCTAGTGCTCCGTAATGGCTGTCGAGGTTCTGCCCAACGTAGTCGTTGGAGTTCTGTCTCGGGAAGGGTATAACTAATGTAAATATTGGGTTATTATACTAACGCATGTGCATTGTTTAAATTATTAGATTATAACCAGGAAACCATCAGGAAAAGTCTAAACTAGCAATGTGAGTAATCTCCTTTTTGCATAAACGGTTTTTACGAAACCTCAAATATTTTACATTACAATGAATAGTGATTGAGTATTTGTAATTCTACAATTATCGTCGGTATGTTGGGGTTTTGTATACAAAACTGTTTTTAAAAGGTATGATTAAGGAATTAGAACAAGGAACAGATGGAATTTGGAGATTCCATAAGAAAAAGATGTGGATACCCAAACTAGGAAACCTACGCCATCGAATATTAGAAAAAGCCCATAAGTCTAAATATACGATACATCCTGGAAGTGATAAAATGTATCAAGACTTAAGAAAGAATTTCTGGTGGATAGGAATGAAAAAGGATATAGCAGCTTATGTTGCCAAGTGTCTAACTTGTTCACAGGTCAAAGCTGAACATCAGCAAAACCCTCAGGTTTGTTGCAGCAATTGGAAATGCCGGTATGGAAATGGGAATTGATAACAATGGATTTTGTTACCAAAATACCTAAGACACGAAAAGGTAATGATACAATCTGGGTGATTGTAGATAGGTTAACTAAATCTGCTCATTTCTTGCCGATGAAGGAAACAATCGGTATGGAACAACTAGCCAAGTTGTATGTTAATGAAATAGTTTCATTACATGGTATTCCTTTATCAATTGTTTCTGATAGAGATAGCCGTTTTACCTCTCATTTTTGGATAAGTTTCCAAAAAGCGATGGGAACCAAGCAAAATCTAAGCACCGCTTATCATCCCCAAACGGACGGACAAAGCGAAAGAACAATTCAGACAATGGAAGATATGCTTAGAGCTTGTGTAATTGATTTCGGAGGAAATTGGGACGATCACTTACCATTCATAGAATTTTCTTACAACAACAGCTATCATACCGGTATTAATGCTGCACCTTTCGAAGCACTTTATGGACGAAAGTATCGAACCCCAGTCTGTTGGGCAGAAATTGGAGAGAAGAAACTATCTGGACCAGAGATAGTACAAGAAACAATAGACAAGATTATTCAAGTTAAGGAAAGACTGAAAGCAGCACGCGATCGACAGAAAAGTTATGCCGACAACAGGCGAAAACCATTGGAATTTCAAGTCGGAGATAAGGTGTTATTAAAAGTCTCTCCTTGGAAAGGAGTAGTCAGATTCATCAAAAGGGGAAAGCTAAGCTCCATGTATGTTGGACCTTTTGAGGTTATTAGAAGAATAGGACCTGTAGCTTATCAGCTACAACTGCCAGAAGAAATGGCAGAAATACATGATGTATTTCATGTATGTAATCTCAAAAAGTGTTTAGCCGATGAATCGGTAGTAATACCTCTTAAGGATATAGAGGTAAATGAAAAGCTAAAATTTGTAGAAAAGCCACTATAGATTGAAGACAGGAAAGTCAAGAATCTCAAGCATAAGAGAATAGTTTTAGTCAAAGTGAAATGGGATTCCAAAAGAGGACCAGAGTACACACGGGAGCTTGAATTAGAAATGCAAAGGAAATATCCACACATGTTCCAGTACACACGGGAGCTTAAATTAATGTAGGGAGGATATAACAACCCTCCTAAATTTTTCCGACACCCCTAAAATATTTATAACATCCCTATATGTCTTAGAATACACCCCGTATGCGAGAACCGGTCCCTAATACCTTTAATTTTATAAAACAAAAATAAAAACAATTTTTATTGTTTTCTGGCGGGCCGCGAAGACCATCTCCTCGTCTTACGCGGGCCGCGACAACCTGGCTACGCAGCCTCACCCGGTTCTGCCATGTGGCAGCTTCGTGTCGAGTCTTTGTGCGTGACCAGTCAAGGCTAGGACCTACCCGACCTACGTCGAGGACCGCGTCAGCCCTCCCCTTACCTTACGTGGGCCGTGAGGAACTTGAAATCAGCTCCTATAAATTGGGAGCATCGGCCTTCAGTTGTCGATATTAAAAAACAAAATTTCTCTCTCAATTCTGTAGTATAGCAACTATAATCGGGTATTATACCCACAAAAATAGCAAAGTTCTGCCTCGTTGTAAGTATTATAACCCCCGGTTACGTATTAGATACGCTGCCCGATTGATCTAGTGCTCCGCAACGGCTGTTGTAACAACTCTCGTCAAAAGTCCTATTTATTATTTTATTTTGTCCAATAGGAAACCCTAATTGAGACCCCCAAGTGATCCTGCATGAACCCTAAAATTTTCAGAACAATCGGAATCAGGATCAGGGCCCCTAAAACTCAGGGGGGTAAATTCCCAATAGTATTATCTTGACAGTTTTACGTGTAACAAGAATTAGAACGAACGACCAACTCACCTGAGCTACTGGGACACGGGGCTACCCTATGATAGGGTAGTACCCCTCGCGCCACGCGACGACCCCTCGCGCCACGCGAGGGGGTCGGTTTTTCAGCTATAAGTAGTAGACTTTGGCACTTGCAATTTCGCGTTGGTTCGATGTAGAAATTCAATTCGTACACTGAAATATCGTAGAAACAGTTCAAAAACACACACAAATCACTAAACGCTACCGCAATAACCGGGTAATAACTCGATCGCTACTACGATTCAATGTCCGATCGATTAAAACTATCCAATGGATGTTTAAGTGCTGCCCACATTAGGATTATGCTTTGTCATTCGTCGTAAATTCGATGGATGTTTAAGTATCTCACTTTGTCATTCGTTGTGAGGGTTTAATCTCGTGAGTTATCGTAAATGCTGTATTAGTTACTGACCTAGTTTAGTTTCGTGTGCCTGTTTTTTAAATTAGGTTAACAGACTAATCAGTTGACTAAACTCTACCCGTGTAAATCTGCAAAGTGAGTCATTCTCTTTTTACCAAATTACTTTCAAAATCATGGTTGTTTTTAAAGTTATAATTACAGGGATTAAGTCTTTGTAATCTCCAATTTGCAGCCGGTATGTGGGGCTTTGTATACATTACTTGATAACCGTCACCATTAGACAACGGGTTAGCTAATGGGTGATATGACCATAATCACAGACACCATTGGACAACGAGATAGCCAATAGGTGGTCGAGTGATAAATACCGTGGGTAGATGGTTGATATGTATAAACATTGTAATCGCTCTTAATACTGTAAATTATAACGAGTTGTTTTTAGTAAAAAGAATGATTCACCAGTATTTCCCCACTGACAAAACCTTTTTCAAACATGTTTCAGGTGATCTGTTGTGATCCAGGAAAAGTGCCACGAAGCACTACCAGCTTAAGGAAGTGGCTCAATATAAATAAAGAAACATGTTTTGTAAAATAAAGATTTCCCAGTGAAATCACCTTATTGTAAACTACTGGGGTTTTATCCCGAATTATGAAATAAAATAATCGGGCATTTTCAGTTTCAAAAAGATCCTGCTAAAATCTTCCGCTGTCAACTAAATAAATAAAATACCACAGGTTCCTGTCGAGGTTCTGCCCGGCGTAGTCGTTAGAGTTCGGTCTCGGGAAGGGTATAACTAATGTAAATATTGGGTTATTATACTAACGCATATGCATTGTTTAAATTATTAGATTATAACCCGGAAACCATCAGGAAAAGTCTAAACTAGCAATGTGAGTAATCTCCTTTTTGCATAAACTGTTTTTACGAAACCTCAAATATTTTACATTACAATGAACAGTGATTGAGTATTTGTAATTCTACAATTATCGTCGGTATGTTGGGGTTTTGTATACAAAACTGTTTTTAAAAGGTATGATTAAGGAATTAGAACAAGGAACAGATGGAATTTGGAGATTCCATAAGAAAAGGATGTGGATACCCAAACTAGGAAACCTACGCCATCGAATATTAGAAAAAGCCCATAAGTCTAAATATACGATACATCCTGGAAGTGATAAAATGTATCAAGACTTAAGAAAGAATTTCTGGTGGATAGGAATGAAAAAGGATATAGCAGCTTATGTTGCCAAGTGTCTAACTTGTTCACAGGTCAAAGCTGAACATCAGCAAAACCCTCAGGTTTGTTGCAGCAATTGGAAATGCCGGTATGGAAATGGGAATTGATAACAATGGATTTTGTTACCAAAATACCTAAGACACGAAAAGGTAATGATACAATCTGGGTGATTGTAGATAGGTTAACTAAATCTGCTCATTTCTTGCCGATGAAGGAAACAATCGGTATGGAACAACTAGCCAAGTTGTATGTTAATGAAATAGTTTCATTACATGGTATTCCTTTATCAATTGTTTCTGATAGAGATAGCCGTTTTACCTCTCATTTTTGGATAAGTTTCCAAAAAGCGATGGGAACCAAGCAAAATCTAAGCACCGCTTATCATCCCCAAACGGACGGACAAAGCGAAAGAACAATTCAGACAATGGAAGATATGCTTAGAGCTTGTGTAATTGATTTCGGAGGAAATTGGGACGATCACTTACCATTCATAGAATTTTCTTACAACAACAGCTATCATACCGGTATTAATGCTGCACCTTTCGAAGCACTTTATGGACGAAAGTATCGAACCCCAGTCTGTTGGGCAGAAATTGGAGAGAAGCAACTATCTGGACCAGAGATAGTACAAGAAACAATAGACAAGATTATTCAAGTTAAGGAAAGACTGAAAGCAGCACGCGATCGACAGAAAAGTTATGCCGACAACAGGCGAAAACCATTGGAATTTCAAGTCGGAGATAAGGTGTTATTAAAAGTCTCTCCTTGGAAAGGAGTAGTCAGATTCATCAAAAGGGGAAAGCTAAGCTCCAGGTATGTTGGACCTTTTGAGGTTATTAGAAGAATAGGACCTGTAGCTTATCAGCTACAACTGCCAGAAGAAATGGCAGAAATACATGATGTATTTCATGTATGTAATCTCAAAAAGTGTTTAGCCGATGAATCGGTAGTAATACCTCTTAAGGATATAGAGGTAAATGAAAAGCTAAAATTTGTAGAAAAGCCACTATAGATTGAAGACAGGAAAGTCAAGAATCTCAAGCATAAGAGAATAGTTTTAGTCAAAGTGAAATGGGATTCCAAAAGAGGACCAGAGTACACATGGGAGCTTGAATCAGAAATGCAAATGAAATATCCACACCTGTTCCAGTAGACCTCGAGGACGAGTTCTAAATTAAGGTGGGGAGGATATAACAACCCTCCTAAATTTTTCCAACACCCCTAAAATATTTATAACATCCCTATATGTCTTAGAATACACCCCGTATACGAGAACCAGTCCCTAATACCTTTAATTTTATAAAACAAAAATAAAAACAATTTTTATTGTTTTTTGGCGGGCCGCGAAGACAATCTCCTCGTCTTACGCGGGCCGCGACAACCTGGCTACGCAGCCTCACCCGGTGCTGCCACGTGGCAGCTTCGTGTCGAGTCTATGTGTGTGACCAGTCAAGGCTAGGACCTACCGGACCTACGTCGCGGGCCGCGACAGCCCTCCCATTACCTTACGCGGGCCGTGAGGAACTTGAAATCAGCTCCTATAAAATGGGAGCATCGGCCTTCAGTTGTCGATGTTCAAAAACGAAATTTCTCTCTCAATTCTGTAGTATAGGAACTATAATCGGGTATTATACCCACAAAAATAGCAAAGTTCTGCCTTGTTGTAAGTAATATAACCCCCGGTTACGTATTAGATACGCTGCCCGATTGATCTAGTGCTCCGTAATGGCTGTCGAGGTTCTGCCCAACGTAGTCGTTGGAGTTCTGTCTCGGGAAGGGTATAACTAATGTAAATATTGGGTTATTATACTAACGCATGTGCATTGTTTAAATTATTAGATTATAACCAGGAAACCATCAGGAAAAGTCTAAACTAGCAATGTGAGTAATCTCCTTTTTGCATAAACGGTTTTTACGAAACCTCAAATATTTTACATTACAATGAATAGTGATTGAGTATTTGTAATTCTACAATTATCGTCGGTATGTTGGGGTTTTGTATACAAAACTGTTTTTAAAAGGTATGATTAAGGAATTAGAACAAGGAACAGATGGAATTTGGAGATTCCATAAGAAAAGGATGTGGATACCCAAACTAGGAAACCTACGCCATCGAATATTAGAAAAAGCCCATAAGTCTAAATATACGATACATCCTGGAAGTGATAAAATGTATCAAGACTTAAGAAAGAATTTCTGGTGGATAGGAATGAAAAAGGATATAGCAGCTTATGTTGCCAAGTGTCTAACTTGTTCACAGGTCAAAGCTGAACATCAGCAAAACCCTCAGGTTTGTTGCAGCAATTGGAAATGCCGGTATGGAAATGGGAATTGATAACAATGGATTTTGTTACCAAAATACCTAAGACACGAAAAGGTAATGCTACAATCTGGGTGATTGTAGATAGGTTAACTAAATCTGCTCATTTCTTGCCGATGAAGGAAACAATCGGTATGGAACAACTAGCCAAGTTGTATGTTAATGAAATAGTTTCATTACATGGTATTCCTTTATCAATTGTTTCTGATAGAGATAGCCGTTTTACCTCTCATTTTTGGATAAGTTTCCAAAAAGCGATGGGAACCAAGCAAAATCTAAGCACCGCTTATCATCCCCAAACGGACGGACAAAGCGAAAGAACAATTCAGACAATGGAAGATATGCTTAGAGCTTGTGTAATTGATTTCGGAGGAAATTGGGACGATCACTTACCATTCATAGAATTTTCTTACAACAACAGCTATCATACCGGTATTAATGCTGCACCTTTCGAAGCACTTTATGGACGAAAGTATCGAACCCCAGTCTGTTGGGCAGAAATTGGAGAGAAGCAACTATCTGGACCAGAGATAGTACAAGAAACAATAGACAAGATTATTCAAGTTAAGGAAAGACTGAAAGCAGCACGCGATCGACAGAAAAGTTATGCCGACAACAGGCGAAAACCATTGGAATTTCAAGTCGGAGATAAGGTGTTATTAAAAGTCTCTCCTTGGAAAGGAGTAGTCAGATTCATCAAAAGGGGAAAGCTAAGCTCCAGGTATGTTGGACCTTTTGAGGTTATTAGAAGAATAGGACCTGTAGCTTATCAGCTACAACTGCCAGAAGAAATGGCAGAAATACATGATGTATTTCATGTATGTAATCTCAAAAAGTGTTTAGCCGATGAATCGGTAGTAATACCTCTTAAGGATATAGAGGTAAATGAAAAGCTAAAATTTGTAGAAAAGCCACTATAGATTGAAGACAGGAAAGTCAAGAATCTCAAGCATAAGAGAATAGTTTTAGTCAAAGTGAAATGGGATTCCAAAAGAGGACCAGAGTACACACGGGAGCTTGAATTAGAAATGCAAAGGAAATATCCACACATGTTCCAGTACACACGGGAGCTTAAATTAATATAGGGAGGATATAACAACCCTCCTAAATTTTTCCGACACCCCTAAAATATTTATCACATCCCTATATGTCTTAGAATACACCCCGTATGCGAGAACCGGTCCCTAATACCTTTAATTTTATAAAACAAAAATAAAAACAATTTTTATTGTTTTCTGGCGGGCCGCGAAGACCATCTCCTCGTCTTACGCGGGCCGCGACAACCTGGCTACGCAGCCTCACCCGGTTCTGCCATGTGGCAGCTTCGTGTCGAGTCTTTGTGCGTGACCAGTCAAGGCTAGGACCTACCCGACCTACGTCGAGGACCGCGTCAGCCCTCCCCTTACCTTACGTGGGCCGTGAGGAACTTGAAATCAGCTCCTATAAATTGGGAGCATCGGCCTTCAGTTGTCGATATTCAAAAACGAAATTTCTCTCTCAATTCTGTAGTATAGCAACTATAATCGGGTATTATACCCACAAAAATAGCAAAGTTCTGCCTCGTTGTAAGTATTATAACCCCCGGTTACGTATTAGATACGCTGCCCGATTGATCTAGTGCTCCGCAACAGCTGTTGTAACAACTCTCGTCAAAAGTCCTATTTATTATTTTATTTTGTCCAATAGGAAACCCTAATTGAGACCCCCAAGTGATCCTGCATGAACCCTAAAATTTTCAGAACAATCGGAATCAGGATCAGGGCCCCTAAAACTCAGGGGGGTAACAAGAATTAGAACGAACGACCAACTCACCTGAGCTACTGGGACACGGGGCTACCCTATGATAGGGTAGTACCCCTCGCGCCACGCGACGACCCCTCGCGCCACGCGAGGGGGTCGGTTTTTCAGCTATAAGTAGTAGACTTTGGCACTTGCAATTTCGCGTTGGTTCGATGTAGAAATTCAATTCGTACACTGAAATATCGTAGAAACAGTTCAAAAACACACACAAATCACTAAACGCTACCGCAATAACCGGGTAATAACTCGATCGCTACTACGATTCAATGTCCGATCGATTAAAACTATCCAATGGATGTTTAAGTGCTGCCCACATTAGGATTATGCTTTGTCATTCGTCGTAAATTCGATGGATGTTTAAGTATCTCACTTTGTCATTCGTTGTGAGGGTTTAATCTCGTGAGTTATCGTAAATGCTGTATTAGTTACTGACCTAGTTTAGTTTCGTGTGCCTGTTTTTTAAATTAGGTTAACAGACTAATCAGTAGACTAAACTCTACCCGTGTAAATCTGCAAAGTGAGTCATTCTCTTTTTACCAAATTACTTTCAAAATCATGGTTGTTTTTAAAGTTATAATTACAGGGATTAAGTCTTTGTAATCTCCAATTTGCAGCCGGTATGTGGGGCTTTGTATACATTACTTGATAACCGTCACCATTAGACAACGGGTTAGCTAATGGGTGATATGACCATAATCACAGACACCATTGGACAACGAGATAGCCAATAGGTGGTCGAGTGATAAATACCGTGGGTAGATGGTTGATATGTATAAACATTGTAATCGCTCTTAATACTGTAAATTATAACGAGTTGTTTTTAGTAAAAAGAATGATTCACCAGTATTTCCCCACTGACAAAACCTTTTTCAAACATGTTTCAGGTGATCTGTTGTGATCCAGGAAAAGTGCCACGAAGCACTACCAGCTTAAGGAAGTGGCTCAATATAAATAAAGAAACATGTTTTGTAAAATAAAGATTTCCCAGTGAAATCACCTTATTGTAAACTACTGGGGTTTTATCCCGAATTATGAAATAAAATAATCGGGCATTTTCAGTTTCAAAAAGATCCTGCTAAAATCTTCCGCTGTCAACTAAATAAATAAAATACCACAGGTTCCTGTCGAGGTTCTGCCCGGCGTAGTCGTTAGAGTTCGGTCTCGGGAAGGGTATAACTAATGTAAATATTGGGTTATTATACTAACGCATATGCATTGTTTAAATTATTAGATTATAACCCGGAAACCATCAGGAAAAGTCTAAACTAGCAATGTGAGTAATCTCCTTTTTGCATAAACTGTTTTTACGAAACCTCAAATATTTTACATTACAATGAACAGTGATTGAGTATTTGTAATTCTACAATTATCGTCGGTATGTTGGGGTTTTGTATACAAAACTGTTTTTAAAAGGTATGATTAAGGAATTAGAACAAGGAACAGATGGAATTTGGAGATTCCATAAGAAAAGGATGTGGATACCCAAACTAGGAAACCTACGCCATCGAATATTAGAAAAAGCCCATAAGTCTAAATATACGATACATCCTGGAAGTGATAAAATGTATCAAGACTTAAGAAAGAATTTCTGGTGGATAGGAATGAAAAAGGATATAGCAGCTTATGTTGCCAAGTGTCTAACTTGTTCACAGGTCAAAGCTGAACATCAGCAAAACCCTCAGGTTTGTTGCAGCAATTGGAAATGCCGGTATGGAAATGGGAATTGATAACAATGGATTTTGTTACCAAAATACCTAAGACACGAAAAGGTAATGATACAATCTGGGTGATTGTAGATAGGTTAACTAAATCTGCTCATTTCTTGCCGATGAAGGAAACAATCGGTATGGAACAACTAGCCAAGTTGTATGTTAATGAAATAGTTTCATTACATGGTATTCCTTTATCAATTGTTTCTGATAGAGATAGCCGTTTTACCTCTCATTTTTGGATAAGTTTCCAAAAAGCGATGGGAACCAAGCAAAATCTAAGCACCGCTTATCATCCCCAAACGGACGGACAAAGCGAAAGAACAATTCAGACAATGGAAGATATGCTTAGAGCTTGTGTAATTGATTTCAGAGGAAATTGGGACGATCACTTACCATTCATAGAATTTTCTTACAACAACAGCTATCATACCGGTATTAATGCTGCACCTTTCGAAGCACTTTATGGACGAAAGTATCGAACCCCAGTCTGTTGGGCAGAAATTGGAGAGAAGCAACTATCTGGACCAGAGATAGTACAAGAAACAATAGACAAGATTATTCAAGTTAAGGAAAGACTGAAAGCAGCACGCGATCGACAGAAAAGTTATGCTGACAACAGGCGAAAACCATTGGAATTTCAAGTCGGAGATAAGGTGTTATTAAAAGTCTCTCCTTGGAAAGGAGTAGTCAGATTCATCAAAAGGGGAAAGCTAAGCTCCAGGTATGTTGGACCTTTTGAGGTTATTAGAAGAATAGGACCTGTAGCTTATCAGCTACAACTGCCAGAAGAAATGGCAGAAATACATGATGTATTTCATGTATGTAATCTCAAAAAGTGTTTAGCCGATGAATCGTTAGTAATACCTCTTAAGGATATAGAGGTAAATGAAAAGCTAAAATTTGTAGAAAAGCCACTACAGATTGAAGACAGGAAAGTCAAGAATCTCAAGCATAAGAGAATAGTTTTAGTCAAAGTGAAATGGGATTCCAAAAGAGGACCAGAGTACACACGGGAGCTTGAATTAGAAATGCAAAAGAAATATCCACACATGTTCCAGTAGACCTCGATGACGAGATCTAAATTAATGTAGGGAGGATATAACAACCCTCCTAAATTTTTCCGACACCCCTAAAATATTTATAACATCCCTATATGTCTTAGAATACACCCCGTATGCGAGAACCGGTCCCTAATACCTTTAATTTTATAAAACAAAAATAAAAACAATTTTTATTGTTTTCTGGCGGGCCGCGAAGACCATCTCTTCGTCTTACGCGGGCCGCGACAACCTGGCTACGCAGCCTCACCCGGTTCTGCCATGTGGCAGCTTCGTGTCGAGTCTTTGTGCGTGACCAGTCAAGGCTAGGACCTACCCGACCTACATCGAGGGCCGCGTCAGCCCTCCCCTTACCTTACGTGGGCCGTGAGGAACTTGAAATCAGCTCCTATAAATTGGGAGCATCGGCCTTCAGTTGTCGATATTCAAAAACGAAATTTCTCTCTCAATTCTGTAGTATAGCAACTATAATCGGGTATTATACCCACAAAAATAGCAAAGTTCTGCCTCGTTGTAAGTATTATAACCCCCGGTTACGTATTAGATACGCTGCCCGATTGATCTAGTGCTCCACAACGGCTGTTGTAACAACTCTCGTCAAAAGTCCTATTTATTATTTTATTTTGTCCAATAGGAAACCCTAATTGAGACCCCCAAGTGATCCTGCATGAACCCTAAAATTTTCAGAACAATCGGAATCAGGATCAGGGCCCCTAAAACTCAGGGGGGGTAAATTCCCAATAGTATTATCTTGACAGTTTTACGTGTAACAAGAATTAGAACGAACGACCAACTCACCTGAGCTACTGGGACACGGGGCTACCCTATGATAGGGTAGTACCCCTCGCGCCATGCGACGACCCCTCGCGCCACGCGAGGGGGTCGGTTTTTCAGCTATAAGTAGTAGACTTTGTCACTTGCAATTTCGCGTTGGTTCGATGTAGAAATTCAATTCGTACACTGAAATATCGTAGAAACAGTTCAAAAACACACACAAATCACTAAACGCTACCGCAATAACCGGGTAATAACTCGATCGCTACTACGATTCAATGTCCGATCGATTAAAACTATCCAATGGATGTTTAAGTGCTGCCCACATTAGGATTATGCTTTGTCATTCGTCGTAAATTCGATGGATGTTTAAGTATCGCACTTTGTCATTCGTTGTGAGGGTTTAATCTCGTGAGTTATCGTAAATGCTGTATTAGTTACTGACCTAGTTTAGTTTCGTGTGCCTGTTTTTTAAATTAGGTTAACAGACTAATCAGTAGACTAAACTCTACCCGTGTAAATCTGCAAAGTGAGTCATTCTCTTTTTACCAAATTACTTTCAAAATCATGGTTGTTTTTAAAGTTATAATTACAGGGATTAAGTCTTTGTAATCTCCAATTTACAGCCGGTATGTGGGGCTTTGTATACATTACTTGATAACCGTCACCATTAGACAACGGGTTAGCTAATGGGTGATATGACCATAATCACAGACACCATTGGACAACGAGATAGCCAATAGGTGGTCGAGTGATAAATACCGTGGGTAGATGGTTGATATGTATAAACATTGTAATCGCTCTTAATACTGTAAATTATAACGAGTTGTTTTTAGTAAAAAGAATGATTCACCAGTATTTCCCCACTGACAAAACCTTTTTCAAACATGTTTCAGGTGATCTGTTGTGATCCAGGAAAAGTGCCACGAAGCACTACCAGCTTAAGGAAGTGGCTCAATATAAATAAAGAAACATGTTTTGTAAAATAAAGATTTCCCAGTGAAATCACCTTATTGTAAACTACTGGGGTTTTATCCCGAATTATGAAATAAAATAATCGGGCATTTTCAGTTTTAAAAAGATCCTGCTAAAATCTTCCGCTGTCAACTAAATAAATAAAATACCACAGGTTCCTGTCGAGGTTCTGCCCGGCGTAGTCGTTAGAGTGCGGTCTCGGGAAGGGTATAACTAATGTAAATATTGGGTTATTATACTAACGCATATGCATTGTTTAAATTATTAGATTATAACCCGGAAACCATCAGGAAAAGTCTAAACTAGCAATGTGAGTAATCTCCTTTTTGCATAAACTGTTTTTACGAAACCTCAAATATTTTACATTACAATGAACAGTGATTGAGTATTTGTAATTCTACAATTATCGTCGGTATGTTGGGGTTTTGTATACAAAACTGTTTTTAAAAGGTATGATTAAGGAATTAGAACAAGGAACAGATGGAATTTGGAGATTCCATAAGAAAAGGATGGGGATACCCAAACTAGGAAACCTACGCCATCGAATATTAGAAAAAGCCCATAAGTCTAAATATACGATACATCCTGGAAGTGATAAAATGTATCAAAACTTAAGAAATAATTTCTGGTGGATAGGAATGAAAAAGGATATAGCAGCTTATGTTGCCAAGTGTCTAACCTGTTCACAGGTCAAAGCTGAACATCAGAAACCCTCAGGTTTGTTGCAGCAATTGGAAATGCCGGTATGGAAATGGGAATTGATAACAATGGATTTTGTTACCAAAATACCTAAGACACGAAAAGGTAATGATACAATCTGGGTGATTGTAGATAGGTTAACTAAATCTGCTCATTTCTTGCCGATGAAGGAAACATTCGGTATGGAACAACTAGCCAAGTTGTATGTTAATGAAATAGTTTCATTACATGGTATTCCTTATCAATTGTTTCTGGTAGAGATAGCCGTTTTACCTCTCATTTTTTGATAAGTTTCTAAAAAGCGATGGGAACCAAGCTAAATCTAAGCACTGCTTATCATCCCCAAACGGACGGATAAAGCGAAAGAACAATTCAGACAATGGAAGATATGCTTAGAGCTTGTGTAATTGATTTCGGAGGAAATTGGGACGATCACTTACCATTCATAAAATTTTCTTACAACAACAGCTATCATACCAGTATTAATGCTGCACCTTTCGAAGCACTTTATGGACGAAAGTGCCGAACCCCAGTCCGTTGGAGAGAAATTGGAGAGAAGCAACTATCTGGACCAGAGATAGTACAAGAAACAACTGACAAGATTATTCAAGTTAAGGAAAGACTGAAAGCAGCACGTGATCGACAGAAAAGTTATGCTGACAACAGGCGAAAACCATTGGAATTTCAAGTCGGAGATAAGGTGTTATTAAAAGTCTCTCCTTGGAAAGGAGTAGTCAGATTCATCAAAAGGGGAAAGCTAAGCCCCATGTATGTTGGACCTTTTGAGGTTATTAGAAGAATAGGACCTGTAGCTTATCAGCTACAACTGCCAGAAGAAATGGCAGAAATACATGATGTATTTCATGTATGTAATCTCAAAAAGTGTTTAGCCGATTAATCGTTAGTAATACCTCTTAAGGATATAGAGGTAAATGAAAAGCTAAAATTTGTAGAAAAGCCACTACAGATTGAAGACAGGAAAGTCAAGAATCTCAAGCATAAGAGAATAGTTCTAGTCAAAGTGAATTGGGATTCCAAAAGAGGACCAGAGTACACATGGGAGCTTGAATCAGAAATGTAAAGGAAATATCCACACATGTTCCAGTAGACCTCGAGGACGAGTTCTAAATTAAGGTGGGGAGGATATAACAACCCTCCTAAATTTTTCCGACACCCCTAAAATATTTATAACATCTCTATATGTCTTAGAATACACCCCGTATGCGAGAACCGGTACCTAATACCTTTAATTTTATAAAACAAAAATAAAAACAATTTTTATTGTTTTCTGGCGGGCCGTGAAGACCATCTCCTCGTCTTACGCGGGCCGCGACAACCTGGCTACGCAGCCTCACCCGGTGCTGCCACGTGGCAGCTTCGTGTCGAGTCTATGTGCGTGACCAGTAAAGGCTAGGACCTACCCGACCTACGTCGCGGGCCACGACAGCCCTCCCCTTACCTTACGCGGGCCGCGAGGAACTTGAAATCAGCTCCTATAAATTGGGAGCATCGGCCTTCAGTTGTTAATGTTCAAATACGAAATTTCTCTCTCAATTATGTAGTATAGCAACTATAATCGGGTATTATACCCATAAAAATAGCAAAGTTCTTCCTCGTTGTAAGTATTATAACCCCCGGTTACGTATTAGATACGCTGCCCGATTGATCTAGTGCTCCGTAACGGCTGTCGAGGTTCTGCCCGACGTAGTCGTTGGAGTCCTGTCTCGAGAAGGGTATAACTAATGTAAATATTGGGTTATTATACTAACGCATGTGCATTGATTAAATTATTAGATTATAACCGGGAAACCATCAGGAAAAGTCTAAACTAGCAATGTGAGTAATCTCCTTTTTGCATAAACTGTTTTTACGAAACCTCAAATATTTTACATTACAATGAACAGTGATTGAGTATTTGTAATTCTACAATTATCGTCGGTATGTTGGGGTTTTGTATACAAAATTTGTTACTACACTATGAGTAGTAACATGACCACAAGTCGGGTTGACAGTACCGTTTGTTGTAATTAAAGTAAGAATTGGAAACAAATGTAATTGCGAGATCGCCCTCAATGCTGTAAATTGATAAAACCTGTCTTGATTAAACTAGGATTCGCTCACCAGTATTTCTCACTAACAAATGTTTTTAAAACGCGTTTCAGGTAACAAAATGTGAAAGCCAAATAGAAGCCAGCTGGAGAGCACTGAAGGCTTGGAAAAATGTGGCTATAAAAATTACCTAAATAAAGACGATGTTTTAAATTCAATAAAATAGGGTTTATCCCTATAAACATGTTGTAATGGAAACCTGGGTTTTACCCATGTGTTTATTAATATAAAAATGTGGTATTTTACTCTGATAAAATATTTCCTAACTACGGTCCTGATGAAAATTCCGCTGCCAAATAATGATAACACTGATACCATCATCTCTGAGTAGGCCGCGGCCGCCCGCCTCCCGAGGCAGGGGTCGGGGGTTGCGACAAAGAGGTACTAAAATGATTTATTTGAAGCCTAAATGCCCGTCCAAAATTGCACATCTTTCCCATTTCCTACCAAACCTTTTATGAGATCGATTTAGGTGTATGTTATTTTTCTTAAGTGCAGCTTCCTTCCTTATGATATTGTTACAAACACACGATATACCTTTTTTCGAAGGTAAAAAGATACCGTGCTTTGGATCAAAATGAATACTTGAGATAACCTTTCTCCATAATCTTCTCGACTTTGTCTTGTATCTCCACGCCCATTTTGCCAAAAGTCTGTTCATATATTTTAAGGATCCCAAACCCAACCCCACGTTTGCAACCAGTTCAATAACCTTTTCCAAGCTTACCCAATGCATTTTGTATCTCACATCCGACCTACCCCATAGAAAATCCCGTTTTGGTTTTTGAAGTTTATTTAAAACCATGTTTGGAGCTTGAAACATGGAAAATTAGCATAACGGAAGTGAGTCAAGGACCGATTTAAGGAGTATTGTCCCCCCCCCCCCTAAATGGATAAAGTGGAGGCTTTCCAAAGAGATGATCGTGAAGTAACAGTGTCAATTACCGGTGTCCAATTATTTACAAGGTTCATGTTTGTGCCGACTTTAAGGCCGAGATAAATAAAAGAATAAATTACACAGATTGTCCTTTATTTACACCCCAAATTTCAGTCCCTGTCCCTTGTGTTTAATTTGTGCATTCCATGTCCTTTAATTAACAAATTTGCATACACCCTGTCCTTTTCTCTAAACCCCATCCACCTACCCAGTTAAATGCACCCATATGGCCCTCACATGAGGGGCAAAATTATCAATATCCTAGCCCCTCACCATTTTAAAACCCCAGCTTCTTCACTTTTACAATATTAGGGTTTGCTCTTCAAGATAAAAGCACGAAAGCTATGTTGGTGCTTTCGTCACCACAAAGTTGTGTGAAATGTTTCGCAAGTCTACTTTGCCATGAACTTCAAGACCCATCAGGAATCGCCTTTAATACATTAAAAAAAGTTATTATAATATTATATTGTAATAAGTTTTTGAGTCATTTATCTATTTATAGAAACTTATAGTTTCTCTGAAAATACTTGTGATCTTCTTAAGTCCAAGGTACGCATTTTCGCCTCTCGTGGTCAAAGGATCTTAACCTGAAAAACCTATTCCTGAACAAGCTAAATCGATGATCATGATTGAATTCAGCTTTAACGGTCAAGTGGCCTGGAACGTCATCCAAACTGGCCTCTATATTATTGATATCGGCTTGTAATTCCTCATAATGTTCTCTCACTTCATGTTCTGACTTCCCAGGAACAAAGGCAGCAACATTTAACCACCGATCTGGTGTTTCTGTATCAAATATAGCTAGAGCACTTTCAAACCATTTGTTCAATTCTTTTGATCTCTTGCTTTCTTCCATCATGTGATTTGAACTCAAAACTTGCAAAGATGGAGATGTTGTTGCAATAACTGTTGTTTCAAATTTCAATCAATGAAAGCCACCAAATACAAAATCAGAATCGTATTCATAACATTTAAATACCAATTTCTAGATTTACTAGGGCTATTCAAGAATCTTGAAAATGACCCATAATTCAATAATCAATAAGATCTTGAGAATAATATGATTTATTAGAACAAATTTATAAATAATCAAAACCCAACCCCAGTTGAGAAACATGATTAAAAGATAAAACTTAAATAAAAAAAGTTAATTCTAAACTATGAATTTTGAAAACAGAGGAAAATGCAGAGAGCGTTACCGCTTGTAGTCGAATCAAGACTGGTTTTAATGTGAATCTTGATGGTGATTTGCGGATGAGCCCAGAATGATTGAACAAGGAGGTTACAAAGTTGCCAATACTATGATTTCTTGCTTTTAGCTTGAAGAACAAACCCTAATTTTTTTGTAAAAGTGAAGAAGTTAACGTTTTTAAAATGGTGACAGGCTGGGATATTGATAATTTTGCCCCTTATGTGAGGGCCATATGGATGCATTTAACTGGGTAGGTGGATGTGTGTAACAACCCTCAAAACACCCTAGAACGAACCCTAACCGGAACCTTAAATGCGTACGACGAAAACTGGAAGGAGAAATAAAAATTTTTGATTTATGGTGTTCTCGCGGGCCGCGAACAACGAAGAGAGATCTCTCGCGGGGCACGAGAGACTCATCTCAATCCAGACACGTGTTACGCCACGTGTCATAAACGTGTCAAGGCTACTCATTGACTCAGCAAACCTAGGGCCTAGCTAGACTGTCTCACGGGCCGCGAGAGAGTGACCACAACCGGGTCGCGGGGCGCGAGCGAATGCCGAATTCACCTATATAAGAAGGTCTTCAGCAGCATTCAAAATCGTTCAATTTTTTTCTTTCTCTTAGCCTCTATTATAGCAAAATAGTATCTCGGTATTATACCCTAAAACCCCGAAACTCTGCTCGTTATCAGGGTAATAACTCTAATCACTGACACGATACTATATCCGATTGATTGAAACCGATCCAATGGATGTTTAAGTACTACCTGTATACGACTATACTTTGTCATTCGTTGTGGGTTATGATCTCGTGATTATCGTTAAAGTTGAATTAGGTTAATAGGCTAATACGAGTTCCATTGTATCTAGAAATTAGAACTCATAACCAGGGAGCTGTTAAACTAGAATACTTAGCGATTAAGTAGACTTAGTAGTTAAGTAAACTTAATGATTAAGTAAACTTAGTGTTTAATTAAACTTAATGGTTAAGTAAAACTTAGCGGTTAAGACACATTAATAGATAAGTAAAACTTAACAGCTAAGTAAGATTAAGTAAATTAATTAATTAATCAGCTAAGTAAGATTAATTAATCAGCTAAGTAAGATTAATTAATCAGCTAAGTAAGTTAATCAGTTAAACCGTTAAGTAAAGTTAAACAACGAAAGTTTAACAACAAGATATACATGAGGTAGATAATATCTAAATAGGTATATATGGGGTAGGTACTATCTAAAGAAAATATTATCTAAGGAAAATAATACATAGGGAAGGTTCAACTGAGGATGGTTTTATCTAGGGAAAGTTCAACTGAGGAAGGTGTATATGGGTTGATAACACCTAGGGAAGTTCTATATGGGGTAAGACATATCCCTTACCTATATATAGGAAGCTTAGGATTCATTTTTCTTTGCTCATTCCTTCTATTCTTCTCTCTATACGTTGGTGTTCTAACCAATAATCATTAATACGATAATCGGTCTGATCGATTCGGAAACCAAGTAACGAATGCCAAAGTGCTGTCTAAATAAGACTATACTTTGTGAATTTCGTAAGGTTCTGATCTCTTGACCATCATTAGGTTTGATTTGGTTTAACACTAATACGTATTCCACTCTATTAAACTAAATGTTTAACTATCAGAAAACTCCAAACTATACACTTGCTATCAAACAAGATGTTTAATCATCAGAAGATTTAGAAGCACGAGGCCTGTTAAATCAAGACTATAAGACCTACAAGGTGAGTCCATTCTCTTTTCTCACAGTTTGTGAGTGATTCTATTTTTATCAAATTGCTTTGCAAAACCTTAAATTATTTTCCAGTTATAATTACAGGGATTAAGTCTTTGCAAATCTTAAATTACTGGCAGTAAGTGGGGTTTTGTATACATTACTGCTGTTTTATCACTTTTAGGTGGGCGAGCCTAAATAGTGATACACGTCACTTTTGGGTGACAAGACCCAATAGTGATATGACCACAGTCACAGATCCGGTCGAGTGATAACTGGACCAGATAATTATAAGATAAGGGCAATTGTAATCGCTCTTAATACTGTGAATTATAACAACGTGTCTTTTTGTATAAACTGAATGAACTTACCAGTATTTCCTGCTGACCAAATGTTTTTAAAACACGTTTCAGGCGATTGCAATAGATTGGAATAAGAGTTATGATACGGCACCGAAAGGCTCAAGGAAGTGGCTTATTTTATCAAATAAATTAAATTAAATTAAACATTATTTTTATGTATCCGGGTTAGCCCATATTAAAGCTACCTTTGTAAAACATGCGTTTATTCCCATCTGTTTAATAAATAAAAATCCGGTGTTTCAAAACTCTGATATTTTTCCTAACTCACGTTCCTGATGAAATTTTCCGCTGCAATATTTTCAAAATAACCACCGGTACCACCTGACTGGTTCACGGCTTTCGCTCCTAGGGTGGGGTCGGGGGTCGTGACAGAGGTGGTATCAGAGCCACTGGTTTAAGCAAATAGGTGTTGAGATAATACCTAAGCTTAAACGAGAGAGTTACGAAATTGCTATTAACTGGTAGCACACGTGATAGTATTTAGACTTAAAATTAAGAAAGATGCTTTAGTACTAGCTTCGAGATAAGTTAATTACATGCGTAAATAAAGTGTGATGGGTGTTGGTATGCCGTGAGGATGATGACTAGAACGTTGCAAGTATGGTAAATAAGCGATAACACTTGGCCACTGTTATTTCTTATTTATTGGTACTACTTGGTTGTGGAATATGATCCGTCATGTGAATACTAATATCCTTTTTCTTTGATGAAAGCCCTAATAAAAGATTCATTTTTAAATCATTAATTGAAAAAATTCTATTTATGGGAAATACAATGATAATTACCTCTCCGGCAAGACTGGGTATGGTGTGGCAGACTCTCCAGCTTGTCCGGGTAAGATGGGGTTACCTCTCCGGCGAGAACCGGGTAAGATGGGGTATATGATATGACAAACAAGTGACAGAATTCCCTAAATAATACCATGACTTGATGTCTGGCCTGTTTTTGGAAAAAATGAATCTTTTAAATACATTAACCTCATGAAGGGTTTGTATATTAGAGTATGTGAAACATATGATTGTATAGATATGTATATCTATAAGGAAATCCAAAAACCATAAGGATTGACCATTTAGAATAAAGCACGAATATGTGTGTCAATGATAATTCTAGATTTCTTTATCATAAATCTCTCGTATACATCTATAATTCCGATATCAAAACATTATTTCGCTTAATCATCTGTCTCGTAACTCGTGCTACAAGATGAACGATGTGAACCCTTTAAGTTGGGACGTCATCGAAAGTATAAAAAATTTCCCATGCGTTACCTTAGATTATTGACGCATTAGGAAACCTGTAACTAAAAGTTGTGCTAGGCACAAACGTCTAAAAACTTACGCTAATAAGAGTAATTCTACTTTCTTTAAGAACTCTTCGAAGATAAAAGTAATCACGACTAGGCGCATTTACAAAGACTCTCTTCACCTATAATCCTACTAAGATTGTCAGTAATAAAGAAGTTGTCACGACAATACATGGGCTGCAAAGGACAAAAGTTGTCCAAACCATTTGTAACACCTCGAAAATTTACGTCCTATAATGTCTTGACACGTGTCATAACCTTTAAACGTGTGAAAGAATACTTTCGAAGGACTAAAATTGACAAACAATGAAACTATGTAAATATAAGGGTTCAAAGTGTCAACAATGAATAAATATACTTTACAATAACCCTACATGATGTTTATAACCTTAAACGAATGAATCATGGATCATACGAAGCGAATTGTGAAAGAAAGTGAGAGATTACAAACTACAGGGGTTAAATGTGTCAACATGTTAAGATATACCTCTGAGTGACCTTTTAGCAAACCCGAAGCCTTGTAACGATTAATTATGCTCACAAGAATGCACCATAAAAATTCCACCAAGTTTCGTTACCGTATGAGAAAGTTATGATAAAATTCGTGTATGAGGGTTAGAATCGTCAACATTGAAAATTAGGGCTTTTCGGGTAATCACAAAGTTACCCGAGGACTTGACAAAGATGGTATAAGCCTTAAAGCCCCATATGTCAAATATAAAGTCTTAGAATGCAAGAAAACCAAGTGAAAACGACCTTTCGGGGGACCAGGGACTGAAATGCAAATAACGAAAACCTGTTTGGCTTGTCATTAACACCCTCGCGTAGCGCGAGCATGAAACACCTCGGCAGTCGCGCTACGCGACTGCCTTGTCTGATCAGAAAACATGTGCAGCTGTCCTGCAGCTCATTTAACCGACTTTGGTTGATCTTATCTGCATTTTTGAGCACCCCCTACATGTTTTATAGCCTCTAGGACACTTGTTGATGATCAATGAACATTGGTAGAGTGATTTGTCATGTTTACAAGCCATTACATCCACTATATAAAGCTCCTAATGTTGACAACTTTGAACATTCATTCCATACTTCATCTCTGAGCATTTCTGGAACTCAAGACCATCTTCCAGGCCTTCTTAATCATCCATTAGTCACTTGTAAGTAACCTTGACCCTTCTTAATTAAGTTTTGTTTAGTTTATAGTCTAGAAGTCAAACCGTCGTAACTACGGTTTGACTTAGCGATAGATCACAAACGGTCCAGGGTTTTGTCAAAACGGAAGTTGTCAAAAGTTGGTAATTATGTGGGCAATTAACCCTTAAAAGGGCACCCTCTGATTCCCGATCTAACTAGGTCGTTTGTCGAGTCAAACTTCTTTTGAAAAAGTCAACAAAACCGTTAAATGTGTAATTAGCGATATAGAAGGCGTGTAACCTGTTTTATCATTCCTATAACCTGATGATAAGTATAAAAACTTGTCTTAGCTTGTTTGATTCGACAACTTTCTGTTTTGAACCGATTCGGAGCCGAAAGTCGCATAGTTTGACTTTCTGCTTTGACCTCGATTCTGACCCGGTTTTGATAGGTTTATACATGCCTTAAAGTTCCATTAGGACCTAGTTACATGTGTGTATAACCCTCTGCGTTTATACCACTTAAATCCTCGATTGTCCGACGTTTCCGTTAAGTGCTTAAATATTGACCGTAATGCCCTTATGTCCATAAAACGAGAATTTTGGAAATATGAAAGTACAATCATCTTAGTTACTGATTATTAAACATGTCTGTAAATTTTTACATCAGTTGGACATATAGATTAGGAGTTATGCTCAATGACGTAATTAGAACGCTTCTTAGTGATTAAACTGCGTCATTAGCGTAAAGCCTATCTAAACCCAATCTTTGACACCAAAACTTTTACCCACTGATGTAATATAATATTTTGGGATTTTTGAAGATTTTTAATTATTTTTAAACTGATCATAAGCTAGGATTAGTGCCTTGATTCGGCAAATACCGATTATACCCTTTTCGGTCATAAAATGAGTTTTACAAGTCCTTTTGCTACCAATCCAATTGCTACTGATTTTAAATAATAAATGAAGTGTTTTGAACCTTATGAACTGACCTGGAAACTCAGAATACTATTTTAACCCGTAAATCGCTTAAAACGACGTTATACACGTATTTAGCGCATCGTAAGGGTTTAAAACCATTTTGCCACATAGGACTTAACACCAACTGATATACCAAGTTAAAATAAACTATTTTACTGATTTATTCAGACCCGGATCACAGGAGTTTATTTAATTCCTTTTATAATCTTTAAAAATGACCAAAATACCCCTACGGGGCTTCATATGAGATTAAACTCGTTTTGGGCATAATGGAAGGTATCCTACTGATATCACAACATATTTAAGGCATATTAACTTAGGAAACCTGTTTAGGACTCTTATGGTTACTCGTTACGCGTCATACGCGTTCGGTTCGGTTTATGTAACTAGTTTACATAAATTAGCCGAAACGGGTCAAGACTTATCAGTTTCGTCTCAAAATCCAGAATGTGTATGAAATACCCATATTAAGCAAGTCTTCAAACTTGTCGGGTCTAAATCACATTCTATCCGGTCTTCGCTTAATCGTGCGTACGAACCGTATCTGTAAAACTAACCGGTCTAAGTCAAGGCTTAATTTAAAGACCCGTTAGGATTCTAATAGGTTATTAAAAACCTTCGTTCCAGATTTAGGAGTCCAGTAAAAGCTATCTGTAATTGCTGATTTGATACGGCTGGGATTGAATTTATATTTAGCTCAGGTAAATACTTTTAACTTATTTTCCCTATACGGGCTTGGGGTACGGTATATAAAATACCGCTTGGTCGGGCATTGAATCTTTAATTGTATGATGGTTAAAGTATTGAGATGTTCCGTTTAATTTGTTTTGTTTGCTTAAAGCCTTTGGGGGTCAATGACCGTTGTCCCGGATATCCCTGGCATCATTTTACGAAATGGCCACGACCTTAGCACACAGGTGTAGGCGTACACCTGTCGGTGTCTCATTTAAAATAATGTGGTGTGTCCATTGATCTTTAACTCGGCTCGATCCGGGCCACTGAACGCATAAGAAACATGTAAATCCTATACAAGTTTATATATTCAAATAAGTGTCCCAAGTTATAAAATATTATTTGTGCCATGTGCATTCAAATCAATCATTTTTAAAACCTTTTCAAAATGAGTCGGTTGATTGTATTTACCAGTGTAAACTGACGTATTTTCCCAAAAAGGCTAAGTGCAGGTACTAATCGGAATTGGCTGGCTACTCCTAGCATCAATAAAGAGTCTCGCAAGCTTAGATGCCTAAAGTCTGTTAAACAGTGTTATTTTTTTTATCCGCCTGTGGATCCCTTACTTCCGTTGTAATATTGTGATGTTACATTATTTCGGATTATAATATATTTATCCTTTTGCTTCCGCTGTGCATCTATATATTGTGTTGTTTGACTATGATGTTGCCAACCACGTCACGTTACTCCCCTACCAGGCCCACCGGTAAAGTGTGGAAATATTGGGGTGTGACAGGTTGGTATCAGAGCCAACATTGAGTGAATTAAACACTATCTTTTTGTGCTTAATCTCAATGACACATTAGCACATTCCTTGACCTTCTGAGTCTTGACTTAATATAGGAATATTCTCAATCCTCATCTGGAAATCTTGCTTCCAATTTTTATATATTGGATACGTCGCCAAGCGAAGAAGCCGTAATAGGAATTCTCCACACCCGGATCCTGAATTGCTGAGCTTCGTACCGCGGCTAGAATGAAACGAGCATCCAAGGAGAAGGCATTCAGAAATAAAATGAAGAAGAAACTCCTTTTACTGAAGATCGTTTCCTTATTAGTCCTCATAAGGACATATTTATCTTTCAGTCCCTCCGAGGACACATTATTCCTTTCAAGTCCCGCTTAGGGCAACCCTATATTTGTTTAAGTTTTAAAGGAACGATTATGTTTAAAATATCATTCATATATTATAAGATCTACCATTATATAAAATGGCAAAATCTAAAAAGAACAAGACCTAGCCTTGCGTCATTTTAAGACAGGGCCAAGACGGTAGTTCCTCAGTTAGATTCAGATCCTTATTAACATCTCGTTTTAAAAATTTTCTGCGTTAAGTATTAAAAAGAATCTTAAAGGTAAACCTAGCCCATATTACAAGGCCAAGATGGTAGAACCTATTCAAGAGATTCAAGTCCTTGTTAACACCTGTAACGTGTTAACGCTCCTGGCAGACGTGATTCATTAAAATCACACACGTTATTTTTATATAGGATTCTTCAAAAGATTCCTAACCCAATTTAATGATCTCTGAATCATAGGTTTAAATCATCAATTAGGATGATCATATTGTGACCATATATTGGTAATATAGTGACTACGGGCCTTGCTCATTTCTACATGAGCCAAAAGACAGTGGTAGCAATGACTCCCTGTCCGAGAAAGGTAATGAACTATGTTCAAACCTAAATGCTTGATTCTCTGCAATCATAGCTTATAAATTATAAATGTCCTTGTGACTAGGCCATTCGTACTATTATTAAAACCTAAATGCCTCGATTCTCTGAAATCATGGCTTATAAATTAAACTTGTCTACGCGACTAGGCCATTTGTGCTATTATTAACTTGTAAATCAGAGTTTATGATAGAAATCCTGAATAAAATAAATATCATTCCTTTCCTGCCAGTATAAATATTAAAAGAGAATCTTAAAAAGGTTTGACCTAGCTTGAATGTCATTGAAGACCTAGCTAAAATGGTAAAACCTGTTTAAAAAGAGATTCAGATCCTTGTTAACATCTGAAAATGTGTTAACACTCCTGACAACAGTGATGCGATAAAATCACACTTGTCACCCTCATATTAGGAATTTTCCAAATCCCTTATTTAGCCTAAATGATCAATAGGAATCATGGCTGGTAAACGTCGAGCATGATGTACGCATCAAAACATCCAATTGGGATGTATACCTACGGGAAAAGGTGTATACATGAAAAGATAGTTTTATTTCATAAATTCTTGTCAAGACAATGAACTATGAAATTTTCCGATCCAAAGGAATCATCGATTATGTTTTAGATTTTTCCCTAGTGACAAGGCCTGTGCCATCAAGAGTCCTTGGGAACAAGCTCTAGAGCTATATAAAATGCCAGTACGACATTTGACAGTTGTGATTTATGTCCCCTGTCTAATAAATATGAAGGATTATATTCCGTTTACACGCCAAGGATTGGTTTATTTAAAAACCTAGGCAGAACATAATCAATTAACTTAAATACTATCTTTTGGATTATATGGTTTATTTACACCATAACTATTTAATCAACAAATTCGACAATTCACCATATAATTAAATCAAATATTACTACTTGGTTTGTAGCCTTCAAAGCTTCACCATGGTTGACTCCTTTGAAGCTCACAATCATCCAGTTAATCAGAATGATGATACAAGACTGAATTTAACGGGCGCTGAGTTACAGGCTATGTTAAATACAGCCATAAATAACGTTGTGGATCGAGTACGGAAGGATCACAAACGAAAGTGCAATAATGCCCCAAATGAAGGTCGTAAAAAGGGTAAGACCGGTTCAAACCATAACCCGTCCAAGCCAAAGGGGGCAAAGCCCAAATGCAATAACTGCAGGAAGCAACATTCTGGAAAATGCACCATCGACCCACGTGCTAATTTATGTGGAATTTGCAAAACCAAGGGTCACAAGACCTTGGATTGCAAGAAATTGGAAGATGCGACCTGTCATGACTGTGGCGAAAAGAGCCACATCAGTACTAATTGCCCTAAGGCTGCCAAGGAAAGAGCAGCTAAGTATGGCAAGTATTTAAAGGACAACCAGCAGTCAGGTGAAAAACCCAGATGCAAAATCTGCAAGAAACAGCACTTCGGGAAGTGCAGGTATGGATCGAACTCCCATACACAGTCGAGAACTTTTGCATGTGGGATCTGCAAGTCCAATGAGCATAAGACCTTGGATTGTAAGAGATTGGGAGACGCAACCTGCTATGGTTGCAATGAAATAGGGCACATCAAAACTAACTGCCATAATAAAACCAAGAAGTCTGGCGAGGCTAAGAAGACCAAAACCGGAAACTCCCAAATGGATACTCAAGAGGCTATTCAGGATGACAAGGTCACAACAGGTACTTTCTATATCAATAACGCTCATGCTAGAGTATTAATTAATTCAGGTTCAGATAAGTCTCCTGTAGACAATAGATATTGTAAATAATTAAATCTGCCTGTTAAAACTCTAAGCGTTAAGTATGAAGTAAAATTGGCCGATAGTACCTCAGAAACTACTTCAGCAATATTAGATGGATGTTTTATATCCATTAGGAATCATTTTTCCGATGTCCTATTTTCCGTTAAAATATAAGGACTCAATATAGTAATAAAAATCGATTGGTTGCCTTAAAAATCAAGTCCATATTGTGGGTGATAAGAAGCAATTAATTATCAAGACTCCTTATGAGACAACCCTCATAATTACATGTATCCGTATGATTAATTAATATTAAAAATGGTGGAACCGGCCATCCCCGGAATCGAACCTGGGTCTAGGCCGCACCCTTTCGCACGCCTAGCCAACCGAGCTAGGTGCCTAGTTTGTGAAATTTTCCATTTTGATTAAATATAAGCACATGTACAATAACTTCCTTACTTCTTACTATAAGTCACCTACTTATCCTCCTTATGTTGACTAAGTATTAGAATCCAAGATTTTACCTCTATGTTTTAATTACTCTTGGCTTGCTTATGTTGACTAAACACTAGAAAGGATGAAGTAGAAACCATTAAGTATATCAGTGGTTATGCTAGAAAGGACATGGTAAGGTATACATCACATTCATTCGATGGCATTACTCTTAATTAGTAAGGACATTAATGAAATCCTCAAGAAGGATCCTCTTATACATTGTGGAATGGTCCAAGTTTTAAGGACCTTAATAGAAAAACCTAGTATCCGTTTCGCGAAAAGGGAAAAGACGGAATAAGAATTTTCTGACTCTCGCCATAAAAGTTCTAGACTGTCGACAGTATGTCGCAAATTTTAATTCATTGGCTGAGATAGTACCCTGCTTAAAGCACATAATTATTAGTGGTTAGCATTGGCAATGAGAGGGCACACTAAGGTTACAAAACCTACTCATTAAAAATCCATTATGGATCTACCTCCGCTACCCACGTTATAATGAATAAGAAGTAATCAGTCAAAGCTGAGACTGCCCTAAAGTTATCTAAGATTTTACAGCTAAGTTTAGAAGGATTAAGAATGGAGGCGTTTAACCCTCCTGTTGAATGATTAGAGGCAGCCCACATTAGGAATGTCACCAGATAAATCCTTATTTGTGAATTTATTGCTAGAAATTACATGTGGTTTCGGGTGCTGTTAAGTCTCTCACAAGACCATAAACTTAGCAAACTTTTAGAAATTTTTCCCTGTAAGAACCCCAGATGTTAAGTGTAAGGTAGAACCTTCAGGCAAATCATATGAACCATTTTTTCTGTTATTGTCAGAAACCTTATGTCATAGAAAAATTTTTCCTCTCTCAAGAGGAAGTGAGTCAGCACATATAGTTGATATCTCTTTAATCTCTATCGATTCCGAATACCAAAGGGTATGATAAAAGCATCATATGAGGATTGGTGTATCTTAATAAATTCCATAGATTGCTTCCATGCCTGATCAGTATGGAGGTTTAATGCATGGGACCACAAAGATATTCCGAGAGGTCATATGGTACTAAAGTCAACTAATGGTATTCAAAGAAGATGTCCAGGATGGAATTGTCCAAGTAAATGTTTCCAAGTAAGGAGTTCTTGGACTCATAACATAAATGTGTCACTTAATTGACACAAACAATGGTGGATGAATTGGAGCCTGAGATTTGTAAAAAAAAAAAAAAAAAAAAAAAAATCTCTGTTACCTCCTGGTACCTTGATTATCTTCTCCTAATATTACCCTGTTTGCCCTTGAGAGGCAGGTAGAGTTAAGGTTTAAATTCCGTTTAAGGCTGTGTTATTATGAAATCTCCAAAACGGTTAGTACCATCATTGGAAGAATCGAAACCCTGATTAACTAAGTTTTAAAATAGAGGGTTCGTATAGCCTAACTCAATATCCTGAGAATTGGTATAGTTAATTATGAAAGACGGTTCACTTTGCTTATGCATTGTTTACCGCAAACCTAATTAGGCAACGATTAAGAATCGCCATCGGCTGCCCAGGATCGTCGATCTGTTCGACTAACGACAAGGATTAACTATCCCTTAAAATTAGCTAAGCAGTGGTTGGAATAACCATATCACCTTAAGATGAGCTTTTCTATAATAGTTGATATATAAGCATCAAGGCTGCTCCTTAGGAGACCTTGTATAGATGAAATGTTACACATCTATTGTTAGGACAATAGATTGGTAAATCCAACTATCAGGATCTGAAAGTTGTATTGGAAACAACAAATAAGACCACGCAGAGTCATAACCTTCAGTAAGATGCCAGTATTCGGCAGAAAATCAAGGATTAATGAAAATAGCAAAACCTTCTAAATTCTTGTTAAGGAATGAAGTTCAACAAAAGGTATCACCCAGGAAGGGTGTACCAAATTTGTTAAATTATCAGGCTAGTTAAGCTCTGAATATATAGAATTATTCGAAGGAAATCGAATATATCACGATCAAGTAGCTTATAAGCTAAAACCTATTTAAGGAGCTTGGCGGAGCTCGCAATACATTGCACCCTAGTGACTGAAGAATGTGTTTCGCCAATAAGTCAAGAAACACTATCACATAATGATATGCAGAATTATGACGTGTTGAGCATCCTGTATCGATTGAGAATCGACAGGTAAAGAAGCTCCAAAAGGATACGTGTACCTAATATAGGAGTCACTTTGGGAGTTTGGAAAGACTCCAGATATGTTATAAAAGTTAAGTCCATTATGCGACAAAAAGTACTTCCAGCATTTTAACAAATCTCGAGGTCGAGATTTCTTTTAAGGGGGTGAGGATGTAACACCTCGAAAATTTACGTCCTATAATGTCTTGACACGTGTCATAACCTTTAAACGTGTGAAAGAATACTTTCGAAGGACTAAAATTGACAAACAATGAAACTATGTAAATATAAGGGTTCAAAGTGTCAACAATGAATAAATATACTTTACAATAACCCTACATGATGTTTATAACCTTAAACGAATGAATCATGGATCATACGAAGCGAATTGTGAAAGAAAGTGAGAGATTACAAACTACAGGGGTTAAATGTGTCAACATGTTAAGATATACCTCTGAGTGACCTTTTAGCAAACCCGAAGCCTTGTAACGATTAATTATGCTCACAAGAATGCACCATAAAAATTTCACCAAGTTTCGTTACCGTATGAGAAAGTTATGATAAAATTCGTGTATGAGGGTTAGAATCGTCAACATTGAAAATTAGGGCTTTTCGGGTAATCACAAAGTTACCCGAGGACTTGACAAAGATGGTATAAGCCTTAAAGCCCCATATGTCAAATATAAAGTCTTAGAATGCAAGAAAACCAAGTGAAAACGACCTTTCGGGGGACCAGGGACTGAAATGCAAATAACGAAAACCTGTTTGGCTTGTCATTAACACCCTCGCGTAGCGCGAGCATGAAACACCTCGGCAGTCGCGCTACGCGACTGCCTTGTCTGATCAGAAAACATGTGCAGCTGTCCTGCAGCTCATTTAACCGACTTTGGTTGATCTTATCTGCATTTTTGAGCACCCCCTACATGTTTTATAGCCTCTAGGACACTTGTTGATGATCAATGAACATTGGTAGAGTGATTTGTCATGTTTACAAGCCATTACATCCACTATATAAAGATCCTAATGTTGACAACTTTGAACATTCATTCCATACTTCATCTCTGAGCATTTCTGGAACTCAAGACCATCTTCCAGGCCTTCTTAATCATCCATTAGTCACTTGTAAGTAACCTTGACCCTTCTTAATTAAGTTTTGTTTAGTTTATAGTCTAGAAGTCAAACCGTCGTAACTACGGTTTGACTTAGCGATAGATCACAAACGGTCCAGGGTTTTGTCGAAACGGAAGTTGTCAAAAGTTGGTAATTATGTGGGCAATTAACCCTTAAAAGGGCACCCTCTGATTCCCGATCTAACTAGGTCGTTTGTCGAGTCAAACTTCTTTTGAAAAAGTCAACAAAACCGTTAAATGTGTAATTAGCGATATAGAAGGCGTGTAACCTGTTTTATCATTCCTATAACCTGATGATAAGTATAAAAACTTGTCTTAGCTTGTTTGATTCGACAACTTTCTGTTTTGAACCGATTCGGAGCCGAAAGTCGCATAGTTTGACTTTCTGCTTTGACCTCGATTCTGACCCGGTTTTGATAGGTTTAGACATGCCTTAAAGTTCCATTAGGACCTAGTTACATGTGTGTATAACCCTCTGCGTTTATACCACTTAAATCCTCGATTGTCCGACGTTTCCGTTAAGTGCTTAAATATTGACCGTAATGCCCTTATGTCCATAAAACGAGAATTTTGGAAATATGAAAGTACAATCATCTTAGTTACTGATTATTAAACATGTCTGTAAATTTTTACATCAGTTGGACATATAGATTAGGAGTTATGCTCAATGACGTAATTAGAACGCTTCTTAGTGATTAAACGGCGTCATTAGCGTAAAGCCTATCTAAACCCAATCTTGGACACCAAAACTTTTACCCACTGATGTAATATAATATTTTGGGATTTTTGAAGATTTTTAATTATTTGTAAACTGATCATAAGCTAGGATTAGTGCCTTGATTCGGCAAATACCGATTATACCCTTTTCGGTCATAAAATGAGTTTTACAAGTCCTTTTGCTACCAATCCAATTGCTACTGATTTTAAATAATAAATGAAGTGTTTTGAACCTTATGAACTGACCTGGAAACTCAGAATACTATTTTAACCCGTAAATCGCTTAAAACGACGTTATACACGTATTTAGCGCATCGTAAGGGTTTAAAACCATTTTGCCACATAGGACTTAACACCAACTGATATACCAAGTTAAAATAAACTATTTTACTGATTTATTCAGACCCGGATCACAGGAGTTTATTTAATTCCTTTTATAATCTTTAAAAATGACCAAAATACCCCTACGGGGCTTCATATGAGATTAAACTTGTTTTGGGCATAATGGAAGGTATCCTACTGATATCACAACATATTTAAGGCATATTAACTTAGGAAACCTGTTTAGGACTCTTATGGTTACCCGTTACGCGTCATACGCGTTCGGTTCGGTTTATGTAACTAGTTTACATAAATTAGCCGAAACGGGTCAAGACTTATCAGTTTCGTCTCAAAATCCAGAATGTGTATGAAATACCCATATTAAGCAAGTCTTCAAACTTGTCGGGTCTAGATCACATTCAATCCGGTCTTCGCTTAATCGTGCGTACGAACCGTATCTGTAAAACTAACCGGTCTAAGTCAAGGCTTAATTTAAAGACCCGTTAGGATTCTAATAGGTTATTAAAAACCTTCGTTCCAGATTTAGGAGCCCAGTAAAAGCTATCTGTACTTGCTAATTTGATACGGCTGGGATTGAATTTATATTTAGCTCAGGTAAATACTTTTAACTTATTTTCCCTATACGGGCTTGGGGTACGGTATATAAAATACCGCTTGGTCGGGCATTGAATCTTTAATTGTATGATGGTTAAAGTATTGAGATGTTCCGTTTAATTTGTTTTGTTTGCTTAAAGCCTTTGGGGGTCAATGACCGTTGTCCCGGATATCTCTGGCATCATTTTACGAAATGGCCACGACCTTAGAACACAAGTGTAGGCGTACACCTGTTGGTGTCTCATTTAAAATAATGTGGTGTGTCCATTGATCTTTAACCCGGCTCGATCCGGGCCACTGAACGCATAAGAAACATGTAAATCCTGTACAAGTTTATATATTCAAATAAGTGTCCCAAGTTATAAAATATTATTTGTGCCATGTGCATTCAAATCAATCATTTTTAAAACCTTTTCAAAATGAGTCGGTTGATTGTATTTACCAGTGTAAACTGACGTATTTTCCCAAAAAGGCTAAGTGCAGGTACTAATCGGAATTGGCTGGCTACTCCTAGCATCAATAAAGAGTCTCGCAAGCTTAGATGCCTAAAGTCTGTTGAACAGTGTTATTTTTTTTATCCGCCTGTGGATCCCTTACTTCCGTTGTAATATTGTGATGTTACATTATTTCGGATTATAATATATTTATCCTTTTGCTTCCACTGTGCATCTATATATTGTGTTGTTTGACTATGATGTTGCCAACCACGTCACGTTACTCCCCTACCAGGCCCACCGGTAAAGTGTGGAAATATTGGGGTGTGACACCATTAGTATATATGCTACGAAGAATGAAGTAATCTATGCTTCAAAACTTAGACATTAAGATAGCGAGACCCGATCTTCGAAACACATGATCGAGACATATGCCATGAAATGGAAAGAATGAAAAGAACTGACAGAAAAGAAATTTTGTCTGCTTCATAAAAAGGAACAAATGGAAACGATAATTCCGGAGGTGATTGCTTAATTAGGTTGAGATTTGCAAGCCAATCGGAGAAGTGACCACAAGGAGGTAAGACAGAACAGCCGACAAAGTTCACCTCTGTGATGAAAGCTGTACAGAAGTAAGGCATAGTGTATATGATCTCGGTGATCATTAACACTAGAGTTATGGAACTAAAAGAAATTCCGATAATATCAGAATACTCTGACGTTTTCCCAGAGAATCTACTTGGACTATCGCCCGACCATGAGAAGGAGCTCAAAATTCACCAGATACTAGGAACAACACCGATTGTTATATCACAAGTTAAGACTAATGTAATAGTTGATGCTTTAAGTCATAAGTTCCATAAGAAGCCGAAACAAGTACGTGCTCTTAGATTAAATTTGCAGATAGATTTAAGAAAACAATTGAAAAGTACCCAAGAAACAGCAATCAAGAATGATGCTGAAAAAATTAAAAAGGAATTAGAAAAAGGAACTAATGGAATTTGGAAATTCCATAAGAAAAGAATTTGGGTACTAATCAAGGAAACCTATGAGAAATAATTCTTAGGAAAGCTCATAAGACCAAGTATATGATGCATCGTAGAAGCAATAAGGGGTATCAATTCTTAAATAAGAATTGCAGATAGATAGGAATAAAGAAGGATGTAGCAAGTTGTGTCTCTATGTATTTAATTTTTTTTTAGCAAGTTAAAGTTGAACACTAGAAACCCTTAGGTTTACCTCAATAATAAAAATATCAGTATAGAAATGAGATTGATAACAATGGATATTGTTACCAAATTACCCAAAACAATGAACGACACAATCTGGGTGATTATGGATCGACTAACCAAGTCTGCTCCATCCCTACCAATGAAGGAAACCCTTTAGTATAAGACACTTTGATGTGTTTAGAATTATACAGATTTTACGTATCAAATTCCCTATACTTTGAGTGGTTTGTTTATGGTTTTTCCGAGTTTTCGATAGTGATTTCATTAAATTATGAATTAGCAGGAATTGGTGAAAAACCTGTTGATTATGCGGTAAAAACGAAGGAAACGGACGAAACAGAGAGAACACGGAAAAGCGTGTCAGAAAGTGTTGATTAACAAATGAAATTTGTTGCAGAGGAGTTCTTAGGGACCGAGCGGAAATTGAGTCAAATACACGAAGAAACGAGCATACGAGGAAAAGTTGAGTGAAACAGTGCGGTATAAAAAAGGCTAAATTTAAAACAGCCATATCTTGAGTTAGAAAATGAGTTACGGGATGTATAATATATGAATTTGGGGTAGCTCGACGAGGAGAAGCCAAAAATTGGGTTTGTTTTTTTGGAACATTTACGGACCGTAAGCTTAAGGCCTTACGGTCCGTAAGGCTTGCGAATTACGAAACAAAACTATAAAAAGCCATTCAGCTCTAGGGTTTGAAAAAACACGCACACCAGACGGCATTGGAGCATTCTTGGACGAATTTGAGGCATCTTGGAGCTGTGTAAAGGTCTTGGAAGCTTTCGGTTCGAGTTTTGTGCAATTCGGGTTCGTTAAACATTAGTTTTTCGGTTTCTTTACGCTTTGAACCATGTTTTCAGTTGTTTTCAGACCTTGTTCAGTTGTGTTATTGAATATTATGAGTAGCTAAACTTCATAACTACCTAGGTTTTGATGAACTAGAGGATTGTAATGCGTTTGTGACATGTTTTCGGTTATTTGATGTGATTTACATAACTTTACTTTGATATTGATCTTGATCTTGATATTGCATGTTGGTATGTTTTGGTTATTTTATTAGTCAATAAATTCAGCGGTTTAGGCACGAAGAAATTCCCCCTAGACTTAGAATTTAATTTAATTCGGTTATCTTAGGATTTTCGGGTTAGGTATTGTGTTGAGAAATTGACCAAGTTGACTAATAATTAAAATCACTATATTAAAACTTGCATCCTCATCTTGTGACTCGAAAGACGATTAGGATGAGCTAGGTTATTAGCAAATTATTGGTGGGTAGATTGGGTGACCGATAGCTCGGGCTCGTTTATTGCATCGTAATTAAGGTTTCCTAGGATTTCAATTATCAAAGTTGGGTTTGCTTTGCGATTTGAGGGTTTTGGGGGTAAGTTACTTTCATTGCTTGATCTTCGTTGGATTTGGTATCGATAGCTCGAGCCGGTTCGTTCTAGCACTTTACATTTAGTCTTGCTTCTTCATTTGGGACATCTCTAGCGGGGGATCAATTGAGGGAAATAGATATTTAACCGTTATCATTTTCATATCAACATTGCATGATTCTAGGGATTCGACACCTAGGTAGTCCTTATCTCATATATATTTGATCACAATTTGCTCTCGTGCTTGCTTTATTTTGCTTGTTTTGTTTCCTACGCTTTCTTGTTTAATTTAGTTATTATTTAAATATTAAAAATCTCTTCAAAACAAATCTAAAATTTGACTACATATTCGATAGAGGTTCATTATCTAAAGTTTGCATATAGTGTCCACGGATTGATATCCGGTCTTGCCATCTACACTACACTGCGACCGGTGCACTTGCCGATTGTGTGTGGTTTAGGTTGTGATTCCATTTTTAAAACTTGTTCGAATTTAATATACACATTTTCACACATCACACTTAGTTAAGTCGTGTGGGGATGAAATAGTCTCATTACATAGAATCCTGTTATCTGTTGTATTAAATCAAGATAGTAATTTCGCTTTTCATTTCTGGGAAAATTTTAACCCGACTTATTTTGAGTAGTGTGAAGGAACACTACAAACATAGAAAGACATGCTAAGTACATGTACGATAAATATTGATGAAAGTAGGACTATCATTTATCATTCATAATATTTTTCAATAATTGGCCTACAAGTATTAGTGTTACCCGTTTGAAGCACTTCATGGATGAAGGTACCATCTAGTATATTGGGCATAAATATGAGAAGCAACTATCAGGCCATAAGATGGGCAAACTATTAGAATTTCAAATCAGAATAAGAATGATACTAAAAGTCTCTCCGTGAAAAGGGAATAGTCTGATGCGGCAAGAAAGAAAAGTTAAGTCTAAAATTTGTTGAACCATTTGGAATCATTAAATAAATTGGATCAGTAGCTTATCAGCTAGGGTTACCAGAAGAAATGACAGGAATACATGATGTGTTTCATATATGCAACTTAAGGAACGCCTAGCTGATAAATCTTTACTTGTACCTCTTCAAGATATACAGGTAAATAAAAATTTAAGTCCATTGAAAGATCTTACAAGTCAAAGATAAGAATCTCAAAGCATAGAAAATGGTTCTGGTCAAAGTAAAGTGGAATTCAAAGCAAAGACCAGAGTATACTTGGAAACTAGGATTAGTGTCAAAGTAAGAGTATTCCTCCAAATTTTTGTAAATCTCGAGGACGAGATTTAAAACAAGGTGTGGAAGATGTAACAACCCTCAAAACACCCTAGAACGAACCCTAACCGGAACCCTAAATGCGTACGAAGAAAACTGAAAGGAGAAATCAAAAATTTTGATTTATGGTGTTCTCGCGGGCCGCGAACAACGAAGAGAGATCTCTCACGGGGCGCGAGATACTCATCTCAATCCAGAAACGTGTTACGCCATGTGTCACAAACGTGTCAAGGCTACTGTTGGATCGTCCGGTGACCCTAAACAGTCAAGTTGAGTAGTTCATCATCAAATACAACGGCGGAATCAATGTAAAAGACGTCAAACAGCTTGTTCCTTTTCAATCTTTATCTATTGATGATTTCCTGAGCTTTTACAATACAATTCTGACAAAAATTTGGCAGCACCTCAGCTCTCACACACTAATTCCGTATGTAATGAATCAGACATGATCAGGTATCTTACCATTGTATGCGCCATACTCACTCACAGGGGGCACCTTCGTTTGTTGCTTCGTCTGAGCCCGAGCGAGATTTCCACGAGCGCCTTCGCACTCTCCGAGCTAGTCAGGTACACACTTCATTTTCTGCTTTTCCTATGGGTGACAACGAAGCCCCAGCTAGGAGAGTCGTCGCAGACTACGCCAGGCCGAACGCGGCCAATGCTCGTTCCAGCATTACCCGACCCGCTATCGGAGTTAATCGCTGGCAGATTCCACCCCAGATCATCACGATGGTTACGAACACCATCCAATTCCATGGACTACCTTCTGAGGACCCGAACGTCTATCTCTCGCGCTTTTCAGCTATTTGCGACACATTTCAGGAGCAAGGTGTCACCGAGGACGCCTGCAAGCTGCGTCTATTCCCATTCTCACTTGCTGACCGTGCTCATGCTTGGTTGGAATCCCTTCCTGCGGGATCCATCACCACCTGGGCCGATATGAAAGAAAAATTCTTCGGCAAGTACTTTCCTCCTTCCAAAACTGCTCGTCTGAGGAGCATGATTCAAGAGTTTCGCCAAAAGGAGGGAGAGTCGTTCTACGAGACATGGGAGCGTTTCAAGGAATTTTTACTCAAGTGTCCTCATCACGGATTCGAGGATTGGGCGTTAGTTGAGAAGTTCTATTATGGAGTGACGCCCGCCACGAGGAATATGCTGAACACTACTGCTGGTGGCAATCTGATGACCGCCAAAACACCCGAGGAGTGCACTGAGATGTTCGAGGATATAGCGATGAGTAGCTACGAATTTCCTGATTCTAGAGAAACGACTTCTACACATAGAGGAGTGCACAAGGTCGATGAGGTCACCAGGATGCAAGCACAGATTGACGCTCTGAAAAAGCAGGTGGGTGATATGAAGGTACAGAAGGAGCAGCTATGCGAGATAAGCACTGGGAGGCATGACACGACCGCGTGTCCTATTGCTCCTACTGAGTCACCAGAGCAGGTAGAGTTTGTGGGTAATCGAAATCAAGGAAATTTCGGGGAGCGTTACAATTCGAATTGGAAGAATCACCCGAATTTCAGCTGGAAGAACAACAACCCACCGGGGTTTCAGCCGCGTCAGAGTTTGTTTCAGGACGCAGGAGCAGGATCGAGTTTGGGTGCGAATAACCCGATAATAGAGGAGATGCTGAGGAAGAACCAGGAGACGTTAGCACAGTAGACTCAGCTGCTTACACAGTTCATCACGCAAGAGGATGACACAGGCAAAGTTCTTGGAGCACGAGACTTTCATGAAAAGTCAGAGCAGAGCGTTCCAAAACCTTGAGAGGACTATAGGTGCGATGTCAGAGAAGTTGAATCAGAGACCTCCTGGTGGTCTTCCGAGTAGCACTATTGGGAATCCGAACGCCACTGCAAAGGCTATTACTATGAGAAGTGGGCGAGGAGCTGTTGAGGTCGAGCCAGTAGTTGACGAGGATCCGGAGGTCGACGAGGAGATTCAGATGGAGACCCCTGCTGGAAAAGTGCACGAGAGCCTGCGACCAGCAAGTATAACACAGTCCAGCGGGTCTTCAGGAGAGAAGAAGGAAGAGAAGAAGGAGCCGATGAGGGTGTATAAGCCGACACCCCCTTACCCAGGTCGGTTACTGAAGGGTAAGGATGCAGAGCAGTACAACAAGTTCCTAGAGATGTTGAAGAAGCTACACGTGAATATCCCGTTCGTAGAGGCTCTGTCAAAGATGCCGAAGTACGCGAAGTTTCTCAAGGACCTGCTCACGAATAAGAAGAAGTTGGAGGATCTTTCGACCGTTACATTGAGCGAGAAGTGTTCTGCCGTTTTGTAGAACAAGCTACCGAAGAAGGTGTCTGATCCTGGTAGCTTCACGATTCCGTGTCTGATCGGAAATCTCACCGTCAGCAATGCGCTGGCAGACCTAGGGGCTAGCATAAATCTTATGCCGTATTCCATCTTTGCTAAGCTCAATCTAGGCGAGCCATCTCCTACGCGCATGAGTCTTCAGTTGGCTGATAGGTCAGTGAAGTTCCCGAGAGGGATTGTAGAGAATATGCTGGTGAAGGTCGACAAATTCGTATTTCCAGTTGACTTCGTCATCCTTGACATGGACGAGGACTCTGAGGTCCCGCTGATTTTAGGTCGTCCATTCCTTGCCACTGCAGGCGCACTCATTGACGTGCACGACGGCAAGTTGACTCTTCGAGTTGATGAGGATGAGGTCACATTCGACATTCAGCATTCCATGAGGCATACCCAGCAGCATGATGACACTATATACTTTATCGATACTCTTATGTCACATGTGGGTAGCCTCCTCAGCGAGATTTGCGGGAGAGATGCGTCTGATGCGCAGGCTGCGAGTGTGGATGATCAGGGGAGTGGGGTCACTAAGTTGGATGTTAAGCAGGACCCTCTGCCTCAGGCTACCGAGCCTTCCCCTAGATTTGAAGTGTTTGAGGTCATCAAAGAAAAAGATAAATTGGCTGACGAGTTTGATAGCTGGCCCGTGAAGGAAGTAGATGTTGGATTCCCACTCACACCAACAAGAACACGGGAGAAGGCGCAAAGAAGCTTGGATCAACATGTTGTAAGGGTGCTAAGATGGTATAAAAAGAAGGAGGAACCACTTTGAGCCTAGCCATTCATTTGTTACCCGTTTGTGATTTGATAGCCAGATCATGTTATGTGACTATCATGTTTACATAAAAAAAAATGATGAAAAAAATAAAAAAAAAATCAAATGTGGAAAAAAAAAGAGAAAAAGAAAGAAAAAAGAAAAATATATATATTAAAGTTGTAGGTCAAAATGACCAATATGTTAGTATTTGTTTCGTGTTTATCCGGTTTATCTTGTGATGATGTGTTTAGCCTATTATTTCCGAATAAAAAAAATAAAAATAAAAATACCTACCTTTAGCCCTTACCTACCCAATAAAGTCCTCTTGATCCGTGTTAGATTTTAACAAATAGGTGGAGATCTGATTGACGTACAAGCTTATGATAGTGTGCTTCATAGTTTGGTTTTGAGAGTTCACTCAAAATTACATATTTATCAGCCGAGAGATGAGTGATATTATGAGGGGTATTGACATTGCATGATTGGTTGCTCGAAGGTAAGAAAAGCTTGATTAGGTAGGCCCGTTTTTATATAAATGTTATGATTTGTCAACCTTTTGAATGATGTAAGTCTTGTGAAACTGTTGTGTTTGATGATTTCGTAGTTCGCATTTTAACTTGTTCGAGATTTGCGTTTTTGTTAAAGTGTTTGAGTTCGATATGCTGCTTGGGATTTTGCTTAGGGACAAGCAAAAGGTAAAGTGTGGGGATGTTTGATGTGTTTAGAATTATACAGATTTTACGTATCAAATTCCCTATACTTTGAGTGGTTTGTTTATGGTTTTCCCGAGTTTTCGATACTGATTTCATTAAATTATGAATTAGCAGGAATTGGTGAAAAACCTGTTGATTATGCGGTAAAAACGAAGGAAACGGACGAAACAGAGAGAACACGGAAAAGCATGTCAGAAAGTGTTGATTAACAAATGAAATCTGTTGCAGAGGAGTTCTTAGGGACCGAGCGGAAATTGAGTCAAATACACGAAGAAACGAGCATACGAGGAAAAGTTGAGTGAAACAGTGCGGTATAAAAAAGTCTAAACTTAAAACGGCCATATCTTGAGTTAGAAAATGAGTTACGGGATGTATAATATATGAATTTGGGGTAGCTCGACGAGGAGAAGCCAAAAATTGGGTTTGTTTTTCTGGAACATTTACGGACCGTAAGATTAAGGCCTTACGGTTGGTAAGGCTTGCGAATTACGAAACAAAACTATAAAAAGCCATTCAGCTCTAGGGTTTGAAAAAACACGCACACCAGACGGCATTGGAGCATTCTTGGACGAATTTGAGGCATCTTGGAGCTGTGTAAAGGTCTTGGAAGCTTTCGGTTTGAGTTTTGAGCAATTCGGGTTCGTTAAACATTAGTTTTTCGGTTTCTTTACGCTTTGAACCATGTTTTCAGTTGTTTTCAGACCTTGTTCAGTTGTGTTATTGAATATTATGAGTAGCTAAACTTCATAACTACCTGGGTTTTGATGAACTAGAGGATTGTAATGCGTTAGTGACATGTTTTCGGTTATTTGATGTGATTTACATAACTTTTCTTTGATATTGATCTTGATATTGCATGTTGGTATGTTTTGGTTATTTTATTAGTCAATAAATTCAGCGGTTTAGGCACGAAGAAATTCCCCCTAGACTTAGAATTTAATTTAATTCGGTTATCTTAGGATTTTCGGGTTAGGTATTGTGTTGAGAAATTGACCGAGTTGACTAATAATTAAAATCACTATATTAAAACTTGCATCCTCATCTTGTGACTCGAAAGACGATTAGGATGAGCTAGGTTATTAGCTAATTATTGGTGGGTAGATTGGGTGACCGATAGCTCGGGCTCGTTTATTGCATCGTAATTAAGGTTTCCTAGGATTTCAATTATCAAAGTTGGGTTTGCTTTGCGATTTGAGGGTTTTGGGGGTAAGTTGCTTTCATTGCTTGATCTTCGTAGGATTTGGTATCGATAGCTCGAGCCGGTTCGTTCTAGCACTTCACATTTAGTCTTGCTTCTTCATTTGGGACATCTCTAGCGGGGGGTCAATTGAGGGAAATAGATATTTAACCGTTATCATTGTCACAACAACATTGCATGATTCTAGGGATTCGACACCTAGGTAGTCCTTATCTCATATATATTTGATCACAATTTGCTCTCGTGCTTGCTTCATTTTGCTTGTTTTGTTTCCTACGCTTTCTTGTTTAATTTAGTTATTATTTAAATATTAAAAATCTCTTCAAAACAAATCTAAAATTTGACTACATATTCGATAGAGGTTCATTATCTAAAGTTTGCATATAGTGTCCACGGATTGATATCCGGTCTTGCCATCTACACTACACTGCGACCGGTGCACTTGCCGATTGTGTGTGGTTTAGGTTGTGATTCCATTTTTAAAACTTGTTCGAATTTAATATACACATTTTCACACATCACACTTAGTTAAGTCGTGTGAGGACGAAATAGTCTCATTACATAGAATCCTGTTATCTGTTGTATTAAATCAAGATAGTAATTTCGCTTTTCATTTCTGGGAAAATTTTAACCCGACTTATTTTGAGTAGTGTGAAGGAACACTACAAACATAGAAAGACATGCTAAGTACATGTGCGATAAATATTGATGAAAGTAGGACTATCATTAATCACTCATAATATTTTTCAATAATTGGCCTACAAGTATTAGTGTTACCCGTTTGAAGCACTTCATGGATGAAGGTACCATCTAGTATATTGGGCATAAATATGAGAAAAGCAACTATCAGGCCATAAGATGGGCAAACTATTAGAATTTCAAATCAAAATAAGAATGATACTAAAAGTCTCTCCGTGAAAAGGGAATAGTCCGATGCGGCAAGAAAGAAAAGTTAAGTCTAAAATTTGTTGAACCATTTGGAATCATTAAATAAATTGGATCAGTAGCTTATCAGCTAGGGTTACCAGAAGAAATGACAGGAATACATGATGTGTTTCATATATGCAACTTAAGGAACGCCTAGCTGATAAATCTTTACTTGTACCTCTTCAAGATATACAGGTAAATAAAAATTTAAGTCCATTGAAAGATCTTACAAGTCAAAGATAAGAATCTCAAAGCATAGAAAATGGTTCTGGTCAAAGTAAAGTGGAATTCAAAGCAAGGACCAAAGTATACTTGGAAACTAGGATTAGTGTCAAAGTAAGAGTATTCCTCTAAATTTTTGTAAATCTCGAGGACGAGATTTAAAACAAGGTGTGGAAGATGTAACAACCCTCAAAACACCCTAGAACGAACCCTAACCGGAACCCTAAATGCGTACGAAGAAAACCGAAAGGAGAAATCAAAAATTTTGATTTATGGTGTTCTCGCGGGCCGCGAACAACGAAGAGAGATCTCTCGCGGGGCGCGAGAGACTCATCTCAATCCAGAAATGTGTTACGCCACGTGTCACAAACGTGTCAAGGCTACTGTTGGATCGTCCGGTGACCCTAAACAGTCAAGTTGAGTAGTTCATCATCAGATACAAAGGCGGAATCAATGTAAAAGACGTCAAACAACTTGTTCCTTTTCAATCTTTATCTATTGATGATTTCCTGAGCTTTTACAATACAATTCTGACAAAAATTTGGCAGCACCTCAGCTCTCACACACTAATTCGTATGTAATGAATCAGACATGATCAGGTATTTATAGAGGGTTAATTCCGCTTGAATCAAGCTCAAACGAAATTACAAGCTCATGCGGAATTAGATAATTCCGTACGGAATTACTAATTTCGTTTGAATCTTTAATTCCGTTTGAAACATCACACTTCCATTTCAAGCGGAATTACCTTTATACATGATTTCTCGATTTCTGTGCCCTGATATAATTGATACAATACAAGACTTATTAAAGACGAAGTTAACAGACATCAGTGCACCAACAGACTCCCCCTTGGATGTTGACGAAGTCTTTAGCATCCTGTCTTCAGTCTTTAGTCTTGATTAATCTTTCTCTTCTCTGAATTGTCTTGACATTGTAAAAGCTTCCTTTAATCTTTATCTCCAAACTCTAATCTTCAATCTCCCCTTGGAATGTTGATCCAGGATCTAGACTCCCCCTTTCAATAACTCCCCCTCTCGATCAGCTGGGACATGAATTCTGGTTTAAACTTTGACATTTTCGTTGCCATGGGGAACTTGACTCCTGTTTCCTGCACAATCTCTACCTAAATATAAGATATATGACAATAACAGTTTCAATTCAAAACTTACCATTCAATCTCATTTGATAAAATATTAGAAATCCACTTAAGTATTCAGGTCCAAGTTAATGACCCTGATTACTCAATTAATCTACCAATTCTAACTTAATGACCTTGGTTGATCTGAGACAATTCACACTGACATTTGTTCAAACATTTTCTGAAAATTTACAAGTTTCAAATTAATGAACTTGCTTTAACTTTACAACTTTCACAAACTTATCATGTTAAGCTCTTCTCATCCTCCAGCCCAGAAACTTCCTACATCTGCTTGAATTTGAATCCGAATATCAGCTTTCCACTTTGGTTTGTCGGAAAAATAAAGCAGAAATATAAAATCTTTTTGGATTTTTAATAAAGTTTCTAAACTAGAAATGAAATACAGAACTAAAATGTAGTAAATGTAAACTATTTACAAACATATTTTTGGTGTGCGTGTTAGGGAATCATATCAACTATTCGACAAGTCACAAGTACCGTTAAGCTTTAATCACATATTCAGAATTAAACAATTCGCTTAGATTGTCGATATATTGATCCACTTAAATTCTCACACACATTTCAATCTGTCCAGGATATGGATTTAGTGTTTTAGGAACTTAAACTCATTCATGTGTCCCACCTCTTGAATATACTCCCGTATCCAAATCCCAATATTCAGTCTTACAGGTGAGTATACCACAGATGATATATGTAAGGGGTTAATTGCGAAATCGGGAGAGCTCAGGTCAGAACTTCCGTTCAGCAGAGAGATGACGGTTTGACTTTAGGTGTGTCCCCTTTAGAGGATCTTTTTTTACAACAGCATTGATTAACAATTTTATTGTCTCATCATTTTATGCTGAGGGCGACGCTTTATTTCAAGAAATCAGTAAAGTATTCTCCGGGGACTAGGCCATTGCTTCCGCATTATCAGAAGTCCCGGGATAATACCCCAGATATCACTGAGTATAAAGACCTAGTATCTCAGAAAGAGGGATCCTTCAAACAAGATTTCAGGGGTTACCTATATATCCAAGTAGTGTTCCCCACAAAATAAGCAAGTTTGAATTTAGGTTTATATCCCGAACAAACCTACTAAATGTGCAAAAACCAATCGGCACATCATCAGCGAGACTGTTTAATCATTTTTAAACATTACAATTCTTTAACATACTGTAACTGTCAAGCCGATGTACTATCATTTTCCCTTTTTACACATGCTCTTTTCTGGTTTTCTATTGTTTTTGGATTTTGAAAATATCTCATGTTTTTTTATTTTTGAAATTTTTACCTATACTCTCCCACTAAATACCAAAACAAGTAAAAAATTGACAAACCATTGCAGATTGCTTCTCAACATCATCTACAATGTCTCCTTCATCAACGCCAAGAATCTCTTCCAACACCGATAAAAGCTTCATACCGTTCAGTTTTAGCAAATACTGAAAACGAGTTTTATCAAATGCTTTGGTATGTAAATCAGCTTTTTGTTCGTCAGTGTGGATTTTCTCAATTCGTATCAACTTCTTCTCGAAACAATCGCGAATGAAGTGATGACGAATTTCAATGTGTTTCGTTTTAGCGTGATGAACAGGATTTTTAGTAATGTTTATCGCTGCCTCATTATCAACAAAGATAGGGGTGTTAAGGAATTGCAAACCGTAGTCACGCATCTGTTGCTGGATCCACAAGATCTGAGAGCAGCAACTGCTAGCAGATACATACTCCGCTTCACATGTGGATAAAGCCACAGAGGTCTGCTTCTTGCATTGCCAGGTAACCAATCTTGGTCCAAGGAACTGGCACCCCGCTGTTGTTGATTTAGCGTTAACTTTGCGGCATCCGAAATCTAAATCGGAATAACCTTCGAGCATAAAATCGCCTTCTCTTGGATACCACAACCCCAATGATGGAGTTCCTTTCAGGTAGCGTAATATCCTTTTCACAATTACCATATGCGAAGCTCTCAGGTTAGATTGAAATCTTGCTACAAGGCAGGTTGGATACATAATATCGGGTCTTGAAGCTGTCAAATACATCAGCGAACCGATCATGGAATGATACATCGTTTCATCAACCTTCTCTCCGGTGAGATCAGGGTTTATCCCATGGTTCGTCGCTAATGGGGTGGAAGCTGGAGTAGAACCTGACATCCCGAATTTCTCCAAGATATCATGAACATACTTCGTTTAATGTATGAAAATTCCCTTAGGTAATTGATCAACTTGAAGTCCCAAGAAGAATTTCATCTTACCCATCGATGACATTTCGAATTTCTGCTTCATAACTTGTTCAAAATCTTTACACAGATTCTCATTTGTTGACCCAAATATGATGTCGTCCACGTATATTTGAACTATCAGAAGATGTCCGTTGACCTCTTTGGTGAAGAGAGTGGCATCCACTTTTCCACGAATAAAGCTGTTGGCTAGCAGGTGTTGAGACAATGTCTCGTACCAAGCTCTCGGGGCCTGGTGTAAACCATACAGCGCTTTATCTAATAAGTAGACCTTGTCTTTGTGGATTGGATCGGTGAAGCCCGGTGGCTGTCCGACATATACCTCCTCTTTTACCTTCCCATAGAGAAACGACGATTTAACATCTAGCTGATAAACTTTGAAATTTTTCCAAGATGCAAATGCTAGGAAGATTCTGATTGCTTCTAGTCGAGCAACCGGAGCATATACTTCAGTGAAATCTATACCCTCCTGCTGACTGAAACCCTGGACTACGAGTCGAGCTTTGTTATGAATAATAACCCCTCGATCATCTCTCTTACACTTGAACACCCACTTGGTGTTTATCTTCCTTTGACCATCTGGTAAGTCTACCAATTTCCACACTCCTAGCTTCTCAAACTGACTCAACTCTTCTTGCATAGCATTGACCCAAGAATCTTCAGTTAGCGCCTCTTTGTATGTTCGCGGTTCGATCTGCGAAATAAAACAGCTTAGTGAAAACTCAGTTTGTAAAGGTGCTACTGTAGAATAAAAACAAGTAAGGCCTTGGTCAATTTGTCGTCTAGTGCGAATGCCTGATTGCAATTCTCCAATGATCAGCTCCTCTGGATGATATGAAAGAGTTCTTGGCATCACCTCGCTTGGAACATCTACCTCGCCTTCCAGATTAGTAACATTCTGATTTGCACCTTGTTCACTGACTGGGTTTGTTTGACTTGAAATCTGGATTTGCTCCCCCTCAGAATCTGAATCACCATGATCAAATACTTGCATGTTCTCAGATTCTTAATTATCATTCTGTGCCGTCTGATTATCATGAGCAACTTCATTTTGTTGGATATCATCATGTTCTCCAGCATTACTTGGACCTGCTTCATTGTCATTTGAAGTTTGTCGTGGTCGATTTGAATACTCAGCTGGGAACCTTTCTTGCGATTCTTCATACTCTCTTAGGATATCCAACTCGTCAAAGAAATCTTCTTCTTCTTCCTCTTCCATGTCAAACGAATCCCACAATTTATCGTAATTAAAACGCCATGAGTCACCGGGATTCTGAGGTGGCATAGTATACCCCTGACACTCAACATGTTGTGCTTCGATGATCCGCTTCAAGCTTGGAACAAAGACTCGTTTTTGTGGACTAGCATAACCCACGAAAATTCCTTCAATGCTCTTTGCACCAAACTTTCCAAAAGGCTCTAGAACTGTAAAGGGAGACCCAAACGGTTCTAAATACTTTAGGTTCGGTTTGCGGTTATTGATCAGCTCGAAACATGTCTTGTTAAATTTCTTTACTGTGAGAACCCGGTTGAGTGTATAGCATGCAGCTGAGACTGCTTCTGCCCAAAAATTTACAGGTAATTTCGAATCAGCAAGCATTGTCCTGGCTGTTTCGATTAGTGTCCTATTCTTTCTTTCTGCTACTCCATTTTGCTGCGGAGTGTAAGGAGCACTAAATTCATGCAATATACCTCTCTCATCACAATATTCTTCCATCTTGTTGTTCTTAAACTCAGTACCATTATCACTTCTGATTCTTCTGATACGCCTTTGGTACAAGTTTTCAATTTTTCGGAACAACGCCATCAAGCTTTCGAAAGTTTCATCCTTTGTCTTCAGAAAGAAACCCATGAAAATCTCGAGTAATCATCAGTTACTACTAGACAGTAGAGATCCCCAGTAATACTTTTAACATTCACTGGACCAAACAGATCCATATGAAGCCTCTCTAACGGTCTTGAGACTGGGTTGACTTTCTTTTTAGGATGTGATTTCTTCTTTTGCTTTCCTTTGATGCAGCTAATGCATTCTCCCTCAAGATGAAAACCTTTCACATGAACACCTGTAACCAAATCATTGTGCACCAGGTGATTCATTTTCCTCAGATGTATATGACCCATCTTTCTTTGCCACAATTTTGATTCTTTTTCCGTTGCTCTTGACATAAAATAGTGTGCTTGACCCGTGGTTGTAGTTGCTACACTCATGTCCAACACGTACAGATCATTCACTCTAGGTGCCCTCATGATAATCCATTCTTCGGGAACAACAAATCCTGGTTTCAAGATCAAACATTCTTTGTCTGTAAAATGCGTTGTATACATATGATCACAAATCTGAGAAATACTTAGAAGATTGTTTTCAAGCTCGGCAATGTAATTTACTCTTTCAAACGTAACAATCCCATTGGATAACGTTCCTTCACCAACTATTCTACCACCTTGATTGCCTGCAAAACCTACATAACCTCCATTGAAATTTCTAACATCGTACAGCAGGGCTGTTTTCCCCATCATGTGCCGAGAAGCTCCACTATCCATAATCCATCGTGAAACGGATCTTGGAAGCTCCTGCACATTTAAAAAAACACTTAGTTAGAAGTTGATGCCACCCAAGCCTCTTTTGACTCAGCTAACTTGACATTAATGTGATATTTTGCAATGTAAAGTGGCGGAAAATTCTTGTCATTCATCTTCAAGCTTTCCTCAGATCCAATCTCAACCTTTTTGTATAAGAAAAATTCATCTTTCTTAGGTTGACCGGTTGATTGATCTTTCTTTTGAACATTCTTCTTCTCTTGTGGAGTAGAAGATTGTTTCTCCAATTGTTCATAATAATCCAAAGGAACATTCATCTTTACCGGAGTAGTAGAAGACGATTGTTTTTCTGACTCTGAAACCTTTGGTTTTGAAACACTTTTTGGCTTCCATTTTTGTTGAGGCGATGCAAACCTTTTGTAAAACTTGTCATTTTTAATTACCATATTCCTAACAGGTTCAGTTTTGATCTTGGTGTTATCATTTTTCAAAGCCTTTTTCTCAACAACCAATGGAGCTTTTCCTTTTGCATCATCTTTCTTTCTTGAATTCATCACAACTTCAGTCTTAGGCTTCAAGTTGGTACACTTTCGTGCAATATGTCCAACTTGATTGCATTTGAAGCATGTTCGAGTGTCAACTACCCGACTTATACCTTCAGACTGAGACTGTGAAGCCTTCTTCTCAAAGAACTCTTTGTTTGATTTTGAAAAAAATTCAGATTCTTCATCAGAAAGTGAACTTGAACTTGAAACAAACACCTTTTTCTTAGCAAACTTCTTGTTTTGAACATTTCTTCTTTGATAATTCTTACCACCCTGATATCCACCCGACCATCTGTTTCGATTGTTGTTATAAAAACGCGGTGGTACAACAGGTTTTTTATAGTAAGCTTTATCTTTTTCAAAATTCAATTGTCTCTCAGCACGTTTCAAATTTTTAAGTTCAGAAACATCAATTTCGACCAACTTGAAAACATTTTTCAATGTGTCCACATTCACATTTTCCAACGGAAATTCATAATCCGAATACAACTTATCCGATCCCGACATCTTGTACATCACAAGATTAGGTTCATCATTTAAGTTGTTTTTGGACTTTGATTTCTGAATGTATTTGTCCAGAAAACATTCATCATCCTCAGCTGAATCACTATCAGCCTTCAAAACACTTTCAGCCATGCTTTTAACAATATCAGTTTGAACACTGTCATCAGATGAAGATGAAGAAAATGTAACATCAATTGACTCTGGAAGTTTTATTTCATTTGTTTCATCTTCATCGTTAACCATCCCGGACTTTTTCTTTGAATAATTGTTTAAAACTGGTGGTGGAACCTGATGAAACCCAACCCCAGTTCCATCCGAGTAAACATCTTCGCCTGCTTTGTTTTTCCCAATGGGTTTAGGAACAATGTGTTGTAAAACAAAGCTTGCGGAGTTGTAACTGGTTAATTTCAGATTGATACGCTCATTCTCAATCTTAGCTTCTTCAAACTGAAGCTTCAATTTAGCAATCTCATCCAGTTGTTGGTTGATTTGCTCTTCTTTGTGTCTAAGAACTACAGTTAAATGTTCATTTTCTTTATTGGTTTTACCGTTTCTTTCATCAGAATCTTTTACCGTTTGTTTTAGTTTGTCAAAATTTTCTGAAATTTTACGATTTTCAAGAACCAATTTTTCATTTTCTTTCTTAATTCTTTCTACTTCAATTTTATCATTTTCAATTTTCTCAGTTAAATTTTTAGCTAGATTATATGAAGCTTTTAACATTTTATCACGATCTAGAATCTGATCTTCAACCTTTCTGACTCTTTTTGTCAGTTCTTCAACCTTTGCATCACTAAGGTAAATAAGTGTACTACAAAACTTGCAGTTTTTCATGCAACTTTTGCAGTCACTATCACCTTTGACTTTCTTACCTGTCTCACTTGTTGAAACGTTTGGACTGGCCTTGCTTTTAGACTCAGTTTCAGACTTAGAGTCTACCTCAATTTCCTTTGCAGCAAGCACTTTGTCAGCCATCTTCCCCAAGTTTTCAGCGGTAAATTCTTGTGAAGTATCGATAATCCCATCATCAATCTTCTTTGACTGAGACTCTTTCTCTTTCTCTTTTTCTTTTTCTTTCTCTTCTCCACCTCCCCACCATTCTCTCTGTAAGGCATCTTCTTCTGCTTTAAATTCCTCAATAAAAGTTTCTATACTAAGAGTTTTCGTATCAATAGCAATGTTTCCTTGAGGATCAAGGTAACATTCTCTATCAGCATCCCATCTCTTTGCTTTCTTGGCATCACTGAACACCTTAGATAATCTCATCATCTTGAATTCTGCTCTCTGCTTTCTACTAAGGTATTTATGTTCTTCAGATCTAGTGTCTTTGAAAGGAATAATCTTTTCGGCTGCAAAGGCTTAACCAACTGCATCTTCCTCTAGTAGCAGTTCACTCCAATCAAAACCTTCATCATCATGAATAACAGCAAGAGCTCTTGATTTTTCTTTGGGGGTATCCTCAAGCTGCTTCATTCTGGGCGGTTCTGATTTATTCTGATGATAGATCGCTCTTTTGTAGTAATCCTCGCGGAATGGATTTGCAGTATCATCAGCAGGAGCGTTACAACATTCACGTTTGAAATGTCCTTTTTGTTTACACCTGAAGCATGTGACTTTTGATTTGTCAAAGCCAAGTTTTGTGGACGGACCACCGATAGAATGTCTCCCAGTAATTTCCATAAAACGTTGCGCTCTCCAGACTGCACTGGCCATACACCACCTGATATCGATCAGTTCCATCTCTTCAGGATCTATTTGATCATAGTCCTCCTTAGTCAGGTTAGTGTTTCCAATCTTGCCCGCCACGAGGCTCTCGTACGATTCTAACACTGACGCTAAGAACACCATCTGTTGTTTTGCTGACTCTTCACTGAAATTTTGAGCGTTCTTCAGATCTACAGCAATGTTACATTGGAACAAATTCTTTGATGCAGATTGACTTGAAGTTGTTGAAGAAGATCCACTATGAAAACCACTGTGAGGAGTTTTTTGATTCACAGAATTTGAATTCTCTGCAGAAAATGTTGTTCTTGGAGAACCAGTCTTTGGTAGATTTCCTCTGTAGTACAACTCTACATTCTACTGATAAGATGAGTTGTTAACTTTGGATTTCTTGATCTCCAACTCGTGACTCTCCAGTCTTTCGATAAGCAGATCCACTGTCATCTCTTCAGACTTGATTGTATTCTTCAGCATTAATGCAAAGTACTGCCAATCTTGTTCATTCGGTAGTGAGTCGAACAGTTTGTCAATCAACTCTTCTTGAGTATATACAATTTTGTGTCTTGCCAGCTCCAACTTCAGATGCCCGAATCTCTCAATCATCTTGGAAACAGAGTCGTTCTTTAAACAACCAAATAAATCAAACTCTTTTCTTAACAGTTTCTTTTTGTTTTTTACTATCTCAGCACTACCTACACATTTTACCCTCAGTTTCTCCCAAAGATCTTTTGAATTTTCATATTCAATCAACGAAATTATATCATCTCTCACAGACTAAGGAATCAATGCGATGCACTTTTGTTCAGCAATATATCTTTCAATCTCATCAGTATCTGTCAAACTTTCACCAAAACGTTCTCCTCTAATGTAACCATTCTTTAAACTTTTCCAGCTTTGATATGCAAAAGCTTGAAGCCACTCGTCAAATCTTGTAGCCCACCTATTGTAATCTTCAATCGCCAACAATTTTGGAGGTTTATTGTATGTTCCGTAAGCACTCTCTACACTCATCGTATCGGAAAGAATCTTCTTTGCACTTGTTGATGGTGTAGTTTCATTCGTATTCTTCGATGTATCATCTCCCAAACCACCAATATAAGCAAATACATCACAAAATGGATTCATGAACAGATCATCCATTTTCAAGTACCTGAAACAGTCAACAAACACTTAGCAAAGTTTTTGAAATTTTGAAAAATGATTTTCAAACGAAATTAGTTTGAGCTGAATTATGAACTCAAACGAAATTATGCTATCTCAAACGATATTACTTTCAAACGATATTAGCTTCAAACGAGATTACCAAGGAGAATCTAATTCCATGCGGAATTAGATTGGTTTCAAGCGAAATTAAGTCCTGTTTGAAATTTTCAAGCGAAATTAAGAACAATATGTCTAATTTCGTGCGGAATAAGTAGGGCTGTAAACGAACCAAACGTTCGATGAACAGTTTGTGAACCGTTCGGCGGGAAGTTCGTTTGTGTTCGTTCGTTTATTAAACAAACGAACACGAACAAGAAATTTCGTTCGTTTAGTTAAATGAACAAACATGAACAGAGGTCGCGTTCGTTCGTTTATGTTCGTGAACGTTCGGTAACGTGTTCGCTTGTGTTTGATAGTTCATTAGTGTTTTTAGTTTTTATATTTATTTAAATATATCAAAAGTCTAACAAATTAAATATTTAATAAGTGTCAATGTATTATATATTATGTTCATGAATGATTGTTTGTGTTCGTTTATTTCCATTTGTGTTCATGAACATTAGTTTGTGCTCATTTGTGTTCGTCAACATTCATTGCCTAAAATAAACAAAAAAACACAAACTAACACGAACAAGTTCATTTCCTTAACAAACAAACACACACATAAAATCCCGTTCGATAAGTGTTCGTGAACGGTTCGCGAACACATATATTTTTTAACAAACGAACATGAACAAGGTCTTATTCATGTTCGTTCGGTTCGTTTACAGCCCTAGGAATAAGAATCTGGTTCAAACGAGATTAAGATGATGTCAGCATTTTCGAACAACTTTTCAAGCGGAATTAGAATTTTTTATCAGTTTTCAGTCGAATTTTATTTCAATTCTTTCAAGGATTGATTAGAACTATGTTTCGCTTAATATATGTAAAAATCAGGTCATTTTGTCCGTTCAATCTAGTTCAAATAAAAAAAATAAGTAGAAGTGAAAGAATCCGGTGAAATCAAGCTGAATTGGTATGAACTCCTCGTCCTGAGCTCTGATACCACTTGTTGGATCGTCCGGTGACCCTAAACAGTCAAGTTGAGTAGTTCATCATCAAATACAAAGGCGGAATCAATGTAAAAGATGTCAAACAGCTTGTTCCTTTTCAATCTTTATCTATTGATGATTTCCTGAGCTTTTACAATACATTTCTGACAAAAATTTGGCAGCACCTCAGCTCTCACACACTAATTCCGTATGTAATGAATCAGACATGATCAGGTATTTATAGAGGGTTAATTCCGCTTGAATCAAGCTCAAACGAAATTACAAGCTCATGCGGAATTAGATAATTCCGTACAGAATTACTAATTTCGTTTGAATCTTTAATTCCGTTTGAAACATCACACTTCCATTTCAAGCGGAATTACCTTTATACATGATTTCTCGATTTCTGTGCCCTGATATAATTGATACAATACAAGACTTATTAAAGACGAAGTTAACAGACATCAGTGCACCAACAGCTACTCATTGACTCAGCAAACCTAGGGCCTAGCTAGACTATCTCGCGGGCCGCGAGAGAGTCACCACAACCGGGTCGCGGGGTGCGAGCGAATGCCGAATTCACCTATATAAGAAGGTCTTCAGCAGCATTCAAAATCGTTCAATTCTTTTCTTTCTCTTAGGCTCTATTATAGCAAAATAGTAGCTCGGTATTATACCCTAAAACCCCGAAACTCTGCTCGTTATCAGGGTAATAACTCTAATCACTGACACGGTACTATATCCGATTGACTGAAACCGATCCAATGGATGTTTAAGTACTACCTATATACGGCTATACTTTGTCATTCGTTGTGGGTTATGATCTCATGATTATCGTTAAAGTTGAATTAGGTTAATACGCTAATACGAGTTCCATTGTATCTATAAATTAGAACTCATAACCAGGGAGTTGTTAAACTAGAATACTTAGCGATTAAGTAAACTTAGTAGTTAAGTAAACTTAATGATTTAGTAAACTTAGTGTTTAATTAAACTTAATGGTTAAGTAAAACTTAGCGGTTAAGAAACATTAATAGATAAGTAAAACTTAACAGCTAAGTAAGATTAAGTAAATTAATTAATTAATCAGCTAAGTAAGATTAATTAATCAGCTAGTAAGATTAATTAATCAGCTAAGTAAGTTAATCAGTTAAATCGTTAAGTAAAGTTAAACAGCTAAAGTTTAACAACAAGATATACATGAGGTAGATAATATCTAAATAGGTATATATGGGGTAGGTATTATCTAAAGAAAATATTATCTAAGGAAAATAATACATAGGGAAGGTTCAACTGAGGAAGGTTTTATCTAGAGAAAGTTCAACTGAGGAAGGTGTATATGGGTAGATAACACATAGGGAAGTTCTATATGTGGTAAGACTTATCCCTTACCTATATATAGGAAGCTTAGGATTCATTTTTCTTTGCTCATTCCTTCTATTCTTCTCTCTATACGTTGGTGTTCTAACCAATAATCACTAATACGATATTCTGTCCGATCGATTCGGAAACCAACTAACGAATGCCAAAGTGCTGTCTAAATAAGACTATACTTTGTGAATTTCGTTAAGGTTCTGATCTCGTGACCATCGTTAGGTTTGATTTGTTTTAACACTAATACGTATTCCACTCTGTTAAACTAAATGTTAAACTATACACTTACTATCAAACAAGATGTTTAATCATCAGAAGATTTAGAATCAGGAGGCCTGTTAAATCAAGACTATAAGACCTACAAGGTGAGTCCATTCTCTTTTCTCACAGTTTGTGAGTCATTCTATTTTTATCAAATTGCTTTGCAAAACCTTAAATTATTTTCCAGTTATAATTACAGGGATTAAGAGGCTCAGATCTGTAAATACAAAACAACTTTACTCCAACAAAACCCAACTACACACATGAACCAAAAACCCAACAATAAAGAGTATAAAAGAGGCTCAGATCTGTAAAGAATCAGAACAAAGAGGATAAATCCGTTGTATATACACACACACAGAGAAAAGGGTTGTCGATTTGGGGGCAAATCGAAAGTCATCGGCGGCGTAGGGCGGCGACCACCCTTCAGAAACCTTCCCTCCGCTGCCTCATTTCTTGGTTGTATTGTTTGCCCCAAACCCTCGTTCTTAGACGAAAGGCTTGTTTTGCCCCAAACTTCGAGTAACCGCCGTAACCGACTCACCGGATCTCGTGTTTTCCGCTTTCGATTCGCACCAGGTGACGTCAGAAATCGGTAGACAGTCCGGAAATTCATCGATAGACAGCGTGTGTGGTTTGGGAGACGAACGAGCCAGGTTCGGGGCGGAGTAGTAGGAAGTTGGGGGATGGTGAGGTGTATGGCGGTGGTTGTCGGTCCGGCGGTGGTGGTCTGGCGATTAGAGAGAGAGAGAGCTGGTGTGTGTTGAGAGAGAGAGAGAGGTGTTTATGTGTGAGAGAGAGAGAGAGCTGATATGTGTTGTGAGAGAGAGCGAGAGCTGTATGTATATATATATATATAATTTTTTAATATTTCTTTTAATATTTGTGATAAAATGACCAAAATACCCTTATGTGGGGCTGACTTAGTCAAATTTAACCATGAAAAGTAACTGGATTAGGACTAAAGGACGTAACATGTAAGGATTTGCAAACATTAAGGATGTTTTCTGAGGTTATTAAAGACAAAGGACATACTTTGATATATTAGACATACATAAAGGACGAACTTTGAAATTTACTCAATCTTAAATTATTGGCAGTAAGTGGGGTTTTGTATACATTACTGTTGTTTTATCAATTTTAGGTGGGCGAGCCTAAATAGTGATACACGTCACTTTTGGGTGACAGGACCTAATAGTGATATTACCACAGTCACATATCCGGTCGAGTGACAACTGGACCAGATAATTATAAGATATGGGCAATTGTAATCGCTCTTCATACTGTGAATTATAACAACGTGTCTTTTTGTACAAACTGAATGAACTCACCAGTATTTCCTGCTGACCAAATGTTTTTAAAATGCGTTTCAGGCGATTGCAATAGATTTGAATAAGAGTTATGATACGGCACCGAAAGGCTCATGGAAGTGGCTTATTTTATCAAATAAATTAAATTAAATTAAATTAAACGTTATTTTTATGTATTCGGGTTAGCCCATATTAAAGCCACCTTTGTAAAACATGGGTTTATTCCCATCTGTTTAATAAATGAAAATCCAGTGTTTCAAAACTCTGATATTTTTCCTAACTCACGTTCCTGATGAAATTTTCCGCTGCAATATTTTCAAAATAACCACCGGTACCACCTGATTGGTTCACGGCTTCCGCTCCTAGGGTGGGGTCGGGGTTCGTGATAATGTTGTTTAGAGAAAAGGACAGGGTGTATGCAAATTTGTTAAGTAAAGGACATGGAATGCACAAATTAAACATAAAGGACACGGACTGAAATTTGGGGTGTAAATAAAGGGCAATCTGTGTAATTTACTCTAAATAAAAGGAAGTGACTCGGGATTACAATTTAGGAGATTAGCAGGTTGAATATTTCCTCCAAAGAGATCCCAACTCCAAAAAGAGATGATTTGTTTAAATTAATTTTCAATCCCGAAACAAGGTAAAAGCATCTCATTAAATGCCTAAGGTTAGAGATGTTTTGCCTCGAGTATTTCCCCAAAATCATGACATCATCCGCGAAGACGAGGTGTGTTACCCCATTTGGAAGATTAATGCCTTATAAAAGGATATATAGAATGTAACATTTGATGATAAGTATTTAATGCTCAAAAGTGAAAACTCACCTCTCCATTTGTGGTCGGTATGTCAAGATGGCTCAAAAGTGAAAACACACTTCTTCATTTATGGTCGGTATGTTAGGATGCAGGGAGTGGAAATGGGACTGTTGGAGAGGGTTGATCATTGTGGCCTCTCTGTGCCGCTAGGGAATACTGCTTTAGCCCATTGTGATGCGTAAAAAAAGTGGGTGAAATCAAGACATGCAAACCAAACGGGGAAGGGGAAAAAAGATTCGTTGCTCAACGGGTAGTTATAAGTAATAAAATTTCATTTAACTACATTTTAGATATAAATAGCTCAATGATCTAAACCGTTGGATGATTATAGCCAACCCAGGAAATGATCAAAGACACCCAAGTCAAACGATTACCCAACTTCATCGGATGCATAATTTAGCCGGATTTGAAAATGAAGGGCCTGAAGAGACAGAAAGATTGAAATGAAAGCACAGGACACACCATCTTCATAAAATTATAAGGAACAGCTTCAAAAATTAGTTTATGGATTCACCAAAATAAATCAAATTAGCAATGCGAAACACAAGGATTGACAACATCATTAAGCAAAGTTAGAGGTGATGGAAGAGGAGAAGATACGACTCATGGAGAAACATATGTAAAGAAAACAAAGAGATGAGGATTTACACTTATACATCCAAACTCATGAACATATAACTAGAGCGCAACCGAAAGCGATACCATGTGTTGGAATATTTTGACACTTGACACGGATGCTTCACAAAACACAATAGCAGTTGATACCGAGGTACCACAGTATCGATCTCTCTGAAGATGCTGAAGTTTGTTGTTATTGCCAGAAACTTGTTTTGTTTAGATATATTTATCTTTATTGTATGATATCTATTTCTTTATTTGATGTAACTAATTTACCACATTATGATTTGTAGTTAATTGGCTTAGACCCAATGGGTGGTGGTCCACTAGCAAAGAAAAGGCTTTTAAACACCTAGGTTCGAGAGGGGGGGGAGGGTCTTGGGTTCATTTCCCACAGATGATAGGGTTTTAAAGAAATTTGTCGTTCAAACAAAAGTTAATTGGTTTGGAAAGTAAATCAGTTATCTCTAATAGATTAGACTTTGATATTGTTATTGTGTTTATACATATTGTTAATCATTGTTGTGTTTATCACTCTTTCAACTACTCCAATAGTAAGCTAAACACATATCAAATCTAGACACCATAAATGAATGAAGGAGGAAACAAAGAGATTTTACTTTGATAATGTTATTGTGTTTATATGTATTAATCATTGTTGTGTTGATCACTCTTTCAGCTAGCTACTTTGATAGTAAGAGAAACACGTATCAATTCCTGACACGATAAATGAAGGCATGAATAGAAATACGTTAAGGTTCAAGGTAATTTTTTCTAGAGAAATGTATTTTTTATTAGTTATGTGTACTTTTTAGTCTTCCATATATATATATATATATAGGGCTGTTCACGAGCCGAGCCGAACCGAGCGGACCTTTGCTCGTGCTTGGCTCGTTTACAAACCGAACCGAGCGGAGCGGCTCATTTAAAACTGAGCCTCAAATCAAGCGAGCATTTTTCGAGCAGTAAATATTCCGAGCGAGCGTCGAACAAAGTTCGAGCGATTTGGACAACCCTGTCGCCCCATTTAAATTTGCTAAGATAAATAGTGACAGTGTTTGGTCTCAAGTTTTTACGTCTTTAAAAACATATATATTTCGTGACATAATATTTTTCTTATGAATTACAATGTTGTGGCCAACGAGGCGATGATCATATTGCGCGAACAAATACGTTGAGAGCAGGAAACGATCGACTTAGGGTAACATGATGAAACATTGAGGCGATAAGCAGCCTGTCATTTATCGGTTTAGGGTTTAACTTTTAGATTTGATATTAATTTTTTTATTGGCGTGGTTGGGCTAGTATGTATAGAGCGGACCAAAATCTAATAGAGTGGTATATATAAAAATATAAATTTAATTTATATTCAAGTATATATGTATGTGTAATGTGTGTACATATAGGTGTGTTTATGTATATATATGTGTAATTTATATTTGTGTATATACATGTTTATATATGTATGTGTATATGTATACGTATATATATATATATACTAATTAAAAGTAATAATTCGAGCCGAACCGAGCCGAGCGGACCTTTGCTCATGCTTGGCTCGTTTGCAAACCGAACCGAGCAGAGCGGCTCGTTTACAACCGAGCGTTAAATCGAACGAGCATTTTCTGAGCAATTTCCGAACGAGCATCGAGCGAGCGGCGAGCGATTTGAACGGCCCTATTAATATATATATATATATATATATATAGTGTGAGGTTCATTGGGGAACACTAAAAAGTGGGGAACAGTGGGGAACCGACTCAAACGAACTCCGATTGAACTCATTCCAGCGGCGTTGGAACCGGCTCGTTGAACTCTAACTAGGATCTCTTAACCCTAAACCCTAAATCATAACCCCTAAACCCTAAATATATTAGGTTTTGGCTTTTAGGGTTTAGCTTTAGGGTTTAGCATTAGGGTTTAGCTTTAAGGTTTAGGGTTTAGCTTTAAGGTTTAAATTTAGGGTTTAGGGTTTAGCTTTAGGGTTTAACTTTAGGTTTAGCCTTTAGGGTTTAGCTTTTAGGGTTTATAGTTTAGATTTTACGATTTAGTTTAGGTTTTAGCCTTATTTTTTAGCTTTAGGGTTTAGAGTTTAGGAGTTAGGATTTAGGGTTAAGAGATCCTAGTTAGGGTTTGACGAGCCGGTTTCAACGCCGCTGGAATGAGTCCAATCGAAGTTCGTTTGACTCGGTTCCCCGCTGTTCCCCACTTTTTTAGTGTTCCCCAATGAACCTTCCCCTATATATATATATATATATATATATATATTATTACTTATGTGTACTTTTTAGTCTTCCATATATATATATATATATATATATATATATATGTATATATATGGGGAGGTAGAAGAATAAGAACAAAGAGTACAAATGTAAAACATTAAATAGTTTTTTATCTCATTTATTATTATATTTGACTAACTAATTAGTCATAAAGACTATCATCCTATACACTAAAATTTTTGCCTACACACATCAAAATTTATTCTACACGTTTTGAAATTTATCTTACACATTGAATTTTATCCTACACAGCTCGTAATTCATTCTACACTTTAAATTAATTTTTTTCTTCTTTTAAAAAATATATTTTTTGAAAATAAGTTACAAATTTAATTAAGTTAGCAATTAAAAAAAAAGGATACCAATTAATGATCTATCTAAGTTTATCAGTATACCCTTAAACTAATATTAAATACACAAACTAAATGAAGTAAAATGAAACATTTTTATTGGTTGAAATTTCTTTTTTTTTTATTCTTACAAATAATTTCTACTCATTTGAACCCTGTAATATATATATATATATATATATATATATATATATATATATATATATATATATATAGAGGCCGGTTAACGTACAATAGGGCTTATCGTACATTACGTACGCGATAACCCCAGCCGTCAGATCTTCATCTCCCATGCGATTTCATACCTCCATGCGAACTGTACGAACTGTGCGAATTCAATCTTCCACATGCGATTTTCTCCCATCTACACACCTCATGCCATTTTTCACATTACCCCATGCTAACCATTTTCACATGCGATATTCAATTTTCCACATGCGATTCTACACACCTCATGCCATTTTTCACATTACCCCATGCTAGCCATTTTTTCACATGCGATATCCCAATCTTCCACATGCGATTCTACACACCCCATGCCATTTTTCACATTACCCCATGCTGCCATTTTTTCACATGCGATATTCAATCTTCCACATGCGATTCTACACACCCCATGCCATTTTTCACATTACCCCATTCTGCCATTTTTTCACATGCGATATTCAATCTTCCACATGCGATTTTGTCCATCTACACCCATGCCATTTTTCACACTACCCCATGCTAACCATTTTTTCACATGCGATATGTATTGAATTCGCACCAGATCTGCACCTGATCGAACGGCTGGGATGATCGCGTACGTATCGTACGATAAGCGCATTTGTATGTTACACTTTACCTATATATATATATATATAGGGAAAAGGTAAAATGAGAACCACATTAAGTTGTGAAAATCATGAGAACTAGACCTTTTAAAGGCTTTTTTTTTAGAAAAAAAATCTCTCAAAATTCTAAAAACAAAAAAATTTAAATTTACATTGCCGTAAACCAAATCTACTCCAGGTGTAAATAAAATTTACATAGGGCGTAACTAGCAAGTCGACAATTTTTTATAGATGTTTTTATAACATTTTCATCTACGTTTGTGCAAAAAATGGTAGCCCAACTTGCGTGGGAAGTAGGAGTTATCATGGATTTCACAACTCATGGGGGTTCTAAATTTAACCAAATCATATATATATATATATATATATTGTTGGGATTGAACCCTATCAGAGGAACATAAAATTAAAGCCAAAACTGGATCAGAGCAGTGGATCCAAAATAAGCAGATGTTATGTTTACAAGTCTCTCCCCATGAAAGTGGTTTCAACATCTGCTGACGTCCTATCTACTGATCTGCACAACTGCTGACCTACAACTGCTGATCAAGCCAAAGGCTAATGAAGACTAAAGCCCTGCTGTTCAATCTACTGCCTTGAGTCAAGCAGTGCTGAGTTATTTCAAGTGCTGCTGGGTTCACATCAGTGGAAGGATTCAGCAGTAGTTTAGTTTGTCTTTATGTAATGTATTGTAATAACAGTTGTTAGCATAGCAATACTTGTATAGATCAGAGGTTAGAGTTTGTTAGGAGGTTAGATGTCACTTTCATGGTGACGTCAGCTAAGATGCCTTAGTGGTTTGTTTGTGCCTATAAATAGAACAGTACCATGCACTGTTCTATTTAGCTCTTCACTATCTTTCTCCTGCACGAACAAATCCTGTGAGCTCAGGCTGAGGGGGAGTTTGTTACATACTTGCAATTGTAATTGAATCTTGTAATAAATTCAAGCATTCGGTTCAATGTTAAACTTGTATGTTAAAAGCAATTCTCTCGTTTGATTGTGAAAAGTTTGCTTCCATTATATTCCACTGCACTAACTCATTCATTGTTCATCTTATTCAAACGTAAAACACAATCAAAACCAAACTCAGATCCTAACAATTGGTATCAGAGCTTGGACAGTCAAATTTGATTTAACAATCATTTTGACATAAATAGTTCAGCTCATAACCGTTGATATCGATAGTTTGTTCGTTTTGTTGAAAAATAGAGCAAGGTTTAATCACCATCAAAGTTGATTAATCAGTGCCTGTAAAACAACCAAGATGACGTCACAATCACAAGATGATAAGAATAACATTGGCTCTCTTTTCAAACCACCCATGCTTAAACGTAATGAATACAACATCTGGGAGAGAAGGATGGGTTACATCCTTGCTCAACAGAACACTGGATGTTGGAGGTCTGTTGTTTTTGGTCCCCATGTTCCTATGGTTCCAAGTGCTGAGGATTCAAAGAAGTTCGAACCTAAAAAACCTGAAAACTATACTGACACTGACTTTCAAAAGTTTGAACTCGATGCCAAAGCATTTAGCATCATAGCATCTGCATTACCCAATGAGATCTATGCTGGACTGTTACATTGTAACAGTGCCAAAGAGCTATGGGATGCACTGAAGGAACAGTTTGGGGGAACTGAAGAAGTTATTGAAAACAATAGGGAAATTCTGAATCAGCAGTATGAAACCTTTTGTCACATCAAGGGTGAATCATTGACCCAACAGTTTGAGCGATTTAGCTATCTCATTAGTGAGCTAAGACTTGTTAAAGTTACATTTCCTAATTCAACAAAAAATAGCAGGTTTCTTAGATCACTACCAGAAAAATGGGACACAATTGCTTTTGTAACTAGAAATTCAGCTGAATTCAAAGATCTGACCCTGACCCAACTTCATGGTAGACTCCTGAACTATGAAAGGGAGTTAAACCAGAAAAAGAAGTTGCAAGAGTCTGGCAAAGTTGCTGATGACTATGCATTTGGCAGAACAACTCTTTTTGGTCAGGAAGAATCTGGTAGCAGTAGTAAGGATCAGAGTTTTGATCATTTTATTGATATAACTGTTGGTGGAAATTTTAACAACTCTGAGTCTCACTCTGCAAATTATGCTTTTACTGCAAATTGTGAAAACCAGATGTCAGATAACTTGTGTTTTGAACTAAATGATTTGCAACACTTTGATCCCACTGACTTAGAGGAGATGGACATTTTGCATCAATTGGCTTTGCTTAGTGTAAGAACAAGCAAATTCTATAAAAGATCAGGGAGAAAATTCCCAGGGTTACATGAGAATTTAAGAGTGGGGTTGGATAAATCAAAACTGAAGTGTTACAAGTGCAATAGGCTAGGTTATTTTGCTAGGGAATGCAGGAGTCAAACCACTGGTCCAATAATAACTCATCCCAGCTCAAACCCTAGACCACAACACCAAAGCACTGTGCACTATACTCAATATACCCCTGCAGCACATGTTAACACTGCTCACTATGCTGCAACCCCTGTGCCTGTGCATTATGTTCAAACCAATGTTCCACAAATTCAGTATGTTCAAACCCCTGTCCCTCAGGCACAAGTGCAACCTGTTGCACCTCAACAAGCTGCTCCAACAGTGGTACAACCAGATCAACAAAGCTTTTTCACCCAAGGCTTTGTTGACTGGAGCAGCATGCCTGATGAGCTTGGTGATGAAAATTTTGCACTCAATGCTTTTAATGATCCTTCTAATGATGAATTTTGTTTGATGGCATTAGAGTCAATACCAGAAGGGGTAGAAACTGAAGGTGAACAGCTAAATGATGAAACAGTGGATAAAGTGGCTGAAGCAGTGGTTACTACAGTTGCTGGTGAACTATTGCTGGGAGAAAATTCAGAAACCCTGATTGAACCTCTGACCGCCCTGGTCCAAAGAAGACACAGAAGAAAAGGAAGAGAAGATGGCAGGTGAGGAAGAAGTTAGAGCTGATGAAGAAGGTGATCATCAATGTGATTGTGCCATTATGGCTGCTGCTAAGGTATCACCTCAAGTTCTTGAAAAACTGTGTTCAGATAAATGCATTATTGCATTTGCTAACATCAAAGATGTAAATGAAAACCTTAGGGATAAGGTCTTAACTGATGAAGTCAAATTTGAAAAGTTATTAAAAGAACTTAGAAACAAATTGGCTGAAAAAGACAAAGAAATCAACAGTCTCAAAGAAGAGCAGAGCATAACCAAGACTCAACTCCAAACTATGGTAGAAAAATACCAAGTTTGTAAAAAGGAGTTGGAGTCCACCCAGATTACTTGTGAAAGATGGGTGGAATCTTGTAAAGGGTATGAGGTTATGCTTGAAAAACAGCTTGAAAGCAATGTCAAGTTTGGTATAGGATATAGAAAATATGATGATCTTGTAAACATTGCTGCAAAACAAGCTGGTTCATCTGAAATTAAACCAACCAACAAGAATGGCCAAGAGGTTAAAATAACCGACAAACTTGGTAACAAAATCACTTTGGAAAGATCTGTGGGATCCTCAACTTTTGAGGAAATTGAGAAATACCAATTTAAACCCACATGGTCTGATGAGTGTGACATTCTTGAAAATTTCAAGCCTATGGACTTTACAACCACTGATGGTGTCACAGCTCCAAAAGCAAAGGTCATTCCTATCAAAGACATCCCAATAGTGGTTCAAAACTCTGTTGCTAAGGAGTCTGAGAAAAGGAAGAAAAGAGAAAAGATCAAAAACCTGTTTTGTGATTTTTGTGAAAAGAGGAACCATCTAACAAAAGACTGTTTTCATCTAAAAGCATATGATCTAAACAAAACAAGTGTTATTGTACCTGCTGAAAGCTGCACCATCTGTGGTAAATCAAACCACAAAACTCAAGCATGTGTGTATCTCAAAAACTTTGATGTAAAAAAGAATGAGTACACTGCTAAAACATCCTTGAGTCCATCAACATCATCTGTCAAATTCACCAAGAATCAACCACTGTTTGTGCCAGTCCAAACAGCTGTTACAAAACAGCTGAATCAAACATCTGTCCAAAGAGATGTTCAAGTGACTGATGCACCCCCTGCCAACCAATACAAAAGGGGCAAGGGACAATCATCCTACCAAAGGATTCCACACGTTTATGAGACCTACAAAAGGCCCTCTAAGCCAAGAGTGAACATGCATCCTTTTGGTTACCAGCAGGTGATTGGTCAAGAACCCCAACAGTGGTTAGAGAAAAACAGTCCTAAAACTGTCCAAACCCCTGACTTAACCACTGCCCATGCATCTGAATCATCCCAGACACTGTTGAGACCCAATCCAAAGCCTTATTGGCTTTGGAGACCCTAATGAACTAATCCTTTTACTTCATGTGCAGGGAGCTTCTGCATGCTTAAATAGTCTTTGGTATGTAGATAGTGGAGGCTCCAGGCACATGACAGGATGTAAAGCCCTTCTCAAAGATTTCAAAATCCATGGAGGGGGTGATATATCCTTCGGTAATAATAGTAAAGGGAAAGTTATGGGGTCTGGTACAGTACAGTCTGGTAATGTAAAATTTGAAAATGTCAATCTGATAGATAATCTAAAATTCAACCTCATGAGTGTTTCACAAATGAGTGACAAAGGGTATGGGTCATTCTTCATAAAGGAGTGTTGTAGGATTGTTGGACCAGAAATGGTTGAAAAGATTGAAGCAATAATAAAAACAGGAAAAACCAAACTTGTTGCTCAAAGAAGTGACAATGTTTATGTGGTGGATATGTCAAAAGAGAGCCGCAGAACTGATGCATGTCTGTTCTCAACTGCATTAAACAAAGAGACAGAATTATGGCACAAAAGACTGGGGCACACAAATCTCAAGACAATCACTACCATTTCAAAACAGGGGTTAGTAAGAGGTTTACCTCAAAAACTGTTCACCTGTCCTGAGCATTGTATTTCCTGCCTAAAAGGAAAACAACATAAAAGCTCCTACAAATCCATTGATGAGTCCAAAACAACCAAATGTTTGCAAATGCTTCATATGGATTTGTTTGGCCCAGTTAAAGTCACGAGTCTTAAGAAAAAGAGGTATTGCTTGGTTATTGTTGATGACTTTTCTAGGTTTACATGGACTTACTTTTTACACTCAAAAGATGAGACTGCAGGCATTCTGCAAGACTTTGTGAAACAGGTTGAAAAGCAGTTTAACCTTCCAGTGAAAATCTTCAGAAGTGACAATGGCACAGAGTTCAGGAACAAGGAGTTAGATGATTTCTGTGTGTCAAAAGGAATTGTGAGGTAATACAGCATTCCAAGAACACCAGAACAAAATGGAGTTGTTGAAAGAAAGAACAGAACTTTGATTGAGGCTACCAGAACCATGCTTGCTGATTCAGGTTTGCCATTAACTTTTTGGGCAGAGGCAGTAAACACTGCTTGCTATGTCCAAAATAGAGTCTTAATCAACCCCAGGCATCAAAAGACTGCCTATGAACTGCTGTATAAAATAAAGCCATTGATTTCATATTTCAAAGTTTTTGGTTGCCCATGCTTCATTTTAAACTTAAAAGATTCCATTTCTAAGTTTGCAGCCAAAATTGACTATGGTTATCATCTGGGATACTCAACCACTGCTAAGGCCTACAAAGTGTGTTGGGATTGAACCCTACCAGAGGAACAGATAATTAAAGCCAAAACTGGATCAGAGCAGTGGATCCAGAATAAGCAGATGTTACATACAAGTCTCTCCCCTTGAAAGTGGTTTCAACATCTGCTGACCTCCTATCTACTGATCGTTCAAGCTACTGACCGTCAAACTGCTGCTCATGAGAAGACCTGATGAAAGACTAAAGCTCTGCTGTTCTTCTAACTACTGATGAAGCCAAAAGACTGCTGAGAACTAAGCACTGCTGATGACAAAGCACTGCCCAATCAAGGACTGATCAACCTTGAGGAAAGCACTGACATAAAGAGAGAGCAGTAGTTTAGTATATCATTTGTTTTATGTATAGTCAGTGGTTAGGTTTAGCAGTGTTTGTATAAGAACAGTAGATACAGGTTGTTAGGCTGTTAGACGTCGCTTTCATGGTGACGTCAGCTGAGATGCCTCAGCGGTTTGGATTGTCTATAAATGGAACAGTACTCTGTACTGTTACATTTGATTCGTCCTGAGAGAGTTCTTCTCCTCAGTTCAATCCTTTCATCTTGTGCAACCAACCACTGTAGTATCAGGCTGAGGGGGAGCTTAGTTTGTAAGCTTGCAATGTAATCTTTTGCTTTGAACTGTAATCTTTCGACTCTATGAAAAGCAAATGTTTATCAAACTATTTTCTCCTTTGATTGTGTTTACAAAGTTTGTTATTCATTTCCGCTGCACTTTACATTGTTTCATATTCATTCATTGTTCAAATTACACAAACAAACACAATCATGAGAGCCTCCGATCCTAACAATTGGTATCAGAGCCTGGACAGTCAAATTCGATCTAACAATCAATTTGACATAACAGTTCGGCTCATAATTCATTGATACTAAAGTTGGGTGCATTTAGTTGAAAAACAGAGTAACGAATGATAACGCTTAAAGCTGTTGTTCAAATACTCTGTAAAACAACCAAGAAGTCATAAGACACACAAATTTCACACAACAAGTGATATCATGCACAAGTCACTCATAATTTTCAGATCTGAAAACATATCTGTTAAACTATGGGATTATTTTTTATTTTCAAAATTGATTTCAACTGCTGTTATGAAAACTTGTGATGTCACTACATTAGATGATAAAGTTGAACCTCAGATTAACAAAAGCCTATGTTCAAAAAGCATTAGTGTTTTTGTTAATGTAAAAAGAGGGAAATTAAAACTTTAGTCATTAGATCCTATGTGTTGAAAACAGGTTGAGATCCTAAAAGGGAACAAATTAACTCTGTTGAAATACAATAAGAAAACAGGAGTCAAGATAGTCCGTATCATATGTAATGTGAGATTGGTCAAAAATTTGTATAAATATGGCTAAACCTCTTAAAACATTACTGTAAAATGATTATGGATTAAGTATTTCTTCAATAAAACCTCCCAGTAAGTATTTCATTACTTATGAATGGGAAGGGTAAAAAGGGAAGAAGAAAATTCACAAAAACTCAGAAGTGTGTTTATCTCAAAACTTTTGAAGTCAGAAGAAAAGAGTATAAACATAAAACACTTTAGAGCCAAAAGTTGGGGTAAAAATGGTCATCAAAGCAACTGTGTGCAGACATTGGTTCAAGAAAAGTTTCAGGTAACCATGGTATTTCCAGTGAATAAACTTTTAAAAGGACTAGACAAATTTTCGGAATCATCACATAGTAACAAAATCTATATCAGGGTTTTTTGAAAACTTATGTGATTTTGTGTCCTCATCTGTTTACTGTCAATCCATCTACAAGGGAATGGTACCAAACAGTGGTCAAAATATATTTAAAATCTCATACCACTGATGTCAAACCACTGACCATTTTCACAAGCTTGAGTTAAATATGACTAGGAGTTTCAGAGAAAATTATACCAGATTCCTTTTAGTGTTGCTGTCAGAAAATCCTTTACTTATTTTTTTTCTGTAAAAGGATTCTCTCGAATAATGCAGGATATATCATTCCTCGTTTTTTAAGAATAATATATTTTGAATTTTTACTGATTTTTTATAGTAAAAGTTTCAATGACCTGTCAGGATGTATAACCTTTATTTTTGTTGGTTATATTGTCTTCCAACAGATCAAAAGGAAATGGTATATTTGTTAAGGTCATATCAAACTCAAGTTTGTTCTTATTCTAAGCAAACGATTGATTGTCAACAGATCTTAAAATACTTGGGCACTCATGTTTTTAATTCAAATATTATAACAAGAATGAGTTGCTTTGGTAAAAAGTCTACATCATCTGGGGTACTAAACCACTGTCAGAAATTTGTATAAGCCTCAAAATGTGTAATTGACATGTGGTAAAACCTTGAATGGAAATTCTCAAAACAGTTGCTGACATAATTGTCTTTTATTTCATTTACCATTATCTTACCCCTAACCACTGTTGTGTTCAAACATCTGTTTCTTAAAATCTGTCCACTGCTGAAAGTCAATCACTGGTCTCCCATTTCATTGATAGACTCTGTTGTTCAAAAGCAGTGTCTTATCCACTGATATACTATCTACTGATAGTAAAAATCATCCACTGTCACATTATTACCATTGTAACCACTGACGCTTGCTTCATCAGTGGCTCTCAAAACAACTGTCCTTCGTTATTCATCCAGTCCATCAGAGGTTGACACGTGGTCAGTTTTTAGCCTTCAGATCTTTGTAACCGCTGCCACATCAGCATCCATTTTTATTTTCCCTAAATAAAACCCTGATCAAAACCCCAAACAGGGTTTTACTGTCGAATTAAATTCTCAAAAATTCTCTTCTCAAAACAGTTTTTCTTCAAATTCCTTCACAAATTTCTTCGATCATCATCTCCAAAATGACAAAATCGAAGCCATCTGCAAAACCCACCTCCAAATCATCGTCAAAAGCGGCCTCTCAAAAGGTCAATACCACTGAAATCCCACACAAACCATCTCACAATCTTCTGGGTCTTCTCACAAAACCCGGCACCACAGATGCTTTCGACTCCATCATCGCCAAAATGGCTAAATCAAAGTACAAAACTTTGTTAACAGCCAATGCACCAATTTACTTAGCAACCCAACGAGAGTTTTGGAAAAACGCAACCCTTGACAAACAAGGTGAAACTGTGGTAGCCATTAACTCCTCTTTAAAGGGTAAAGCTGTTCAAATCACGCCACAATCTATATCAGAAGTCTTTAAACTCGAGGATCAGCAAGGTAAAACTTCTTTCCCTAAAAACGAGTTAAAAATTGACTTCATTGAGAGAGGGTATGCAGACACAATGATGAAGAAAGCTACCTTACAAAAAGGTTTCTTTCCTTCTACAACAAGGTTTTTATTCCATACCCTCCTAATGTGTGTTTCAAACAAAACCACTTCTTTTAATGAAATACCATTGAAGATTCAAAATCTGGGATATGCTATTCTTCAAGAAGAAAATTTTAATTTTTCCCGGGAAATCTTTAATGATCTGGTTAACAATGTTGAAATAAAATCATTCTTACTGTTTCCAAGATTTCTAAGCTATTATTTTGAAAAGAAATTCCGTAAGGATGATATTGCTGCAATAAACCAAGGTGCATCTATTCAAATAAATTGCTTAACTGCTGAAACTTTTACAAGGATGTCAACACCTTGCAAAACACAAGCAGAGGTGCCTGAGCAGATTTTAGCAGTTACCACTGCTCCTCAGGTGTCTGCTGCTGAGCCCACTACTCAAGGTGATCAAAGTAGCAGCACAACTGCTTTGAAACCCACACCTAAAATTACCAAAAAGCCACAGAAAAAGAAAAATCAAAAACCCCCCAAACCCATCAAAAAGGCAACTCTGGAGGATGAGATACCAGAGCTACTGCCAGTGACAACACAAAAGTCACAAGAAACCACTGCTGCTACTTCCTCACAGCAGTTGGTACAAATATCTCAACCCATAGCCGAAACCCCTCCTGTTTCTTCACAGAAAGAACAGGTTGTACAAATAGGGTCTCCACATCATGATGCTCTGGAAACACTCGTTTCCATCATCCACAGCCCAATGCCCGGGGCAACTCCTCTTTCTACACCAAACATCACATCCACAATTCCCACACCAACTAAACTTCTGTTGGATGCAATCGATTTGAACCAGGCACTAACCAGTCCTTCTCAATCACCTATTAATGAGAATATACCTCAACAAATAACTGGGTCTGATGTATCAATTCTTGCTAACCCACCAACACAACCTGAGGAGGTTACACCCCTTGAGTTACAAGTAACTCTTGGTGGTATTCCAAGTGAAGCAGCCACTACAAATGTTGAACCCACTGGTTTACATTTGGACAGTGGTTACATCAATAAGACTTCCTTGGAGGCAATTCCTTACATAGCACCTCTGCCAACAACCAGTGGATTTATTTTTACCACTGGCAACATCAAAAGGTTGTCAAGTGTTGAAGGAAGAAGACCCCAGTACCAAGAAAAAGGGGCATCAGTGGTTAATGTTTGGAGTACACTCCCTACTTCAACCACTGATAAAACCACTGCTAGTGGGAAATCAGATGATCCCATTAAATTGGGTGATGGTTTAAAATATTTGGAATTGACAGAACATGTTGATAAACTGGATACTTCAGTTGCAAATATCAAAGAGATGCTGCAACAGTTGTTGACAGTACAAAAGATGCAATCCACTGTTGTTCCACCTCAAGCACCTGCTCTACCATCAGCATCTGCTACAAATGAGCTCTGGAACCTCTTCCAACCTTTTCTCCAACAACAAAAAGAGATGGCTGATCAGCAACATGAACTACATGTCAAAAAGCTGAGAAACATAATGGAGTCTGGGTACAAGAACACTCAAGCAGATATTAAGGCAATCAAGGCCCATTTATTGGAAACCACTGGCACTGCTCCTCCAACAGTACTTTTCATTGATCAACTTCCCCCAGATAATGCCAAAAAGGGGGAGAAAATTCAGGAGTGGAAGAAGAAGGGAATAGATGATGGTCTTTACATTGAACCAGAAAGGGATGCCATGACCAGAAAAATTCCTGTGCCAGATGGTAGTAAAAAGGTTGATGCTACCCAAGAAGCACTTGATGAAGGAGTAGCAAGTGTTAAAAGGGATAGAGTGGCAAAGGATATTTCAAGGTGGAATGAGGAGAAAAGAGCTTTCATGGGACTGTATGCGCAGGGTTGTTCTGGGTCAAAGGATACTAAAAAGCCTAAGCCAAAAAGGAAACCTAAGTCCATCCCATCCAGAATTCCAAAGCATATTCCAAAACCACCATCCAAAAGCCATCAGCATAAAACCTCCATCCAAACAACTGTTGTAACTCCTGCTGTATCAACTACTGCTGGTACTTCAGAGGTTTCAACATCTGTTATCACTTCAACACACACCACTTCAACACACACCACAACCACTGCTCTACCACCACCACAATCACCTCCAAAAACAACCTCACCACCATCACCTCCTGCCAAAAACCAGAAGACAACAGATGTTACAACATCTGTTGTAATGACATTAGTGGTTGAAACACCAGTTGTTTCAACAGCTGTTAGTCAATCACAAACCACTGCCACCCAATCTACCACCACTGTTCCACCCAAAACATCATCAGTCCCTCCTCAAACAAAAAGGAGAAGGCTAATCCTTAAAGATGATGATTATTCACCACCACCACCAACATCTTCAAAATCCTTGTCACTTGTCACAATTCCAAAGCCCATACCTCTCTCTTCAGCTCAAATTCTAAAGCCATTACCTCCTGCTGGTGTCTCATTTCCTCTGGAACTCATTGCAGTTAGGGAATAAATCAAATCCTTTTACTATGAGGATGACCCAGCTAAAAGGAGTTTGCCATCAGTTGAAGGATATCCCAGGCCTAACAATATCGAAGAATATTTGAAACTCAAGGCCAAACAAGCAGAGGATATCGCAATCAGAAATAGACAAGGGAAATCTGATAGAGAATTTCAGCAAAACTATCAGTTTCTACTCACATAGGTCAGAGGTATGGAGCAATTTGCCAAAAATGTATGTCAGCAAATCTCAGAAAGGGCAGATGAGTCCTTGAGAAAAGACTACATTGAGAACATCATGACCTACGAGAAATATAAGGGGGAGAAACACATGTACAAGAACTGGACCATTCCTGAGCTTGAAAAAGAGGTAGCCAGGATTCAAGAAATGATCAAAAATAAGGTCAAGCAGACTCCTCCTGAAAAGTTCAAACAGTTTGAAGCTGATAAGGCATTAGAGTTGAAAAGAATGAAAAAGGAGCTGATAGCAGCTGATTATGGGTCAAAGAATTCTGTGACAAAATGGGGAGAAGATCAGGTCAGGGCTACCTACAAAAGGTTGGAGGAACTTAGAAAGAAAGACCCAACAGTTCCTAAAAGGCCTGACTACTCCAAAGCAGAGGTCTCAAAAAGACCACCAAAGCTGCAAATCAAAAGAACCACTGCTCCAGCTGGTGCTGCCATCTACAAAAGAAGGAGCCAAAACCAGTCAGGGACTGAAACAGTTGAAGATCTAAAAGCTGGAAATGATGTTGTAAAAGAGGGCATTAAAGTAATGATGAAAGAAGATCTTGAACTGGAACATTCTGCAAGTGCTGCTCAGTCAGTCATGAATAGGCCAGCCTCACCAAACACCTCTGCAAATAAAAATCTCCCAAGAAACCCACCAGGCTCAAAAATACAAAAGTGGGAAACTGACAAACAGACCTACGTATTGACTTTGCTCAGGTCTGGTGGAGAAGAAAAGAAAATATCAAGGGAACAAGCTCTTGGCCTGAGTCTTGAAGATTTGCAGGATCTCCTTGATCTTCCACTTAGCAGGGATGATGATGACACAGATGCCCTAGACTTTGAACTACAATTTAAAGGCCAGATAAGGGAACTGCTGATGAGGCCATAAAAATTTCCACAATAATGAAGAGTTTTGGCATTATCTGTTCCAGGGGGAGATTGTTGGGATTGAACCCTACCAGAGGAACAGATAATTAAAGCCAAAACTGGATCAGAGCAGTGGATCCAGAATAAGCAGATGTTACATACAAGTCTCTCCCCTTGAAAGTGGTTTCAACATCTGCTGACCTCCTATCTACTGATCGTACAAGCTACTAACCGTCAAACTGCTGCTCAAGAGAAGACCTGATGAAAGACTAAAGCTCTGCTGTTCTTCTAACTACTGATGAAGCCAAAAGACTGCTGAGAACTAAGCACTGCTGATGACAAAGCACTGCCCAATCAAGGACTGATCAACCTTGAGGAAAGCACTGACATAAAGAGAGAGCAGTAGTTTAGTATATCATTTGTTTTATGTATAGTCAGTGGTTAGGTTTAGCAGTGTTTGTATAAGAACAGTAGATACAGGTTGTTAGGCTGTTAGACGTCGCTTTCATGGTGATGTCAGCTGAGATGCCTCAGCGGTTTGGATTGTCTATAAATGGAACAGTACTCTGTACTGTTACATTTGATTCGTCCTGAGAGAGTTCTTCTCCTTAGTTCAATCCTTTCATCTTGTGCAACCAACCATTGTAGTATCAGGCTGAGGGGGAGCTTAGTTTGTAAGCTTGCAATGTAATCTTTTGCTTTGAACTGTAATCTTTCGACTCTATGAAAAGTAAATGTTTATCAAACTATTTTCTCCTTTGATTGTGTTTACAAAGTTTGTTATTCATTTCCGTTGCACTTTACATTGTTTCATATTCATTCATTGTTCAAATTACACAAACAAACACAATCATGAGAGCCTCCGATCCTAACAAAGTGTTTAACACAAGGACCAAAACAGTGGAAGAGACTTTGAATGTAAAGTTCAATGAACTTTCATCAATGGAAATCCCAGCAAACCCTGCAGAATTGTTTGATCTTGATAAATTCACTTTTGAAAATACTGCTGTCAAGACTAACAACGCAGGTCCATCAGAGAATTCATCACCAGACTATGGGTATGAGATCATCATTCCACAACAAAAGTCTGCCACAATGGGAAGAGCAGCAGATGTTCAAAACAGCTGTCAAAGCTCAACCACTGCTACCCCAACAGTTGTTGAGCAAAGTAGCCCCTTAACCCCTGCTTCCACCTCATCAAACACTGTTGATAAAAGTCCTCAAACAGTGGATCAAAGTCAGCATGTGTCCACACCTTTACCTCCTATTCCACCACCTTTTGAAGCCACTGCTGGATCATCAAAGTCACCAGCAGTGGTTAGCTCAGATGATTCACATCTGCAGCCTTCACCAACAAATGCCATCATTCCATACCAAGGAGATTTAATTTTCTTGAGATCTCATCCACCTGATCAAATCATTGGCAACATCAATGAAGGGGTGCTCACAAGAAGCCAAACCCAAAACATTTGTCTTTTTGCAGGCTTTCTATCACTCCATCAACCTGTCAAGTACCAAGAGGCACTGAAAGACAACAGTTGGGTAGAAGCCATGCAAGAAGAGCTCCAACAGTTTAAAAGACAACAAGTATGGGAGCTTGTACCACTGCCAAAGGATGTAAGTCCCATAGGCACAAAGTGGGTCTTCAAAAACAAAACTGATGAAAGGGGCATTGTTGTCAAGAATAAAGCCAGGCTGGTAGTTCAAGGTTACAGACAGGAAGAGGGGATTGACTATGATGAAACTTTTTCCCCTGTAGCAAGATTGGAAGCTATAAGACTGTTCCTGGCCTTTGCTGTCAACCACAAAATGAAGGTGTTCCAAAGGGATATAAAAAGTGCTTTCCTCTATGGTACAATTCAAGAAGAGGTGTATGTTTGTCAACCTCCGGGTTTTGAGGATCCTTTTTATCCAGATCATGTCTACAGGTTAAACAAAGCTCTGTATGGCCTGAAACAAGCACCTAGGGCCTGGTATGAAACTCTTTCCACCTTTCTACTCTCAAATGGTTTCAAAAGAGGTACCATTGATAAAACACTGTTTCTAAAATGGAGAGGAAAGGATTTAATGATTGTCCAAATTTATGTGGATGACATTATTTTTGGAAGCACATGTAATAAAATGTGTGAAGAGTTTAGGCAACTCATGACAGCTGAGTTTGAAATGTGTAACAATCCTAAATTGTTAGGATCAGAGGCTCTCATGATTGTGTTTGTTTGTAATAAATGAACAATTAATAAACATGATTCAATGAGATATGCAGCGGAAATGAACACAAACTTTGTAAACACAATCAAAGAGGAAAATAGTTTTGATAAACGAATGCTTTTCGTCAATCAAAAGGTTACAAAGCAAATCAAAAGATTACAAGCATGCTTACAAACTAAACTCCCCCTCAGCCTGATACTCCAATGGTTGGTTGCACAAGATGAAAGGATTGAATTGAGGAGAAGAACTCACTCAAAACGATCAAATGTAACAGTACAGGGTACTGCTCCATTTATAGACAATCCAAACCACTGAGGCATCTCAGCTGACGTCACCATGAAAGCGACGTCTAACAGCCTAACAACCTGTAACTACTGTTCCTATACAAACACTGCTAATCTTAACCACTGATTCTACATAAGACAAGTAATACATTAAACTACTGCTATCTTCTTTTATCAGTGCTTTCCTCAAAGTTGATCAGTCCTTGAGTGGGCAGTGCTTTGTCATTAGTAGATTGAACCAGCAGTGTTTAATCTTTCATCAGTCTTTTAAGGCTTCATCAGCAGTTTGAAGGGCAGCAGCTGTTGTATACGGATAGTGGATAGAGGGCATCAGATGTTATTATCACTTTCAAGGGGAAAGTCTAATGTAAACAACTGCTTATTGTGAATCCACTGTTGTGAACCAGTTTTGGCTTTAATTATCTGTTCCTCTGGTAGGGTTCAATCCCAACAATCTCCCCCTGGAACAGATAATGCCAAAACCCTTCATTATTCTGGATTTTTATTTCTCATCAGAAGTTCCTTAGCTTTTCTTTTAAATTCCACTTCAAAGTCCTTGGAACTTGAATCATCCTCATCCCTACACAATGAAAGTTCAAGGAGATCTTGTAGATCTTCAACACAAAGGCTTAGTGCTTGTTTCCTTGATATGTACTTCATTTCACCATTGGATCTGATCAGGGTCAATACATGGGTCTTTTTATCAGAGAGCCACTTTAGTATTTTTGAACCCAATGGGTTTCTTGGGAGAGATTTATTTACTGATGAGTTTGGAGATGCTGGCCTTGTGATCATTTGTTGATTGATACTCTGTGCTTTTGTTGGTTCAGAATTTTCAGCCTGATCAATACTCAGAGCTTTTAATAGTTCAAAGTTTTTCATGATCAGTACTCTGAACTTTTGCTGCTTCAGAGTTTTCAACTGACATTTGTTTGAAGGCTCTTTTTATGAACAACGTTTGCTGCAGCTATATCTTCTGCAACTTCTTTATCATTTCGCTCTTGCCTTTTCTTTTAATCTAGCTCAACGGCTGTCATATCTGCTGATGTGTTTGGTGATGATGGTTCGTTCAATACCCTTTTGGCAGGGTCTTTAAGCTTTGCTGATCTGTCTTTATCTAAAGCTATTTTCTTGATGGTTCCTTCAAAGTATTCAGCTTCCTTTTCCTTTTTATTGAAGGAGAAGCTAATGATGTCTTGGATGGATCAGTGATGGTATTTTGAGTGGTGGATGGTGGCTGACTAACAGTTGTTGAAACAACTAGTGTTTCAACCATTGTTGCCATTACAACAGTTGTTGATCTAACAGCTGCTGAAACCCCTGAAGCACCAACAGACGTTGACACAGCAGGTGTTACAACAGCTGTTTGGGTGGAAGATTGATGTTTGGAGCTTTTGGGTGGTGATTTAGGAGTGTGTTTGGTGGCTTCAGAAGGTGTGGATTTGGATTGCCTTACTTGTCTAGTAGGCCTTTTTTGTGGCTTAGGAATATTTGACTTATTCTGTACCTTTGAAGTACCCTGAACTTCCTTATCCATCAATACTTTCTTCTCCTTTTCCCACCTGGATTTACCCTTAGCCTCTCTACCCCTTTTTACACTTGCTTTAGCTTCAGCTAGTGCATTAGTGGTAACATCAATCTTTTTGCTACCATCTGGTAAGGGAATGTTTGCTAGCATGCTTGCAGTATCCTCATTATCAATTAACACACCATCATCATATCCCTTTTTCTTCCACTGCTTTATTTTCTCCCCCTTTTTGGCATTATCTGGTGGTGGTTTATCCACAAAAATAACCGAGGGAGGAGCAGTGCCAGTGGTGTTTAATAAATGGGCCTTTAGTGCCTTGATGTCAGCTTGAGCATCTTTAAACCTTGCTTCCATGAGATTTCTAATTTTTTGAATTTGGATCTCATGGTGTTGATCAGTTAATTCTCTTTGATGTCGGAGCAATGGTTGAAATAAACTCCACAGTTCATTGGATAATGGATCAGCTGTTGGGGGTAGTGCAGCAGTGGATGTGGATTTTTGAGAATTTAACACCTGCTGCAGCATTGTTTTGATGTCTGCAACAGATGATTCAATTATGTCCACTCTCTTCGTCAATTCTTTATATTTTAAATCATCACCCAAATGAATGGGATCATCTGATTTCCCACCAGCAGTGGTTGTATCAGTGGTAGACTTAGGGAATGTGTTCCAAAAATCATCCACTGATGCCCCTTGTTCCTGGTACTGGGGACTTCTTTCTTCATTTATGGACACCTTGAACAGCTCACCGGTGGTTAAAGAAAACCCATTAGTGGTTGCCTTGGTTGTCTCTGAAGAAATTGCCTTCAAGGGAGTCTTATTGATAGAACAACTGACCCAATGTAGACCAGTGGGTCCAACACTAGTAGTTGTTGCTCCACTTGAACTACTGACAGGAGTTACTTGTAACTCCTGCAGTGTAACCTCCTCAATTGTTGCTGGGTTTGCAGAGGTATAGGCATCAGACCCAGTCATTTGTAGGAGTGTACTCTCATTAATAGGTGGTTGAGAGAAACTGGTTTGTGTCTGAGCTATATGAACTGCATGCAACAAAGGTATTATGGATTGTGGTAATGTGAGGGGTGAAGCTATGGGTATTGAAAGAGACATGTCCTTGGGATCAGGCCTGAGGAAGATGGATCCAATTTGATCCAGAGCTTCATACTGTGGTGTCCATGTGCTTACAATCTGATCCTTTTGTGAGGATGCAGAAGGAGTTTTAGGGAAAGGTGGAGATCTTTCTACCAACTGCTGTGAGGAAGTAGCAGCAGTGGTTATTGGTGACTTTTGTGTTGTCACAGGCAGTTGCTCTGGGATCTCATCTTCCAGAGTTGCCTTTGTTTTGGGTTTGGAGGGCTTTCTGGATGATTTCTTTTTGGTCTTTTTAGTGATGGCAGGTGTGGGTTTCAAAGCAGTGGTTGTGCTGCTATGATCACCTGGAGCAGTGGGCTCAGCAACAGATACCTGAGGAGCAGTGGTAGCTGCTAAATGTTGGTGCACACATCTGTCGTCTTCGTCTTATGTCGAGTCTCGGGTTCGTTACGGATATGAACAAACATGATGTCATCATATTGAATGATGACATCACAAGGGTGACATCATCATTACATCATGCTCACAAGAAAACAAAACAGATTGTAAATATTGTATTGTCGTTTGAAAATGTTCATTTGAGAGTGACCGTTTGAAGATGTAATAGTTTGAAGGTGGTGACCGTTTGAAAGTGTCATGACCGTTTGAAGAGTGGTGTGTCACCTTCAAACGGTCAGGAGCTCTCTCCTATAAATAGCATTCAAACCTTCATCATTTGTAACTTTAGAAGTTTCCGGCTAGAGCAACGAAGTGCTGCCGAAGTGTTGTCAGGTTGTAAAACAGTGTGAAATCAATCATACAACAGTTTTAAGCGTGAATCTTGCTGAATTGAACTCTACACGTCTGTTTCCGCCTTTCGTTTAGAGATAAACTCTTCTGATCGACTCGTTCGGGTCAGAAAACGAACCTACAAGTGGTATCAGAGCTCAGGAAGAAGAGTTCTATACAATTCAGTTGCGATTTCTGTTTCTACATCATTCTTTTTCGAAAATCAAAACTTTTCACGGTCAGAATCAGCTCAAATTTGCACACTGTGTTCGGAATTGATAGTTAACAAACCCTTGAAAGTTTCAGTTTAAAATTCAAAGTAAAAGTGGTAAAAATGGCTTGAAAACCGGTGACCGTTTGAACGAGTTCAGCGTCTGACCGTTTGAAATTGACCGTGACCGTTTGAAAATGCACCTTACAGTTTGAAAATGCACCTTACAGTTTGAAAATGCACATGACCGTTTGAAAATACATGGTTGTCAGTTTGAAATTAACCTGACCGTTTGAAAGTTGCCATCGTGACCGTTTGAAAATGGACTGAACGTTTGAAATCTACACATGACCGTTTGAAACTGGACATGACAGTTTGAACATGGTGCCCGTTTGAAAGTGATTCTGTTGTTCACGTGATACGTGTCTTAATCTGATCAATTGTCTGACATTTACATTGAATATATACATGTGATTTAGTAACCCAATGATGTTGCATGAGATAAAGTCAGAATGCATGTGTTGTTATTAGCTTTAGTATGTCAGTTAGTCAGAATTGCATGTGGTATTTGTTTGTATTGAACCGGTTTGCATGTGAAGGATAAGGTTTGTCGGCCATTTTAGATAAAGGGTCATATTGATATAATCAATTTTATCGGTTCAATGATACTGTGTTGTCATTACTATAGTGTCATGTGATTTGTATTAAGAGATTGCATGTGAAATTTTTTGGGTGTCGACATTTTCTATAAAATCAGATCCACTAACATTAGATGTCCAATCCGGTTGTGTTGAACAGTTAGATATTTGCCGACCCATCATTGGTTTTGTAGACAGCCCATGTGATATTTTCACCGGCCCATGTGTTAAATATTGTTTCGGCCCAATCATAGTTAATCAAATTGTTTAGTTTTCATTAAGTCTACAGGTCACACGGTTTCGAGTTCAAAGCGTTTAAAGGTTTGTCAGGTCGTTTGATACAAGTTTCGGTTCACGTGAAAGGGTCAAGGTCGTGTCTTCGTGAACCAGGTCATTGGAAAAGGTCGTTTGATTTTGATCCGGGTCATAGCAGTCCGCACAGTCTGTCAACTCTCAGTCCGCTCAAAATAGTCATCAGTTCGAGTACCAGTTTTATCCGTTTAATTGATAAGTCGTTAAACTGATTGTGTTTTGTTTGTTTGTTTGTTGTCAGGTATTTCACGAGGTGAACCAGTTCGTTTGAAAGCTAGTTTGAGAAATTCTTCGATATTGAATCATGAGTGAAGATTTTTACAACGCATTCGCAACATCTCCGACTACTCCGGGTGACATTGCTAAGAACATGAACATGGAGAATGAAACCGGAACAATGCAAAAACCCCCGAAACTTATGGGAATTGAAGATTATCACGGATGGAAGAAACGGTTTGAGAATTGGGTTCAGGCGAATCATCTAAAAGCTTGGGAGAGCATCGAAACTGAATATGAGAGGCCAAAGAATTCAGCGGGAGTCGGTAAAATCATTTCAGAATTCACGGAGCAAGAAAGAGAGAGTTACAAAGGAGAAAAGATGATGATCAATTTGTTACAACAAGCTGTTAAAGAAGATATATTTGTGTTGCTTCAACATGATGAAAATGCTTATTCTATTTGGGAAGCTCTTGGAAAGAAATTTGAGGGAAGTACTGAAATGCTACAAAGTAAAGCAGCTTTGTTGAAAAAGGAATTTGAACTATTTACGTGCATGCCTGGTGAAACAACAAAGAGTCTTATTGAAAGATACTGTCATCTTGTACGCACTATGTCACAGTTGAAGATTACAAAAACTCCAGCAGAATGGGTTGAAAAGCTTGCTGATGCGTTACCACAACAGGAATGGGGTACATATCTGATGATATTGAAAAATTCTGGACAGTTTAAAAGGTTATCGATTGCACAGTTTATAGAGAAGTTGGAGGCACAGGATCTGGAGCAGCAGAAAATTGCTAGAATGAACAGTTCTACTCATCAACAAGATATTAAATTGTACTATAAAGGAAATGTTCAAACTGCTGAAGCCAGTCCAAAGATACAAACTGCATTTAGTGCTGGAAATCAGTCTACACCAAGCAGTCAAGGATCAGTCAACACTAGTGGATTCTCAACGGTAAATCCTCCAAGTGTTCAAAGTGCATCTGCTGGAAATGGGCATTTGATTCAGTGTAATGTAGCTCTACATCTTCAAAACGGTCAAAATTATTCTGAAGAAGTTGTCAAGCATCATATGGGATTATTGGTCACTGCATTAGAGTCTTATGAAGGATTGAATGCCGGAAGAATTGGCAATCCAATGCTCACAAAAGAAGATTATGATCAGATTGATGCAGAGGAGCTGGAACTAATGGATATTAAATGGGCATTGGCGAGCGTTTTGAGGAGAGCAGAAAAGTTTAGATTGATTACAGGAAGAAATGACCTCTTGGATGCAAACCTTTCTAATCTAGGATTTGATAAATCTAAAGTTGTCTGTTTTCGTTGCAGGGAGAAAGGCCACTTTAAAAGAGAATGCAAGAATCAGGAGCCGAGAGGAGCAAAGGAGTCATCTGGGAAAGATGATTATTATAGGAAAACCATTTATCAGCAAATCACTCATCAACCGCATCAACAAAAAGAAGCTCAAACGGCACATGGAAGAATGATTGAAGATGCAAACAAGAAGGCTTACTATGGCATCATGGATCAAGATGACGAGAAAGTAGCTGATGGTTTTAGCTGGGACAAGTACATTCCAGCTGATCCTAATGTTAAAGCTTTTATTGCTCAGATTGTTCAAAAGCCAGAATTGATAAAGGAATGGATGGCTGTGATGTCGGATGATGAGGAGAGTCAAGATGGAAAATCTGTTTCTTCTGAAAGCAGTGATAGTGATGAAGAGATGGAACAGATAAATTTGGGAAAAACTCATTTATCTTCTGACACTTTTGAATTTTATTTTGCAGAAAAATTGAAGAAGCTGAAAGAAAGGAAAGCTGCAAAAGATTTAAAAGAAGTCAAAGTGATTGAGAAGATTGTGGAAGTTGAAAAGATAGTTGAAGTTGAGAAGATTGTTGAAATCACAAAACCCTGTCTTACATGTTTAAAGTCTTGTAAACAATGTATAGAGAAAGATGAGAGGTTTAGTGAGTTAGAAAAGTTGAAAGAAAAGTTGTTGTTTGATGTAAAAAATTTAAAACAGTCATATGATGTATTGAACAGAACTGTGAATAGTCTGGAAAAGACTAACTCTGAAAGAGAGAAAGCTTTGAAGATGTTGAATGCTACTATGATGACAAAGCAAAAAGAGATCAACTTGTACATAGAAGAATGTGCAAAGTGGAAGAAAGAGTTGGATAGTGAAGCAACTGAGAACGAAAGAATCAGAAGATTGCTGCAAAGTTACAAAGGTTGTGACTACATAATTGATAGAATTTATCCAACAGTTGAAGGATTTGAAGCGTTTAAAGGTGAAGAAACAAAGCCAAAGAAGAAAAAGGATACTGGTAAGAAACAGGGTGTCTGTTATAATAAGTGTCCGCCTCCGATTTGGGAAGGGTACTTGTCTAGAAAACCTAACGAGGAAGAACTAAAAAAGGCAGTCAATATAAAGTTGGAGTCCGAGATAACCGATGTTTTACCAGACAATATTGACGTCACGTTCACAGCGTCCGACACAGATCATGAGTCAGAACTGATAAAACAAGTGGTCGATCAGGTGTTGGATAAGGATGAGGAGTCAGAGTCAAAGTCCGAGTCCAAAAGTTCGTGTCAGTCAGTTGGGAGTTCGAGTTCGTCCGAAAGAAGTTCAAAATCATCGGGAAAACGGGTTTATAGTAAAGAGTTTTTATTGTCAAAATCTAATTTGGATGATGAAACATTTGAAGTTGTGTATACTTTGAATGATTCTGACAAATTATATTTTGATAAAGAGTTTCCAATAAGAGGTGTTAAACCAGAAATGATCAAAAAGGTTTTCAAACTAACAGAAATTAATATTTCTGAAACAAAAGATGAAAATCTTACAAGAAAACCAAGACCTTACACCTCAAGAGCACAACAACGTTTAAATAAGAAAAAGGGTTACAATTCTGGTTCTGGTTTTCAAAAGAAACCTAACCAAAATCGTAGCTACAAAAAGAAAGGCTTAGGTTTTATTCCACCTGAAAACTATAAAAATGAAAAATATGTTCGAGATTTTAAATAAAAAATGACATATGTTGCAGGAACTAGCCATGAAGAAGAAGCAAAGAGCTCATTCTGGAAACAGTCAAACCAGGAGTTTCTTGCTGAAAAGATGAAGAATGGAGCTTATCAAAGGAAAGAAACAAGAACCTGTTACAGATGCAATGAAGTTGGTCACATTGCATGGAATTGTCCAAAAGCTACTCAAACAAAACAGGATGTTTCTTTAAAACTTAAAGAAAAGATTGTTGATGTTGAACCTCCAACCGAAAGATTCAAAGTGTTCAAAAATTCAACATATGAAGTTGGAGAGTGTTCGAAAAGGTTTTACAAGAATAGGGGAAATCTTGACAATCAAGCTTGGATTGTTAAGAAATCTGAGGTAAAATCTGGCGATGAATCTGATTCCACAAAATCGGAGGAGTCACAGGTTGAGGTAAAAAGTGAAAACTCAGTGCCTCTAATGGATGATGTTCATTTTCCACCATTGAGAGCTGAGAATTTTAAATCAAAGGTTGGAAAGGTTGAAATTTCAAATCAATTTTATTCTGATAAGAATGAATTTGATGTTGAGAAAGCTTTTAATGCAAACGTAAAGAAAATTTTTGGAAAAATGATCGATGGGAAGGTTAAAGGGGTAAAGGAGTTTTATGCTACAAAGAAAGCAACTTACACCCCAACTGCTTCTGAATTGAAAACACCCAAGGCTGGTCAGGCTTGGGTGGATATTTTCTTTCATTAAAAAACCTGACTTGCCGGAGATCCCAAGTTTGTAATCGTGGATCAGGAATCGGCATCCTTCTGGTTATTTTAGATTTTGTGAAAAAATTTTAAATGTGTTTAATTTTTACAGGTTAAGTGTGACTTGCCGGAGATCCCAAGTTTGTAATTGCGGATCAGGAATCGGCATCATTCTTTGTATTTGATTATGTTTTTCGTACAAGTGGTAAATCAAGGACATTAATTTGTACTTGATTTTCTACAAGTGGTTGAAGGCAATGTGATGAACCAAACCCCAACTTTACAAATGGTAAAATCAAACTTATTTTCCGGAAAAATCATTTTGATTAAAACAAACTTAAGTGTTTTGAAATCTAAATGAGAAAATAGTTTGTTGAAAGGGGGAGTTCTGATTGTTTATGCCATGTGGATGGCGAATTGATGCGATTTGATATCAGTTGTCACGTTGTTTGTTCAGTTTGTTTTCAAATTTCCTAAAATGTGTTTGCATTTTAGGGGGAGTAAAAATTTCAGAAAATTCAAAAACATTTGAAAAATTGAAAAAAGACAAAAACATGATAAAAATCAAAAATGAGTTTTTGTGTCAAAGAAGAGGAAATGATAGTACATCAGTAGACAGTTACAACATGCTAAAGAAATGAAATGTTAAAATGTGATAAACAATCTCACTGCGGATATGCCAGTAGGTTTTTGCACATTTAGTAGATTGTGACGAGATATAAACCTAAAATTCAAACTTGCTTATTCTGTGGGTAACAACATCTTGGATATATAGGTAACCCCTGAAATCTCGTTTGAAAGGTCCCTCTTTCTGAGATACTAGGTCTTTATGCTCAGTGATATCTGGGGTATTATCCCGGGACTTCTGCTGAATGGAAGTTCTGACCTAGTCCTCGGATAATACTTTCTGCAAATGCTTGAAACATAGCATCGCCCTCAGCAAATTGATGAAACAATAAAATTGATAGTCATTGCTGTTGTAATTCAAAAGATCCTCTAAAGGGGACCCACCGAAAGTCGAGCCGTCATCTCTTTGCTGAACGGAAGTTCTGACCTGAGCTCTCACGGTTTCGTACTATAAATTATTCCCTTACAGATATCATCTGTGGTATACTCACCTGTAAGACTGAATATTGGGATCTGGATACGGGAGTATATTCAAGTAGTGGGACACATGGATAAGTTCAAGTCATTTAAAACATTAACATCATATCTCGGATCAGTTGAACTTTGTGTGAAAATTTAAGTGGACCAATATACTGACAATCTAGGTGAATTGTTTAGAACTTAAAATGAAATGAAGCTTAACGGTGTTGGTGACTTGTCTCAAAAAACTGATATGATCCTCTTACACGAACTCACAAAAATATTGTTTGTAAATATTTCTTTACTGCATTTCTTAATATCTCTAAATCCAAAAAGATTTTCAGTGTGTTTTAGCAAAATTTTTTGGAAAATTCAAAAAGATTTTCGACAACTGATGTTGGAGAGCTGATTTTCAAAATCCTAAGTGCTAGACATGATGAACAAATGGTTTGGGAGAATGTGTTTTTGAAAAGAAAAATGATTAATTTTTGCAAATGGTTCATCAGAATTTATCATTGATAAATCATTCTGGTTTAATTTGAGAGAGAATCTGGGTTTATAAATTTGTTAAATGTTAAATTTGTGAAATTTATTTCTGGGTTAAGAATGTGCAGGTGTAGCCAGGTTTCAATCTTGAACCTGAAGATAGAGTGCCAGGTTCCGATACCTGATGACTCTGTGTTTTCAACAAGCCAGACTGCGATCCCAGCATATTGAAAGGGGGAGTCTGAAGACATCCAAGTAGAGATTGATCGTGAGAAGTCTGTTGATGCTGAAGTGAAAAGAGAAGAGAGAAGATTTGAGGATTCTTACAGCGTCAGACACTTCAAAGAGTTCGAAAGGACTGATAAAGACTGAAGATGCAAAGACTCAACACTTAAGACTCGTCAACATCTGAGGGGGAGTCTGTTGGTGCACACATCTGTCGTCTTCGTCTTATGTCGAGTCTCGGGTTCGTTACGGATATGAACAAGCATGATGTCATCATATTGAATGATGACATCACAAGGGTGACATCATCATTACATCATGCTCACAAGAAAACAAAACAGATTGTAAATATTGTATTGTCGTTTGAAAATGTTCATTTGAGAGTGACCGTTTGAAGATGTAATAGTTTGAAGGTGGTGACCGTTTGAAAGTGTCATGACCGTTTGAAGAGTGGTGTGTCACCTTCAAACGGTCAGGAGCTCTCTCCTATAAATAGCATTCAAACTGTCATCATTTGTAACTTTAGAAGTTTCCGGCTAGAGCAACGAAGTGCTGCCGAAGTGTTGTCAGGTTGTAAAACAGTGTGAAATCAATCATACAACAGTTTTAAGCGTGAATCTTGCTGAATTGAACTCTACACGTCTGTTTCCGCCTTTCGTTTAGAGATAAACTCTTCTGATCGACTCGTTCGGGTCAGAAAACGATCCTACACTAAAATCTGCTCAGGCACCTCTGCTTGTGTTTTTGTAGGTTTTAACATTCTTGTGAATGTTTCAGCAGTTAAACTTTTTATTTGAAGAGGAGGACCCTGTACAAGTACATGGGCATTATCTTTTGAAAACTTTTTATTAAAATAATAACTCAAAAATCTTGGAAATAGTAGAAAAGCCTTTTTCTCAACATTTTTGACCAAGTTATCGAAGATTCCCTGGGAATAATTAAAATTTTCATCTTGAAGTATAGCATAACCCAGATATTGTATCTTCAATGGGATTTCATTGAAGGCAGTGGTTTTATTAGAAACACACATAAGGAGGGTATGAAATAAAAACCTTGTGGCAGGTGGAAAACTGCCTTTTTGTAAAGTGTCTATTTTCATCTCTTCTCCATACCCTCTTTCAAAAAAATCTCTTTGGTAATCTGTTTTCGGAAAAGAATTTTTACCTTCCAGATCATTGAGTTCAAATACTTCAGATATGGCTTGAGGTGTGATTGAGATTTTTACACCTTTTATTGTGGAATTAATGGCAACAACCTTTTTATCCACCTTCTCAAGAGTAACGTTCTTCCAAAATTCTCGTTGAGTATCCAGGTAGATGGTTGTATTACAAGTGAGCAAAGTTTTGTACTTTGTGGAGGATAGTGTGTCGATGATGGAATCAAATGTTCTGTTGTCACTAGGTTTTTCAAAGATACCCAAGTAATTGTGAGACCATTTATATGGAATTTCAACCTCGGTCGGCTCCTTTGCTTTGATTTTGCTTGCCTTTTTCACCATGGTTGAAACAGAGGATGAGAAAGAAAAGAAATAGAGTGAAGACGATGAAGGTAGTGGGAGAATTTTGGGGAAAAACTGTTTTGAGAATGGAATTTTGAATTCGATTCGACAGTGAAAACCTTGTTTTGGGGTTTAGGGCAGGGTTTTATATGATGAAAAAGTGAATGCTGACATGGCAGCGGTTACAAAGATCTGACGGATAAATACTGGCCACGTGTCAACCTCTGATAAAGAGATGAAATAATGGAGGACAGTTGTTTGGGAAACCACTGATGAAACAATACCAGTGGATCACACAGGAGAATGAAAGCAGTGGGTGACTTTTACTATCAGTGGATAGCTTATGTCAGTGGTTAAGACACTGATTTTAAGTATCAGTGCTTGCCTAAGAAAATGAAGGAACAGGGGTTGACTTTCAGCAGTGGACAGTATTTAGGAAATAGATGTTTGACCAAAATAGTGGTTAGGAATAAAATAATGGTAAGGATTTGAAATGCTAGTATATCAGCAACTATTAGTGCAACAGTGGATAAGCTTATATATATTTCTGACAGTGGTTTAGTATCCCAGTGTTTTAAAACCTGTAAGCAATCAACCTTTGATCTGAATTAAAATCAAACTTGAGTTTGACATGACCTTGATCTTGACACATACACCATTTTCTTTTGATCCATTTTGAGGAAAATATCACCAATAAAATAAAGGTTCTATATCCAGGCAGGAGAATGACACTTTTACAAACAAAAACCAGTAAAAGTACAAACTATATTATTCTTAAAGAAAAATAAAGAATAATATATCCTGCTTTATTGAGAAATTCCTTGTCCAGAAAAATAATTAAAGGAAATTTCCGAAAACAACACCAAAAGGATCTGGTATATTTTCCAATAAAACTCATAATCATATCATTCACAAGTTTATGAAAAGGGTCAGTGGTTTTGCAACAGAGGTATGAAATGGTAAATACATTTTGACCACTGTTTGGTACCATTTTCTTGTCAGTTGATTTCAAACATGTGGACACATGAACACATAAGTTTTTAAAAACCCTGTTCTTAGATTTTGTTACCATGTGATGATTCTGAAAGCTTGCCTAGTCCTCTTTTAAGTCTATTCACTGGAGATACTACTGTTATCTGATCTTTCCTGACCCAATGAATGCACACAGTTGCTTGATGACCATTTTTACCCCAATTTTTGACTCTTAAGTGCGTTATATTTATACTCTTTTCTTTTGACTTCAAAAGTTTTGAGATAAACACACTTCAGAGTTTTTGTGATTTTTCTTCTTCCCTTTTTGCCCTTTCCATTGATAAGTTTTCAAATACTTACTAGAAGGTCCTAAGGGATGAATACTTTGACTTCAGAATCATTTTACGGCAACGTTTTTAAGAAATTTGGTCATTTCTGCACATGCTTATGCCAAATTTCATATCACCCATGACCTGGACATTTTGACAGCTGATTTTCTTATTGTATTCTTAACATAATTGATTTTTGATCCTTTTGAAGGATCCTCAACCTGTTTTTCAATACATAAGATCTAAATGACTAAAGTTTTAATTCCCTCATTATGTGTAAACAAAAAAACTAAGGTTTTTATGAACATAGGTTTTGTCGACCTGAGGTACATACTTTAGCTGAAAACACGATAAAACCATCACAAATTTCATAGCAACAATTGAAATCAATTTTGAAAAGAAATGATCATACCATAGTTACCAGACATGTTTTCAGATCTGAAAACTATGGATGACTTGTGCATGACATCACTTGTTGTGTGAAATTTGTGTATCTTATGACATCTTGGTTGTTTTACAGAGTTTTTGAGTAGCAATTTTGAATGTGATCACTCGTTACTCTGGTTTTCAACAAAATGCAATCAACCTTAGTATCAATGAATTTTGAGCTGAACTGTTATGTCAAATTGACAGTTAGATCGAATTTAACTGTCCAAGCTCTGATACCAATTGTTAGCATCAGAGGCTCTCATGATTGTGTTTGTTTGTAATAAATGAATAATTAATAAACATGATTTAATGAGATATGCAGCGGAAATGAACACAAACTTTGTAAACACAATCAAAGAGGAAAATAGTTTTGATAAATGAATGCTTTTCATCAATCAAAAGGTTACAAAGCAAATCAAAAGATTACAAGCATGCTTACAAACTAAACTCCCCCTCAGCCTGATACTCCAATGGTTGGTTACACAAGATGAAAGGATTGAATTGAGGAGAAGAACTCACTCAAAATGATCAAATGTAACAGTACAGGGTACTGCTACATTTATAGACAATCCAAACCACTGAGGCATCTCAGCTGACGTCACCATGAAAGCGATGTCTAACAGCCTAACAACCTGTAACTACTGTTCCTATACAAACACTGCTAATCTTAAACACTGATTCTACATAAGACAAGTAATACATTAAACTACTGTTATCTTCTTTTATCAGTGCTTTCCTCAAAGTTGATCAGTCCTTGAGTGGGCAGTGCTTTGTCATCAGTAGATTGAACCAGCAGTTTTAATTTTTTCATCAGTCTTTTAAGGCTTCATCAGCAGTTTGAAGGGCAGCAGCTGTTGTATACGAAGAGAGAAATTAGAAAATTAGAAAATGGTTAGTACTAAAGAATATAGGTCTTAACGCCGAAAGCTGTAAGATGATGCATTTGGAGGAAAGATTCTTAAGAATGAAAAGCCGATGTAAAACTAAACATGGCGTGATGTGATCACGGACACAAAAGTAATATAGAATGTAATCACGTTATAGTGTGAATGACTAGATATGAAATTATAAGCACGCAAAGGGTCGATGATGGCAATATTGCATACCCAAATGACGAGGTATGAGGTAAAATGGTGACCAATTAGTTAGGCAATAAAACAAGTTGTAGCCTAAATAACTCTGTGACCTATGTAGAGTGCTTGTCAATATAAAACTAGCGTCAAGTAAGTATGCTGACGGACTCAGTGACGGAATGGTCAAAAGACAACCCGATCAAAAAGGCGACAAAGGATAGGAAATAGGTGATATAGTTATGCTAAAAGTTTTCCCCAAGGAAGGGTGTTATCCGATTCAGAAAAAGAGGGAAACTAAGCCCGAGGTTTATCGGGCCATTTAAAATCATCGAACGGGTTGGCAAGGTGGCTTATCGCCTCGAGCTACCGGAAGAGTTGAGTGGAATACATAGCACGTTTCATGTGTCGCAATTGCGGAAATGTCTAACGGAGGAAACAACTTATATCCATTACGACGATATCGAGGTGGATAATAGCCTGAATTATGCGGTAAGACCATTGGGGATTTTAGATCGAAAAGTCAAGCACTTGCGAAACAAACAAATCGATCAGTCAAGATCAAATGGGAGCATAGGAAAGGTTCGGACACTACATGGGAGCCCGAAGAAGAGATGCAACGTCTCTACCCTACACTATTCGGTATGTACTCTGGTTTCGGGGACGAAACCCTTTTTAAGGAGGGTGGACTTGTAACATCCCGAAAATACAAATCTTTAAATTACAATTAGGTTGCAAATAAATTAGTAGAATAAACTAACTAGGAATGACACTAACAAAGTTAGTCGATCACTTATGAACAAGTTAAGAGTTAAAACAAATAAAGAATGAAAGATGAGGGGCCAAAAGTGTCTAAAAGAAAACTATTTTTAATAAAATAACAAAACTAAACTCAAAACACATTTTTTGCCTGTGTTGTTGAGATCGACCAGAACCAGGGGCGACCCCAAGCTCCCCCAAAGCCCTAGTTCATCACAAAAATTCACAAATTGAAGGTTCAAATCTGATCCAAAACGAAATCCGAGCTAAGATTAATGATCCTCATCGAAAGGAGATCATAAGGTATGCAAAATTTTATAAAAATTCTCAACTTGAAATTCTCATGAATTTAGAGAACTCGAAATTTGTTGATGCATGTGTGTTATGTAGATGAAATAAAGACATTTAAGTGTCTAGGGGTAAACCCTAGGCAATTACATGTTGAAATCATGCCAAATTTTAGTGAAATCCATGGCCACCAATATGGGTGATTAGTGGGTTATATAGAACTAGATGAACACTAGGGTTTTGAAGGTTATTCTAGTGTAAATTGATTCATAGAAACTGATTACTGAAAAATTTGATGTTTGATTCTATATGTGATAACTCGATTGATGTTAATTTTGGCTAAGCGACAAGCCATGAACTCGAAAATAAAAGATATAAAATTATGCCCTATAAGTGTTTGTTGAAATGCCTCAAAGAAGGCTCGAAACTGAAATTTAAGTTAAAAACGCATATTGTGATGTTTGGGCGGATTATGTAGTATATAATGGAAAAGGAGTTCTAAACAAGCTATGGTTGAACTCTATAGGAAAAGATACCGGAGCGTCGAGCGGACAAGCCGGTGGTGACACGCGTTTGAAAGGGGCGCTTTACAGGTACGTAACTTCGGTTTCGTTACATTATGCATAAACAATAGTCTTAGAAATGTTAATGAGAATGTAGTGTCAATTGCGACTTGGTATGTCATAGAAGTGACGAAGTTCACTCGACAAACAAACGGGTCAAAATAGTTAATTAGAATTGTTGGTTGATAATGTTGTTTAGTTATGCAAGTATGTAACTTGACCCGTTACATTCAATGAATTGTTGTTAAATTATGCGTAGTTGCGTTGTTGATTAAAAGTTGTGTTGATTTTAGTAATCATGATCGTTATTGGAATTTAATAGAGTTAGTCTAAATAAGGAACCAATTGGTAGTCATCATATTGGAGTATTTTCCACAAGATGAGCCAACGGGTCGAATAATAGTGTAAATTGTAGTGATAGTGTCTTAGCTAGTAGCAATGGCGATATAAATCACAAAAGCATTAAACCATGGAATTTGGTAAGGTAATTCAAGTGATGTTAAGCCCCGGATGATGGGCATAAGACGCCATAGACTTGACACTTAAATGGTAGCTAAGTGAGTAAAGTTAGAATGGGTCGATTAACACATAAGTAACTTTTATTCATTCGGCCTGAAAATCAAATTTTTGGTATAGAAATCATTGTAGTTACGATGGCATTGAATTTACAGACGCATAGGAAAAAGAATCACCTAAAACGGACTCACGAGTCAAAAGATATGCTAATTTGAAGTTAAAATCTGAGTTTTTCGGAGCTGGCAGCAACTGCAGCTCTCAGAAAATAAGCTGCTGGAAAACATACTCCGTCGCGCCACGCGAAGGAGAGCTGATTTCTGTCGCGACACGCGAGGCTTCCTCGCGGCCCGCGTAAATCATCTCGCGGGGCGCGAGAGACCCTGATCCGAATATTTTATTTGTTTTTCATTAATTTGTTATCCGAATTCGCTTATACGCGTTTTAATCTTGTCAAAATTAGCATTGGATGTGCTTTTGACATTAGGTGACTATGGTGAACTTACGGATGGTGATCAAGCAAATGTCGAAGAACCGAACACGACTTTTGAAGCTTCCACAATATTTTATTCTTTACTAGACTATGTTTATGGAATGTAAACAAATTGTTAAAAAACTTTTGAATGTTCTAACTTAGTCGTTAGTTGGCTAAGGTTTTGCTACTTTTAAACTTTACTTATGGAATCTATGTTTTAACTAGACATCTTTTATCTAAAATGGTATGAATCATTATTAAATTCAAGTAAAATTAGACGGGTGTTACAAGTTGGTAATCAGAGCTTAAGGTTGTCAACAAAGTGTTCGGTTCAAGCTTGATCAATCGTCCGGTAAGAATTAATTGCTTTAGTAGACTTACTAGAATACTAGAAAAAGGAAATTTGAATTGATATGCACAGGAAGCGCGTGTTTACACACTCAAACCCGGAAAAGTGCACTAAGCATAAATGGATTAAGCAAGTGGTGAACTTGGCTAGATCAAAATGAATGACGCAAATGTCATATATGAAATGTTTAACAATTAGTGTAAACATTTCAATTTCAAGATGACGGATAGATGGGAGGAGTGTATAAATACGCTCGAACCCGGGAAAATACACTAAATAAGAAAGGTAAGGCAAGATATATACTTGACCAAACCGAAAAAGAATAACACATTATTTATGATTGAGTGAGAGTGATATAAATTTCCGTATAATAAGATGGAAATGAATTAAATAATTATTGATAAATCGTGATGGATGTTTCAGTTAAAGAAATGTCTGGAGTAACCGGAGATGATTCGACATCTCCATTGACTGAACAAATGAAAGCTAAGATTTCCGAGGAGGTCGGAAAAGCTCTAGAAAATAGTCTATCACAGTATATTGATAGATTACAAACCACAATCGTGCCGGTGGTGAACGATATGATGGCTAAATTGAAAGACAACATACTACAAGAAATAGAATAAAGGAAGGTGCTGGATATGAATCCAAGATCCGTAAAGAAGTCCAAGTCTAATAAAGCTCCCAAGAAGGGAGTTACAAAAAGTGTGTTACATCAGTGTAGATTTTGTGGAAAAATTCACAAGGGCACATGTGGTAAGCCAAGACATAAAAAGTCTAAATGTCCAGAGAGGCTTAGAACCAAGGACACAACCGACACAAAGTCTGATGCCCAGAAATCAAGGACAAAGTTGTTTTATATAACAGCCACGGAGGCTAAAGCTGAACCTGATGTCGTTTCAGGTACACTCTTGTAAATTAAATTTCGGCATGAATTTTTAATTATTACGAGTGCAAATAAATCGTTTGTTTTATATCGATTTATTAAACATTCTATATTAGTGTTAACGAAGTCACCAAGGCTTTAAAAAATATATATATATATATATATAGAAATAGGTAATAATAAAAGTTCTATTGTTTATAAGAGGTGCTGAAACTGTACGTTGAGCATCGAGGTAAAAATAATCATGATAAATATTGCCTTGGGAAGGGGTGCGCGCACACTTGAACCCGAGAACGTAATGAAAGATAAGCGTCATAATAAGGAGGAGTGTAATAACACCCGAACCCTGGGAGTTTACAATAGTAATAGATACCCAAGTAACATGTTATTAATAAATTCCTCCTGAGGAAGAACGATAATCACCTTGATGAGGGTGAATATGTAAAAGAATTAGTAAGACAAACATAATGAAAGCGTTAGAATAAGAACGAGTAAACCCCAAAGGCCGAATAACAATAACAGTAGTTTATCAAATAAGACTTGAGACATGGGCCTTCGGGGCATTAGTAAAAGAAACAGACCTAAGGGTCGCTGACAAAAGAAAGATGGTGTACGGATTAATTAAGTAAAGTGCTTGATAATAAAAGTAAACGGAAGCCGGATAATGGGAGCATATTACATTAAGAAAATGAGCCCAAGGGAAGGGATAAGAATCAGGTAAACGAAAATATGAATCGACAATTTAAAATGTCAAGGCATAAGGATAAAGTTGACTGTCATAGGAGATGGAACTCACTCGAACAAGTCAAACCAGATGAGTGAAAGAATAAAAGACTTGGTTGGGTAAAAGCGGTAGGTTTTGCTGATACGACCAAATAAATCGAGAAACAAAGTCTTAAGGAATGACGGAAGGGTTGCTATGAAAATAATATCGATAAAATACTCAATTAATAGGTATGTTTTCTGATAAATGCGTAACCAACAGTCGAGAACGCGAATTAAAAGTCAAGAGACTCGGATTAAGAGTTATGACTGAGAAAACAATAAAATTCTGCAAAAAAAAAAAACAGAAATTGCGATAGTCATGTTCAACTACTTTAATGTTGGGCGGGTTGAATAAAGTATAATAGTTGATATCCCAAGTAAGCGCAATCTGGATAATGAAAGCGTGAAATATTATTGAATCTATGGGATAGGTCATAAAAGAGTATGAAAGGGAAAATGCAAACCAATGAAACCGGAGTGTTAAAAACATCAAAATCAAGAACCCGGGTAAAGGGTTGAAAGGAAATAGGGGCATAAACCAAATAACGGTATGAGTAAAATAAACCGACGCGAAGGACACATAAGAAGTCATAGAGTCGAAAAGATAATCCGAAAGAAAAATGAGTGTAGCCTTAGACTACGGACAAGGTTAAATGAATAGAAGATGATCCATGGGATCACCATAACCTCCAGATTATAAACAATGTAAAGGTCTACGGGAACAAAATGACCATTGGGTCGCAAATACAAAGGAACATACTAGGGGGTCTCACCCTAAAAAGGTGAAGACCTAATAGAATAGTCTACAAGGCTGAGTAAAGGAACCCACGGGTCGATAATATAAAGCGTGGAGAACCAATTATGATTTCTCGCGTAAAATGATAACCCAGAAGAATAATCCTTGTCGTCAATTCCTTGATATGATTAATCAACAGAGTTAAAGAGAAAAACATTAAACTAAAATTCAGTTTTAGTAAAGAAACGATGTACTAACATCTATAAATACCGAGAGAGAAATTAGAAAATGGTTAGTACTAAATGTAACACCTGTGTCATTTCAACCATCAAACAAATGCCAAACCAATGAAATATTGTATTTCATACTTTGGACTTGTATAAATATATGTATCGTTTACACATATCAATTCTTGTTCGATTTCAAGCTCTAAATCGCTTTCTGGAAGGTTATACGCGCACTAATGCGTAAATATAACCAGTTTAATGCAACGAACACTCCGGAATAGTGAAATAGGCTTAACATACCTTAAATAACCTATACATAACTTAGATATAAGTTTTGGAAGGTTTGGTGTGGTGAAATCAAAGTTAAATCGCTTACAGGGACTAAATTTGACAAACTGCGAAAGTATGCCAATTTGAACTGTAACAGACATCCTGGAACATGACCATAAGTTAAACATACCATAAATATCCTTTACATAGCTTAGAAATAGGCTTTGAGGGGTTCGGTGTGCTAAAATAAACTTTTGGGTCATTCAGGGACTAAAAGTGTCAAAAAGTGCACAAGTTTGCATTTTCGCGCATAACTTACGTTCTGAATACATCCGGACATCCAAAAATTTATGTAAGCACTAAAATATTTTATTTTAGTGTTCGCCATAAGAAAACATGCAGAAACTCAGTTTTTCGCATTCGGGACCAGATTCGATGTATTAGCCGTTGTTTAATTCACAACCACACATTCTAAACATGCTTAGTCAGCGGATAAGGATGGAATTTTGGCACCATAACTTTGCAACACATGTATGGATGGAATTTAAACACCTAAACACCATAACTTTGCAACACATGTATGGATGGAATTTAAACACCTAAACACCATAACTTTGCAACACATGTACGGATGGGATTAAGGCACGTTTTCCATGAAACGATCTTAACGGTTCGGGTATTCCTATAAATACCCCATACCCCCCATTGCTAAAATCACTAGAAACTTGATTTGAGAAACTCTAAGTTGAAACATTTGTTTCATACCTGAGATTTTTGAATCGAGTTTAGCATTCGGGGACCCTTCGTAAGTATTCTTTCGTTCTTTTCCTTATTTTACTGCTTTTCGAGTCAGAAAGTCAAACTTTGTTTGACTTTCAGCGTTGACCAGTAATGGTCAATGCGAAGTTCGTTTGAACTTCGCAACGTGAGTGTAATCACGTTGGTCATAGTCCCTTGGGACTATGCCCACTGATTACCACGTTGTCTAGGGTCGTAGGGTAAGCGATCTGATAAATCGCTTATACCTCGAACCCGACCCAGTTTGGTCGATCATTAGGATCCGACCAAACACATTAGGTGACCATAGTAGGTAGGGAATAACCTTCCGAGGTTATACCCTATGGTCACATCGTTTAAGTAGTTGTATGATAGGTAGTTTATATGCCTTAGGTAAATTACCAGAATACCCTTTTCATGTATAATTGGTAATTAAGCATATGTAACCTAAACCTTTGTCACATAACTGATTATGTAATATGTTTAGGCATATAACACTTGTCATAGGGCTAGTTAGGCGGTCCGAACGCGTTTCACGCGAACGACGCGTTAAAGTAGCATAAGCTACCTAAACGGGTCGTAATGGGTCGAAATCACTCAGGTTAAGTTTCATTTAATATGTAGGCTTTGTTAAACCAAATGACACGAGTCTCTACACTCGTTTGGTTTACAAACCCTAATGCTACCCAATCTTCCGATCTAGGTCCGGTTAATTAACATAGTTACCTATATTAGGTGCCGTTTGATATCCGCGATCTCTAGCATTGTTTAGTTGTCACTTCAGAACTACTGAGCAATCTCAGGTGAGTACATAGACCCCTCTTTTACTGTTTTCCAAACTGTTTTGGGGTGGAACACATGTGCCTACTTGTTACTTTCCTGCTTTCCTGTTTTCACATCATATACCTGCTATGTTCGTTAGTACATTATAGTACATGATTTCAATACATTTCATGCTATGTATGTCCATTATGTGCATACTTAGTACATTGTTTTACATTGCTTTTCTGTTGCATATGCTTATCCAGCATATGAACACATTATACTACATATTGAACCGTTGTAAACATTTAACTATGTGAACCGTTGTAATCATTTGACTATGTGATCCGTTGATATCTGTGAACCGTTTGTATCTGTGATCCGTTGATATCTGTGAACCGTTTGTATCTGTGAACCATTTGTATCTGTGAACCGTTTGTAACTGTGAACCGTTTGTATCTGTGAACCGTTTGTATCTGTGAACCGTTTGTATCTGTGAACCGTTTGTATCTGTGAACCGTCGTAACCCTTTGATTATATGAACCGTTTGTAATTATTGAACCGTGTGAACCAGTCGTATCTGTTGACAAGATTTACATTTGACAATAGACATTTGACTATACATAAACATTTCTACAATTGTTAAACATTACATCTTGGTGGTTTGGTTTGAGTAAGTGATTTAAGTAACGATGCGTGTGTAATATGATACAAGCATGGTGGATACGCCGCTGGTACTTCCTATATATAAGTGTTTGTATGGTATTACATATCGTACCGTTATTTGAATCATTTCAGTTTGAGACATAGAACATTTTATACAAGTAACATACTTTTTACAAGACATTGATTTACAAACAACTTATTTTACACAAACACATTTTACATGGTTATTCATTTAACCTGACATTTATTTATACATATCATCTGATCTTATCGTTTTTCAAATGATTTACAAGACAAAGCAAATTACAAGGTTCATGACTAAACGTTTTCTCAAACATAAGTCATGAATCTTATTTTCACAAAACCTATGTATCTCACAGGCATTTTTATGCTGACGTACCTATTTTCACATGTGTTTTCAGGAGATGATGCATAGGACTTATCAAGATACATATAGGCAGACTTGGGCTTTAGTGACAATAAAAGATGCAAGACTAGTTAATTATGTTGTATTTCCTAGTTTGATAAGACATTGTAACACTTTATTCAATAAAACGAAACTTCAATTGCCATGGATTTGAAACATTTAATTCTGTTACAACACTCCCCGATGTTTCCGCCACGTTTTGTATGTTCTACGTGGTCGGGGTGTGACACTAAAGTGGTATCAGAGCCAATGGTTATAGGGAATTAGGTTATTAGTAATGCTTTGACCTAGTCTATAACCTTCTTAGGACCCTAACGCGAGTTTACTTGCGTTTAGTCATAAAACAATACCGTCACCTATCCTTAGGCGACTACCACAACAAGAACATAAATTTTCGAAACCGCTTTGAAAACTAATCATCTGTTCTAGGATGATTAATTACTAGGTTTTGAACCCTCTGTTATAAGGTTTTGAACCCCTTTGAGTTTTCAAAAATCTCGTCAAGGTTTTGGGTTTTAAATAATGTGAACACGTGCAAACTGGAAGGGTGAATGCCTGTATTCTGAGTTTTCTGTCTAGGCAAGCACTTCGTATACATCTCAACCAGACGCGAGACCAGTTGTGCTTACCTGGGAATTCTTGGGATGAGTGTTCACTTATAGGCGAGCATGTCTTCGCAATACATTATTTTTGACCTATTTACTTTGATTATTCACCGAGGTCGTTTGTTGCTTTGTAGTAACAAACAAATGACCACTATCCATTGCTTTCATCAAATTTGTTTCATCTCATTCTTTTCGTCTAATTCTCTCACTCGTTTCCTTTCATGTTTCCTCTTTTAGAATGCCTCCTCGACGCGAAAATCAGATAGCGACTGCCGAACTGGCAGAAATTATTGCACAGCAAATGGCTGCTCAATTCCCAAACCTCTTTGCTCAATGGAATCAAGCCAACAACAACAACAATGGTCCATGCAATTTCAAGAGTTTTAACTCGGCGAAACCACTCAAGTTTAGTGGTTCTGAGGGAGCGACTGGGCTTCTTCAATGGTTCGAGAGCATTGAGAATACTTTCCGCCATGTGCAGTGTCCTGACAATCGCAAGGTCGAGTTTGCTTCGAGTGTGTTCCAGAAGAGAGCCCTTACGTGGTGGAACGGGGTTATGAGAGATCGTGGTGCAGAAGTTGCTCTAGCACAGACATGGGCTGAACTTAGGGCCCTTATGATGAAGGAATTATGTCCTCGACATGAGATCAGGGCTTTGGAAAGGGAATTCGACAATCTGGAGCAAGACAGCGGTGAGCATCGAGCCTACACGGACCGTTACGAGGAGTTGAGTCTGTTATGCCCAAACATGGTCACGCCTTTGGATAAGGCAATCGAAAAGTACATTGATGGCCTCCCTGATTCAATACAAGACATTTTGACTGGTAGCAACCCTACTACAGTTAGACAGGCCATTGAGCTATCTGCAACCTTAACTGAATCAAAGATCAGGAAAGGTAAACTTTTCCGAAAAGGTGACAAGAAGCCGGTCGAAGAATCAAAACCAATCGAGGAATCAAAGATCATGGATGAACAGACTGGACCCCCTAAGAGGTCAAAGAAGCAAAAGGCTTCTCAGAACTACGCTGTGGTCGCTCACAATGATCAAGCCGTCCTCAACCAACCAGCTCAACCCCCTGCCAGGAAACCCTACAACGGAACTGCACCCTTGTGCAACCAATGTGGCCTACATCATCATGCTGGGGTGAAGTGCCGCACATGCCAAGTTTGCGGACTTATAGGTCATACAGCTAGGGTTTGCCCAACCGCAGTTGCACCAAATCAAGCTGGCAACAATCCTGCTCAAGCTCGTTTCCCACAGGGATCTTGCTATAACTGTGGCGAGATGGGCCATTTTCGTAGGAATTGCCCAAGGCTTGCTAATGCAAATCCAGCGCAGGGATGAGCATATGATCAACCAGAAGACAACATCGTTTAGAAATAATCACGTCTTATGTATTATTTTCTTTTGTTGTCAAGATCCAAGAAACAGTTGTTATCGTTGTTTATAAATAAATCTTTTATTTACATTGCAATGTATTTATGTGATTGTATGTATAAACAACATATCCCATACAATACCGACAATCAAGGAACCGCATTCCTTGAAGAACAGACTACCCCCCAAATTTCTTCTATTATACGATCTCTTGCGTTTTTCACGAAAATCCTAAGTACCCGTTTCTTCCAAGAGAAACGAAGTACGAGGTGCCGAGTTAATAGCAATCAATAACAAGATAATAACAATTAAACAACTATGTGATTATGTGCTTATGAACATTTCATGACAAACTGTGCGGACTGTGCAAGGAATTACGTAATTATGGATGCATACATAATTATGAAATTTAGTGCACAGAAACCACAGCGAGCTTTGTCATGTACCTAGAAGTTAACCCTATTCATTTCCAATTCTGATGAAGTATCCGTTGAGGAAAAATGAACTAGCTATTCATTTTTCACTTCTGAAGAATATCCGTTGAGGAAATGAATATCCGTTTATCCTTCATTTCCAATTCTGAAGGATACCCGTTGAGGAAAATGACTCCGTTTGTTCATTTTCGTTTCTGAAGATTATCCGTTGAGGAAATGAATACCCGTTGTTTAATCCTTCATTTCCAAACCTGAGGAAACAACCGTTGAAAATGACTCCGTTAGTTCATTTTCGTTTCTGGAGATTATCCGTTGAGGAAATGAATATCCGTTTATCCTTCATTTCCAATTCTGAAGGATACCCGTTGAGGAAAATGACTCCGTTTGTTCATTTTCGTTTCTGAAGATTATCCGTTGAGGAAATGAATACCCGTTGTTTAATCCTTCATTTCCAAACCTGAGGAAACAACCGTTGAAAATGACTCCGTTAGTTCATTTTCGTTTCTGGAGATTATCCGTTGAGGAAATGAATATCCGTTTGTCTATCATTTTCATTTCCGTTTCTGAGGAAGCAACCGTTGAAAATGACTCCGTTTGTTCATTTTCGTTTCTGAAGATTATCCGTTGAGGAAATGAATATCCGTTTGTCTATCATTTTCATTTCCGTTTCTGAGGAAGCAACCGTTGAAAATGACTCTGTTTGTTCATTTTCGTTTCTAAAGATTTGTCCGTTGAGGAAATGAATATCCGTTTGTCTATCATTTTCATTTCCGTTTCTGAGGAAGCATCTGTTGAAAATGACTCTGTTTGTTCATTTTCGTTTCTGAAGATTATCCGTTGAGGAAATGAATATCCGTTTGTCTATCATTTTCATTTCCGTTTCTGAGGAAGCAACCGTTGAAAATGACTCCGTTTGTTCATTTTCGTTTCTGAAGATTATCCGTTGAGGAAATGAATATCCGTTTGTCTATCATTTTCATTTCCGTTTCTGGGGAAGCAACCGTTGAAAATGACTCCGTTTGTTCATTTTCGTTTCTAAAGATTTGTCCGTTGAGGAAATGAATATCCGTTTGTCTATCATTTTCATTTCCGTTTCTGAGGAAGCATCTGTTGAAAATGACTCCGTTTGTTCATTTTCGTTTCTGAAGATTATCCGTTGAGGAAATGAATATCCGTTTGTCTATCATTTTCATTTTCGTTCTGAAGATTATCCGTTGAGGAAATGAATATCCGTTGTTTAATCCTTCATTTCCGAACCTGAGGAAACAACCGTTGAAAATGACTCCGTTAGTTCATTTTCGTTTCTGAAGATTATCCGTTGAGGAAATGAACATCCGTTTGTCTATCATTTTCATTTCCGTTTCTGAGGAAGCATCTGTTGAAAATGACTCCGTTTGTTCATTTTCGTTTCTGAAGATTTTCCGTTAAGGAAATGGATCCCCGTTTGTTTATTCCTTCATTTCCGCTTCTGAAGAATACTCGTTGAGGAAAATGACTCCGTTTGTTCATTTTCGTTCTGAAGAATGTCCGTTAAGGAAATGACAGGATTATGCTTTACATATCTCTGGTGGTTATCTGACACAAAGTCACAAATAGACTCCTACGAATTAATTTCGGGACGAAATTTCCTAAAGTAGGGGAGACTGTAACACCTGTGTCATTTCAACCATCAAACAAATGCCAAACCAATGAAATATTGTATTTCATACTTTGGACTTGTATAAATATATGTATCGTTTACACATATCAATTCTTGTTCGATTTCAAGCTCTAAATCGCTTTCTGGAAGGTTATACGCGCACTAATGCGTAAATATAACCAGTTTAATGCAACGAACACTCCGGAATAGTGAAATAGGCTTAACATACCTTAAATAACCTATACATAACTTAGATATAAGTTTTGGAAGGTTTGGTGTGGTGAAATCAAAGTTAAATCGCTTACAGGGACTAAATTTGACAAACTGCGAAAGTATGCCAATTTGAACTGTAACAGACATCCTGGAACATGACCATAAGTTAAACATACCATAAATATCCTTTACATAGCTTAGAAATAGGCTTTGAGGGGTTCGGTGTGCTAAAATAAACTTTTGGGTCATTCAGGGACTAAAAGTGTCAAAAAGTGCACAAGTTTGCATTTTCGCGCATAACTTACGTTCTGAATACATCCGGACATCCAAAAATTTATGTAAGCACTAAAATATTTTATTTTAGTGTTCGCCATAAGAAAACATGCAGAAACTCAGTTTTTCGCATTCGGGACCAGATTCGATGTATTAGCCGTTGTTTAATTCACAACCACACATTCTAAACATGCTTAGTCAGCGGATAAGGATGGAATTTTGGCACCATAACTTTGCAACACATGTATGGATGGAATTTAAACACCTAAACACCATAACTTTGCAACACATGTATGGATGGAATTTAAACACCTAAACACCATAACTTTGCAACACATGTACGGATGGGATTAAGGCACGTTTTCCATGAAACGATCTTAACGGTTCGGGTATTCCTATAAATACCCCATACCCCCCATTGCTAAAATCACTAGAAACTTGATTTGAGAAACTCTAAGTTGAAACATTTGTTTCATACCTGAGATTTTTGAATCGAGTTTAGCATTCGGGGACCCTTCGTAAGTATTCTTTCGTTCTTTTCCTTATTTTACTGCTTTTCGAGTCAGAAAGTCAAACTTTGTTTGACTTTCAGCGTTGACCAGTAATGGTCAATGCGAAGTTCGTTTGAACTTCGCAGCGTGAGTGTAATCACGTTGGTCATAGTCCCTTGGGACTATGCCCACTGATTACCACGTTGTCTAGGGTCGTAGGGTAAGCGATCTGATAAATCGCTTATACCTCGAACCCGACCCAGTTTGGTCGATCATTAGGATCCGACCAAACACATTAGGTGACCATAGTAGGTAGGGAATAACCTTCCGAGGTTATACCCTATGGTCACATCGTTTAAGTAGTTGTATGATAGGTAGTTTATATGCCTTAGGTAAATTACCAGAATACCCTTTTCATGTATAATTGGTAATTAAGCATATGTAACCTAAACCTTTGTCACATAACTGATTATGTAATATGTTTAGGCATATAACACTTGTCATAGGGCTAGTTAGGCGGTCCGAACGCGTTTCACGCGAACGACGCGTTAAAGTAGCATAAGCTACCTAAACGGGTCGTAATGGGTCGAAATCACTCAGGTTAAGTTTCATTTAATATGTAGGCTTTGTTAAACCAAATGACACGAGTCTCTACACTCGTTTGGTTTACAAACCCTAATGCTACCCAATCTTCCGATCTAGGTCCGGTTAATTAACATAGTTACCTATATTAGGTGCCGTTTGATATCCGCGATCTCTAGCATTGTTTAGTTGTCACTTCAGAACTACTGAGCAATCTCAGGTGAGTACATAGACCCCTCTTTTACTGTTTTCCAAACTGTTTTGGGGTGGAACACATGTGCCTACTTGTTACTTTCCTGCTTTCCTGTTTTCACATCATATACCTGCTATGTTCGTTAGTACATTATAGTACATGATTTCAATACATTTCATGCTATGTATGTCCATTATGTGCATACTTAGTACATTGTTTTACATTGCTTTTCTGTTGCATATGCTTATCCAGCATATGAACACATTATACTACATATTGAACCGTTGTAAACATTTGACTATGTGAACCGTTGTAATCATTTGACTATGTGATCCGTTGATATCTGTGAACCGTTTGTATCTGTGATCCGTTGATATCTGTGAACCGTTTGTATCTGTGAACCATTTGTATCTGTGAACCGTTTGTAACTGTGAACCGTTTGTATCTGTGAACCGTTTGTATCTGTGAACCGTTTGTATATGTGAACCGTTTGTATCTGTGAACCGTCGTAACCCTTTGATTATATGAACCATTTGTAATTATTGAACCGTGTGAACCAGTCGTATCTGTTGACAAGATTTACATTTGACAATAGACATTTGACTATACATAAACATTTCTACAATTGTTAAACATTACATCTTGGTGGTTTGGTTTGAGTAAGTGATTTAAGTAACGATGCGTGTGTAATATGATACAAGCATGGTGGATACGCCGCTGGTACTTCCTATATATAAGTGTTTGTATGGTATTACATATCGTACCGTTATTTGAATCATTTCAGTTTGAGACATAGAACATTTTATACAAGTAACATACTTTTTACAAGACATTGATTTACAAACAACTTATTTTACACAAACACATTTTACATGGTTATTCATTTAACCTGACATTTATTTATACATATCATCTGATCTTATCGTTTTTCAAATGATTTACAAGACAAAGCAAATTACAAGGTTCATGACTAAACGTTTTCTCAAACATAAGTCATGAATCTTATTTTCACAAAACCTATGTATCTCACAGGCATTTTTATGCTGACGTACCTATTTTCACATGTGTTTTCAGGAGATGATGCATAGGACTTATCAAGATACATATAGGCAGACTTGGGCTTTAGTGACAATAAAAGATGCAAGACTAGTTAATTATGTTGTATTTCCTAGTTTGATAAGACATTGTAACACTTTATTCAATAAAACGAAACTTCAATTGCCATGGATTTGAAACATTTAATTCTGTTACAACACTCCCCGATGTTTCCGCCACGTTTTGTATGTTCTACGTGGTCGGGGTGTGACACTAAAGAATATAGGTCTTAACGCCGAAAGCTGTAAGATGATGCATTTGGAGGAAAGATTCTTAAGAATGAAAAGCCGATGTAAAACTAAACATGGCGTGATGTGATCACGGACACAAAAGTAATATAGAATGTAATCACGTTATAGTGTGAATGACTAGATATGAAATTATAAGCACGCAAAGGGTCGATGACGGCAATATTGCATACCCAAATGACGAGGTATGAGGTAAAATGGTGACCAATTAGTTAGGCAATAAAACAAGTTGTAGCCTAAATAACACTGTGACCTATGTAGAGCGCTTGTCAATATAAAACTAGTGTCAAGTAAGTATGCTGACGGACTCAGTGACAGAATGGTCAAAAGACAACCCGATCAAAAAGGCGACAAAGGATAGGAAATAGGTGATATAGTTATGCTAAAAGTTTTCCCCAAGGAAGGGTGTTATCCGATTCAGAAAAAGAGGGAAACTAAGCCCGAGGTTTATCGGGCCATTTAAAATCATCGAACGGGTTGGCAAGGTGGCTTATCGCCTCGAGCTACCGGAAGAGTTGAGTGGAATACATAGCACGTTTCATGTGTCGCAATTGCGGAAATGTCTAACGGAGGAAACAACTTATATCCATTACGACGATATCGAGGTGGATAATAGCCTGAATTATGCGGTAAGACCATTGGGGATTTTAGATCGAAAAGTCAAGCACTTGCGAAACAAACAAATCGATCAGTCAAGATCAAATGGGAGCATAGGAAAGGTTCGGACACTACATGGGAGTCCGAAAAAGAGATGCAACGTCTCTACCCTACACTATTCGGTATGTACTCTAGTTTCGGGGACGAAACCCTTTTTAAGGAGGGTGGACTTGTAACATCCCGAAAATACAAATCTTTAAATTACAATTAGGTTGCAAATAAATTAGTAGAATAAACTAACTAGGAATGACACTAACCTAGTTAGTCGATCACTTATGAACAAGTTAAGAGTTAAAACAAATAAAGAATGAAAGATGAGGGGCCAAAAGTGTCTAAAAGAAAACTATTTTTAATAAAATAACAAAACTAAACTCAAAACACATTTTTTGCCTGTGTTGTTGAGATCGACCAGAACCAGGGGCGACCCCAAGCTCCCCCAAAGCCCTAGTTCATCACAAAAATTCACAAATTGAAGGTTCAAATCTGATCCAAAACGAAATCCGAGCTAAGATTAATGATCCTCATCGAAAGGAGATCATAAGGTATGCAAAATTTTATAAAAATTCTCAACTTGAAATTCTCATGAATTTAGAGAACTCGAAATTTGTTGATGCATGTGTGTTATGTAGATGAAATAAAGACATTTAAGTGTCTAGGAGTAAACCCTAGGCAATTACATGTTGAAATCATGCCAAATTTTAGTGAAATCCATGGCCACCAATATGGGTGATTAGTGGGTTATATAGAACTAGATGAACACTAGGGTTTTGAAGGTTATTCTAGTGTAAATTGATTCATAGAAACTGATTACTGAAAAATTTGATGTTTGATTCTATATGTGATAACTCGATTGATGTTAATTTTGGCTAAGCGACAAGCCATGAACTCGAAAATAAAAGATATAAAATTCTGCCCTATAAGTGTTTGTTGAAATGCCTCAAAGAAGGCTCGAAACTGAAATTTAAGGTAAAAACGCGTATTGTGATGTTTGGGCGGATTATGTAGTATATAATGGAAAAGGAGTTCTAAACAAGCTATGGTTGAACTCCATAGGAAAAGATACCGGAGCGTCGAGCGGACAAGCCGGTGGTGACACGCGTTTGAAAGGGGCGCTTTACAGGTACGTAACTTCGGTTTCGTTACATTATGCATAAACAATAGTCTTAGAAATGTTAATGAGAATGTAGTGTCAATTGCGACTTGGTATGTCATAGAAGTGACGAAGTTCACTCGACAAACAAACGGGTCAAAATAGTTAATTAGAATTGTTTATTGATAATGTTGTTTAGTTATGCAAGTATGTAACTTGACCCGTTACATTCAATGAATTGTTGTTAAATTATGCGTAGTTGCGTTGTTGATTAAAAGTTGTGTTGATTTTAGTAATCATGATCGTTATTGGAATTTAATAGAGTTAGTCTAAATAAGGAACCAATTGGTAGTCATCATATTGGAGGATTTTCCACAAGATGAGCCAACGGGTCGAATAATAGTGTAAATTGTAGTGATAGTGTCTTAGCTAGTAGCAATGGCGATATAAATCACAAAAGCATTAAACCATGGAATTTGGTAAGGTAATGCAAGTGATGTTAAGCCCCAGATGATGGGCATAAGACGCCATAGACTTGATACTTAAATGGTAGCTAAGTGAGTAAAGTTAGAATGGGTCGATTAACACATAAGTAACTTTTATTCATTCGGCCCGAAAATCAAATTTTTGGTATAGAAATCATTGTAGTTACGATAGCATTGAATTTACAGACGCATAGGAAAAAGAATCACCTAAAACGGACTCACGAGTCAAAAGATATGCTAATTTGAAGTTAAAATCTGAGCTTTTCGGAGCTGGCAGCAACTGCAGCTCTCAGAAAATAAGCTGCTGGAAAACATACTCCGTCGCGCCACGCGAAGGAGAGCTGATTTCTGTCGCGACACGCGAGGCTTCCTCACGGCCCGCGTAAATCATCTCGCGGGGCGCGAGAGACCCTGATCCGAATATTTTATTTGTTTTTCATTAATTTGTTATCTGAATTCGCTTATACGCGTTTTAATCTTGTCAAAATTAACATTGGATGTGCTTTTGACATTAGGTGACTATGGTGAACTTACGGATGGTGATCAAGCAAATGTCAAAGAACCGAACACGACTTTTGAAGCTTCCGCAATATTTTAATCTTTACTAGACTATGTTTATGGAATGTAAACAAATTGTTAAAAAACTTTTGAATGTTCTAACTTAGTCGTTAGTTGGCTAAGGTTTTGCTACTTTTAAACTTTACTTATGGAATCTATGATTTAACTAGACATCTTTTATCTAAAATGGTATGAATCATTATTAAATTCAAGTAAAATTAGACGGGTGTTACAGTAAGACCCCGTTTAAGCTAACGCGGGCCGCGACAGATCAACAACGCAGAGACACCAGAGGCCGACACGTGTCGACATCGTGGCAAGTCTAGACGATGACCCGGATCACCTAAACCGTACTCGGGCTACGACGCGCGCCGCGTAAGCCCCGCTTATATGTTACGCGGGCCGTGTGAGAGTCAAGTTCAGCAACTATATAAAGGAGGAACCGAGCTTCAACTCAATTCGCTCACAAACGTTTCTGTATCTCAAATTCTGAAATATTAGGCATAGAAAGCTGGTATTATACCCCCTAATTAGCGAGGTTCTGCTCCGTTGTAAGTATTATAACCCCAGTTTCGTAATAGGTACGCTGCCCGTTTGATTTAGGGTTCCGTAACAACTGTCGTGGTTCTGCCCGACGTAGTTGTTGGAATACCGTCTCGGGGAGGGTATCATTAATATCTTCAAATGGTTATGATACTAACCTATGTACATTTGTATAAATTATAGATTATTCCTAGGAAACCCTTACGCGAAGTCTAAGATAGCAATGTGAGTTTATCCCATTTTTGTTAACATTTTTGTAATACTTTACAAAACCTTAATGCTTTACAATATGATTAAGCGGTGATTGAGTCTTTGTAGTTCTTCAATTACTGCCGGTATGTTGGGGTTTTGTATACAAAATTTACTACTGCGAGTAGTAAGTCAGGATGACAGTACGTTACCATTGGACAACGAGTTAGCCAATGTGTAATATGACCCGCAAGTCAGGATTGACAGTACTGAATGAGTAATTGTGTAGAAATAAACAATGTGATCGCTCTTAATACTGTTTTAATTGATAAAACCTGTTTTGATTAAACTGGGATTCACTCACCAGTATTTCCCACTGACAAATGTTTTTAAAACCCGTTTCAGGTAACACAATATGACAGCGAATTAGTAAAAAGCCAACTGTAGAGCACTGAAGGCTTGAGAAAAATGTGGCTATAAAAGTTACCTAAAAGACGATGTTTTAAATTCAATAAAATAGGGTTTATCCCTATAAATGTATTGTAATAAGAAACTTGGGTTTTACCCATGTGATTATTAATATCAAATATGGTGGTTTTACTCTGATAAACATTTCCTAACTACGGTCCTGATGTAATTTCCGCTGCCAAATCAACCAACTGATACCACCAAAATTCTGAGTTCGCGTCTGCCCGTTCCCGGGACAGATAAGGGATCGGGGGTTGCGACAGAAGGTGGTATCAGAGCCTAGCCACTGGTCTGAGCCAAAGAAGTGTTCTGCTGACACTTAAATTCTAAATTTTGTGTTAGGAAATAAATTATGGGAATACATGCATAACTGTATTTATTTGTTATGTGTTATTTGACTATTTGTTAGTTTACAGTATGAGTGATCAAGGACCCTCAGACATGTGTCGTCAGTTGTCTGATTCACCTAGGAGTGAAGGTACCTCTTCACAGCCTGCCCTTTCTGGGTATTCTACTGATCAGGAAGAAGGGATGTTTGCCTTTAATGCTCAGTCTGAAGAGCCATTCCCTCATAAGAAACGAGGATGGTTCAGTAAGGAAGCCTTTGCGCGTAGGAAAAGAATGCGAAAGTTGCAACAGCAAAGAGCCTTAGCAGCCATTAAGCGAAAGACAGATGCCCATACACAGGATATGCTTAATAGAAGCTTAGCCAATTTCCATATCCTAGCTACAACTGCTGCTGACCCAAGTCTGGAACAACTAGTAGCCCCACAACCACCAATCCCAGATCAACCCATGGATATAGAAAACCCTGAAAACCAAGTGGAGATGCATGACTTTAACCCAGAAGAAATCCCTAGGGTACCTGCACCAAACCCCCTAGACCCAAATTACGACCCCTGGTGGGACGATAATACGGACTTTGTGCAACGTTACCCGATACATAAAGACACACCCATACAGAACATAGGAGCCTATCCAGGTATGGACCCTTTAGATCCCTATTACCATGATGACTACATTAGGGAGATCTTAGAAGATCCTTACCGATTTCAGGCACTTTCACCCCCATAGCAGGAACCAGCACCCCAGATTCCGAACCCAGTCCTAGAACCTGCACCCCCAATGAGTGCAGAAAACGTCCAAGAACTTAGGACTTTTGGGGAGGAAATTTTAGAAAGCAGTGAGAGAATGAGACAGGTGGGAGAGCGTCTCGTATGGAAATACGATGAGCGCAATATGGATTTTTGGATAAATCCATATCCGTGATGTGATGGAGGAAACGATAATAGTAATAATAATAAAATATAATAAAATAAAATATGTGTGTACGGATGCATATTACTATTAGTGTGATTCTATTTCTGTTGGTATTGTAATTTTTATTTCAGTACTAGTAGGTAATAGATGCATAATAGTATATGAATAGAGTAAAAGTCGCAATGATCGACGCTTTTGGAAAAAATGTGTATCATGTGATTGACTATATGAAATATTCTTTTGTGATATTAATACGGGGTAAATGTTTAAAATTCAGATGGCCGACGAAGAAAATCAAGGAAATCTGAATAACGATAACCAGAGTAACATTAACGTGGTTAATGAGAATCCGAGCATCAATAACAATGGAAACCAAATGGATAATAGTGCAGTTCAACACATAGTAGCACAAGGAATCATAGATGCAATGCCATTTATTATTCAAACGATTCAAGAAGCGAATAATAAAAGTAAGCATAGCAGTAAGCGACCAACCGAACCAGAAAACAGTGTGAACAATGGACCTATACTTCAATTGCCCATTCCCAAAAGAAGAAGAACCATGTCTTACGGTTGTTCTTATAAAGAATTCTGGTCTTGTAAACCAATGGAATTCTCGGGCAACGAAGGGGTCATTGCAACCCTATGCTGGATAGAGAAGACTGAGGCAGTCTTAAGGATAAGCAAGTGTGCTGAAGAGGACAAGATAATGTTTGCTTCTAATTTATTTAAGAACTCAACCTTAGAATGGTGGAACACTATCCTCCAATCAAGAGGAAGTGATAAGGTTTACAATATGGAATGGGAGGAATTTAGAAATATGGTAGAAAGGAAATTCTGCCCTCCTAATGAAAAGGAACAAATAGCAAACAAATTCCTAAACCTTAGGATGACTGGTGTGGATAGTAAGGGATACACTAAAATATTCTTCGAATATGTTAGAATAGTGCCAACTCTTGCTTCACCTGAACCAGTATTAATCTCCCGTTATATTTGGGGATTAATTGGAGAGATAAGACATGTAGTCACGGCAGCTAGACCTCAAACCATAGAAGAAGCTGTAGAACTAGCAAATACCTTAACTGATGAATTAGTCCGTACCCGAGAAGAGGATCAAAGGAGGAACCTAACTCAGAAGCTCACACAAGAATTTCGTTCTGGAAATTTTAATCGTGGGAAAAATATAGGTTCTACCTCTACACCTTACTTTAAGAATTGCAAAAGAAAGCATTCAGGAAGATGCTCCATATACTGTAACTTTTGCAAAATATCGGGACACAAGGAAGAAAATTGCAGGAAGAAAGCTAACAACAGGATATATTATAACTGCGGAGAACAAGGTCATATCAAGCCTAATTTCCCGAAATTAGCTCCAGCTACAAACAACAAGAATACTCAAAATGCTAGAGCATTTGTTCTGACTGCAGATGAAGCTAAGATGATTCCAGAGGTCATAACTGGTACGTTTTTAGTTAATGATGTTTTTGCTAAAGTATTATTTGACTCTGGTGCAAACTAAAGTTTTATTAATACATCGTTTTCCAAATTTCTAAATCAGTCATTAACTAAACTACCACAAGAATGCTTAGTAGAGACAGCCAATGGAGAAACCGTTAGGATTTCTGAAATCTTGCAGGGAGCAAGCATAGAAATTTTAAATCATAAATTTATTGCAAATCTTTATCCAATGAATTTGGCAGGATTCGATGTTGTTTTAGGAATGGATTGGTTAATAGCCAATAAAACTAGTATTTTATGTGATCAAAAGTCGATACAAGTAAATTCACCAAAAGTTATAACGATCACAATTAAAGGAAATAAACCATCTAGAACTACAAAATGCATCTCTGTGATGAAAACTGCAAGTTATATAAGAAAAGGTTCTATAGTGTATTTGATTTCCATAATCACTAACACTAAAGGAAAGGAACTAAAAGATATTCCAGTAGTATCTCAGTTTTCAGATGTATTTCCAGAAGAATTGCCAGGACAACCTCCAGATAGAGAAGTTGAATTCAGAATCCATTTAATACTAGGAACAGCACCAATTGCCAAAGCACCTTACCGTTTGGCACCTGCAGAAATGCAAGAATTAAAGAAAAAATTAGATGAATTGTTGTAAAAAGGATTCATACAACCAAGTTCGTCACCATGGGGAGCGCCGATACTGTTTGTTAAAAAGAAGGACGGATCAATGCGTATGTGCATTGACTACCATGAATTAAACAAGGTTACGATTAAGAATCGGTACCCATTACCGAGAATCGATGATCTGTTTGATCAACTACACGGAGCTCGATTTTTCTCTAAAATCGATTTAAGGTCTGGATATCATCAATTAAAGGTACAGGAAGAGGACATTCCTAAGACCGCATTCAGAACAAGGTATGGTCATTATGAATTTACTGTCATGCCATTTGGTTTAACCAATGCCCCAGTCGCATTTATGGACATGATGAACCGAATATGTAAGCCATATTTGGATAAATTCATAATTGTCTTCATAGATGATATTCTCATTTATTCTAAGAATAAAAAGGATCATGCAAAGCATTTGCACGCACTTTTAAGTTTATTAAGAAAGGAAAAGCTTTATGCTAAATTTTCTAAGTGCGAATTTTGGTTAGAACAGGTTCAATTTCTTGGACATTTAGTTAACCATGAAGGAATTCATGTAGATCCCACAAAGATCGAGGCAATTACTAAATGGAAAACCCCTGAATCACCAACCGAGGTTAGAAGTTTCTTAGGATTAGCCGGTTATTATAGAAGATTTATTCAAGATTTTTCTAGAATAGCCATCCCTTTAACTAAGCTAACTTGTAAATCTGTTAAGTTTAAATGGGGATTAAAACAGGAAGAAGCATTTAGAATTCTTAAGCAAAGATTAACCCATACACCCATACTAGCATTACCAGAAGGAGCTGAAGACTTTGTAGTCTATTGTGATGCTTCTAAACTAGGTTATGGATGTGTATTAATGCAACGCCAAAAGGTTATAGCTTACGCATCTAGACAACTTAAGAATCATGAAGAGAATTATTCAACCCATGACTTGGAATTAGGAGCTATATTTTTTTCTCTTAAGATTTGGAGACATTACCTTTATGGTAGTAAGTTTACCATATTCACCGATCATAAGAGTTTAAGGTATATTTTCAAGCAAAAGGAGTTGAATATGAGACAAAGACGCTGGATGGAAATGCTCAGTGATTATGATTGTGATATCCAGTATCATGAAGGAAAAGCAAATGTAGTGGCAGATGCTTTAAGCCGAAAGTATCATGAAAAGCCAAAAAGGGTACGTTCTCTTAAATTAAATCTGCAAGTAGATTTAAATGATCAAATAAGAGAAGCACAAGAATCAGTAATCAAGGAAGATACTGAAAAGCTAAAAGGTATGTTAAAGGAATTAGAACAAGGAACAGATGGAATTTGGAGATTCCATACAAAGAGAATATGGATACCTAAATTAGGAAACCTACGTCATCGTATATTAGAAGAAGCCCATAAATCTAAGTATACGATGCATCCAGGAAATGATAAAATGTACCGGGATTTAAGGAAAAATTTATGGTGGATAGGAATGAAAAAGGACATGGCAGCCTATGTTTCTAAATGTTTAACTTGTTCACAAGTTAAAGCTGAACACCAGAAACCCTCAGGATTGTTACAACAATTAGAAATGCCAGTGTGGAAATGGGAATTAATAACAATGGATTTTGTTACTAAATTACCTAAAACAAAGAAAGGAAATGATACAATCTGGTTGATTGTAGATAGGCTAACCAAGTCAGCTCATTTTCTACCAATGAAAGAAACTTTCAGTATGGAACAGTTAGCTAAGTTGTATGTAAATGAAATTGTTTCTTTACATGGAATTCCTTTATCAATTGTTTCTGATAGGGATATCCGTTTTACTTCTCATTTTTGGTCAAGTTTCCAAAAGGCAATGGGAACTAAGTTAACTCTAAGCACAGCTTATCATCCTCAAACGGACGGACAAAGCGAAAGAACAATTCAGACAATGGAGGACATGCTTAGACCTTGTGTAATTGATTTTGGAGGTAATTGGGACGATCACTTACCTTTAATAGAATTTTCTTATAATAATAGTTATCACACAAGTATCAATGCTGCACCATTCGAAGCACTTTATGGACGAAGGTGCCGAACCCCAGTCTGTTGGGCAGAAATTGGGGAAAAGCAACTATCTGGACCTGAGATAGTGCAAGAAACAACCGACAAGATTATTCAAGTCAAGGAACGACTAAAAGCAGCACGTGATCGACAAAAGAGCTATGCCGATAACAGACGCAAGCCATTGGAATTTCAAGTATGAGATAAAGTATTATTAAAAGTCTCTCCTTGGAAAGGAGTGGTAAGATTCATAAAAAAGGGAAAGCTAAGTCCCAGGTATGTTGGACCTTTTGAGATTATTAGAAGAATAGGACCTGTAGCCTATCAGCTACAACTGCCAGAGGAAATGGCAGGATTACATGTTGTATTTCATGTATCTAATCTCAAAAAGTGTTTAGATGATGAATCACCGATAGTACCTCTTAAGGATATAGAGGTAAATGAACAACTTAAGTTTGTAGAAAGGCCTCTACAAATTGAAGACGGGAAAGTCAAGAATCTCAAACATAAGAGATTAGTTCTGGTCAAATTAAAATGGGACTCCAAAAGAGGACCTGAGTACACATGGAGCTTGAATCAGAGATGCAAAGGAAATATCCGCACTTGTTCCAGTAGATCTCGAGTACAGCTCTAAAACAAGCTGGGGAGGATGTAACAATCCTAAATAAACCGACACTCTCGAATAATTTTTTTCGACACCGTAGTATATTTTAAAATATTCCAATATGTCTTTAAATACACCCCGTATGTGAAAACCGAGCCCGAAATACAGTATAGCATTAAAAATAAAATTTAAAATTTGATTATTAAGCTGAGGCGGGCCGCGTAGGACCCACCCCAACACTCACGCGGGCGGTATCAAGGCTGAAACTTATTTTCAGTGAATCTTAAGTTAAAACGGGCCACGTAAGACCCCGTTTAAGCTAACGCGGGCCGCGAGAGATCAACAACGCAGAGACACTAGAGGCCGACACGTGTCGACATCGTGGCAAGTCTAGACGATGACCCGGATCACCTAAACCCTACTCGGGCTACGACGCGGGACGCGTAAGCCCCGCTTATATGTTACGCGGGCCGCGTGAGAGTCAAGTTCAGCAACTATATAAAGGAGGTCCCGAGCTTCAACTCAATTCGCTCACAAACATTTCTGTATTTCAAATTCTGAAATATTAGGCATAGAAAGCTGGTATTATACCCCCTAATTAGCGAGGTTCTGCTCCGTTGTAAGTATTATAACCCCGGTTTCGTAATAGATACGCTGCCTGATTGATTTAGGGTTCCGTAACAACTGTCGTGGTTCTGCCCGACGTAGTTGTTGGAATACCGTCTCGGGGAGGGTATCATTAATATCTTCAAAGGGTTATGATACTAACCTATGTACATTTGTATAAATTATAGATTATTCCCAGGAAATCCTTACGCGAAGTCTAAGATAGCAATGTGAGTTTATCCAATTTTTGTTAACATTTTTGTAATACTTTACAAAACCTTAATGCTTTACAATATGATTAAGCGGTGATTGAGTCTTTGTAGTTCTTCAATTACAGCCGGTATGTTGGGGTTTTGTATACAAAATTTACTACTGTGAGTAGTAAGTCAGGATGACAGTACGTTACCATTGGACAACGAGTTAGCCAATGTGTAATATGACCCGCAAGTCAGGATTGACAGTACTGAATAAGTAATTGTGTAGAAATAAACAATGTGATCGCTCTCAATACTGTTTTAATTGATAAAACCTGTTTTGATTAAAATGGAATTCACTCACCAGTATTTCCCACTGAAAAATGTTTTTAAAACGCGTTTCAGGTAACACAATGTGACAGCCAATTAGTAAAAAGCCAGCTGGAGAGCACTAAAGGCTTGGGAAAAATGTGGCTATAAAAGTTACCTAAAAGACGATGTTTTAAATTCAATAAAATAGGGTTTATCCCTATAAATGTATTGTAATAAGAAACTTGGGTTTTACCCATGTGATTATTAATATCAAATATGGTGGTTTTACTGTGATAAACATTTCCTAACTACGGTCCTGATGTAATTTCCACTGCCAAATTAACCAACTGATACCACCAAAATTCTGAGTTCGCGTCCGCCCGTTCCCGGGACAGATAACGGCTTGGGGGTTGCGACAAAATGAGTGCAATGGGTGAAATGCAATGCTTTCTTGGTCTCCAAGTTCAGCAAATGCAAAATGGAACTTTCATTCATCAAAGCAAATATGCTAAAGAACTTTTAAACAAATTTGATATGAATGATTGTAAACCATGCAGCACACCCATGGCAACAAATAAGCTAGTCATGTCTGATGAAAAGGATGAGCTGATTGACCAAACTCTATATAGAAGCATGATTGGGTCTTTATTGTACCTAACTGCATCTAGACCAACCATCATGTTTGCCACATGTGTTTGTGCAAGAAGCCAATCAGCTCCCAGAAAATCAAACCTCATTGCTGTAAAAAGGATATTCAGATATATAAAAAGTGCTCCCACACTTGGTATCTGGTATCCAACTAATGGGAATATCAAGCTTTTAGGATTTTCAGACAGTGACTTTGCTGGATGCAACACCACAAGGAAGTCCACTTCAGGAGGGTGCCAGTTTCTAGGAGATTGCTTAGATTCATGGCAAAGCAAAAAGCAAGCAGCTATTTCAACATCCACTGCTGAAGCTGAATACATTGCTGCTGCAAGCTGTACAGCCCAACTCCTGTGGCTTCAAAATCAGTTATTGGATTTTGGTATCACTGCCCTAAAGACACCACTCATGTTGGATAGCCAGGCAGCAGAAAATATCATCAAAAATCCAGTTTCCCACTCAACCACCAAACACATCGACATCAGACATCACTTTGTGAGGGATTGCTATGAAAAAGGTTTGATTTCTCTGCATCATGTTCCAACTAAAGACCAGCTGGCAGATGTGCTCACAAAAGCATTAGATACATCCACCTTTGAAAGCTTGGTCTCTAGGATTGGCATGCTAAACATGGAATAACAAGCAAAATCTTGTTTTTCTATGAATAAAAGCATTAAAATGTTTTCAGAAAATCAAAAATCCATCCTTAAATATAGCCAAAAATGAATTTTTCATTAAATCCTTAAAAGTCTGCCATGACCACTATTTTGTTCAAAAATCTGTTCTACTTAAAAGTTTGTCCACTGCTGAAAGTCAACCCCTGCTCTTTCATTTCTTTGATAAGCACTGTTGTTCAAAATCAGTGTTTTATCCACTGATAGTGAAAATCACCCACTGCTCTCATTGCTACAGTTACACCATTGATTTTGTTCCATCAGTGGTCTTCATAAAAGAGTTGTCGTTTTCTTCATCAGGGGTTGGCACGTGGACAGTACATAGTGGTCAGACCTTTTGTAACCGCTGCCACATCAGCATTCACTTTTTCTCTATAAAACCCCCATTCAAAACCTCAAACAGGGTTTTACTATCGAATTGAATTCTTAAAAATTTCTTTCTCAAAGCAGTTCTCATCTCATTTCCTCAAATTCCTTCACAACCTTCTTCGATCATCATCTCCAAAATGACAAAATCGAAGTCATCCGCTACACCCACTTCAAAATCTTCTCGCAAAAAGGCCGCTCCAAAGGCTACTCCCATCGAAATTCCATACAAAGCACCACACAATTATCTGGGTCTTTTGACAAAACCAGGTACCACCGATGCTTTCGACTCCATCATTGAAATCATGTCTGCATCAAAGTACAAAACTTTGTTAACAGCAGATGCTCCAATTTACTTGGACACCCAAAGAGAGTTCTGGAAGAATATTACCCTTGACAAACAAGGAAAAGATGTCATAGCCATTAACTCTTCTCTAAAGGGTAAAGATGTCCAAATCACACCACAATCCATCTCGGAAGTCTTTGAACTCAATGATCAGCAAGGTAAAACTTCTTTTCCAAAAATTGATTTAAAAACTGATTTCCTTGAAAGGGGTTATGCAGATCAAATAAAAAAGGATACCTTACAAAAGGGTAATTTTCCACCTGCAACAAGATTCTTGTTCCATACTCTGCTTATGTGTGTTTCAAACAAAACCACTTCTTTTAATGAAATACCATTAAAGATTCAAAACCTGGGATATGCTATTCTTCAAGATGAAAATTTCAATTATTCCCAGGAAATCTTTAATGATTTGGTTAAAAATGTTGATCAAAAGCCATTCTTACTTTTTCCAAGATTTTTAAGTTACTATTTTGAAAAGAAACTTGGTAAGAATGATGCTGCTGCAATAAAACAAGGTGTCTCTTTTCAAATAAACAGCTTAACTGCAGAAACTTTTACAAGAATGTCCACACCTTGCAAAACACAAGCAGAGGTGCCTGAGCAGACTTTAGCAGCTACCACTGCTCCTCAGGTATCTGCTGCTGAGCCCACTGCTCAAGCTGATCAAAGTAGCCAAACAACTGCTTTGAAACCCACACCTAAAATCACCAAAAAGCCAAAGCAAAAGAAAACTCAAAAAACCCCCCAAACCTATCAAAAAGGCAACTCTGGAGGATGAGATACCAGAGCAACTGCCAGTGACAGTACAAAAGTCACAAGAAACCACTGCTGCGACTTCCTCACAGCAGTTGGTACAAATATCTCAACCCATGACTGAAACTCCTCCTGTTTCTTCTCAAAAAGAACAGGTTGTACATATAGGGACACCACAATATGATGCTCTGGAATCACTTGCTTCCATCATCCACAACCCAATGCCCGAGGCCAATTCTCTTTCCACACCCAACCTCACATCCACAATTCCCCCATCGACTAAATTATTGTTGCATGCTATTGATCTGAACCAGGCACTAACCAGTCCTTCTCAATCACCTATCAATGAGAATATACTTCAACAAATGACTGGGTCTGATGTATCAATCATAGCTAACCCACCAACAAGACCTGAGGAGGTTACACCCCTTGAGTTACAAGTAACTCTTGGTGGTAGTCCAAGTGAAGCAGCCACTACAAGTGTTGAACCCACTGGTTTACATTTGGACAGTGGTTACATCAATAAGACTTCCTTGGAGGAAATTCCTTCCATAGCACCTCTGATATCCACCAGTGAGTTTATTTTACCCTCTGGAACAATCAAAAGGCTATCAAGTGTTGAAGGAAGAAGACCCCAGTACCAAGAAAAAGGGGCATCAGTGGTTAATGTTTGGAGTACACTCCCTGCATCAACCACTGTTACAACCACTGCTAGTGGGAAATCAGATGATCCCATTAAATTGGGTGATGGTTTAAAGTACCTGGAATTGACAAAACGAGTTGAAAAACTGGATACCTCTGTTGCAGAAATCAAAGAAATGCTACAACAGTTGTTGACAGTACAAAAGGTGCAATCCACTGTTGCTCCACCTCAAGCACCTGCTCCACCACAAGCACCTGCTGCAGATGAGATATGGAACCTATTTCAACCTTTTCTCCAACAACAAAAACAAATGGCTGATCAGCAACATGCAATACATGTACAAGAGCTGAGAAACACAATGGAGTCTAGGTTCAAGAACACACAAGCAGACATTAAGGCTATCAAGGCCCACATATTGAATACCACTGGCACTGCTCTTCCAACTCTTCTCTTCATTGATCAATTACCCCCAGATAATGCCAAAAAGGGGGAGAAAATTCAGGAGTGGAAGAAGAAGGGAATAGATGATGGCCTTTACATTGAACCAGAAAAGGATGCCATGACTAGAAAATTTCCCTTGCCAGATGGCAGCAAAAAGGTTGATGTTACCCAAAATGCACTTGATGAAGCTGTAGCAAGTGTAAAAAGGGACAGAGCGGCAAAAGATATGTCAAGGTGGAATGAGGAGAAAAGAGCTTATATGGAGCTGAATGCGCAGGGTTGTTCTGAGCCAAAGGATGTTAAAAATCCTGTGCCAAAAAGAAATCCCACTCGAACAGTGAGGGAACCCAAATCCATACCATCCAGACTCACAAAGCATACTCCCAAACCACCATCCAAAAGCCCCCAACATCAATCTTCCACCCAAACAGCTGTTGTAACACCTGCTGTATCAACAACTGTTGGTACTTCAGTGGTTTCTGCAGTTGTTAAACCAACAACCATCACTTCAACACACACCACTACCACTGCCTTATCATCAACACCACCAAAAATCACTTCACCTCCCAAAACAGCCATTCCATCATCACCTCTTGCCAAAAAGCAGAAGACAGCAGATGTTACAACATCTGTTGTAATGACAACAGTGGTTGAAACACCAGTTGTCTCAACAACTGTTAGTCAATCACAAACCACTGCCACTAAAATCACCACCACTAATCCACCCAAAACATCATCAGCCTCTCCTCAACCAAAAAGGAGAAGGCTAATCCTGAGAGATGATGACATTTCACCACCACCAACATCTTCAAAATCTCTAACACTTGCTACTATACCAAACCCTGTTCCTCTCTCATCAGTTCAGATTTTAAAGCCAATAGCTCCTGCAGGTGTTCAATTTCCTCTTGAACTTATAGCAGTAAGAGAAGAAATCAAGTCCTTTTATTATGAGGATGACCCTGCTAAAAGGAGCTTACCATCTGTTGAAGGATATCCCAGGCCAAATAACATTGAAAAATATTTGAAAGTCAAAGCAAAACAAGCAGAGGATATCTCCAAAAGTGATGCTCAAGGAAAAACTGACAAAGAAATTCAGAGACATTATCAGTTTTTGTATACACAAGTCAGATCCTTGTAGCAATTTGCAAAGAATATGTGTCAGCAAATCTCAGAAAAGGCAGATGAGTCCCTGAGAAAAGATTATGTTGATAACATCATGGCTTACAAGAAATACAAAGGAGAGAAATACATGTATAAAGACTGGACCATCCCTGAGCTTGAAAGTGAAGCAGCCAGGATTCAAGAAATGATCAAGAATAAGGTCAAGCATACTCCTCCAGAATGGGCAAAATACAAAAAGAATGTACCTGATAAAAGGGTAGAGCTGAAGAGAATGAAAGACGAACTAGCTGCTGCTGATTATGGGTCCTTGAATCAAGTGTTGAGATGGAAAGAAGAGAAAGTCAGGTCCACCTACAAAAGCTTGGAGAGATTAAGGAAGACAGATCCTAATGCTCCACAAAAACCTGACTACCCTGAAGCAGAGGTTTCAACAAGACCACCAAATCTGCAAATCAGGCGAGCCACTGCTCCAGCTGGTGTTGCCATCTATAAAAGAAGGCAACAAAAACAGTTGGATGCTGAAACCATACAAGAGTTAATGGAAGGTGATGAACTCGTAAAAGAGGGCATTAAGAAGATGATTGTAGAAACTCTTGGATTGGATCAAACTGCAAGTACTGCTCAGTCAGTCATCAATAGGCTAGCATCACCAAACACCTCATCTAATAAAAATCTCCCAAGAAACCCACCAGACTCAAAAGTACTAAAATGGAAAATTGACAAACAGACCCATGTACTGACAGTGTTCAAGTCTAGTGGAGAAGTGAAGAAAATAACAAGGGAACAAGCACTTGGCCTAAGTCTTGAAGATTTGCAGGATCTCCTTGATCTTCCACTGTGCAGGGATGATGATGACACAGATGCCTTAGCCTTTGAGTTACAACTCAAAGGGCAAATAAGGGAACTGTTGATGAGGCAATAAAGATCTACCAATAATGAAGGGTTTTGGCATTATCTGTTCCAGGGGGAGACTGTTGGGATTGAACCCTATCAGAGGAACAGATAATTAAAGCCAAAACTGGATCAGAGCAGTGAATCCAGAATAAGCAGATATTATGTTTACAAGTCTCTCCCCTTGAAAGTGGTTTCAACATCTGTTGACCTCCTATCTATTGATCTGCATAACTGCTGACCTTCAACTGCTGATCAAGCCAAAGGCTAATGAAGACTAAAGCCCTGTTGTTCAATCTACTGCCTTGAGTCAAGCACTGCTGAGTTATTTCAAGTGTTGCTGGGTTCACATCAGTGGAAGGATTCAGCAGTAGTTTAGTTTGTCTTTATGTAATGTATTGTAATAACAGTTGTTAGCATAGCAGTACTTGTATAGATCAGAGGTTAGAGTTTGTTAGGAGGTTAGATGTCACTTTCATGGTGACGTCAGCTAAGATGCCTCAGTGGTTTGTTTGTGCCTATAAATAGAACAGTACCATGCACTGTTCTATTTAGCTCTTCACCATCTTTCTCCTGCACGAACAAATCCTGTGAGCTCAGGCTGAGGGGGAGTTTGTTACATACTTGCAATTGTAATTGAATCTTGTAATAAATTCAAGCATTCGGTTCAATGTTAAACTTGTATGTTAAAAGCAATTCTCTCGTTTGATTGTAAAAAGTTTGCTTCCATTATATTCCGCTGCACTAACTCATTCATTGTTCATTTTATTCAAACGTAAAACACAATCAAAACCAAACTCAGATCCTAACACACATATATATATATATAGAGAAACGAGATAAGGAGAAAACGACCTAAAGTGTGAGAACGGTGAGAACGCATCCTGATGGAACACGTGGTGCGGGATATAATCAGGGTTCGAGGGGCTTTTTTGTATTTTTAATCTTCTTTTTTCCCAATTTCGTGTCACATGCTGCTTCATTTTTTGCGTCTAAGATTATTTTGGGGTTAATTAGATTCATTAACTACACGGCGTTTTACTGTTTTTCTTGGATCTGTCCCTTTGAATTAATTGTTTTTGTGTCACATAGATATTGTTTTTGTGGCGTTTTAGATAATGTGTAGAGTGTTTAAGTTGTGTTTACATGTTCTACTTTTTATAATGACTTTTTTTCCGGCGTATGTAGGATGCAGTCTGTTGGTGCATGTGTCTGTCGACTTCGTCTTATATCGAGTCTTGTAAATAGAATGATAGATCAAGGCACGAAAAACGAGAAAAATGTAGGATGTGGCCATTTCGCACGGAATGGTGATTACCATTTCGCACGAAATGCCATTTCGTATGAAACCATTTCATACGGAATGGAGTGCCTATATATAGTGTGCTTGTTTAATTCATTTGTAACGTTTGGTTTCCGGTAGCGAAGCTCTGCCGAGCTGTCTCCAGCATTGTAAAACGATCGGATATCAATACAAGAGAAAATTTAAGTGAATCTAAGTACAATTCAGCTGAAATAACTTCGATACGTCTGTTTCCGCCTCTCGTATTGGACGAGATCTCTTCTGAATGACTCGTTTGGTCGTGCAAATGATCCTACAAGTGGTATCAGATCTCAGGAGGAAGAGTTCTTACCGATTTCAGCAGTTTTTCACTGAAAATTTCTGATTTCTACTCACTTTCTTTACATTTTTCAAAATTAAACAAGTTTTCACGGATAAAATGGCTTGATTTTCACATATAACGTACGAAACACTGTTTTAACAAATCCTTGAAAAAATCAGATCTTAAATCGGCTTAAAACCTTTTCAATTTTATCAAAATCTGTCCGAAAGTGTGACGTCATCACCATTTCGCACGAATTGGTACCAGTTCGTTTGAACTTGCATCCATTTCGTACGAAATAGCCTTCATTTCGCACCAAGATCCATTTCGTTTGAATCAGCATTCCATTTCGCACAAAGTGGGTAAACAGGGTCCATTTCGCTTGAAAAGTTCATTTCGTTTGAGAAGGGTTCATTTCGCTTGAAAAGTCCATTCCGCTTGAAAGTTCCATTTCGCTTGAAAAGTTCATTCCGTTTGAAAAGCTCATTTCGCATCAAAGGCATTTCGCATCAGATCCATTTCATGTGAAAGTGCTTTCCATTTCGTTTGAGATTGTTCCAGTTCGTTTGAGGATCATTCATTTCATTTGAAAGTCTGTGTTTGTGAATCTTTGATAACCAAATCATGGAGAACGAGTTCTACAACGCCTTTGCTAGCCCGATCACTATAACTCAGAATACGATGCTAGAAAATGAAACGGGTACTACGCAAAAACCACCTAAGCTTATGAGTATTGAGGAGTATAGTGGATGGGAGGAACGTTTTGAAAATTGGGTTCAAGCATATTACTTAGATGCATGGGAATGTACTGAATATCGATATATCAGACCTGTTAAGGACAACGGAGAGAAGTTAGTCATTAAAGATCTGAGTGTTGATGAGAAAAAGAAATACAAAGATGAAAAGATGATGGTTAGTCTCTTGCAGCAAGCTATTAAGGAAGAAATCTTGATTTTACTACAACACAACGGAAGTGCACAATCAATATGGAAAGAACTAAAATCGAAGTTTGTTGGAAGTAAAGAGATGATCAGAAACAAAATGTCGCTTTTGAAGAAAGATTTTGATCTATTTCGTGGATTAAAAACTAAAAATACCAAGCAGATTATAGAAAGATATTGCAATTTGACGATGAACATGAAAAGATTGAATATAAAGAAAGATAATGATGAATTGATTGAAAAATTAGCCGATGCGTTGCCACATGATGTCTGGGGCACGTATCTTATGATGTTGAAAAACAAACCCGAATTTGACAATTTGACTCTGAGCTCGTTTATTGAACAACTCGAAGCTCAAGAGATGGAACACCGAAAGATAGCGAGAATGAAGAACTATGATGGTGAACAAGATATTGGTTTGTATTACAAAGGTGGTGCTAGTGATAAGACCAACATTGCACCAAAGATTGAAACTGCTTTCAATGCAAAAAGCTCTTCTGGAGGTTCATCTCAAGGATCAAGTAGCAAAACGGGATTCTCTTCATATCCATCATTCGATCCAAATTTTACAGCAACAAAAAGTGGAAAAGTACTGCAATGCAACATTGCTTTAAATCTTGAGAATGATCAAAACTATTCTGAAGAAGTAGCCAAAAGCCATATGTCTTTGTTAGTAACTGTGTTAGAGTCTTATGGGAGTTTGGTTGCAGGAAGGATCAGAAATCCGATGTTGACAAAAGAGGATTACGATCAGATCGATGCTGAGGAGATGGAGTTGATGGATATAAAATGGTGTTTGGCTAGTGTGTTGAGAAGAGCTGAAAAGTTTAAACAAATTACGGGAAGAGATGATTTCCGTGATGCAAATGTTTCTACTTTAGGATTTGATAAATCTAAAGTTACTTGTTTTCGTTGCAGGGAAAAAGGGCATTTCAAGAGAGAATGCACAAACCGTAAAGCAAGTGGAGCTCAAAATCCTTTCAACAACAATGATTACTATCGAAAAGCGATTTATCATCAAGTTGCTCAACAGCCGTATCAACAACAACAGCCACAAACTGCTCATGCTAAGAAGGCGATTGAAGAGTCATCAAGAAAAGCTTGTTATGGTATAATAGATCAAGAGGATGAAAGATTGCCAGAAGGTTTTAGCTGGGACAAAATTTTTGCCTACACACATCAAAATTTATCCTACACGTTTTGAAAAATTATCCTAGACATATTGAAATTTATCCTACACAACTCGTAATTCATCCTACACACCTCGTAATTTATCCTACACTTATTTTTTTTGAAAATATATAATTTTTGAAAATAAGTTACAAATTTAATTTACTAGCTATTTAAAATGAAGACTAACAATTAATGATCTATCTAAGTTTACCAATAGACCCTTAGACTAATATTAAATATAAAAATTAAATGAAGTAAAATGAAGGATTCTTATTTGTTGAAATTTCTTCTTTTTTATTCTTACAAAAAAATTCTTCTCATTTGAACCCTCCACTATATATGTATGTATAGGGTTATGTTCATTTGTGAACCTACCCCTTGCTTGTGAACTTGTCCTAGCTATTTAATTTAGTTTAAGATGAATAGGGGTGGGGTTGTAATTATATATATACATTTAATGTTAACTCCTTTAATTATATTTCATTTAATAGGAGGTTATTAATAGTAGTTATGTATCCCTACTTTTTCTGATTTCAAATATCATTTAACAACTAATTCATAGCAACATAATGTGATCAACAATTTTTTTTATATTTCCTTTGTTCTAAAACAGTTCTGTAATTGTACACAAGTGTATAAATTGATTTGTTTCATAAATGTTGTTGTTTTATGTGTTCCACCTATTTTACACATATGTATAGTGCATGTATGTTTTGGGTAGACACGTAGTTTTTGTGTCAATCGTTGATACACATGTGTACACTTGTTTGGGTTTAATTAATTTCATAATTTTATATGAATCTACTCGTGTGCATGCATAATATACTATATCTATACTACTTTAATAAGCATATAGGAAGGACATAAATGGTCATTTGCCACTTTACAACCATTTGAAGCCCATTGTACAAGCTTTAAAGCACAAAGGTGTTGAAAAATCCATTCAACACGCGGACCAGCTCATATAAACTAACCGAATCTCTTTGACCCGGTTTACTCAAATGGATCCAATATATACTTTCTTTCACTCAATCTAAACCCTAATATTCATTTCATTACAATCCGCCCCCATGCTTCTTCTCTCTTTCTCTTTCTCACCAGACACGGTGTCTGCATGCGACGGATTTCACCGGCGATTTCACCATCCTTCTTCTCAGGTACCGTATTTTTAACGTTATCGGCATTTTTTGTGAAATTTTAGGGTTTGACTTAGATCTGTGAAATTTTAGGGTTTCTTTCTCCGGCGATTCCGACATCAGATCTACCGGGTTCAACTTCTTTTAGGGTTTCTTTCTCCGGTGGAAAAAAGATCCAGGTACTTTTTTTGGCCAAATGTTTTCTTAGATCTATCGTACCACCATCGACTTAGAGGTTGTTTTGTTTGTTCTGTTATAGATGAAGATGGAGCAGTGGAGATACCGTCGACTTAGATCTACCTTACCACCGTCTAGTCAGGTAATTTTTTCTGCTGAAATTTTTCTCAGATCTACCGTCATTTTTTGAGGATTTTTGATGAATACTGACAGATCTGAGGTTACACGACTAAGGAATATGAGAACCATAACTTTGCAGATCTGAGTTCTTAGAGGAATATTGACAGCCCAGATCTGGTATGTTTGTAGCGGATTATGTTTGTTACAGATCTGGTATGTTTGTAGCTGATTTACATGCTTATGTTACTGATTATGTTTGTTACAGATCTGGTATGTTTGTAGCTGATTATGTTTGTTATAGATCTAATGTTACTGATAAGATTCAGTTTTGCTTTTACAGTTACCGGTGGGTGGTAAAGGAGTTTTATAGATCTAATGCAAAAGCTGAGCTTGTGTTCTTAATCTGTCTGAACTGAAAGTGTTGAGTCTATGATGCATAAGCTGAGCTTGTGTTCTTAATATGTCTGAACTGAAAGTGTTGAGGCTATGATGCATAAGCTGAGCCTGTGAGGTTACATATGTGTTTCTTGTGCTTAAAACACTTGTACATCATGCTTTAAAGGTTGTTTAAGTTTAGTGGCAAATTACTCTTGTACATCATGCTTTAAAACGAGGTTACATAACACAATAGACTTTGATGATGATTGTATTTTGAGGGTACATAGAAGATCCGAGTAGCATCTTGGCGGGGCAATATCCAGGTTGCATAGTTCTCACTCTGCAACCGTGTGTTGCAGCCATGGCTTTACCCGTAGATGTGTTCATCTCTCAATTACATGTCTGAGTCTTCTAGATGTTTTGATAAGCAAATGAGCAGGTGGTGTATCGAAATCAATCAGCTATAGTTTGATGTTTATTGTGATATTTTGCTTACACAACATATATTGAACCGATTTGGAGTTGCTAGGGTTTCAGTATGAAAGCAAAACAGAGAACAAATAGAGTATTTAGTCTGAGTGAAAGAAAGTATATATCCGGAGGGTTCTTCATGTTTGTTTTGCTTTGAAAAAACAGAGTGTGTTTATTGGTCATTTGAATGTGTTTGATTCGATGATAATCAGTTATTTGGGTATTTTGGGTACTTCATGTTTGTTTTGCTTGTGAAAAAACAGAGGGTTCTTCATGTTGTGTACTCCAGATTTTGTGTACTCCGGATTCATTTGACAAAGGAGTTGTGTACTCCGGATTTTGTGTTCTTAATTTGTCTGAACTGAAAGTGTTTGAGGCTGTGATGCAAAAGCTGAGCTTGTGTTCTTAATCTGTCTGAACTGAAAGTGTTGAGTCTATGATGCATAAGCTGAGCTTGTGTTCTTAATATGTCTGAACTAAAAGTGTTGAGGCTATGATGCATAAGCTGAGCCTGTGAGGTTACATATGTGTTTCTTGTGCTTAAAACACGTGTACATCATGCTTTAAAGGTTGTTTAAGTTTAGTGGCAAATTACTCTTGTATATCATGCTTTAAAGCGAGGTTACATAACACAATAGACTGTGATGATGATTGTATTTTGAGGGTACTTGGAAGATCCGAATAGCATCTTGGCGGGGCAATATCCAGGTTGCATAGTTCTCACTCTGCAACCGTGTGTTGCAGCCATGGCTTTACCCGTAGTTGTGTTCATCTCTCAATTACATGTCTGAGTCTTCCAGATGTTTTGATAAGCAAATGAGCAGGTGGTGTATTGAAATCAATCAGCTATAGTTTGATGTTTATTGTGATATTTTGCTTACACAACATATATTGAACCGATTTGGAGTTGCTAGGATTTCAGTATGAAGGCAAAACAGAGAACAAATAGAGTATTTAGTCTGAGTGAAAGAAAGTATATATTGGATCCATTTGAGTAAAACGGGTCAAAAAGATCCGGTTAGTTTATGTGAGCTGCTCCGCGTGTTGAAGGATTTTTCAACACCTTTATGCTTTAAAGGTTGTATAATGTGCTTAAAATGATTGTAGCTGATTATGTTTGTTACAGATCTGGTATGTTTGTAGCTGATTTACATGCTTATGTTACTGATTATGTTTGTTACAGATCTGGTATGTTTGTAGCTGATTATGTTTGTTATAGATCTAATGTTACTGATAAGATTCAGTTTTGCTTTTACAGTTGCCGGTGGGTGGTAAAGGAGTTGTGTACTCCAGATTTTGTGTACTCCGGATTCATTTGACAAAGGAGTTGTGTACTCCGGATTTTGTGTTCTTAATCAGTCTGAACTGAAAGTGTTTGAGGCTGTGATGCAAAAGCTGAGCTTGTGTTCTTAATCTGTAGCATTCATACACGAAACACTTGTACATCATGCTTTAAAGGTTGTTTAAGTTTAGTGGCAAATTACTCGTGTACATCATGCTTTAAAGCGAGGTTACATAACACAATAGACTGTGATGATGATTGTATTTTGAGGGTACATAGAAGATCCGAGTAGCATCTTGGCGGGGCAATATCCAGGTTGCATAGTTCTCACTCTGCAACCGTGTGTTGCAGCCATGGCTTTACCCGTAGTTGTGTTCATCTCTCAATTACATGTCTGAGTCTTCCTGATGTTTTGATAAGCAAATGAGGAAGGGCATATGTTTGTTACAGATCTGGTATGTTTGTAGCTGATTTACATGCTTATGTTACTGATTATGTTTGTTACTGATTATCCATTTGAGTACAACCATTTGAAGCCCATTGTACAAGCATTTAAGCATGAATGTGTTGAAACTTTCTTCAACACGCGGAGCAGCTCATGGATCCTAACCGGATCTCTTTGACCCGTTTTACTCAAATGGATCCAATATAAACTTTCTTTCACTCAATCTAAACCCTAAATTCATAAGCTGAGCTGAAAGTTTTGAGGCTATGATGTTGAGGCTATGATGCATAAGCTGAGCCTGTGAGGTTATGATGCATAATATGTCTGAACTGAAAGTGTTGAGGCTATGATGCATAAGCTGAGCCTGGCGGGGCAATATCAAGGTTGGATAGTTCTCACTCTGCAACCGTGTGTTTGCAGCCATGGCTTTACCCGGTTTGTAGCTGTGTTCATCTCTCAATTATATGCCTGAGTCTTCCAGATGTTTTGATAAGTAAATGAGCAGGTGGTGTATCGAAATCAATCTTCCGCTTAGGCGATTTAGCCCGCCGCAAGGATTCGGTTTGGCAGGAATTTTCTTGTTATACGGTTGTGGACCAGCTCAATGTGAATGCTGGAGTACTTTAGAAGTCAAGTTGGGTCCAAGGCTTGGAAGAAGGTGGGAGTTGTGGCTTTCGCTACGATATGGAGACTTTGGACGAGTAGAAACGAGAAAGAATTTAATGGCAACAACATTCCGATCGCTAAAGTGTACCAGTTTTGTTTTGATAGTCATTATGTATGATTTCAGAAGCTTTGACCATGTTGATATGTGTATTTCAATTTGTTGTATTTATGAACACAGATTATATTAAGAAAAAAAGAAAGTTATTTTTGTATTGTGTAATCATCATCTTCTTAGAGTTTTGGCGTGGTTTGATTTCATTCTTTGATGCGCAATGGAAAGAATCTTACTTTCACTTATACTTGTAGCATTCATACACGAAAACTGACCCGACCTGAGACCAACCCAAAATTCATACAAAGTGGTTTAGTTATATTCTTTTGACTAAATAAATATTTTTTAGTTATACTTGTAGCATTCATACACGAAAACTTACTTTCACTTATACTTATATTCTTTTGACTAAATGAATATTTTTTTTTTCATGGGTTACATTTTAATTTTGTTACATCCCTGTTTGATTTGTTAACCCAGCCTATTCATTTCCACCTTTGATTTATATTTTAACTTTCAGGCTGTAATGAAGGTTCAACCAGAACTAAACGGAAAACTGACAGGTGTCGCCTTTAGACAAAACATATATTAAATGTAAACTTTTAATACATACAATACAGAGACAAAATGTCATACCAACTTCGTAGACTTGACAGAACTTACAGACTCGATAACAAAAGACCGTAACATACAATACAGAGACACGCAATTGTTGATCTTTGCTGACGGGTGCACTTCGGAATGTAGCAGATATGAATGAATATAACCCCAGTGGTAGATATGTAATTAGCGAGCTCTGGAATTTCAAGGAAAATCGAAGAGCTACACTGGGGTTATATTCATTCATATCAATCACTTCCTTATGTGCACCGCACCATCTTCTAGGAGGTTGTCAAGTGTTCTCACCTTCGTAGTTGGTGTTTTGCGTATCTTTACATCCGCATCCATTCTGTACAATATTTTCACAAAAAACATCACAAACAAACCTGAACAAAGCAAAACAAATCAACCTTCTGTTTTTTCAAAGCAAAACAAACATGAAGAACCCTCTGCTTTTTCACAAGCAAAACAAACATGAAGAACCCAAAATACCCAAATATCTGATTATCATCGAATCAAACACATTCAAATGACCAATACCCAAATAACTGATTTGTCACACCCCGATTTCCACGTGTCACCGGTGGGCCCGGTGGGGGAGTATCGTGACGTGGTTGGCAACGTAATAGTCAAACAACACAATATAATAGTGCACAGCGGAAGCAATTTAAATAAGATACAACCGAATTTATTTATTGTAAACAAAGTCACAATTATCCGGTGTTTATCCACAGTAGGATCAAATTTAAAAACATTGTTTATGGTTCAACAGACTTCGGCATCTCTAAGTTTGCGAGACTTCTAATGATGCTTAGGAGAATCCCAGCCTATTTCGCCTAGTACCTGCATTTAATCTTTTTGGGAAAATACGTCAGTTTACACTGGTAAATACATTCAACTGACTCATTTTATAAAATGATTGAAAATTGGTTTGGATGCACATAGCATAAACATTTTGTTTAACTTGGGAGAATTATTTAATATTATAATCTTGTGAACGATTTACATGTTACTTATGCGTTCAGTAGCCCGGAACGTATTCCGGGTTAAAGATTAATAGACACACCACTTATGTGAGTTATACACGGGAGTACGCCTACACCCCGTGCTCAGGTCGTGGCTATCTCGTAAGATAATGCCAAGGATATCCGGGACATGGTCATTAACCCCCCAAAGGCTGTAAAGTAAACACATCTGTTTAAAACGAGCCGATCAAATTATTCAATTAACCACTAAGCGTGGAAGATTTGATGCTCGATCAAGCGGTACGCTATGTACCGTAACCCAAGCCCGTATAGGGAAAATAAGTTAAAAGTATTTACCTTGATGCAAAGTATAGTCACAATAGTCAAATAGCAAGTAGCTTTTACTGTTTCTCCTAATCTGGAACGAAGGTTAAATATAACCTATTAGAATCCTAGCGGGTCTTTAATTATGCTTAAGCTTAGACCGGCTAGTTTCGAAGATACGGTTCGTACGCACGATTAAGCGAAGACCGGATAGAATGTGATTCAGACCCGACAAGTTTGAAGACTTGTTTAATATGGGTTTATTAATCACATTCTGGATTTTGAGATAAAACCGATAAGGTTTGACCCGTTTCGGCTAATTTATGTAAACTTGTTACATAACCCGAGCCGAACGCGTAATATGCGTAACGGGTATCCGTAAGAGCCATATACAGGTTTCCTAGGTTAATATGCTTCAATTTTGTTGTAACATCAGTAGGATGTCCTTCGTTATGCCCCGAACTAATTTAAACACAAACTATGCCCCGTAGGGGTAGTTTGGTAATTTTAAAGTTTGTAAAAGAGTTTATTTGTTTAACTGAGTTACAGGTCTGATGTAACCAGCACACATACTCATTTTGATGGGTTATAACAGTAGGCTAAGGCTTATATGTGAATTTTATCATATTTAACCAAACTAGGCCCCGTAGGGGTATTGTGGTAATTCTACATAAGCCGAAAAGCTCAAAAACGAAGTCTGAGTTTATCAACCTTTGCTTACTGTTAAAATATCATAATTTGCCTCATATATCAGTAGGTATCAACCCGGGTATGTCCAATATGAATTCTAAGACATACTATGCGTTAAAAACGCTAATTATGGCGATTAAAGGCCATTACCGGGTTCGATACTTAAATCTGATATTTTTATATTTCCAGAAGGCTTAAAATAATTTATTTATCATAACTAATCAGTAGCAAAAGGTTTGGAATCGTTTAGATGTGTAAATCTCATTTTATGGCCCATAAGGGCAAAACCGACAATTACCGGATTAAGCCTACGATTACTAGTTATGCTCGACCTAAAATTAATTAAAAATCTTTAAAAATCCCAAAATAATATATAACATCAGTGGGTAAAAGATTTGATATCAAAAAGTATGTTTAACTAGGCTTTACGCTAATTACGCCATGTTGTTAACATAAAGCCTTAGTTTAGCGACAATGAGCATAACTCTTAATCTACAAGTCAAACTGATGTCAAACTTTGCAAACAAGTCTTTATATCAGTAACTAAGGTTTCTACACTTTTACATTTTTATAAATCATGATTTAAGGTAATAAGGGCATAACGGTCCACGTATGAGCATTTAACGGAAACTTGCATATTAATTGGATAACTAGTGAACCAAGTTGTATGATCACAGAGGGTTGTTCTAACATGTATCCTAATCCAATTTAAGCTCTGAGGCATTTCTAAAATATGCCCAAACGGGTCAGAACTGAAAGTCAACCGAAAAGTCAAACTATGTGACTTTCGGTTCCGAACCGAGTCTAAACAGGAAATAGTCGGGTTGAACATGTTGGGACATGTTCTTACACTTATTTCTAAGTTATAACAATGTTCAAACAGGTTACAATTGTTCTAGATAGCTAATTATGCATAAATGACATTTTAAGCAATATGTTGACTTTTTAAGTAAATGTTTGACCCGACATATTGACCTGCTTAGGATGGTGGTCAGGGGAAACCCTTTTGGGGTTTTATTACCCACATAAATACCATTCTAAAACTACTTTTAATTCGAGATAAGACTGAGTCATTAGTGACTAATCTCGAAGTCAAACCGTAATTACGACGGTTTGACTTTTAGCTAATTAACTAAGCTAGACACAATCAAATAAGAACTAGTAGACTTACAATAGTCCAATGCTCGAATTATGATCAGAAGGGAGAGTTCCTTAGCTCCAGGAATGCTCCAATGATCAGTTGCAAGTGTGAAAATTGATGTTGCACAAGAAGGCCTTTTATACTTGTTCATACACCACAACAAGTTGACAACTCACTCTAGGACCATCCACAACCATTCAACACTTGTTGCTACTGCTTAGGGATGTCTAGGGGTCTTTTATAACTGATAAAAACCGTTGCAAACGGTCACAATCGCGTACAACAGCCAACAGCAGGTTTTCTGGTCGCTGGGCACCGCTAGCGCACCGTTACGCTACACATGTAGCGGTGCGCTAGCCCGCAATATAGGGCCTGTTGACTTAACGGTAGCGAACCGTTACGCTACACATGTAGCGGTGCGCTACCCCTTTCTGAGACAAGATTTGTTGTCGATTGTTGAAGTTTCGTAAAGTTAACCAGTTATTCCGACTTTGGGTCCTATACCAACACTCCTGGACCTCCTAAAACGGTCTTGCACAGTATCAAACCCCACCATAATGATATGTTTGATTTAGATGCAATAGCAAGACCCGTATATCTCGGTTTACCATCCAATTTACTTGTGGGATCACATCATGCTTTTTGATTTCTATTATTGTAACCCAAAGTTCTGAATTGAAGATATAAAGATGTGTATAAAATTTAATCGGGTCTTGGGATTTATAAATGAGGTCGTTCAGAGGTAACAATTTAACATGACGCCACTTTAATCCTACCGAAACATCTTTATTAAATCCGGGTTTTCAACGCGTTTTTGTCTTACATGACACGTGTCATTTTATTATTAAACCCGAAATTTTCGAGGTGTTACATCCTCACCCCCTTAAAATAAATCTCGACCCGAGATTTACTGAAACAAGTAAGGGTACTTTTCTTTCATCGTGGATTCAACCTCCCACGTGAAATCGGGACCTCTACGGGCATCCCATTTGACCTTAACAAAAGGTATATGCTTTCTCCGAAGCTTTCTTACCTGTCGATCTTCAATCGACACAGGTTTTTCCACGAATTTCAAACTCTCGTCAATATGCACATCTGTATGCGGCATGACATGTGTTTCGTCAGCGGAACATTTCTTTAGATTGCAGATGTGGAACACATTGTGAATTCCACTAAGCTTTTCTGGTAAGTTCAACTTGTAGGCAACTGACCCGACACGTTCGATAACCTCGAAAGGTCCTATGTATCTCGGGCTTAGTTTGCCTTTCTTTCCAAACCGCATCACTCCTTTCCAGGGTGACACTTTAAGTAGGACTTTTTCACCCACTTCGAAGTGAAAATCCTTACGACTTGGATCCGCGTAACTCTTCTGCCTATCCCGGGCAGCTTGGAGATTTTTACGAATCTGGACAATCTTGTCCGTCGTTTCGAATACGATCTCCGGTCCTGATAGCTGGACTTCCCCAACTTCCGCCCAACAAACTGGCGATCTACACTTTCTACCGTATAATGCCTCGAAAGGCGCAGCCTTTATGCTGGTATGGTAGCTATTGTTGTAGGAGAATTCGATCAATGGTAGGTTCTTATCCCAGCTACCTTCCAATTCGATCGCACATGCACGCAGCATGTCTTCTAACGTTTGAATAGTACGCTCACTCTGACCGTCAGTCTGAGGATGGTAAGCCGTACTAAAGTTCAAACGTGTGCCCAAAGATTGCTGGAAGCTCTTCCAAAAATGTGACGTGTACCTAGTATCCCGGTCAGAGATAATAGCTACAGGTATGCCATGTAGGGCTACAATCTTATCAACGTATAACTGGGCTAACATGTCGGAGCTATAAGTCTCCTTGATGGGTAAGAAATGAGCTGACTTAGTCAGTCGGTCAACTATAACCCATATCGTATCATTGCCTTTCCTTGTCTTGGGTAACTTGGTAATAAAATCCATAGTTACCATCTCCCACTTCCATGTAGGAAGTTCAGGCTGTTGTAGCAAACCTGACGGTTTCTGATGCTCGGCTTTGACTTGCGCACATGTCAAGCATTTTGCTACATGGGCGGCTACAGACTTTTTCAAGCCTATCCACCAATAATTTGCCTTTAAATCCTGGTACATTTTATCAGCTCCAGGATGAACGGAGTATTTGGAACTATGGGCTTCTTGGAGGATGACATCACGAAGTCCTCCAAAAATTGGAACCCATATTCGTCCGTTTAACCGTAAAATTCCGTCCTTGCTAAGAGTTAACTGCTCCTCAGTTACTCCTAACTTTTCCTTAGGATAGTTAGCTTCCAACACAGCTTCCTTCTGTGCAGCTAACACCCTTTCTATCAAACTGTTCTTTATCTCCATACGCTTGGCGTTAATGCGAATGGGTTTAACCCTTTCCTTTCTGCTCAAGGCATCAGCGACTACATTCGCTTTGCCGGGATGATATTTGATTTCACAATCATAATCATTCAAAGTTTCCATCCAACGGCGTTGCCTCATGTTTAATTCTTTCTGGTTAAACAGATGCTGGAGGCTCTTGTGATCAGAAAATATCACAAACTTGATTCCATAAAGATAATGCCTCCACAGTTTTAGTGCGAACACAACGGCACCCAATTCCAAGTCATGGGTGGTGTAATTCTTTTCGTGCACCTTTAACTGTCGTGATGCATAGGCAATCACCTTGCCTTTCTGCATAAGCACACACCCCATGCCAGTGTGTGATGCATCACAATAAACTACAAATTCTTCAGTGCCTTCGGGTAAGGTAAGCACAGGAGCGTTGCTCAACTTTTGTCTCAAGATATCAAAGGATTCTTGCTGCTTAGGGCCCCAAACAAACTTAACCTTTTTCTTAGTTAAGGAGGTTAGGGGTGCAGCAATCCTTGAAAAATTCTCAATGAAACGCCGATAATATCCTGCCAAACCCAGGAAGCTACGAATCTCTGTAGGCGTTTTCGGCTCTTGCCAGTTCATCACTGCTTCAACCTTAGCGGGATCCACCTGGATACCACGCTCGCTGACCACATGTCCAAGAAATTGGACTTCCCTAAGCCAAAATTCACACTTGGAGAACTTGGCATAGAGCTTCTCTTTATGCAGGAGTTTGAGAATACATCGAAGATGTTTCTCGTGGTCAGCTTTGTTCTTAGAATAAATGAGAATGTCATCGATAAAAACGATGACGAATTTATCTAAGTGCGGCTTGCAAACGCGATTCATGAGATCCATGAACGCAGCCGGTGCATTGGTGAGCCCAAAAGGCATCACTAGAAACTCGTAGTGACCGTAACGAGTCCTAAATGCAGTCTTGTGTACGTCTTCATCTTTGACCTTCAGCTGATGGTAGCCTGACCTCAGATCAATCTTTGAGAAGTAACTTGCCCCTTGCAGCTGATCGAACAAATCGTCGATCCTGGGCAATGGATATCTGTTCTTGATCGTGACTTTATTAAGCTCGCGATAGTCGATGCACAGACGCATCGACCCATCCTTCTTCTTAACAAACAGGATTGGCGCTCCCCAAGGAGATGAACTAGGTCGAATGAAACCCTTAGCCAGCAATTCATCTAGCTGCGTCCGCAACTCCTTCATTTCGGTGGGTGCCAATCTGTATGGTGCTCTAGCAACTGGTGCAGCTCCGGGAATGATATCTATCCTGAATTCGACTTGTCTATCTGGTGGTAGGCCAGGTAGATCTTCAGGAAACACTTCTGGGTATTCTGAGATGACAGGGATGTCTTCTAACTTCGGTTTAGGCTCATCAATAATCACCTGTGCCATGTAGATGACACACCCCTTCTTCAAGCACTTTGAAGCCTTGAGCATAGTCACGTGCTCAGGCAGTCCGTACTGGGTATCTCCCCGAATGGTAAGTGATTCACCAGACGGAGTCTTTATTACCACCTGTTTCTGGTTACAGACGATTTGGGCCTGGTTATGAGATAACCAGTCCATACCCAGAACTATGTCAAAACCAGCTAATTTAAACGGAAGTAGAGACAGAGGAAAAGAATGATTCTTAATGGATATAACACATCCATCTAACACAGTAGAGACGGTTTCTATGGTACCATCTGCTAACTCTACCTCATAGTTCACTTTTAGGGTTTTGACAGGTAAATTCAACAATTTACAAAATTTATGATCTACGAAGGACTTATCTGCGCCTGAATCAAAAAGCACTCTTGCAAAAACATCATTTACAAGGAAAGTACCTGTTATGACGTTATCATCATGCACAGCCTCCTTCGCATCCATCCTGAAGACTCTGGCATTAGTCTTCTTAGCCTCCTCAGGCTTCTTGTTGTACTTTGGGCAGTTAGTCTTTATGTGGCCCTTTTCGTTGCAACGGTAACACGTTGCATCTTTCATCTTCTTGCAATCCAAGGTTTTGTGTTCCTTGGACTTGCACAAACCACAAGCAAAAGACCTTGACTCGTTATTCGAGTTTGATTCGAATCTGCACTTTCCAAAGTGCTGTTTCTTGCAAGTTTTGCATGTGGGCTTCTCCCCAGAACGATGCCCATCTTTCTTCGAATCCGATCCCTTCTTGTGATCACCGCTCCCACGGTGCTTCTTGTTCGACCTACGCGAACCGTCATCATCATGCTTCCTCTTCTCGGCCGCCTTATTCCTCTGCGATCTCTGCCGGACCGCATCCAGTGTGAGGGATAAGGAAAGGTCAGTTACAGACCTGAAGGTAACTGGCCGAGAAGCTTTGACACTGGCCTTGATCTCGGGTTCCAACCCACCAATAAAACGAGCAATCCTTTTAGGCTCCGGGGTTACCAGGTAAGGTACCAACCGGGATAGTGTATTGAAGCTTGTCAGATAAGCCTGACAGTCGAGGTTCTTCATTACCAGTGCTAGAAAGTCTGATTCGATCTTTTCCACCTCATGCTGAGGGCAGAAATTTTCCTTGATCAAGGCGATGAATTGATCCCACGTCATACTATACAACGGGATCTTTCCGGAAGCCTCCATCAGAGCTCTCCACCAAGCCAACGCCTGACCTTTGAAGGACTGTGAGACAAATTTAACCACATCACCTTCAGCACATCCACTGATGTCCACGACAGTGTCCATCTCATCAAGCCACGTCATACAATCGACGGCTCCTTTCTCACCCGTAAAATCCCTGGGTTTACAAGACACAAAGTACTTATACGTGCAACCCTTGTTACGATGTCCTTGATGCAGTACCAAATGCTGAGATGGATCACTTTGGCGGTTGGTGGACTGGCGATCATCACCGTTTTTCTTTGGTCCATCCTTTTTAGGAGGAGGCTTGTCATGAGCCTCAGAATGGGTCCTTGGCTTTGACTGTGACACAGAGTGGGTCCTACTCCGAGTACCACTGTATTCGTCATATTGTCTATCCAAAGCTTCTGTGATAGCACCATCTATTAATGCTTTCAATTCAGCGCCCGTTAATGTAATCTGGGCATTCACATTTGGCTCCACGGGAGGGCTATTAACTTCATTTGAGTCAGCCATTTAATTGAACTGTTACAGAAAACAAGAACAATATTTTACTATGGAGTTTATTATAGAATTACCCCTTAGGATAATTCGTTAACCATGGTAAACAGAGACCATATTTGGTTAACTTATTAATCGCATTACTTTAGGATTTTAATTAAAATTTATCCTAAACATAAACAATAACAATATATATTAGCTCATAAGGCTTAGTCATATGGACAACTTTTAAATTATTAGCTATGATTTCAGAGAATCAAGGCTTTAAGGTTTGAACCTAGTTCATTATCTATATTTGACAGGGAGTCTATGCTACCACTGTCTTTTGGCTCATATGGAAATGAGTAAGGCCCGTAGGCATCATATTACCATTGTATGGTACAATATGATCATCTTAATTGATGATGTAGACCCAGGATTCAGAGATCATTAAACTGGGTTTTGGAATCTTCTAAAGAATCCTTATACAAATGTGATTTTTAACGAAATCACTTCTGCCAGGAGTGTTAACATGTTTTAAGATGTTAACAGGAATTTGAATCTTTTAAACAGGTTTTACCACCTTGGCTCGGTCTTATATTTGACACTAAGCTAGGTTTTACCTTTTTAAGATTCTTAATTTATAATTACGTAGGCAGATTAATTTAAAAAGGAAATGATTTTTAATTTATTTATTTCATTTATTATTTATATATGCGCATAATGGCAACATGAAATTTATAAAATAACCATTCCATTAATTCATTTAGAATATTACACATTTGCCCTAAACGGGTCTTCCAATATCAAACTTACCCTCGTAGGGGTCAACAGATACTTACCCTCGTAGGGGTTAAATAACACACATGCCCACGAAGGGGCTAAATATAATACATGTCCACGCAGGGACTACTTATTCAAACCACACACACCCACTTAGGGGTTTAAAACAAATAAGCATGCCCACACAGGGGCTTAGCAACCAACTACACCCATGCAGGGGCTTATACATCAGCGATGGAAGAATTTAACGATTCTTCTTGTTCTTCCCCTTGATCAGACCCATCAGTCCTTGGAGGAATGTTTGCCTTTCCCTTTGTTCTTCATGTGCTTCCCGTTCCACCTGCTCCAACCTATGCAAAATTTCCTCCCTATTTGGAGAAAATCGTGGTGGTTGCGACTGCGTCCTTATGATGGGCCTAGGTGGTATCGAGTATCCCTGTGTTGGGTAACTCACCCCCCAAGGATCCCCATAAGGTCCTTGCGTGCCATAGTTCGCTGCTACCGAGTATGGATCAGCCTCTCCATAACCGTAGTTATGATGTGTTGGTGGCTCAAACGGGTTGTAGCCCATACCACCCGGGTATGCTGGTATCGGGTTTTCAAAACCCATTGGAGGCGGCTGCTGAAAAGCTGGCTGCGAAGGCCCACCCATTTGTGGGTCCTCATAGTGCGGTGGGTAGTGACTAGCACTAGACTGTCGCGGGGAATCGAAAGTGAAGCCCCCCGGTCGCACAGATATGCGAGCACCGGTTCTCCTACGCCTTGGCGGTTGAGGAGGTGCTGGCTGAACTGGTGGCGGTGGAGGTGGTGGCGTAACTGCCACAAAGCGATGATCCTCTGAAGAATCTTGATGATGCGGCTGTGGTTGTGGCTCCTGGTGCTGCTGAGAATGCTGCTGCTGATACTGTCCATGTGACGACGAGTGGTGTGATGGTGTGTAATACCACTGCTGCTGATCAAATAGGGCCTGGAAGCTATCTGGACCACCATAGGGTGATCCGTGGAAAGACGAACCATCGGAGATCTCAATCGGGTGGTTCGGAGTGCCGCTCGCAGGCATGACGGGGTCCGTATCCTCGTCCATGTCGTCGGCTTGATCACCGGAGAAGTGATCGTCTGGCCCTAGTGGGTTGAAACCCACGGGTTCTTGTAAGTAATCGGCCGGGTTAAACTGGCCTCTAAAGATCGGTGTGGGGTCCCCATAGGAATGATGGGACAGAGACCTTTGTAGTGGTACATATGAAGGTTGTGTGTTGTGAGGTTCATATGGGTTAAGTGCGGGCGGTGTCGAGCTATGCGAAACCGACCGTCTGGCCGGTTCAACCTGGTTTCGCCGGTTTCGGCGAGGGTCTTCGCTCTCCGTAGTAGCCGGAGCCCGTGTATTTGATGGTCCTGCCTCGTGATCATTGGGGGCGGCTGTCGGCCCCTTACCGCGTCCCCGTGTTCGGAAGAATCTTGGCGGCATTTTCGATATTCCTGTCGATAAAGCATGAGATAATAATACAAAGATATATGCAAAATTTAAATAAAGGACAACACAATCAATAGTGGAATTTGTCCTATGTTATAAGTCTAGACTCAAAAGTTTAGATATGTGCAATTGTGTAACTGAGATTAAACACAAAAGGCTAGTGTTTAATTCACTCAGTGTTGGCTCTGATACCAACCTGTCACACCCCGATTTCCACGTGTCACCGGTGGGGGAGTATCGTGACGTGGTTGGCAACGTAATAGTCAAACAACACAATATAATAGTGCACAGCGGAAGCAATTTAAATAAGATACAACCGAATTTATTTATTGTAAACAAAGTCACAATTATCCGGTGTTTATCCACAGTAGGATCAAATTTAAAAACATTGTTTATGGTTCAACAGACTTCGGCATCTCTAAGTTTGCGAGACTTCTAATGATGCTTAGGAGAATCCCAGCCTATTTCGCCTAGTACCTGCATTTAATCTTTTTAGGAAAATACGTCAGTTTACACTGGTAAATACATTCAACTGACTCATTTTATAAAATGATTGAAAATTGGTTTGGATGCACATAGCATAAACATTTTGTTTAACTTGGGAGAATTATTTAATATTATAATCTTGTGAACGATTTACATGTTACTTATGCGTTCAGTAGCCCGGAACGTATTCCGGGTTAAAGATTAATAGACACACCACTTATGTGAGTTATACACGGGAGTACGCCTACACCCCGTGCTCAGGTCGTGGCTATCTCGTAAGATAATGCCAAGGATATCCGGGACATGGTCATTAACCCCCCAAAGGCTGTAAAGTAAACACATCTGTTTAAAACGAGCCGATCAAATTATTCAATTAACCACTAAGCGTGGAAGATTTGATGCTCGATCAAGCGGTACGCTATGTACCGTAACCCAAGCCCGTATAGGGAAAATAAGTTAAAAGTATTTACCTTGATGCAAAGTATAGTCACAATAGTCAAATAGCAAGTAGCTTTTACTGTTTCTCCTAATCTGGAACGAAGGTTAAATATAACCTATTAGAATCCTAGCGGGTCTTTAATTATGCTTAAGCTTAGACCGGCTAGTTTCGAAGATACGGTTCGTACGCACGATTAAGCGAAGACCGGATAGAATGTGATTCAGACCCGACAAGTTTGAAGACTTGTTTAATATGGGTTTATTAATCACATTCTGGATTTTGAGATAAAACCGATAAGGTTTGACCCGTTTCGGCTAATTTATGTAAACTTGTTACATAACCCGAGCCGAACGCGTAATATGCGTAACGGGTATCCGTAAGAGCCATATACAGGTTTCCTAGGTTAATATGCTTCAATTTTGTTGTAACATCAGTAGGATGTCCTTCGTTATGCCCCGAACTAATTTAAACACAAACTATGCCCCGTAGGGGTAGTTTGGTAATTTTAAAGTTTGTAAAAGAGTTTATTTGTTTAACTGAGTTACAGGTCTGATGTAACCAGCACACATACTCATTTTGATGGGTTATAACAGTAGGCTAAGGCTTATATGTGAATTTTATCATATTTAACCAAACTAGGCCCCGTAGGGGTATTGTGGTAATTCTACATAAGCCGAAAAGCTCAAAAACGAAGTCTGAGTTTATCAACCTTTGCTTACTGTTAAAATATCATAATTTGCCTCATATATCAGTAGGTATCAACCCGGGTATGTCCAATATGAATTCTAAGACATACTATGCGTTAAAAACGCTAATTATGGCGATTAAAGGCCATTACCGGGTTCGATACTTAAATCTGATATTTTTATATTTCCAGAAGGCTTAAAATAATTTATTTATCATAACTAATCAGTAGCAAAAGGTTTGGAATCGTTTAGATGTGTAAATCTCATTTTATGGCCCATAAGGGCAAAACCGACAATTACCGGATTAAGCCTACGATTACTAGTTATGCTCGACCTAAAATTAATTAAAAATCTTTAAAAATCCCAAAATAATATATAACATCAGTGGGTAAAAGATTTGATATCAAAAAGTATGTTTAACTAGGCTTTACGCTAATTACGCCATGTTGTTAACATAAAGCCTTAGTTTAGCGACAATGAGCATAACTCTTAATCTACAAGTCAAACTGATGTCAAACTTTGCAAACAAGTCTTTATATCAGTAACTAAGGTTTCTACACTTTTACATTTTTATAAATCATGATTTAAGGTAATAAGGGCATAACGGTCCACGTATGAGCATTTAACGGAAACTTGCATATTAATTGGATAACTAGTGAACCAAGTTGTATGATCACAGAGGGTTGTTCTAACATGTATCCTAATCCAATTTAAGCTCTGAGGCATTTCTAAAATATGCCCAAACGGGTCAGAACTGAAAGTCAACCGAAAAGTCAAACTATGTGACTTTCGGTTCCGAACCGAGTCTAAACAGGAAATAGTCGGGTTGAACATGTTGGGACATGTTCTTACACTTATTTCTAAGTTATAACAATGTTCAAACAGGTTACAATTGTTCTAGATAGCTAATTATGCATAAATGACATTTTAAGCAATATGTTGACTTTTTAAGTAAATGTTTGACCCGACATATTGACCTGCTTAGGATGGTGGTCAGGGGAAACCCTTTTGGGGTTTTATTACCCACATAAATACCATTCTAAAACTACTTTTAATTCGAGATAAGACTGAGTCATTAGTGACTAATCTCGAAGTCAAACCGTAATTACGACGGTTTGACTTTTAGCTAATTAACTAAGCTAGACACAATCAAATAAGAACTAGTAGACTTACAATAGTCCAATGCTCGAATTATGATCAGAAGGGAGAGTTCCTTAGCTCCAGGAATGCTCCAATGATCAGTTGCAAGTGTGAAAATTGATGTTGCACAAGAAGGCCTTTTATACTTGTTCATACACCACAACAAGTTGACAACTCACTCTAGGACCATCCACAACCATTCAACACTTGTTGCTACTGCTTAGGGATGTCTAGGGGTCTTTTATAACTGATAAAAACCGTTGCAAACGGTCACAATCGCGTACAACAGCCAACAGCAGGTTTTCTGGTCGCTGGGCACCGCTAGCGCACCGTTACGCTACACATGTAGCGGTGCGCTAGCCCGCAATATAGGGCCTGTTGACTTAACGGTAGCGCACCGTTACGCTACACATGTAGCGGTGCGCTACCCCTTTCTGAGACAAGATTTGTTGTCGATTGTTGAAGTTTCGTAAAGTTAACCAGTTATTCCGACTTTGGGTCCTATACCAACACTCCTGGACCTCCTAAAACGGTCTTGCACAGTATCAAACCCCACCATAATGATATGTTTGATTTAGATGCAATAGCAAGACCCGTATATCTCGGTTTACCATCCAATTTACTTGTGGGATCACATCATGCTTTTTGATTTCTATTATTGTAACCCAAAGTTCTGAATTGAAGATATAAAGATGTGTATAAAATTTAATCGGGTCTTGGGATTTATAAATGAGGTCGTTCAGAGGTAACAATTTAACATGACGCCACTTTAATCCTACCGAAACATCTTTATTAAATCCGGGTTTTCAACGCGTTTTTGTCTTACATGACACGTGTCATTTTATTATTAAACCCGAAATTTTCGAGGTGTTACATGATTATCATCGAATCAAACACATTCAAATCACCAATAAACACACTCTGTTTTTTCAAAGGAAAACAAACATGAAGAACCCTCCGGATATATACTTTCTTTCACTCAGACTAAACACTCTGCTTTCACATTCAAATCACCAATAAAAACACTCTGTTTTTTCAAAGCAAAACAAACATGAAGAACCCTCTGTTTTTTCACAAGCAAAACAAACATGAAGAACCCAAAATACCCAAATATCTGATTATCATCGAATCAAACACATTCAAATGACCAATAAACACACTCTGTTTTTTCAAAGCAAAACAAACATGAAGAACCCTCTTTTTTTTTTCACAAGCAAAACAAAAATGAAGAACCCAAAATACCCAAATAACTGATTATCATCGAATCAAACCAAAAATCAAAATGAGGAACACATTCAAATCATCGAATCAAACCAAAAATACCCAAATAACACATTCAAATCATCGAATCAAACCAAAAATCAATATGACAAAAAATATCAATCCGAAACTGATCCGATCACCAGAGATTTTAAACACTGTTTTGGAGCTTCAAGATGTTTCAAGTATCAATATTGATGTGTTCAAATAACTACACACTTGTTTCTTCGCATTTGATTCAGAAATTAAAATAAACAAGTATCATAGTTTCAATAAACAACCTACATCTGTACTCTAATCAGCCAAATGATCACATGAGATCTGAAACTATAGAATCAAACAAAACAAAACCTCTGTTTTTGAAGATGAACCTGATGAAGATGATGAAGATGAAGATGAAGATGAAGATGATGAAGATGATCTGTTCGATGAAGATGAAGATGATCTGTTCGATGTCGATGAAGATGATCTGTTCGATGTCGATGAAGATGATGATGATTATAATCGGCGGTGTTGGGTGTTGGGAGTTGGAACCTGATGTTGAGAAGTGTGATCAAAATTTCTACATATTGATATAGTGTAGATATTTTAAGGGTTTAGGTTAAGGGTATAAAGGACTTTTCATACCAACAATTAATAAACTAATGAAAACTCAAGGTTGGTAACATGACCCAGGTTGGTAGTTGATCCAAGACCACTCCACGAAATTAGATATAGCTATTTTTAATGTTTTTAGGTAAACATGTAAACTGTCGTTGCATCACGAATTTGGTTTTGGTTATGGCTCAAAACTGAACCTCCCCGTACATAGCCCTAAACTCACCAACCTAAGTGATGTTTCCCGCCGCATCGCGCGGGTAAACGACTAGTTTTGTTAATATACACATACGTGACCATTTCTGAATATAATACACAGATATATAAAAGCCTGTACAGATGTGTATAAACTAACAGCAGTTTATTTTGTATAAACTGATAGTTTTCAAGACTGTACACATATGTATAAACTAACATTTGTGTATCTTGTATAAACTCATACTAGTGAGACCGTACACATATGTATAAACTAACATCTGTGTATCTTGTATATATGGAAACGAGCGAGATTTTATGTATTTTGATTATATTGTTTAAACAATGCCATTTACAAATGATGAAAATACCCTCATGTCATTTATTTTAAAGGGAAGTTATAACATTATAATTACAATCTTGTCATTGATAAAAAAAAACTCTAGATCTTCTAAATGAATAGACAGGATTTGTTCACTTGGTTCATAAATACATTAATTTTCACTCTAGTACCTCACCCTATTTATATTATGAAATAGAGCCTTTTTGTTTATTTTAAATGTTTTGTTTTTTAAATAGTTGAGGATGGGAGGGAAGTTTTATGGTTTAGGTGATGTGGAAGAGAGAGCTTGGCAGGAAAATGATGACACAAGTGTTCCTCATCATAGCACATAACTGACCCCTTTATATACTTAGGGAAGGTAATGACACAAGTGTTGCTCATCATAGTCTTACACTCAATTGTAAAATGATGTCTTTTACTTGACCCATTACTCGTTGTGTATTTTTTTTTTTTTGAAGGGTAACTTTCATTAACACAAATACTTGGGTACTTGTTATGTTATCACTTGTCGAGTTTACTATTGGGCACACTCGCGGGTATTATGTATACCCATCAGTTTTTTTTAAAACCCATTGATATTTTCAAGTATATTTTTTTCTTTTCATTGTAATTTTTTATACAAAATATTATGTTTCGATCAAGTACAATAAATAATAATATAATAAATTACATACATGTTATTATCACCATAACACATATGAATATCTAAAATACGCGCATTTAAAGATAATATAAGTGTCAAAAGATAATTTCGTATTTGATAGCCTATATCAAGTATAAATAATATTATCAAAATATGTATCCTAGAATAAAAGTTTATTTAGAAGTTATACAATGGAGCATGTGGTTGGGCTTGTGTCTTCCCAGCCCAGTTGGTCTCATGTGGTTGGGCTTGTGTCTTCCTTTGGGAGGTCACAGGTTCGAAACCCGGCTGCGGCAATTAGGGGGGAGGACGTCCCAATGATGGATCGTTCCTACCGAGGCATGGTTCGATCCGGAGGGCAACCCGGTTTTCACCCAGCTGTTACCCCAGCGGTTTTACCCGTGTGGGGGCAGTATGGTTTCCGGGCGAAGGTCAGCTTACGAGACGGCCGGGGCCCAATTGAACATCGTGTCCGGAGGGCGGAGCTGACGGGGGATTGTCTTTGACAAGAACCCGGTGACACTGAGTCACGTACATAGAAAGTCACCCTTCAAAAAAAAATACAATGGAGCATTACTAAACAAATTTCAAGAGAAAACAAAAAATAAAAATAATTTTCGGGCATATGATTCGTGTAGATGATTTGGGTAAACGGATTTATCATTTTTGATAATTAGGCCGGATATCACCTAATCTCATAATAGCGAAATATATTTTTTTTCAATCACATACACAATCTCATACCTGAATACTCATCCCAAAACTTTCGAGTTTCTAGTATTCTCGGCGGGCTTGGGATTTTCTTGTCATCCCTATATATGCTCTTTAATCTTTACTATTTTTATTTTTATTTTATGTTTATGTGTATGTTTAGTTTTGAATTAACATTTAATGTCGATTGATACAATCAGTAGTGGATAAGCTTTTTTTTTTTTTCTTAGGACTCAATAATTTCTTGGATATTTGTTAACTTGATTACATTTTTTTCCCGGTTGAATCAAATTATTTCGAAAACTTATGTAAGTAAATTAATTTCGTTTATGGTTTTACAGGAATGTTTGAACAACTTTATTTATTGTAGATGGATTTCAATGAAAAAATTAAGTACATAAATTTCAAAATAATTAATATAAAAAGCAAGAAGTATGAACTTCAATTGATTTGAAAACAAATGCAAATGCTTAAAGCACGGTGAAGTCATGGCTGAAACCAAAACAAATCAAATGGCCTATTTATTAATGGGGATTGGTGTACTGATCCTACATTAATCAAGGATGAAATCCGGAAGTTCTTTGAAAATAAATTCGTTGAACCCAATCCGTCCAGACCTGCATTCACATGCCACCACATTAAGAAGCTCACCAACATGCAGAGTATGTCGCTTATCTCGCCTTTCTCCTTTAACGAAGTAAAAAACGCCGTTTGGGATTGTGGTGGAGATAAGGCACCTGGGCCAGATGGTTTTAATTTCACATTTTTAAAGCAATACTGGGACTTATTGGGGGATGATTTTCACAACATCTTGGTTCGGTTCCATGATTCGGGTAGTATATCAAAAGGCTGCAGCTCCTCATTTATTACCTTAATTCCAAAGATAAACGACCCTGAGAATCTTAATGATTTCCGGCCGATCAATCTCATTGGTTGTATAAGTAAGGTTATCTCGAAGGTCTTAGCAAACCGTCTCAAAACGGTTATAGCTTCGGTTATTTCGGAAGAACAATCGGCCTACTTATCTGACAGGAATATTCTGGACGGGCCACTCATTACTAATGAAATTATATCTTGGATAAAAAAATCCAAGAATCAGGCTTTCCTATTCAAGATTGATTTCGAAAAAGCCTTTGACACGATTAACTGGGGCTTCATCAAGTCGGTTTTTATGCAAATGAATTTTCCCGACAAATGGATTCAGTGGATTCATGGTATATTAGTTTCATCTCGCTCCTCGGTACTCGTTAATGGCTCTCCGACCGAGGAATTTCAATGTTTCAGAGGTGTAAGGCAGGGTGATCCACTCTCACCTTTCATTTTCATATTGCCAATGGAGGCTCTCTCAAGTTTCATGATGAGTGCAACTTCTGCGGGAATTATTAAAGGGATCTCTCTTCCGAACAATGGACCCAAGGTGTCACATCTTATCTTCGCGGATGATGTCATGCTTTTGGGAACATGGGAGGAAGATAATTTCGTTAATATCAGAAGGCTTATGAGATGCTTTTTCCTAGTCTCCGGGCTGAAAATTAACCTCCACAAGTCCTGTCTATATGGTGTGGGAACTACATCTAGTGAATGTGAATACATGGCAAGTCGGCTAGGGTGTAACTCGGGCTCCATTCCCTTCATGTATCTTGGCCTCAAGGTTGGAGGTAATATGAACAAATTCAATAACTGGTCACCGGTTATTGAAACTTTTGAAGCACGACTCTCACGTTGGAAAGCAAGTACTCTATCAATCGGGGGAAGAACTACACTTATCAAATCGGTCTTGGATTCGTTGCCCTTATACTATTTTTCTCTTTATCAAGCCCCAATGGCGGTGCTAAATAAATTAGAGAAAATAAGGAGGGATTTTTTGTGGGGCGATTCGGTGGAAAGAAAAAGGATGCATTGGGTACGGTGGGATCGGGTAACACAACCAATAAAAAGTGGGGGGCTCGGTTTGGATTCACTATATAATATGAATTGTAGCTTATTGTCAAAATGGGCTTGGAGGTACAAAACGGAATCTAACAGGCTTTGGAGGTCGATTATTATGAGTCTTCATTTTAATCGAAAGCAAGGAAAATTCTTGCCTTCAAAAAAAGGACTTTCTGGAGTATGGAACAATATCATCAAAAGAGAGGAGGTTCTCAAAAATAAGGACATCCACCTTAACCTACTTTTCAGATGCAAGATAGGTAATGGGTCCGATGCACAGTTCTGGACTGATGTTTGGGCTGTGAATACCCCATTAAAAGACCGTTTCCCATTGCTTTACTCGCTAGAAAAACATAAAGGGTGCACTGTTCGGGATCGGGTGCAAAAAGTGCCTGGAGAAAGTATAAATAGCATCACATGGGGCTGGCTTCGTCACCCGTCGTCTTCACAGGAACTGGCAGAGCTTGAAGAACTCATTTGTATTGTTGTGCAGACTTTGTTATCAGATTCCAAAGATGAATGGAGATGAACATCAGATCCAACAGGGGCTTTCTCGGTAAAGTCTGTCAAAAAACTACTCAACAATTCAAACAATCTGCCTACTATCAATAACTTCGAGTGGAACAGTTGGGTTCCACGCAAAGTGAACATTTTTGGGTGGTGGACGGCTATCGATCGTCTACCAACACGGGCGGCCCTGGCCAGAAGAAATATTAGTATACCATCTACAAGCTGTCCACTATGTGGCGAAGGTGAAGAAACTGTTCAGCATCTCTTCACGGAATGCTTGGTTAGCTCTGTTACATGGCAAATGGTGTCCGGCTGGCTCGGGATTCCTCCCATATATGCCTTCACTATGGTAGACCTGCTTCGGGTGCACAAAATCATTTCGGGTTCACCGAAAATGAAGAAAATGGTCCAGGCCATAGTTATAATCTCATGCTCCATATCTGGAAACTTCGTAACGATGTCATCTTCTCCGGTAATCGGGTGGATATCTCAAGACTCCTTGCTGAAATAAAATCCACTAGCTTCCTTTGGGTGAGAAACAGAGCAAAAATGCACTCTTTAGAATGGTCGGATTGGTGCAGATTTAATGTCTTGTAAATTTATTTCCTTGTTTTGTCTTGTCTAGCTTCTTGCTAGCTTTTCTTTTTAATGAAATCAGCCGTTCAAAAAAAAAAAAAAAAAAGACAAACATCAAAAAAAAAAAAAAAAAAAATATTGTAGCTCATATTAGAATTAGCGAAACTTATTATTCTTATTCAAGATTCTAACTAAGGGTTCCATAGTGTACTTACTTTGTTGTGATAAACAACTGCTATAAAATTTTGGTGTTCTGTATTTTTTTCTAGCTGTTTTAATAAATCATTTTTATTATTGCTATCTAAGAAAGGAGATGATTAATTTACGTTATCTTCATTTTATTTGATTAAAAGACGAACAATAAGAAAGGAGATGATTAATAGCCCATGGCTTTCTAGCCTAGTGGCATTTTGGGGGTGGGATAAGACTTTGAGACCAATTGGTCTTGGGTTCGATTCCCACAAGGGGGGGGGGGGGGGGGGTTTCCCATATTTATTGGGTTTCTCCTGAATTGGTGTATAGGCATTATGTCTAGTGGAGATGGATATGATCGGGTGGTTCCGCTGGTGGCACGATGATACTCCAGTGGTCCGTCAGTGATCCAAATTTGCCGTTCAAAAAAAAAAAAAGACGAACAATATAATATGGATTTAGGAACTTCACTGATGACAATAAGAAATGTTTAATGTCCTAATCTATTACGTATCTGATCTCATTGAAAGTTGCCTAGGTAATTTTATAATTTATAATTAAAGTTTATAATAGTCAGTTAATTTTTTTTTTGAAACTTTAACTTCATTAAACGCCGCGGATCTCCAAGACGGAGAACACCGCCCAAAAAATTACATCACATCAAAAACAAAGTTACACCATTTTTTCCAATCCACGTTACCATGTCTCATCCTACTCCTGTACCAAAGATAACCCAACCCTTTTACATCAGAAACTATTTGGGTGACATTAACTTCGTGATTTCGAAATATCTTGTCGTTTCGAGCTTTCCAAATACGCCAACAGGTCAACACAAACAAACCATACACTATCTGCTTCTTCCTGTCGTTAACTTCCAAATGGTTTGTAAAATTCTGCACGTCAGCGATTGAAAATAAGAACACCGGAGGCAATTTGCACCACGACGCTATACCACACCAAACTCCACACGCCAAACGACATGCCGAAAAAACGTGATCCGTAGTTTCCTCCGCATCCCCACAGAAAACACACTGACCGTCCCCTACCCTCATGTTCCTTCTTCGAAGAGCTGCCATCGTAGGAATCCTGTCTAAATTCGCCCTCCACATAAAAAGATTACATTTGTTCGGGAGCCACTTGCACCACTTAAACTCGCCTTCTGAACTCGTCGAAACAACCCCTTTGAGCCATTCTCTAGTCGCTTTAACCGAATAGTCCTTAGACGACCCACCATTCCAAACCCACTCATCCTGCTTGTTGACTAAACGAAGATCTCCAAGCAACCTATGGCACTCAATCACCTCCATAACCTCTGCTTCCGATTCCGGATACGATCTCCAATCCCAAGTCATGACCCGACTGTCTTGTTGCATCTCCACTCTATCCGAGACATTGCACCATCTATTATTTTCCAGCCGAAATAAATTAGGAAACATATTCTTTAGCGGTTCATTGGAGACCCAAGGATCAATCCAGAATTTCACACACTTCCCATCACCTATAGCTCCCCGAATCATATTCACGAATTTCGCACCTTGAACTTTAACCCTATACCCAAGTCGAACCACTTTAGTCCAAGTACTCGAAATCACCCTACTCGAAGGAAACTCATCCCATCTCCTGCTAGACACATGAATAGCATCGATCACTTTTCTCCACAAAGCTTCACTTTCAACTCGATACCTCCACATCCACTTCAACAGGAGCGCATTGTTACTAACCTCCAACTTGTTTATCCCAAGACCTCCTTCTCTCTTTGTCTTTGTCACTTTCTCCCAAGAAACCCAATGAGACTTATGAATCTCATCATTTCCACCCCATAAAAAGCGTTTCATCATAGACTCCAACTTATTCACCACGCCAACCGGAGCCTTATATAACGAAAAATAATACGAAGGAAGGCTCTCTAGAACCGACTTTATGAGCACAACTCGACCTCCCATAGATAACGTATTAGCCTTCCACTTCGACAACCGACAAGCGAACACCTTCACTATCGGATCCCAATTATTAATGCGATTCATATTAGCCCCCACTTGGATTCCCAAATACTTAAAAGGCATAGCACCCGATCTACATCCCAAGAAATTCGCCTCTAAAATTATTTCTTCTTGGTTCAAACCAACCCCAAAAATAGTCGACTTTTGAATATTTATCCGCAACCCCGAACACAAATGAAAAATCCTTAACATTCTCCTAAGGGCCTTGAAATTAAATTGAGACCACTCTCCCATAACCATCGCATCATCCGCATAAAGAAGATGAGAAACCATCGGTCCACCATTCGGCAGACGAACCCCGTTAAAAGCACCAATATCGCACGCCTTTCTAATAATACCAGAGAACGCCTCCATAACAATAATAAATAAAAAAGGAGATATCGGGTCCCCTTGTCGTAAACCTTTCTCACAACTGAACTCAAAAGTAGGGGAGCCATTCACCAAAACCGAAGATCGAGCAGAACCTAAAACACCATGAATCCATCTACACCAAGACTCAGGGAATTTCATTTGCCTCATCACTGATAATAAAAATTCCCAATGCACATTGTCGTAAGCCTTTTCGAAGTCAATCTTGAACAAAAATAATTTTTTCCCCATGCTCTTCGCCCATGATAAGATTTCACTGATAATAAGAGGCCCGTCAAGAATATACCTGCCCGTTAAAAAAGCGGATTGCGTCTCGTGCGTAATATCACCCATCACTAACCTCAATCTATTAGCAAGCACTTTCGAAATAACCTTGCTCACCACTCCAATTAAGTTTATAGGCCGATACTCCCCAAGATCCACCGGATCATTAACTTTAGGTATTAAAGTAATAAACGATGAACCAACTCCTTTACTAATATTACCAGATTCCGAAAATTGCTCAAAGACCTTAACAAAGTCGCCCGCCAAATGCTCCCAAAATTTTTTTACGAACCGAAAATTGAAACCATCCGGCCCCGGGCTTTTATCACTACCACAATCAAACACCGCATTTTTAATTTCTTCCACCGAAAAAGGACGAATCAAAGAAGAGGCCGCACTCTCCGATAATTCCTTCAAACCATAACATTGTAATGCCGGCCTTTCCTTCATGTCTTCCACAAACTTTTTCTTGAAAAAACCATACACTTCCTTCTTGATCAATGAAGGTTTTGTCACCCAACCTCCATTTATCGTCATCCCCGGAATGTTGTTAGAAACTCTCCTTTTATTAACCATCCCATGAAAAAAACTTGTATTCTCATCACCTTCCTTGGCCCATCGAACCTTCGCTTTTTGGCGAAGATCTTTCACTTTTAAAGCTTCAATCTCTCGTAACCTAACCTTCGCTTCATCATAAACCCATTGTTCTGCTTCCGACAAATCTCTCGCTTCTAAAGCACTGTCTAACTCCAAAACCTCTTGTAATAAATTCGCCTCTTCCTCTCTTTCGTTAACCTCCAACGTTTTCCTCCAGTCTAAAATGGCATTCTTCACCGCTCTCAGTTTGTTGATAAGATACAAATCGGCTGGCCCATCTTGGCAAAATTCCGCTAATGACTTTAGAACCATATCTTCGAACCCCTCCTTGTACAAAAAAGAATTGAAAAATTTAAAAGGTTTATAGCCATAATTCTTATACTCTACCTTTAAAACGATCGGACTGTGATCCGAATTCTCCCGAGCGAGCGCCCTATACTCTGCATTTGGCCATTCATTAAGGAAGTTCCACGACACAAAGAAACGATCAATTCTGCTACACTTATTCCCGGACACGAAAGTAAATTTACGACCTTTTAACCCGTACTCCTGTAACCCACTCACCTCTAAGAACTCATTAAAATCATTCGTCATAGACACATTAAAATTCGAGTTCCTTCGCTCACTTCTATCCCGGACACAGTTGAAATCCCCGCCCACTATCCAATAATTATCATCTTGTTCTATACGCCGATTTAACTCTACCCATAAATCTTTCTTTTCACTAGACTTCTGCGGCGCATACACATTGATTAAGTTAACGAATCTCCCACTCCCTTTAATTTTCCCCTGAACAATTAAGAACCTCCTATGCTTAACAACAGAAATTAAATCAAACACCTTCGGATCCCATATGGAGACAAGACCACCCGATCTACCTGACGCATCAACATGATCAAATAAATATTCTCCACTACCCCAAAACCTACCAATGTCAACCCCTTCCAAGGACGAGAACTGCGTCTCTTGTAACATGACAAACCCAATATCATTAGACAACTTCAATTTACGCACCCAATCACCCTTCCTTTCCCCCCCCCAACCCACGAATATTAACAGATAAAACATTCATTGTACCACCTGTTGAAAGCCTTCAACGTTCACCGTCTCCGCAAGAGCATCCTCAAACGAATGTAAGTTATCCGCCCCCAATGCCTTCGCCAAGGCTATGGTCTCCTGAACCTCTTCCTGAACCTCCTTTGCCTTATCGCAAGGATTCAAACCCACTTTCTCATTATCATGACCAACTTCACACGTGCCTACCTGTTTATTTAAATCCGGAGTAAGGAACTCAAGAGCCGACTCTTCTTGCTCTCTCACATTTAATTCCTGTCCATTATTAACCACAAAAATAAATCTATCCACATCGAATATATCCTCCCCTTCTCGTAGTCTCTTCTTTGGCCTTTCCTGTCCCATTGGTGACCCATTCTTACTAGCACTAGCCTTACGTCTTCTATTCGTCTTCCTAATCTTCTTTTTTTGACCCACCCCATCCTTTCCTTCATTAAAATGTTGCCTGATAACCCCTTGGATAACATTATCATTGACTGGATCACTCACATTCACTTGAACATGATCATTGTCAGTACCCTTCGGATCCACGTCTACCTCATTGACATCATTACCCGAAAACTCCTCGTGTAACTCATTAGCCTCATTACCCGATAACTCCTCCTCCATCCCCACGTCTCCCTTCGATAAACTATACCCATCCTCGTCTAAATCAACCAAGCAATCCGGAGTCCATTCTCCGACCTCCTCCTCCGCCAGAACTACAAAACTATCACCTCTCCAATTCAGCTTATATTTACTATTAACTCGATCCACCGACTTCACCAACACCCCTACACAACCATACGATAAGTCGTTTCCTCCTTCTGGCAGTTCGGCCGATTGAACCACCACACCAAATTTAGCCGCAATATCATCCATAACCTGCGTACACAATAAGCTCAACGGTATTCCATACAACTTCAGCCATGCAAGACGTTCAAATTCCACACGTTGCCCATACCAAACTTCTAACCATTCGAATAAAACCTTCCATAGATGATTATCACTGAGAAACACATTCTTTTCTTCGATACTCTGAAACATCAGCAATACATTTAAGCCTCCCACATACTTAATCTCTATCTTCATATCAGTCAAGTCTTTCAAGTTCCTCTTCAAAGCCGTCAAAATTGCCAGCGTCTTCACCCTTCCGACCAAACCCCACTCATACCAATCACTCAAAGCACTAACATTCTGATCGATATTCATCTCAGGCATGGCCAACTCCACTTCTTTATTTAAAAGAGTATCTAGGAAAGAACGATTCCCAACCCCCTGATTCAAAACAAAATTCCCCGCAATATCAGTGACATTCTCAACCTGTACCTGTTGCATGATCTTAGCTTCTTTAGACACCGGTTTCCAAAGCTTCTCCTCCTTCCTCGGGATCCTCTCCCCGTCAACGAACCGAGCTAACCCAATGAACAGTTTGTAACTTCCTATCCATACCTCTTTCAATCTGGATTCCAATTCTCTTGAGTCACTGACTTTTTTAAAAGTTACAAACCCAAACCTCTTTCCTAACCGATCGTACTTCCTAGCAATATACGTATTCAAGATCTCTCCATATCCCTTCAAAGCGCCAACCAAATCTGCCGAAGAACATCCTCCCGGCAAGTTCGATACGAAGAATTTAATTCCTTGCTCCTGAACATTAATTCTGGTCCTGTCTTCTCGTCCCCTTCTCTTCTTAGCCGGTGCATCATACCAATGATCAACCCTATACCGATCCCTTGCCGCCATGTTGAAACTGCGAAACCCTAATCGCCTCCTGAACAAAAACCGGCCGAAGAATCGCTGCTGTGTAACCTGTGTCGCCGGCAGAAGAATCACAGGCCGCAATCGCTATTGTGTGCTTCTGTGTCGCCGGCAGAAGAATCGCCAGCCGGAATCCCCTGCTGTGTCGCCCTGTGTCGCCGTGGATGAAGAAACCCTTATAATAGTCAGTTAATGACCAATTATAAATATAAGTATGCCAAAACGTTGAAATTATTTATCTAGTTGTTCACATATTACAGTCATAACTTTTGACATTTTCTCTTTCTTTTTTTTGTTTATAACGTAACGTTGACATTTACTTAAAAGTGTGTCATATCCATTGCTGTCTGAAAGCTTCTAACCAACCACCTCGATTTATTTTATTTGGGATAAAGTTTGGGCAATCAGAATAGGTATCACCAAAACCTATACATGCGGAATATGTATTTTTTTCAATCCTGTACTCGGCCCCAAACCTGAACACCCATGAAAGATATTTCGGTTTCGAGCATTCCTGTCGGACTCGGGATTTTTTTTATCATCCCTATGTATGCTCTTTAATATTTATTGTCTTTATATTAATTTTAAGTTTACGTTTGGAATTGACATTTAGTTTGATTGATACAACTAGGCCGGAGGGGGCGCCGCGTGAAGAACAAAAAATAACGCGTTATTACACGTTATACACTGCCGCCACCTTAACTCATCACGCGTGGACTTCATTTGACGCGTTGAATTTCGAAGAAAACGACCGTTGTGATGATGATGATCGTTGTGAATATGACCGTTTAAGGAGAATTTTATAAAAAAAACCTTCTGTTGATTGCTATATATATACACACAATCATCAAACTTTCAACCTAAAAAATATAAAAAAATACAATCTTTCAATCTACAAAAAAAATTCAATCTTTCAAACCAAAATGGAAGGTTCAAGCAAACGCGGTTCGGGTTCGAAGAAAAAAACCCATACGGCCAAAGGTTCGAGCTAATCTTGGCAAGCCGGTGAGATTTCTCTTGCAACGCGAAATATGTGAAAAGTGGGATTGGGCGATGCCGTAGATTTTTTAGGTTTTTTTAATTCAATGTTTAGTTTTATTTTTTTAGTTTGTAATTTAGGATTTATTTAATGTATTTTTTATTTAAACTAATTTGTTATTGTTAATTTATAATTTGAGTAAATTTGCATTTTAGTCCCTGAGGTTTGTTCAAATTTCCCCTTTTAGTCCAAATAGTTTGTTTTTCGCCTCTGGGTCCCCGACTTTTCCCTTTTGTTGCCATTTTGATCATTTTGAATAACTCCGTCTAAAAACTTCAGTTTTAACCAGGGGTATTTTTGGTATTTTCATTTTTAACTTTTCAACTTGCCATTTTAGTCCAAACTTATAACATATGTAGATACACTTTAAACCACCACTTCATTCTTCAACCATGAACCACCGTAACCAAACCACCCACACCACCATTGATGCTCATACCACCATCAACTACCACACTCGCCGCCGTCAACCGTCGCCTGTTGTCGGTCGTCACCATGATTTCTCTCTCCACCAGATCTAGCCGATAACCACCGCCATCTCAATTGAAAACCACAATATATATTCCCCCTTCGTTTTCCTGGCGGTTCCACATCACCATGAAACCAACACCATAGCTTTGGTAGCAAAGTTCGGATCTGATGGCGACAAGGTTGGAGGACTCGATTCCGATGACCTAGGGTTTCGAACCAGCGACATCAGTGACGGAATTGGGTTCCGGCGGCGGCTTCACGGCGGCTATGAGGCGGAGGTAAGTGATTCCGATGCGATTGGAATGATTTTAAAGATCAATTGACGGTTCACTGCAAATCCTTTAGCAGAGACAATTTTTTTGGAATGATTTTTATTTTTTATTTCAACTTTGGGATTTTGTTTCTTGGAAATTTCCGTTCACTCCCACCCTTCACTTTTATTTCATTGGAAACACCCACCATCACTTTGAATCTGTTTGGATGAGATAACTGGGTGGGAAGTGGATATCATCTAAAACAATATTAGTGGTTTAATTTGAACTGATACTTAAACTTTAGGAGAACTTAGTTGATTTTGTATATTGAAGATACAATACCCAAATTGAAACAAAAGGTGTGGCTATAACCTGTAATGGATGATTTGTGATTGAAAAATAGGTGACCGAATTCAGCCCCTATTTATATAAATTTATTATTTTTTTGATCGGAGATTGTTGCCATACATGATGACCGGAATCATGGTTGTGGCGGTGGTGGCGGTGGTGTTAGGCGGTGATGGTGGTGGCGGCATGTGGTGATGGCAACTGATATATACTAATATGTACTGTAATAAAAGAATGGATCAAAATGGCAAATGAAAAGATTTAAATTGAAAATCCCCAAAATACCCCCCTGTTAAAAATGAGGATTTTGGACGGAGTTAGGGTATGTGATCAAAATGACAACAAAGGGGAAAAGTCAGGGAACCAGAGGCGAAAAAAACTATTTGAACTAAAATGGTAAATTTGGCCAAAACTCAGGGACTAAAATGGCAATTTACTCTTATAATTTAAAAAATAAAGAAAAACATCGCTAGTTGTGGGCACCCCTGGTAAAATCCAATAGAGGTGGATCATATTTTTTTTTTCATGTGTGTCGATAATTTGTTCTTTGTTATACTTTTCGGTTCTAGTTAGATAAACTATTATGGAAACTCAAAACCTTGGATTATTCGCATTTAAATTTCTAATAAAAGGTTCCATGACTTCAACTATGTAAATAAATTTCATATATAGTTTTATAACGATGTTTGAAAAAACTGAAAAACCTCTTTATATTGTAGGTGGATTTGAATGAAAAAATATATAAATTTCAAAATAGGTATTAAAAGCAAGAAGCAGGAACTTCATATGATTACATGCAGACAATTAAAGTACGTGGAAGTCATGGCAGAAATCAAATCAAATTCAAATTCAAGACTCCAACCAAAGGTTGTGTTGCTCCTGTTGTAATAAAGGAAAACTAAAATTTTTGTTTGGTGTATTTTTGCTAGCTTCCCGCTCGCGATTTAATGAATCATTTTCATGCTGTCTAAAAGAATGATAAATAAGTTACGTTATCATCATTTTAGTTGATTAAAAAGACAAAGAATATAAGATGGAATTAGGAACTTCACTAAAATTACGTTCTTATCATTTTAGTTGTACTTCAAATCACAGATTTCTCATATGGTGAATAGATGACCCGGGGAGAGGAAAGGGCTGGAACCCTACGACCGCCACCAAGGGAAGGAAGCAGAGGCTGACCGGGGAGTAAGCAAGCAGTCAACAAATGCCGGCAAGCTCTTCGTGTCTAATCTCCCCATTGGTTGCACACCGTGGGAACTCACGGGTTTTATGGAAGCTTTGGGGGAGGTGCAGGGTTCTTACATAGCACGTTTGCTGTGGAGAATCAAACTTCTGGGGATCAGGCGGCTCACAGTATTCCGGTGGCTCAACAAATTCCGACGGTCCATAGAGAGGCTCCGTCTTTGGGAGGGGGACAAAGAACTTTTGCTCTAAGGGGAAACAGAAGAAGTTTTATGCCCTAATCTCGGATCTGAGGTGGAAGTGGGTAAGCTGGTCACGATACTGGAGAATACTATTGCTTTCCACTCGATCCACCATAAAGCGCTGGTGGTTCGTACGGTTGACTTGGATACCCTCACCAATTTTGATCGCTTACTTTGCATAGCTGGAACCAGGTATGTTAACATTCAGTACATGGGAGGTTTAACTTTGCTGTTAATGTTTGAGAAACAGGAAGAGGCGGTAGAGTTCAGGCTAAACTAGGAGGTTTGGGGTCCGTGGCTCTCGTCGTTTAACTTTTGATATGTTCAGACACTTCCTTTCGAGCGAATAGCATGGCTGAGAGTTCAGGGGTTCCTCTTAATCTAGCTGAGGGTAGTGTTTTTTTAAAAAGTGGGGTCGTTATTTGAGAAGGTGTTGCACTCGTCAGAGTTGCAGGAAAACGCAGATGATCTCACTTTCATCTGTATCGGTGTCCTGGTCGGAGAGGGAAAGAAAATTGAAGAGGAGGTAGTCTTATCTCGGAAGGAAAAGAGATTCAGGGTTTGGATTTCGGACGACCAAGGAGACTAGGTGCCAGATTGTATGGGTCAACCGGTTGGCTTGGCTCCGGTCTGTGATGGCTCTCCGTCGTACGAGGAGTTTTTCGGCGGGTCTGAGAAGACTAGGGAAGACGAACTGGTGGGTAGGGATGTCTTGTCTGGTACGATTCCAAAAGAAGTTGTGGAAGAAACAAATCCCCTTGGGGAAGGGGACAACCATCCTCATCAACAACCAAGCAATGGTCCAAATTCCGAGGAGAACTCGGGGGTTGGCGCCGCTAATTCTTTCTTTTTCTGTTCTGGGGAGAAAGGAAGGACTGTTAGGAAGAAAAACAAAGTGGGCTTACATTCAAGAGGTGGGACTAGGCCTAACATGCTTCCACCTCCTGAAGTTAGCAAGCCTAAAAAAAAGAAGCAGAACTCTTAGGGAATCTGAGGAGCTTTTCGTGTTAAACAATTCCGTGGACACAGGGGTAAAGGAGCACAGCGGCACAAAGGCAATTCCAGATAACGTCGGTGGGGGTGATTTTGACCTCAATTTGAGGGTAGAATCTGCGTCCGAAGGCTGTGTAAGGAATTCCATTTTGGAAGTGGTTAGCAGGAACAGAATGGAGGACGAGGGTAGGGATTTGGAGACGGAAGTCGGGGCCACGATTGATCTTGGGGTCAAACTGGGGGCGGAAGTGCAGAATAATTGTGCTTTGATCAAGAAATCTATTCAAGGAGAAGGAATTAATGTGGTTCATAGACGAATTTTGTTTCTTTGAACGTTAGGGGCGTGGGGGTGATGATAAACCGGGTTGGGTTTGAAAAATTAAAGTTCAAAATGGTATTAACTTTGTTGCCTTGCAGGAAAGGAAACATGAGAGTCTTGATGGAGTAGACCTTTGGAGGTTCTGGAGTGGCCGAAATTTTGGGCTGGAGTATGTTGGGTTAGCTAGTCAATCGGGTGGTTTGGCTTGTCTTTGGGACACCAGTGTTTTCGTCCTTGATAGTGTCATTAAAGAAATGAATTTTCTGCTTCTCAATGGTTGGTTAAAGGGGTGTAACCCTTTGGTGAATGTGATGAACGTTTACGCGCCTCAAGGAGTTCAAGCTAAAAAGCGGCTTTGGGATTCGATTGTGTGGTGTAAGGAGTGGTCTCAAGGATTGTGGATTGTTTTAGGGGATTTTAACGGTGTTCGTTTCCCTTTTAAGAGACAGAATTCGGTGTTCAAATCTTCTTGTGCTATAAATTTTAATGATTTTATCTTTGAAACAGGTTTTCATGAATATTGTATGAAAGATAAGTAATTCACTTGTTGGGCGGAGAATGGCAAAAATCTCAGCAAAATTGACAGGATGTTGGTTTGCTCTGATTTTTTCGACAGGTGACCAGAGGCTTGCTTAAAAGCGCTGCCAAAACATCTTTCTGATCATAGCCCCTTGATTCTGGTTATGAATCCTTTAAACTTTGGGCCGAAACCGTTTAGAATTTTCAATTCTTTGTTGAGCCGACCTGGCTTTGCTGAGGTTGTTTATGTCCTTCGAGAACAATGGGTCACCTGATCTTAATCTTGTTAAAAAACTGGGATATATTAGGAATAAGGTAAAGATTTGGAGGGATGAGACTACTAAAAGAGAAGGGGAAGAGTATGCTTGGATTAGCCGCGAGTTGGAGGAGCTTGAGCTAGTTATGGAGGAGATGGATCTATTGGAGACGAGGAATGGGTGTTAGCTAAAAATAAAAAGTCGTTAAAAGAATGGAAGAAAAAAAATTAAAAGATTTTAAACAGAGGTCTCGAGTCAAGTGGGCTAAGAATGGGGATGAGAACTCGAAATTTTTCTACTGTTTGGTCAACCAACGGAGGCCAGCTATGCTATTCACAGTTTAAATATTGACGGGCTGTAACGCCCCAAAACTCGAATTGTTTAATTCGCTAGTATGTGTCCATGTTTTATAGTACGAAATAAAATAACTAGGTTTAACCTAGTTAAATGAGTAGTAAAACTAGTGAGGAAAGAAGGTTGTGTCATTAGTGACCAAGTAGCAAACAAGAGGGACTAAAGGTGAAGGTTTTAGGTTGAAGTTATAATTAGATAGAAAGTGTAGGAGTTTAGTGTGTGTATTCTTGTGTGTGTGTGTGTGTGTGTTGACATACATGAGAGAGAGCAAGAGAACTCTCAAACATCTACAAGAAATTGATGATGAAATTGGAAGCCAACCTCTTGCATGAATGAAGAAATAACATCATCTAGCCCTAACAATCACTTTGTAAGTTGTATGATTTAATTTGGTAAACTTTTTTATGAAGTGGGTTATGATGAAGTCACGAATTAGTATGAATTAGGCATGAATATACGCTAGAATCACCATATGGAACATGAATTATACAAGATTTTGATGTCATTTGATGTTTTGGGGTGAAAGCCACTAGTAGTAGCAAGGATGATGATATGGGTGAATCATACTAGTTAGATATTGTGTAATTTGTTGATGTAGTATGTTGTATGTGATGAATTATTTTTAGACAAGCTGATTATGATATGAAATTAATGGATGTTTAGTTATATTTGATGAATGAAAACAAGAAATATGAATATAAGCATAAAATACTAGTACATTGTGCCTTAATTGTGGTATGCACACCAAGTGTTTGATGAAATGCCTAAGTGATAATTTTAGATGAAATTTTGATGGAAAGATATGTGTAGAAGGTAACAATGAGGTAATTAATGATGGGTTAGCATGAGATATGTGTTTCGGATCAAATACTTATGTAGTTTGACGAAATGTCTAAAGGGCAATTATATGTGGAATTGAATGCAAGTTATGGGTAAATATGTATAGAAAGTGATAATGATGTAATTATTAGCAAACTAACATGTGAAGTGTGTTTTAGATGAAGTTCATGTGGAAATTTGATTTGTTAGTATGATGCGGTAGAAGCATGCATTAGGAGCTTGTACTCTATGCTTGAAGATATGATACACCTTATGCGTTTAGTTGATTTTGTGGTTGGGATCAAGAGGCGAAAGTGGTGTCATTGTATGACATGTAGATTTACTAGTAAGGATAATGTTAGAACCATGGATAATGTTAAATTAGTTAATCTTGAATGATGTTGTTAGTTGTAGAATTATGGGATGACTAGTATAGAAGGGATTAAATATGTTGTGTGTGACCTACGACATGGGTACGAAATGCATATGGTATCATTAGTATGGTCAACTATATTAAAAATGAATACGTGTTTGTAAGTTGAAAATGAATACCACGCTTAAGCTTTTGGACACAATTGTGAGAATAGAAAAATCATGTTATGTGTGGTGTATGATGGTCTTTGAGTTGCGAGGATGTGAAACAAAGTGACTATCAACCTATGTTTTATGTATGCGGTATTTGGTTTATGAAATTCAAGTTACATATGAATGAAAAGAAATTAACGATTGTATGAAAGAGTATGTGTACTAACCATAATGTGAATGTGAAAACATGAAAGGATAGGAGTCATGTCATGATGGACTCAAGCAAGGAAGGCTAATGGGTCAAGAGGAGGCAAGGAAGCGGATACGAATATGGATGCATACGGTAAGTGAATTCTGAACTAAATTTATTATTATGTAATGAGTTTTGGGTTTGCAAGAGGATGGAAATCATGAAAGGGTGAGAAAGTATTGATAGAATGATAATAAGTAAGTTGGTATTGGAGGATATGAAGGTTAGTAATGGTAGAAAACATTTGATTTAATCAAATGGGTTAAATCACAATTTCAGCGTCAAGAACATGGAAAGGGTGTCGCTAACGGCCAACATGGGCGTCGCTGACGCGTTACATATAGTTGTTTCGATGTATTAGTAGAATGATAATAAGTAAGTTGGTATTGGATGATATGAAGGTTAGTAATGGTAGAAAACATTTGATTTAATCAAATGGGTTAAATCACAATTTCAGTGTCAAGAACATGGAAAGGGTGTCTCCGATGGCCAACATTGGCGTCGCTGACGCGTTAGATATAGTTGTTTCGATGCTGACGCGTTAATTAGCTCTCTACGCTCTTTTCTGCTGACGCAGTTTCTGGGGGGCGTCGCCGACGCAGAGACTATTGGTAGAATGATAATAAGTAAGTTGGTATTGGATGATATGAAGGTTAGTAATGGTCAAAAACATTTGATTTAATCAAATGGGTTAAATCACAATTTCAGAGTCAAGAACATGGAAAGGGTGTCGCCGACGGCCAACATGGGCATTGCTGACGCGTTACATATAGTTGTTTCGATGTTGAAGCATTAATTAGCTGTCTACGCTTTTTTTCTGTTGACGCGGTTTCTGGGGGGCATTGCCGACGTAGAGACTGGGTGTCACCGACGCGATGCCCAATCTTGATTCTCTGTTTTCATTGTTTCGCTTATCAGGTCGATCCCAGATTCATCCCGATGAGCCATAAGGTTCCCGATAAGCTTCTTAAGCTTCGATAGACATGTGAAACACGGATCTTATCAAAGTAGGAAAGTTTTGGAATCCAAGTTCATGTAAAAGCGTAAACTTTACAAACGATTAAGCACGGTTTTCAACCACACATTTAAATGCAGGAATGGATGGAACTAGTATGCGAGTACGAATAGGAAAAGAATAAGGAATGCAAGCATGTGCGCGTAGATTATATGCGGAAGAGTATTTTAAAACTTGTTGAACAAAGGTGTTAATAAGTATTACACGCATAAAGTGATAAAGCTTGTTCATAGACATGTTATAGGTGAATAGTTGTATGCATGATTAAGTATGGTAATCAAGTGTAAATAAGTGAACGTGACTTGTATGTATGTAGATATGTAATCTTAGTGGGCATAAGTAATGTGCACTTATATGTGCGATGTATGTATGGGACATGTATGCATATAAATGGTTATATGAAAGCATATGCACATGTTGTAGTTAAATGAATATAGACCTAAGGTAAGCGTTGATGTGAAGACGTGGGTTTGCAATATGTTGAGATTACGTGTTACTAATTGTGCTCTATTGAGTATGAAATGTAATGCAGGTATGTGAACGTTGGATTCTTGCGGAATTAATTTCGGATTGGAGCAAGTGAATTTGAGAGGATAATCGAATTAAATAGAATTATGTAGTTAAAGTACCATATGGTCTTTAAATATATGTATTAAATTATGTATGATGTTGCCAAGTTACTAAGGGTTGTTTGTATATGGAGATTACATGGTTGCACAAATTTTCTCTATCACCACCAAGGACTAACAGATGTAGATTGAGTCAAAGAGTAAGGATTGTAAGGGAATGGTGGTTACGTAGTTTGTATTTACATATTATATTTGATACGTTAATTAAGAATGAATGTTGTAATCCTTTTTGAGAAAGCATTAGACATTTTATAAATGGACCTTCAAGTATGTCAAATAGTTAATTAAGAAAGAAACTTTTAGGTCTGTATTTCCGTTGCGTCTCTTTTGGTTAAAACGTGCTAGGGTCTTACACGGGCGGTGGACCACTAAGCCATCTTATATTAAAAAATCTATTTTTAATTATTTCAGGGAAAAATTCAAGGAGGATACTCCTATCAGACCAAAGCTTCGGTGCAATAATATTATAACACTCTCGTAGAAGGACGTTGTTGACATCACTGCCCAGTTTAGCAAGGAGGAGATAAAAGAGGCTGTGTTCGGTTGTGGCGAGGGGCCCGATGGTTTTAATTTCATATTTTTTAAGTAATTTTGGAACTATTTTGAAGAAGATATTGATAATATTTTGTTCAGCTTTCATGGTACATGGGTCATCAACAGGGGATGTGTTGCTTCATTTATAGGCCGATCAGTCTTGTCGGGGTGATTAACAAGGTGATTTCTAAGATCCTTGCGAATTACCTCAAGAGGGTCCTTGGTTCTGTGATATCGAAGTCACAATCGGCGTTCTTGAAAGGAAAGTATATTTTGGACGGCCTTTTTATTGTTAATGAGGTCTACTCTTGGATAAAGAAGAATAAGAAGAAAGCTTTCATGCTTAAAATAGACTTTGAGAAAGCGTATGATTACGTCAATGAGAACTCCGTGGTGTCTACTCTTGCTCAAATAGGATTCCCGGACTAGTGGTACCAAAGCATTTATGGTATTTTTAGAGTTGGCGAGGGCGGCTGTGTTGATTAACGGTGCTACAAATTTTGATTTCCAATGTCACAAGGGTACGAGACAAGGAGACCCGATTTCTCCTTTCTTATTTCTCATTGCCATGGAAACATTATCTTGCATGTTCGATAAAGCGGTGGAGGGAGGGGATGTGGTGGGAATTCAACTCCCGAACGAAGGTCCTCTTCTATCCCATCTTTTATATGCCGACGACGCTATTATCATGGGGGAGTGGTCGAGGGGTAATGTGGTGAATATGGTTAGGTTGCTTCATTGTTTTCACGTGTGTTCGGGTTTAAAGATTAACCTTGCTAGGTCTAATATGTATGGGGTCGGGATGGAAGATAGAAGGGTGGAAGAGGTGGCGTCGTTGGTTGGGTGCAAAGTGAGATCTCTTCCTTTTTAAATATCTTGGCCTAACGGTGGGAGCGAATATGAATCGGGTGAATAACTGGATGCTAGTTCATGAAGTTTTTGAGGCTAGGCTCTCCATGTGGAAGGCTGCTTTACTCTCGATTGGGGGTAGGTTGACTTTCATTAACTCTGTTTTGGAGAGTCTTCCTAATTATAATTACTTTTATTTGGGGTGGTTCTTAAGAGATTAATAAAATGCATTGGGTCCCCGAAAGACGTTGGAGTATTGGATTAATGCAAATTAAAGACAATAAATTATGCGTTATTATCGAAATAGGGATGGAGACTTAAGACGGAAAAGGAGAATTTATGGGTGAAAGTGGTTGAAGCGATTCAGTCGCACAGGACCTGTTGCAGTTTCCTTCCATTTAGATCTAATTACAACAGCGTCTGGGTTAATATTGCTAAGTATATTTCAAAACCTGTTACTGAAAATACGTTTATCAGGAACCTTATGAGGGGGGGGGGGATCGGTAAGGACACTGCTATCAAGTTCTGGCTGGATCCGTGGCTTGAGACCGAACCCTTGATGGACCGTTTTCCGATGTTGTTTCGGTTGGATAAAAAACAAGAAGTGCTTGGTCAAGGATCGAGTAGTTCAACCTTTTTTCTAGCCCTACAGGTACTTGGGAGTAGAGTTCAACGCCTAACACGAACGCTGAGTTGGCGGAGTGGGCTCAGCTGAGCTCTCGGATGCTGTCTTTTCAACTGTCGGACTCGAGAGATGGGTGGAAGTGACAGGGGATTGCTGCAGACGTGTATAGTGTTGCAGCTGTTAAGTATATTACTGAGCATCGTGAAGACTTCAGCAATCGGTATGTTATGAATTGGTGCCGGTGGGTCCCGCTGAAGTGTAAAATCTTCACCTGTAGGCCTGAATTGGACAGGATCCCGACTATGGCAACTATTAGGAGAAGAAACATAGAGGTGCCGGACGAGACATATATGCTTTGTAACGACACTGAGGAGTCACTTGACCACATCTTTTCTGGTTGCACGGTGGCTTCGGTTTTGTGGCAGAGAATTTGTGCTTGGTGCAAGGCTCCGAGTCTCTTGTCTTTTTCATTCCGTGATAATCTGGAGGCTCACGAATTCAATGGGCTCAGTGGTGCAAGTAGAGAGACGTTTTAAGGCATTTTGATCATTACGTGTTGGAGTATTTGGAAGGCGAGAAATGGTGGTAGGTTTGAGGGTAAACAAGTCTCGATAGCCGATATCTTTAGTGAAGTTCGCTCTCTTGGGTATCTTTGGGTCAAAAATAGATCGAGATGGAAAGATATGTCTTGGGATAATTGGTGTAGATTTGTGTGCCGCCAGATTTCCGGTGGCGTTTGGGTGTTTATGAAAATTTCCTTTAAAAAAAATCATTTTAGGTCACACATTAGTGTCATCTCTTATGACATTTTCCCTTTCTTTTTTTGTCTAAACATCTTATGACACATTACTTACAAGTGTGCCATATCCATTGCTGTTTAAAAGCTTCTCGCATACCCTTTTAAAATGCATGTATTTTCTACCACCAAAATGAAATTTTAATGTTTGTCTAATTTGATTGATTTTATTCAAAGGGAAATTTGTATCTCAAATTTTGTGGTGTAATAATAACTAACTTATTATTATGCAATTTTTGTAAATATACAGCGGTTAAGGAAGCTAAAGGAGCTTTTGGTTCGTCGAATAATCGGACTCTAAATATTATTTCTATAATTGAACTCTAAATATTATTTCTGATGTGTTTAGTTCGTAAGATTGTTTGAAATTTGAATCCCAATTCCATTTATATGTGTTTGATTGGGAAATGAATCGTAACTAGAATTAAATCTCACAAAATCCTTAGTGTAAACGAACCTACCAATCACCGGTGTCCCACACCACCCTGACCGCCTTGTAACCGCCGCCAACAAGACCACCTTGCTATTATATCATATGATAATAATAATAATAATAATAATAATAATAATAATAATTATATTATGTTATATATATGAATAGAAAGGTCGGATGAATAGTTGAATATAATTAATTAATTAATTAATGATAATAAGAAAAATCATGAAGGGTTAAAGCTGTTAATTATTAAATTTGACCCCTTCTCACATTCTACTATTCAATTTTTAGTTTGTGTTGATTGGATTATGTAGCAAGGTTTAGGGGCTCTTTGTTTACCTCTTAATGGTTCAGACCTCTTACTGGTTCAGCACTTAATGATTCAGACTGTTTGTTTCACGAGCAGATGCCTGAATGGTTCAGACATTTGCCTCTAAATGGTTAAGATTTACAAAGATCTGAATGGTTAAGACCTCTAATCTGAATTGGTGAGATATTTGCCTCTGAACGGTTAAGCATTATACAGGCTCTTAATGATTCAGACCTCTTACTGGTTTAGCACTTAACGGTTCAGACCTCTTAATGGTTCAGCACTTAACCATTCAGATGTTGTCAAACAACCCCTTAACCATTCACAACCCAAAGCATTCAATAGGTGGGCTCATCTTTATAATTTCAGGTATGAAAAGAAAACCTTTTTAATTCACATAATTAGTGTAGTGATCAACACTTTAATAAATTATATGTATTATTTATTGATCGAAAGTGACAACAATCATACAATAAAAACACGACATTATTATTATCTATATGAATTTAAAGAGGGGATGAATAGTGATTATGATATTTTAAATATTTCATATATTTTGTTTATTATTTGAAACACAAACTATATAAATTGTATAGGGATGCATGTATCACAAAATTAAATAAGATGAAAAATCAAATTGTGTTTTAGTTCCAAAATAAACCAATTTACTTGTCCTTTTCGATTATTTTGGTAAAAAATAAATAAAATGAGGTAACTAAAACCATTATAACAAATTAGTATATTTATTTATGAAAAGTTATTCGACCACAATTTTTCCACGGTTTAACTAACGCCTTTGTTGCAACGTAAGATGTGAATTTACGCCAAGGTCTTTAGCCGGCAACTTTTTTGTAATTTTTTTACAATGTTTGTACTAACCATTCTTTGTTTAGCGTACAAATTTTTGTTATTTACTTTACTGTGTTTGTAATAACGATTCGATGTTTAACGCGCCACAACACGCTTCTGGATATCGAAACGTTACTTTTTTCACAATATAACGTTATTTTTAACATTGCGTCTACATTTTCTTTAAATCAACTCGCCCGCCGCGAAGCGCTGGATAATCAAACTAGTAATAATAATTTCATAAACACCAAGAAATGGTTGTAGGTTTGACGGTAAACAAGTCTCGATAGCTGATATCTTTAGTGAAGTTCGTTCTCTTGGGTATCTTTGGGTCAAAAATAGATCGAGATGTAAAGACATGTCTTGGGATAATTGATGTAGATTTGTAATTATGTAGTGTCGTGGTTGTGTCGCTGTTATGTGCCGCCTGATTTCCAGTGGCGTTTTGGTGTTTATGAAATTTTCCTTAAAATCATTTTAGGTCACACATTAGTGTCATCTCTTATCACATTTTCCCTTTCTTTTTTTTGTCTAAACATCTTAACCTATCGTTGACATTACTTACAAGTGTGACATATCCATTGCTGTTTAAAAGCTTCTCACATACCCCTTTAAAATGCATGTATTTTCTACCACCAAAAAGAGATTTTAATGTTTGTTTAATTTGATTGATTTTATTCAAAGGGAAATTTGTATCTCAAATTTCGTGGTGTAATAATAACTAACTTATTATTATGCAATTTTTGTAAATATACAGCGGTTAAGGAAGCTAAAGGAGCTTTTGGTTCGTCGAATAATCGGACTCTAAATATTATTTCTATAATTGAACTCTGAATATTATTTCTGATGTGTTTAGTTCGTAAGATTGTTTGAAATTTGAATCCCAATTCCATTTATATGTGTTTGATTGGGAAATGAATCGTAACTAGAATTAAATCTCACAAAATCCTTAGTGTAAACGAACCTACCATTCACCGGTGTCCCACACCACCCTGACTGCCTTGTAACCGCCGCCAACAAGACCACCTTGCTATTATATCATATGATAATAATAATAATAATAATAATAATAATATATGAATAGAAAGGTCGGATGAATAGTTGAATATAATTAATTAATTAATGATAATAAGAAAAATCATGAAGGGTTAAACCTGTTAATTATTAAATTTGACCCCTTCTCACATTCTACTATTCAATTTTTAGTTTGTGTTGATTGGATTATGTAGCAAGGTTTAGGGGCTCTTTGTTTACCTTTTAATGGTTCAGACATCTTACTGGTTCAGCACTTAATGGTTCAGACTGTTTGTTTCACGAGCAGATGCCTGAGTGGTTCAGAAATTTGCCTCTAAATGGTTAAGATTTACAAAGATCTGAATGGTTAAGACCTCTAATCTGAATTGGTCAGATATTTGGCTCTTAACGGTTAAGCATTATACAGGCTCTTAATGATTCAGACCTCTTACTGGTTTAGCACTTAACGGTTCAGACCTCTTATTGGTTCAGCACTTAACCATTCAGATGTTGTCAAACAACCCCTTAACCATTCACAACCCAAAGCATTCAATAGGTGGGCTCATCTTTATAATTTCATGTACGAAAAGAAAACCTTTTTAATTCACATAATTAGTGTAGTGATCAACACTTTAATAAATTATATGTATTATTTATTGATCGAAAGTGACAACAATCATACAATAAAGACACAACATTATTATTATCTATATGAATTTAAAGAGGGGATGAATAGTGATTATGATATTTTAAGTATTTCTTATATTTTGTTTATTATTTGAAAGACAGACTACATAAATTGTATAGGGATGCATGTATCACAAAATTAAATAAGATGAAAAATCAAATTGTGTTTTAGTTCCAAAATAAACCAATTTACTTGTCCTTTTCGATTATTTTGGTAAAAAATAAATAAAATGAGGTAACTAAAACCATTATAACAAATTAATATATTTATTTATGAAAAGTTATTCGACCACAATTTTTCCACGGTTTAACTAACGCCTTTGTTGCAACGTAAGATGTGAATTTACGCCAAAGTCTTTAGCCGGCAACTTTTTTGTAATTTTTTTACAATGTTTGTACTAACCATTCTTTGTTTAGCGTACAAATTTTTGTTATTCACTTTACTGTGTTTGTAATAACGATTCGATGTTTAACGCGCCACAACACGCTTCTGGATATCGAAACGTTACTTTTTTCACAATATAACGTTAGTTTTAACATTGCGTCTACATTTTCTTTAAATCAACTCGCCCGCCGCGAAGCGCGGGATAATCAAACTAGTAATAATAATTTCATAAACACCAAGAAATGGTTGTAGGTTTGAGGGTAAACAAGTCTCGATAGCTGATATCTTTAGTGAAGTTCGTTCTCTTGGGTATCTTTGGGTCAAAAATAGATCGAGATGTAAAGACATGTCTTGGGATAATTGGTGTAGATTTGTAATTATGTAGTGTCGTGGTTGTGTCGCTGTTATGTGCCGCCTGATTTCTAGTGGCGTTTTGGTGTTTATGAAATTTTCCTTTAAACAAAAATCATTTTTGGTCACACATTAGTGTGATCTCTTATCACATTTTCCCTTTTTTTTTTTCTAAACATCTTAACCTATCGTTGACATTACTTACAAGTGTGACATATCCATTGCTGTTTAAAAGCTTCTCACATACCCCTTGAAAATGCATGTATTTTCTACCACCAAAATGAAATTTTAATGTTTGTCTAATTTGATTGATTTTATTCAAAGGGAAATTTGTATCTCAAATTTTGTGGTGTAATAATAACTAACTTATTATTATGCAATTTTTGTAAATATACAGCGGTTAAGGAAGCTAAAGGAGCTTTTGGTTCGTCGAATAATCGGACTCTAAATATTATTTCTATAATTGAACTCTGAATATTATTTCTGATGTGTTTAGTTCGTAAGATTGTTTGAAATTTGAATCCCAATTCCATTTATATGTGTTTGATTGGGAAATGAATCGTAACTAGAATTAAATCTCACAAAATCCTTAGTGTAAACGAACCTACCATTCACTGGTTTCCCACACCACCCTGACCGCCTTGTAACTGCCGCCAACAAGACCACCTTGCTATTATATCATATGATAATAATAATAATAATTATTATTATTATATTATATTATATATATGAATAGAAAGGTCGGATGAATAGTTGAATATAATTAATTAATTAATGATAATAAGAAAAATCATGAAGGGTTAAACCTGTTAATTATTAAATTTGACCCCTTCTCACATTCTACTATTCAATTTTTAGTTTGTGTTGATTGGATTATGTAGCAAGGTTTAGGGGCTCTTTGTTTACCTCTTAATGGTTCAGACCTCTTACTGGTTCAGCACTTAATGGTTCAGACTGTTTGTTTCATGAGGAGATGCCTGAATGGTTCAGACATTTGCCTCTAAATGGTTAAGATTTACAAAGATCTGAATGGTTAAGACCTCTAATCTGAATTGGTCAGATATTCGCCTCTGAACGGTTAAGCATTATACAGGCTCTTAATGATTCAGACCTCTTATTGGTTTAGCACTTAATGGTTCAGACCTCTTATTGGTTCAGCACTTACCCATTCAGATGCTATCAAACAACCCCTTAACCATTCACAACCCAAAGCATTCAATAGGTGGGCTTAGGGCTTTAAACGAACCAAACGAACACGAACAAGACCTTGTTCGTGTTCGTTTGTTAAAAAATATATGTGTTCGCGAACCGTTCACGAACACTTATCGAACGGGATTTTATGTTTGTGTTCGTTTGTTAAGGAAATTAACTTGTTTGTGTTCGTTTGTGTTTGTTTGTTAATTTTAGGCAACGAACGTTGACGGACACAAATGAGCACAAACTAATGTTCATGAACACAAATGGAAACAAACGAACACAAACAATCGTTCATGAACAGAATATATAATACATTGACACTTATTAGATATTTAATTTGTCAGAATTTTGATATATTTAAATAAATATAAAACCTAAAACACTAATGAACTATCGAACACAAGTGAACACGTTACCGAACGTTCACGAACATAAACGAACGAACGCGACCTCTGTTCATGTTTGTTCATTTAACTAAACGAACGAAATTTCTTGTTCATGTTCGTTTGTTTAATAAACGAACGAACACAAACGAACTTCTCGCCGAACGGTTCACGAACTGTTCGCTGAATGTTTGGTTCGTTTACAGCCCTAGGTGGGCTCATCTTTCTTATAATTTCATGTACGAAAAGAAAACCTTTTTAATTCACATAATTAGTGTAGTGATCAACACTTTAATAAATTATATGTATTATTTATTGATCGAAAGTGACAACAATCATACAATAAAGACACAACATTATTATTATTATTATTATTATTATTATTATTATTATTATTATTATTATTATTATTATTATTATCTATATGAATTTAAAGAGGGGATGAATAGTGATTATGATATTTTAAGTATTTCTTATATTTTGTTTATTATTTGAAAGACAGACTACATAAATTGTATAGGGATGCATGTATCACAAAATTAAATAAGATGAAAAATCAAATTGTGTTTTAGATCTAAAATAAACCAATTTACTTGTCCTTTTCGATTATTTTGGAAAAAATAAATAAAATGAGGTAACTAAAACCATTATAACAAATTAGTATATTTATTTATGAAAAGTTATTCGACCACAATTTTTCCACGGTTTAACTAACGCCTTTGTTGCAACGTAAGATGTGAATTTACGCCAAGATCTTTAGCCGGCAACTTTTTTGTAATTTTTTTACAATGTTTGTACTAACCATTCTTTGTTTAGCGTACAAATTTTTGTTATTCACTTTACTGTGTTTGTAATAACGATTCGATGTTTAACGCGCCACAACACGCTTCTGGATATCGAAACGTTACTTTTTTCACAATATAACGTTATTTTTAACATTACGTCTACATTTTCTTTAAATCAACTCGCCCGCCGCGAAGCGCGGGATAATCAAACTAGTAATAATAATTTCATAAACACCAAGAAATGGTTGTAGGTTTGAGGGTAAACAAGTCTCGATAGCCGATATCTTTAGTGAAGTTCGTTCTCTTGGGTATCTTTGGGTCAAAAATAGATCGAGATGTAAAGACATGTCTTGGGATAATTGGTGTAGATTTGTAATTATGTAGTGTCGTGGTTGTGTCGCTGTTATGTGCCGCCTGATTTCCAGTGGCGTTTTGGTGTTTATGAAATTTTCCTTTAAACAAAAATCATTTTAGGTCACACATTAGTGTCATCTCTTATCACATTTTCCCTTTCTTTTTTTTGTCTAAACATCTTAACCTATTGTTGACATTCCTTACAAGTGTGACATATCCATTGCTGTTTAAAAGCTTCTCACATACCCCTTTAAAATGCATGTATTTTCTACCACCAAAATGAAATTTTAATGTTTGTCTAATTTGATTTAGAGTTAATTACTGTTTTCGTCCCTGTGGTTTGTCAAAAATCACTATTTCAGTCCATTAGTTTAAAAATTACGATTTCAGTCCCTGTTGTTTTACTTTCGCAACCATTTCAGTCCACCTTGTAACCATTTCAGTCCTTGTACTTAACATAATAATGGATTGAAATAGTTACGAAAGTGAAACCACAGGGACTGAAATGGTTACGAAAGTGAAACCACAAGGACTGAAATCGCGACTTTTAAACTAATGGACTGTAATAGTGATTTTTGACAAACCACAGGGATGAAAACAGTAATTAACTCTTTGATTTATTTTATTCAAAGGGAAATTTGTATCTCATATTTTGAGGTGTAATAATAACTAACTTATTATTTTGCAATTTTTGTAAATATACAGAGGTTAAGGAAGCTAAAGGAGCTTTTGGTTCGTCGAATAATCGGACTCTAAATATTATTTCTATAATCGGACTCTGAATATTATTTCTTGATGTGTTTAATTCGTAAAATTGTTTGAAATTTGAATCCCAATTCCATTTATATGTGTTTGATTGGGAAATGAATTGTAACTAGAATTAATTCTCTCAAAATCCTTAGTGTAAATGAACCTACCATTTACCAATGTTGCTTCTGTCACCCCCCCCCCCCCCCCCCCCCCCGCCGCGACCGGTGTCCCACACCACCCAGAACGCCTTGTAACCGCCGCCAACAAGACCACCTTGCTATTATATCATATGATAATAATAATAATAATAATAATAATAATAATAATAATAATAATAATAAATTTTTGTTTTAACATATTATTTATCTTTTATATTTGTCTCACCAAACACCCTTTTGACTCTCTTTTTGTCCATACTGATCATAAACCTCCATCAATCAACATAATAATTAAGACAATAGTATTTAATATTCATATTTTGATAACGATTCGTCTCTTTAGTGTCAATTACACAATATTCATATTTCATATAATTAGGAGCTTATTATAGATAGTTTAATATATCAATTATCATTTATATGTGTGTTACTAGTGTAAGGGTAATAATCTAAACAATTTAAATTTACTTCTTGTTGTGGTGGTTGTCGTCTTCGTTGTCGTTTTCAGCATCCGCCACTCGTCACCCTCCATCGCCACCGACCACCCTAGTTGTCGCCACCACCCTAAGTGCCTGGTCATCATTGACATCACGACCAATTGTAGGGAGAACAATTAGATGAAAGAATATTGAAATGCCTCAAATTCGGAGGGTCTCATTTGTAGGTTTTATTCTTTAGCAAATAGTTCTTGAATTGATAATTAAGACATACACAATGGAAATTCATACATCTAAACATTGAGTCAAATACAACCACATTCTAAATGTCTCAAAAGGAAAACATAATATGGGATGTGAATCTCCCACTGGGTAGACTTGCAAGTGCTACTACCAGGGCCGGCCCTAAGAATTTATGTATCATGTTCGAGCTCGAAAAAGCGTGTCCTTAGGCCTTAACGAAATTGGGTATTAGGCTTATTGAAGGTTTAAAACTAATGGCAATTGGCTAATAACTAATCTAAACCATAAAAGTAGTTTTGTAAGTGGGTAAATGTTGGTGTTTGTATGAGTATACCCTATTAATTTATTTATTTTTACATTTACACATCGGATTTTTTTAAATAACGTGTCATTCGAAGTATCGGGCCCTGGCCGGTGGTCCTCCCCGCCCACCTTAAGGGCCGGCCATGGCTACTACCATCACTGAAAGCTCACCACCATCCAAACTTTAACCTAATATGCATACTAAAGTCAGTTACGCTAAGTGAATTCTAGTTTAATTAAAATTGTAAGTGACTCTAGCAAAACACGCATTTAATATGCCTTTACATAACATAATCTAGACTTATACCTTAATCTTTTACATTAACATGACGTTCGCCAACGAGCGATCATTATCACTCATATCATATTTGATACGGGTGGAGCTTAGTTTGGGCCAAGGGGTGCCCCGCCCCCTTATTTTTTCGCTTTGTAGTATAAATTTTATGGTAAAACTTCAAGAATTATTTATATATATATATATAGGATTAAGATCAAGAGTGAACACTATTGTAATTTACGAACTGAGCGAACTAATCATGACCATACATATGTGTAGATCAATGGCTAGGATTTGATGATAAAATACACTAGTGTATTTTACGATTTGATGATAAAATCCTAGCCATCCACATGTGTAAATCAATGGTCAAGATTTGTTCACTCAGTTCGCAAATACACTGGTGTTCACTCTAGAACCCCACCCTATATATATAGAGGATATATCATGAGAAAACTAGTTTAAATGAGAAAACCAAAAAACTAACTAAAAAAGCCTAAAAAACATACCAATTTTTTTTTTACAAATTTTTATAAAAAATTCGCTAGTTTTTATGCATGGAAAAAAAATTTCAAAAAAAAAACATAATAAAAAAAAATAGTTTTTGTATTGCACATGTGCACTATTACGGATATAGTGCACATGTGTAGTACACATATAATGCACATGTGCAGTACAACAAAAAAAAATTTGAAATTTTTTTTATATATAAAAAATTGTAAAAAAAAAATTGGTATGTTTTTTAGCTTTTTTAGTTAGTTTTCTAATTTTCTCATTTAGATGTAGTTTTCTAATGATCCTATACCTATATATATATATATATATATATATATATAGAGTTGGAGTTGGGTAGAAAGCCTTATTTTCCTAGAAAGTCTAGGAAGCAATCAGAACGTGACATGTGGCATTGAAGGATTTTAACTAAAAGGGCAATTGTGTAATTTGACATTTTATTTTAATTTTGGAATTTATATCTCATTAACTAACTATGCACGATTTTATGGTAACTGATTCTCCATGATTTGCGAATTACTACCATATGTAAATATCAATCAAATTCTCATTCGTTCCTTTCACAATCTTGATCAACTTTATTCGTAAATCATTTTTTACGTGAGAGATAGTTATGGCTTCAAACACAATTCTTGATTGCGGATATGGCAAATACACTTCTTTTTCTGTTTGCTATTATCTGGTTTGTATCGATTTTTAATTATGTCTGGAAACCACCAGAATGTTCTTGACGTTGTGTTTTAACAGCAAGCAGATTCATACAGTTGTGTTTTAGCATTCAGATTCATACAGTTGTGTTTTAACAGCAAGCAGATTCATACAGTTGTGTTTTAACAGCAAGCAGATTCATATGCTGTGTTTTACCATCCATGTTGGTAATGCTGGAGGATTTCTTGACGCTGTGTTTTAACAGCAAGCAGATTAGCAAGCAGATTAAAACGATGTGTTTTCTTGATGTGTTTCTTCATGAGGGATAGAAGGAAGAGAGAGATAGAGAGAGAGAGAGAGAAAGGGAGAGAGAGAGAGAGAGAGAGAGAGAGAGAGAAAAAATCGCAAGAAATGTGGGGTGGTTATGGAATGACAATTATTTCCATATTTAAAATAAGCTAAATGATATATCTACCCCTTATTAATTAAATAATCCTATTTTTAAGAAACACATATTACCAAAATGCCACCAAGATGATCTCAACCATTAAACACACCCATTGGATGGCCCAGATCGCTTCCTAGACTTTCTAGGAAAAACACACATTCCGTAGGAACCCCACTCTATATATATATATATATATATATATATATATATATATTTATATATATAGGTAAAGTATAGGATACAAATCCTGTAATCGTACATTACATACGCGATTGGATTGACCGTACACGTGTCCTGATTCGTTTTTCTCTAATAAGGTTAAATCAGACAATTAATTAAATCATCTGAGGGCAAATTCGTCTCTTCATTCAATCAGTGAGAAGTTCATTACACTAATATCCCGGTAATTATTATTCGAATCCGTTTCAAATTTTTCATAATTCTCAAATTTGCAGTTTTCGTTCTTCTGCGTTAGGGTTTGATTCAATTTTTTTCGATGGATCCACAGAGCAGCACCGGACGAAACACAGATGTTGATTTTGAAGAAGCTCGACTGATCGGTGATCATGCTCAATTATCTGCTTATCAGAGAGTTTCGATTGAGGATGTTTTAAATCCGGAACCTGCAATCCAAATCGAAATGCAAGTATAAGTGGTGTAAATGAGTGTTCTAATGGTAATTATGTTAATTCAGATATTTAAATTGTTCGTAGACTTGTTTTGTTTAATCGTAGCAATGATTTTGCATTGTTGTATCTGTTTTTGAAGTTTTAATGTTGAGTATATTTTGATATGAAAAATAATATGTATAAGTTTGCATGTTATGAGTATTTGCAATTCGCATGTGATGTTATTCTAAATACTGGTTTTCGCATATTATGATATAATAAATCGCATGTGTAAAACATATTTATCAAAATAATCATTTTTGCATGTATTTGTTCATACAATTCGCATGTGTTGTGTGTTCGTATGATGAAATTATGCAGTCATTAATATATCGCATGTGACGAGTCTGATAATTCGCATGTGTTTTACTTTTTTTTTATTTTGATTTATGTAGATGAAAGGGTTTACACTCCGGAGGTTGAAGCATCAGCTACACCTGTGGTTGGAATGCAATTTATCTCTATTGAACAAGCATATGCGTTTTACCAATCATATGCTAAGTTAGCTGGTTTTTCTACTCAGAAAGGTGGTGAAGTACACAGTGGTGGTATAATCAAAACTAAGTATTTTGTTTGTTCTAAAGAGGGACATAAGCCATTGTGTATTGACGATCGTTATTCGAAGTCAAAAAAACCATTCAAATCAAGGAACAGGGGGGGCCATTAGAACTGGATGCAAAGCTCAAGTTATGATTTGCACGGTTGATGGTAGATTATATATAGTAAAGAGATTTGTTGATGGCCATAATCATAAGTTTGTATGTCCACATGATATTCATATGCTGCCAGCGTACAGACAATTGTCAGATGTGCAGGAGGAGATGATATGGGAACTTGGCACTTTAAACCTTGGTCCTGTCAAAGCGTTCCATATAATGAGGAAACGTTACGGTGGTTTCGAGAACGTTGGAGCAATGGTTGATGATTGCAAAAATTTTAGGAATCGAATTAACAGCTATATAGGATAATATGATGCTGACATGGTGATTAATAGGTTGACTGACAAAAAACAGTATTTAGCTGATTATTCATTTGAATATTCTGTCGATGATGACAAACGGTTAACTAGTTTGTTCTGGGCCGATGGGTTGTGCAAGCTTAACTATATGGAGTTCGGGGATGTGATATCGTTCGATGCAACTTTCAAGACAAATAGGTAAGTGTTACATAAAATGGTTTTTATTTATTTTCGCATGTTATATGATACCCTAAACCTTGCAATATCGCATGTTAATATACATTGAAGAATAGGTGTTGAATATATCGCATGTTATACTGTTTGTTTTCGCATGTGATATTTTTTTCTATTTCGCACGTTACAATGTGTTTTTCGCATGTTTTTGTTCAGGTACAAGATGGTGTTTGTTCCGTTCACTGGGATTGACAACCACTGTCGAAATGTAACCCTTGGAGCTGGGTTGTTGGCATCGGAGAGCATTGAATCCTATAAATGGCTTTTGAATTCATTCGTAAAGTCATTTGGTCGGCAGCCAAAGGTTGTAGTGACGGACCAAGACCCTGCTATGAAACAGGCTATTGAGGAGGTTTTCCCTAACAGCAGACACAGATTGTGCATGTGGCACATAATGAAAAAAGTGGCAGATAAGGTATAGCATGCTATATTGTCTTTCGTTAGCGTTTTTTTTATAATATAGATTTTGTTATAGGCTGATATAAAAAGCATTTATTGGTATAGGTTGGACACGAGTTGTGCAATAATGATGAGTTTAAAAGGAGGATGTGCGATATTGTATGGACTGATTCCATTGATCCTGAAGAGTTCGAGAGACAGTGGAAGTTGGTGATGATTGAGTTCGGTCTCACTGAAAACAAATGGATTGATGATATGTTTTCGATGAGATACATGGGGATTCCGGCTTTTTACCGGCATGAGCCTATGTCTGGTCTCATGCGAACAACTTCGAGATCAGAGAGCGAGAATCATTTTTTTTTCCAGTTGGCAAATTCACAACTCACTCTTGTAGAGTTTATGAATCATTTTGACAGTGCAATGGATGTCCAAAGGTCCAAACACAGAAAGAATGATCATATTTCAAGATACACTGAGCCTGCTGATTTGTCACACCCCGATATTTCCACGTATTACCGGTGGGCCCGGTGGGGAGTATCGTGACGTAGTTGATATCATCATAGTCAATTTATCACAGTTCAATGCACAGCGGAAGTCTAAAGTAAAATATTACAAACCGAAACGAAAGTAACATAAGTATTACAAACGGAATGTAAAGGATCCACAGGCGGATCAAAACAAAAGAAGATAATTGTTCAACAGATTTTGAGTGACAAAGCTTGCAAGACTCTTTATTTATTCACTAAGGAGTAGCCAGCCTATTTCGCATAGTACCTGCACTTAACATTTTGGAAAATACGTCAGTTTACACTGGTAAATACAATTAACTGACACTTTTGAAAATGTTTTAAGAAAATTGATTTAAATGCACAAGGCACAAATAATCTTTTATAACTTGGGATAATTATTTAAAAATAATCTTGTAAAAGAATTATATGTTTATTATACGTTCACTAGCCCTGGTTGAACACCGGGTTAAAGAATAATAGACACACCACATAATATAACCCACGGCGACTTATTCTCGAACAGGCGGGTTCATTAATTTACATACGCACCGGCAGGTGTATGCCTACACCCCGTGCTTAAGTCGTGGCCATTTCAATGAATGAGTCGAGGATATCTAGGACATGGTCATTAACCCCCTAAAGACTTAGAACAAACAAAACAGATTAAACGGGTTATCTCAATGATTTAATCTTCATATGATTAAAAATTCAATACCCGACCAAGCGGTATTTTATATACCGTACCCCAAGCCCGTATAAGTGAAAATAAGTTAAAAGTATTTACCTGAGCAAATTATACAAATTTATCCCAGCCGTATACAATCAGAAAGTGCAAATATCTTTTACTGAGCTCCTAAATCTGGAACAAAGGTTTTAATAACCTATTAGATTCCTAACGGGTCTTACTTAAGTTTAAACTAAGACCGGTTAGTTTTAAAGAAAGATATACGGTTCAAAACGCAAGATTAAGCGAGGACCGGATTAGAATGTGATTTAGACTCGGCAAGTATGAAAAATTGTATAATATGTGTAAACTAAACACATTCTGGATTTTGAAGTGAAAATGATAAGGTTTGACCCGTTTCGGTCAATTTATGCAAACTAGTCACATAAACCGTACCGAACGCGAAAAATGCATAACGGGTAACCAAACGAGAGTCATATACAGGTTTCACAAGTTAATATGCCTTAAATATGTTGTCATATCAGTAGGATACCTTTCATTATGCCCAAAACGGTTTTAAAATCAATTTAAGTCTCGTAGGGGTATTTTGGTCATTTTAAAGAGTATAAAAGAGGTTAAATATTAATCTAAGGTTCTGGTCTTAAATGATCAGTAAAAATATTTATTTTTGCAAGTCATATCAGTAAGGTATTGCATATTTGTGAAATTTATCATTTATAACCAAACTATGCACCGTAGGGGCATTTTAGTAATTTCACATAAGCCTTTAAGGTCAAATTTGGAAATCCGAGTTCAAAACTTTTACTTACTGTTAAACTATAAAAATTTACTTAAAACATCAGTAGGTATTGAGTCTTATGTGCCAAAAATAGTTTTAACCCATACTATGCGTTTAAAACGCGTAAAAAGTCAGTTTTAAGCGATTTTCAGGTTATATAAGGGAATCTGAGTTTTTGATCAGTTTATAAAGTTCAAAATATTTTATTTATCATATAAAATCAGTAGCAAAAGATTTGGTATCAAAATGTTATGTAAAACTCATTTTATTAGTAAAAAGGGTATAACCGTCAATTACCGAATCAAAGCAAGAACCCCTTGTTATGATCAGTTTAAAAATTAATAAAAATCTTCAAAAATCCCAAAATATTATATTACATCAGTGGGTAAAAAGTTTGGCGTTAAAATTTGGGTTTAGATAGGCTTTATGCTAAAAACGCCGTTTAATTAATAAAAAGCTTTCAAATTACGATATTGAGCATAACTCCTAATTAAGACCTCAAACTGATGTCAAATTTTTAGGACATGTTTATAAATCAGTAATAAAGGTTTTTGTCCTCTCACATTTTCAAAAATCTCGTTTAATATAAAAAGGGCATAATGGATAACATTTAAGTAATTAACGGAAACATGCAAATGAATCGGATAAACAATGAACCATGTAGTATAACCTCAGAGAGTTTTACTAATTATAATATGGTCCTAAAGATACCTTAAGGCATATCTAAAACAAGCTAAATCGGGTCAGAACTGAAAGTCAAAGCAAAAAGTCTTCTTTTGCGACTTTCGGTTCCGAACCGAGCCTAAACTCGGAATTGTCGGGTTGAACATGCTTAGACATGTTCTTACATTATTTACCAAGTTATTTTAGTGTTAAAACAGGTTCCATAACTTCTACATTATCAGTTATGAGTTTATTTGCAAAAATAGCTTTGTGTTGACTTTTTTTTAATTAAGTTTGACCCGACAATTGACCAAGTTAGAGTGGAAATCAGAGGGTGCCCTTTTAAGGGTTTATTATCCACATAATTACCAACTCATAGCCACTTTTAATTCAAAAAATGGTTGGACCATTAGTGATTAATCACTAAGTCAAAGCTTAATTACGACGGTTTTGACTTTTGGTCATTAGACTAATAAAACTTGAACTAGGAAGGCTAAGAATGCTTACAAAGGCTCTTAGCACGAATTAGGAACTTGAGAAAAGTTGCTTGAAGTCCAGAGAGCTCCAGAGAGTGAGTTTGAAAATGATTTTTGTGAATGTGCATGGAACTAGCAAACAAGAACTCTTATATAGCAAAAAACAATTCACAAGATCACTCCACACAAGTCTACAAATGTTTCCTGATCATCCCAGGTGTCCCCTATGCATGAAATATCATTGGTTCAGTCCCTGAATTTGAAAACCAGCTTTCTAAGGCGTTGGAACAGGCCAAACCCGCAGCTGTCCACATCTGGCTATTATTGGCACTTCCACGCGGCCCGCGTAAGACATAGGGAAGTCTTACGCGGCCCGCGTCAACCTTCAAAACCGGGAAAAATGTTTCAAACTTTGTACTTTCAGTCCCTGGTCCATTTTAACTTTGTTTTACTTTCATTTATTGCCTTTTGGACCCCCATAGTTAACTTTTAAGGACCTTGGGCCATAAACTAACTCCGTTAAGCTCGCGGTTAGTTATACGATCACCCGAAAAGCCTTGTTTTCTTCAAAACTCCATGAAATTAATATCTATTATTCTTGAGATCAAAATATATAACTGTTACAATGTTTTTGGGCTCGTTAAAAGGTCACTCAGAGGTTACTTTAACATGTTGACACTTTTAACCCTTATGTTTTGTAAGATCCTTATTTTTAATACAAACGACTTTCAATGTTCGATAAATTATTCGTTAAACAATACGAACGTCGTGTGAGGTCAATTAGAGGCACAAGAATGGCATGTTGACACTTTGGATCCCTTTATTCACATATTTACATTGTTTGACAAATTCAGTCCCTCCAGATCATTCCAATATACGTTTAAAGTCCATGACACGTGTCTTCATTATATTGGTTGCGTTTTTACGAGGTGTTACATCCTCACCCCCTTAAAAGAAATCTCGACCTCGAGATTTACTGAAATAAATGAGGGTACTTCTGTTTCATTGTGGACTCAACCTCCCACGTGTATTCGGGACCTCTACGGGCATCCCATTTAACCTTCACAATCGGTACGTGCTTCTTTCGAAGTTTCTTAACCTGCCGATCCTCGATCGACAAAGGTTTTTCAACAAATTTCAAGCTCTCATCTATATGTACATCCGTATGTGGCATGACTAGTGATTCATCAGCTAGACACTTCTTCAGATTGCAGATGTGGAACACATTATGAATTCCACTGAGCTCTTCAGGCAGGTTTAACTTGTAAGCCACTGTTCCGACACATTCGATGATCTCGAATGGCCCTATGTATCTTGGGCTTAACTTGCCTTTCTTGCCAAAACGCATTACCCCTTTCCAGGGTGATACCTTAAGTAACACTTTGTCACCTACTTCGAATTTCAGAGGTTTACGCCTTTTATCTGCGTAACTTTTCTGCCTATCCCTGGCAGCTTTGAGACGATCACGTATCTGCACAATCTTATCTGCCGTCTCCAGGACTATATCAGGTCCTGTTAGTTGGACATCTCCAACTTCTGCCCAGCAAACTGGCGTCCTGCACTTTCTTCCATACAAAGCTTCAAAAGGTGCAGCTTGAATACTCGAATGATAGCTATTATTGTACGAAAATTCGATCAACGGAAGATGATCATCCCAACTTCCACCTAAATCAATAACACAAGCCCTTAGCATATCCTCCAGTGTTTGAATTGTACGCTCGCTCTGACCATCCGTCTGAGGATGATATGCAGTGCTGAAGTTTAATCGAGTGCCTAGGGATTGCTGAAAGCTTTTCCAAAAATGCGATATATATCTCGTATCCCTATCAGAGATGATAGACACTGGTACTCCGTGAAGAGATACAATCTCGTCCACGTATAGCTGAGCTAACTTATCTGAGCTGTGTGTTTCCTTAATAGGTAAGAAGTGGGCTGACTTAGTTAGTCTATCCACTATGACCCAAATAGTATCATTTCCTCGCTTTGTCTTTGGTAACTTAGTGATGAAGTCCATAGTTACCATTTCCCACTTCCAGGTGGGAAGTTCAGGTTGTTGCAGCAAACCTGACGGCTTCTGGTGTTCGGCTTTAACTTGCGCGCACGTCAAACATGTGGCCACATAAGTGGCTATATATTTCTTCAAACCTATCCACCAGTAATTTGCCTTTAAATCCTGGTACATCTTATCACAGCCAGGATGAACAGAATACTTGGAGCTATGGGCTTCTTGAAGAATCACATCCCTAAGTCCTCCATAAATCGGAACCCATATTCGTCCATTCAATCTTAGGATTCCATCCTTGGCATATGATAACTGTTCAGCAGTTACGCCCAACTTTTCATTCGGATAGTTAGCTTCTAGTACAACTTCCTTCTGAGCGGCTAACAATCTTTCATTCAAGCTGTTCTTCAATTCAATGCTCTTGGCATTGATTCTAATGGGCTTAACTCTTTCCTTCCTGCTCAAAGCGTCGGCGACTACATTCGCCTTGCCTGGATGATATCGGATTTCACAATCATAGTCGTTCAGTGTCTCCATCCATCGACGCTGTCTCATGTTCAGATCATTCTGCTTGAACAAGTGTTGAAGGCTTTTATGATCAGTATAGATCACACATTTGGTACCATATAAATAATGCCTCCAAAGTTTTAGTGCAAATACAACGGCACCCAATTCTAAATTGTGGGTGGTGTAATTCTTTTCGTGCACCTTTAATTGTCGGGAAGCATATGCAATGACCTTGCCTCTCTGCATGAGTACACAACCCATTCCAGTATGTGATGCGTCGTAGTATACCACAAATTCTTCAACTCCTCCAGGCAATGTCAAAACCGGAGCATTGCTCAACCTTTGCTTAAGAATCTCAAAGGATTCCTGTTGCTTAGGACCCCAATCAAACTTTATATTCTTTCGGGTCAATGAAGTTAGGGGTGCAACAATCCTTGAGAAATTTTCAATAAAACGCCTGTAATATCCTGCCAGACCCAAAAAGCTACGTATCTCTATGGGTGTCTTCGGTTCTTGCCAATTCATGATGGCTTCAATCTTAACGGGATCCACCTGGATACCACGCTCGCTAACCATATGTCCAAGAAATTGGACTTCACGAAGCCAAAACTCACATTTTGAAAACTTGGCGTAGAGTTTCTCTTGCTGAAGAAGTTTAAGAATACATCGAAGGTGCTTTTCATGATCGGCCTGGTTCTTCGAATAAATAAGAATGTCATCAATGAAGAAGATGACAAACTTGTCTAAATAGGGTTTACAAACGCGATTCATGATATCCATGAACGCCGCTGGTGCATTAGTGAGCCCGAAAGGCATCACCAAGAACTCGTAGTGACCATAACGAGTTCTGAATGCAGTCTTATGCACATCCTCATCTCTAACCTTCAGCTGATGGTAACCTGACCTTAAATCAATTTTGGAGAAATAACTTGCTCCTTGAAGCTGATCGAATAGATCGTCGATCCTGGGCAATGGATATATGTTCTTGATTGTAACCTTGTTTAGCTCGCGATAATCAATGCATAAGCGCATTGATCCATCCTTTTTCTTCACAAACAGAATTGGTGCTCCCCAAGGAGATGAGCTAGGTCTAATAAATCCTTTTGCCAACAATTCATCTAACTAAGTCCTTAACTCCTTCATCTCAGTCAGTGCCAACCTGTAAGGTGCTCTTGCAACAGGTGCTGCTCCAGGAATAATGTCAATTCTGAACTCCACTTGCCTATCTGGAGGTAAACAAGGTAGCTCTTCAGGAAATACGTCTGGATACTCAGAAATGATAGGGATGTCTTCGATCTTGGGCTTTGGTTCATCAATAGTCACTTGTGCCATATAAATGACACAACCTTTCTTCATACACCTTGATGCCTTAAGCATAGACACTTGCTTAGGCAACCCGTACTGAGTATCTCCCTGAATTGTCAACGCCTCACCATAAGGAGTTTTAACAACCACTTGTTTCTTATCACAAACGATCTGAGCTTGGTTATGAGATAACCAATCCATTCCTATTACTATGTCAAATCCAGCTAGTTTCAAAGGAAGTAAAGATAATGGAAAAGAATGGTTCCTAATGGATATAAAACATCCATCTAATATGGTTGAAGCAGTTTCTATGGTACCATCGGCCAATTCTACTTCGTACTTTATGCTTAGGGTTTTAACAGGCATATTTAATAACTTACAAAATTTATTGTCTACAAATGACTTATCTACACCCGAATCAAACAATACCCTTGCATAAACATCGTTGATAAGAAAGGTACCTGTTATCACGTTGTCGTTTTGAATGGCCTCCTGAGCATTCATTTGAAAGACCCGAGCATTGGTCTTTTTACCTTCTTCAGGTTTCTTTGCATACTTTGGGCAATTGGACTTGATGTGCCCCTTTTCATTGCAGTTATAACACGTCGCATCCTTTATCTTCTTGCAATCCAACGTCTTATGCTCACTTGACTTGCAAATACCACAAGCCCTAGGCTGCGATTGGGATTTTGATTCATACCTGCACTTTCCCAGATGGCGCTTCTTGCAGGTCTTGCATTTGGGCTTCTCACCCACCTGCTGGTCATCCTTCTCGAACCCTGAACTCTTCTTGCGACCAGAGTTCCCCTTATGCTTCTTGTCTGAATGGTGTGAGTTATCATCTTCACGTTTCCTCTTCCCCACATCAGAATTCCTAAGCAATCTCTGCCTGACCGCATCAAGGGTAAGAGATAATGACAAATCAACTACTGACCTAAAGGTACTAGGTCTTGATGCTTTCACACTAGCTTTAATCTCCGGGGCTAAACCCCCAATGAAACGGGCTATACGTTTTGGTTTCGGTGTCACCAAGTATGGAACCAATCGTGACATAGTGTTAAAACACGTGAGATACGCTTGGCAGTCCAAGTTCTTCATAACCAATGTTAGGAAGTCAGTCTCAGTTTTCTCAACTTCATGTTGTGGACAGAAATTCTCTATGATTAAAGCAACAAACTGATCCCATGTCAGATTATACAAAGGGATCTTTCTAGTAGCTTGGATCAATGACCTCCACCAAGCTAGAGCTTCTCCTTTAAACGATTGTGACACGAACTTCACAATATCTTGCTCTGCACAACCACTAATATCAACCACAGTGTCCATCTCGTCGAGCCACGTCATACAATCGATGGCTCCTTTCTCCCCTGTGAAATCCCTGGGCTTGCAGGAGACAAAATATTTATAAGAACAGCCCTTAACACGTGGCTCTTGATTGAGCACTACTTTCTTAGATGGAACACTCCTCTGATTCGATGAGTGATGAGAATCACTCTTGCGAGCTGTATGAGTCTTAGAGGGTGGTTTTGAATGTGGTACAGACTGAGTTCTAACGCGAGTTCCACTCGATTCATTAAATTGTCTATCAAGAGCTCGAGTAACGGCATTATCTATTAATGCCTGAAATTCCGCGCCCGCTACATTAATTCTGGAAGTGTCATGATTCTCCCTCGGGTGACTGTTGACTTCGTCAGACCCAACCATGTAGCTTGATTGCTACATAAAATATTGACAAGATTTCTTCAGGAGTCTATTATGGAATTGTCTTTTATGGCAATTCATTAACCATGGTAACCATAAACCATATTGGTTAATTTAATTTATTTAAATTTTTATTATATTTTATCCCAGTTATAAACTATTAAGGATAATAGGGTGGCATATAGAAGGCCTAGTCATAAGGACAGTTTTAATTTTAAACCATGATCTTATAGGATCGAGGCATTTAGGTTTGAACATAGTTCATTACCTTTTCTTGACAGGGAGTCGTAGACTTCAACTGTATTTTGTCTTATTTGATAATTATTACGGCTCGTAGGCACTGCATCACTAATGGATGCCTCATATATGATCATATTGATGATCCGAACCCATAATTTATAGATCATTAGGCTAAAAAGAATCTGGAAGAATTCAATATAAGAATGACATGTGTGATTTTAACGAATCACATCTGCCAGGAGTGCTAACATGTTTTCAGATATTAACAAGGAATTTGAATCTTTTTAAACAGGTTTTACCATTATGGCCAGGTCTATAATGACATACAGGCTAGGTTATACCTTTTAAGATTCTTATTTAATATTTAGAGGCAGATCATTTAAAAGGAATGATATTTTTTATTTATTTCATATATTATATTCATACATAAGATGACAATGAAATTTAAATAAAACATTCCACTACTTTAAAAGAAGTACATAGGTTGCCCTAAACGGGACTTTTACATAAATAACTTGCTCACACAGGGGTTTAAATGAAAATACAAGTCCTCACAGGGACTGAATACATAAATAGATGTCCACGCAGGGACTTGATTAAAACAAAGAAATTACAACACAAATAAATAAGGAATCTTCAAAAATCCCTTTTCTTCTTTCCCTTGATCAGATTCGTAAGACCCTTGAGAAATCCCCGGTGGCTCCTACGCGCTTCTTGAACCTCCCGTTCCACCTAGCTCAATCTTTGAAGAATCTCCTACTGCTGCGGTGGTTGGATCTGCTGCGGATGCTGTTGCTGCGGAGGTTGAGGAGGTGGCGGGTATTGGTACCCATAGGCCAGGTACCCAGTCTGATATGGGGCTCCGTAGGGCCCTTCAGGATGAAGAGCATTGTAGTTTGCCGCTACAAGATACGGGTCAACATCGGGGGCATTGTAGTAGTTATACCCCGGTTAGGCTGGCTGCTCAAAAGGGTTATACGCCGCTGCGCCGGCGTAAGAAGGAATTGGGTTATCAAAACCCACATGCGGTGGTGGTGGTGCGACTGGCGCAGAGTCTACCTCAGAAACGGGGTTTGAAGGCCCACCCATCTACGGGTCTTCATATAGTGGCGGGTAATGCCTGCCACTTGAATGTTGAGGGTTGTTGAAGTGGAATCCCCCTCGCATGGACATCCGTGCTCCTGATCTCCTACGCCTCGGTGGCTCCGGAGGTAGTTGCTGCTCAAGCGGTGGTGGTGGCGGTGGCGTGACCGCTATAAAACGTGAATCCTCAGAGGGATCCTGCTGCTGCTGAGACGGGTTGAAGGAGGGGGTAAACTCCCATGGGTATGAAGCAAACCTCGCTTCATAGCTGTCTGGACCCCGATAAGGTGATCCATGAAAAGACGACCCATCTGAAATCTCTATGGGATGCGTGAGCGTCCCAGATGGTGGTTCGGCAGGATCGGGGTCATCATCCATATCCATGTCCTGAGCTTCAGGAAAATGGTCTTCAGGACCCAATGGGTTATGACCCATTGATTCTTCAATCTGATTTGCCAGGTTAAACCGGCTCTGGAAAAACAGGGGCCTGAAAGGCGTGGTGAGAACCTGACCGCTGCAACGGTAAGTAGGAATGTCGTGAATGGTCAGACTCGTTGCCTTGATGTAGCCCGAAAGAATCGTGGTAAGAAGGTGAGGAGCTAAGCGAGACAGAACGCCTCACAGGCTCTAGGTAGGTCCTCCAGTCTTCTTGAGGACTTGTGCTCATGGTAGCTGACGGAGTTCGCCGGTGGGAAGGCCCGGCCTCATGATCGTTGGGGGCGGTGAATGGCCCCTTGCCTCGTCCTCCTCTTCGAAATCTTGGCGGCATTTTTGTTGATCCTGTCAAAACAAACAAAAGAAACAACAAAGGAAAACAATAAAGGACAAAATAAAATAAATTAGGATTAGTCTTAAGTTCTTTGTCTAGACTCGGAAGTCAAGGAATGTGCAAACTGTGTCATTGAGATTAAACACAAAAAGGCTAGTGTTTAATTACTCAATGTTGGCTCTGATACCAACCTGTCACACCCCGATATTTCCACATATTACCGGTGGGCCCGGTGGGGAGTATCGTGACGTAGTTGATATCATCATAGTCAATTTATCACAGTTCAATGCACAGCGGAAGTTTAAAGTAAAATATTACAAACCGAAACGAAAGTAACATAAGTATTACAAACGGAATGTAAAGGATCCACAGGCGGATCAAAACAAAAGAAATAATTGTTCAACAGATTTTGAGTGACAAAGCTTGCAAGACTCTTTATTTATTCACTCAGGAGTAGCCAGCCTATTTCGCATAGTACCTGCACTTAACCTTTTGGAAAATACGTCAGTTTACACTGGCAAATACAATTTGAAAATGTTTTAAGAAAATTGATTTAAATGCACAAGGCACAAATAATCTTTTATAACTTGGGATAATTATTTAAAAATAATCTTGTAAAAGAATTATATGTTTATTATACGTTCAGTAGCCCGGGTTGAACACCGGGTTAAAGATTAATAGACACACCACATAATATAACCCACGGCGAGTTATTCTCGAACAGGCGGGTTCATTATTTTACATACGCACCGGCAGGTGTATGCCTACACCCCGTGCTTAAGTCGTGACCATTTCAATGAATGAGCCGAGGATATCCAGGACATGGTCATTAACCCCCCAAAGGCTTAGAACAAACAAAACAGATTAAACGGGTTATCTCAATGATTTAATCTTCATATGATTAAAAAATCAATACCCGACCAAGCGGTATTTTATATATCGTACCCCAAGCCCGTATAAGGGAAAATAAGTTAAAAGTATTTACCTGAGCAAATTATACAAATTTATCCCAGCCGTATACAATCAGCAAGTGCAAATATCTTTTACTGGGCTCCTAAATCTGGAACGAAGGTTTTAATAACCTATTAGATTCCAACGGGTCTTACTTAAGTGTAAACTTAGACCGGATAGTTTTAAAGAAAGATATACGGTTCAAAACGCAAGATTAATTTAACACCCCGAAATTTATAAAACTTTATAATAGAAATATAAAGTATAGAATAAATGAGAATAAGCTAACTAGGAAATAAATAACCCAGTTAGCTATGAGTCTTGTAGTAACACATGAAAGAACTAAAATGCTCAAGTTATAAACCAAACCAAAGTTGAGGGGCTTATGTTGCTAAACTTGAAACTTAATTAAATAAAAACAAATTAAAACACACCAAACACACACAAATGGTGTGTCTGGTCGATCAAACAACAGGGGCGACAAGGGGGTTCTCCTCCAAACCCTAACTTTCATAAAATCCATAAATTGAAGGCTTAAATCAAGTTCAAATCGAAATCTGAACATAGATTAGTGATCACCTTGTTGAAAGGATCATAAGGTATGTAAATTTTAGTATTTTTGATTCATCTCAAGTTCTAGACAAATCATGAAAAGTCAAAATTAGCTTGATTATATGTTGTATAGATGAAAATTGAAATGAAAACAAGTATAAGGCTGAATCCTAGTTGATAATTTGCAACAATCTTGCTTAGAACTATGAAATTGTGATAACCCACTTATAAGTAAAAGGGGTTTTACTATGTAGATGAACACAAGCATTATGATTGTCAAAATTTGTATAACTTGATGTCTCTATGATAATCTTGATGATTGCATGTAAGCTTGATATGGAGAAATCGAAAATATGGTTGAAATTGGTAAAAATAACAACTCATGAACTTGATTCTAGCTATGTAAAAATTAGACCCGCTAGGTGTTCGTTAAAATGCCTAAGTGAGGGTTAAAATGTTAAAAATCTGATGAAAACGCATATTTGATTATTATAGCGAATTATGCGTAAATGATTATGAAAAGAGTTCTAAATTGATTGTGGATTGAACTCTTTAGGCAAAGAATCTAGATCGTCGAGCGGACAAGCCGGAGGGGATACGCGTTTGAAGGGTGTGCTCTAAAGGTACGTGACTTTAGTCCTGTTACATTATGCATAAATGTTTGGATTTAGTGTACAAATGGTGTCATAGTGTAATATACGCGTTTGATGTGTCATTGAAGAGGCGAAGCTCACTCGACAATCAAACGGGCCAATATAATGGTTGGAAATAGTTTGGCTTGTCATCAAAGTGATGGTTTTCACTCGACAACCGAACGGGTCAAAACTATGCTTTTGAAATGATCATGTGTGAAGAGACTTGAGAGTCTCATATTGCGTTAGTGTTGGATAGTAATACGTCAATGAATTGGTTATGCTAATTTAAGTTTACGAATCCGAGATATCGGGTCAAACGATGGAAATCAATTGTAAGTATTGCTTGAAGCGGTATGCTTGAATTTAGAGAAACAAGCATGATATTCTAATGTAAGCGTAAAGCCATGGAATGGCATGGATACGCCAATATTTACAAGCCTGGGGATTTGGGTAATTACGTCTAAAGAGTTTTAGAACGGAAAAATGGTACTATGCACATATAGCTAATGGGTTGAATAATTGAAACAAGGATTTTGTGAACCATTTTTTCGTAATTCGGTTTTCGTAATATGAAATTTACATGGTTGGCTCCGTAATTTTACTACGGACTCATAGGAAAAAGAATGGACTAAAACGGACAACCGAGTAAAAAGTTATGATTGTTTAAAGTTAGATTTTTGTGAATTTTCAGAGCTGGGCAAAATGCAGGTCCAGAAACTGGACCTGCTGGATAACTTACTCCCCCGCGCCACGCGACGAGGGCATAGGGGACTGGCGCGACATGCGGGGCCTCCCGCGGCACGCGAAGGATCGGACCAAGTCTGGCGCGTGGGGCGACAGACTAATAACCGGAATTTTCTTGATTTTTGTTATGTTTATTTATTTGGGACTTGTCTAAGCTCAACTAACATTGTCAAAACTAATTATTTATGTGGTTTTGACCTCAGGTGATGCTTGTTAGTTAGGGATGCCGATCAAGCGTGAAATCAAGAACCGAACACCGTTTTTGTAGTTTCCGCACTAAACTAAACATGCCTAGACAATGTTGTTTTGTAAACTCTATTAGATGTGAATGTTTTTAAACTAGATGGTTGCTTGTTTTAATTCGCTAAAACAATGTACATATTAACTGATTAACTAAGTTTTTGTTAATTATGCATTTTGCTTTAAAAAGTCCGCATTTTATGATTAAACAATGAAATAAATAAGATGGGTGTTACAAGTTGGTAATCAGAGCTCAAGGTTGTCAACAAAGTGTTCGGTTCAAGCTTGATCAAGCATCCGGTAAGAGTAAATTGTTTTAAGTAGATTTATTGAATATAGAAGGGAAACATGAATTGACGTGCACGGGAAGAGTGTGTTAACACACTCAAACCCGGAAAGTGCATTAAATTAGAATGGTTAGAGCAAGTTATGAACTTGGCCAAACCAAAGTAAATAAAACATATGCTATAGATGAAATGTTTAACGCTTGGTGTAAACATTTCAGTTTTATAGATGACGGATAGAGATAACGATGATGCGGTGCCAAGAGTCACCGAGCAAATGAGAGAAGTGATTGCTGAGGAGGTTGGAAAGGCAATCGAAAATAGTTTGTCGGGTTTCATCGATAAAATCCAAAACACGGTACTATCAGTGGTGGATGAGAGAATCAAGAAATTGGAAGATAATACCAATTTAGCAAAGGAAAAACCCGGAGGACGAAATCCTTGTTCATACAAAGAGTTCATGGCGTGTAAACTGCCAATCTATAATGGGGAGGTTGACCCGATAGTATGCCAACGATGGCTAAGTGATATCGAGGGAGTGTTTGAAAGGACCCATTGTGATACAGATGACTACGTAGCCTATGGTACGGGTCAGTTAAGGGGTCAAGCGAAAGACTGGTGGGATAACAAGAAGAAAGAAATTGGAAGTGAAGCGGCTAAGGCTATGACATGGGCTGAGTTTAAGACACCGTTTCTTAAACATCATAGTCCCAAGGCAGTCATTAACAAAATCAAAGAAGAATTCATGCAGCTTAGACACAAAGGTGAGTCCATCGACAAAATCATGGGAACGTTCATGGATAAAATGAAGTTTTGTGATGAACTGATAACAAATGAAGAACAGAAAATATATTATTACTATAATATGTTGAGCGCCGAGTATAGGGAGTTTATGACTCCTTCAAAGTATGAGACACCGAGATCATAAATGTTGCTCGGGAACGGGAGATTGAATTGAAGAAGCAGATTGAAAGGGGTGAAAGAAGGGCACAAGTGGTTAATCCCAGCCCTATGAAAAAGGCACGTACGACAGAGTCGTCAAGGAAACAAGAAGGAAAAAGCGGGTCGCCAAGCTGCAAGGTATGCGGGAAAGGGCACAAAGGTGAGTGCCGGTTCAAAGATAAACCATGTCCCATATGTGGGAAGACAGGGCACACGGCTACATTATGCCTCGGGAAGGTATCGGTGTGCTACAAATGCTATCAACCGGGTCACAAGAAATTAGAGTGCCCGGAGCTAGTCAGGAAAAAGGATGGCAAGGATTCACATACGGAGACTCCGAAAGCAAAAGCCAGATCCTTCCAGTTAACGGCAGCCGAGGCGAAGGTGGAACCCGATGTGGTCTCAGGTATATTCGCCATAAATTCAATACCCGCACATCTGTTATTTGATACGGGTGCGAATAAATCCTTTATTTCACATGGATTTATTCGACATCCTTCATTCGAACTGACAAAATTACCCATGCCTTTAGAAGTAGAAATAGGTGATAACAAAAGCTTTATCGTATGTGATGTATGCCAAAATTGTAAGATAAATATCGATGGTGAAGAATACTTGATAGACTTGATTCCAAAGTCGATGGGAGAATTCCAAGTAGTGGTCGGGATGGATTGGCTATCCTGACATCACGCGAAGGTCATATGTTTTCGCAAGGAGATTAAGTTAACATCTCCAAGTGGAAAACATGTTACCATCTATGGTGAAAAAGGGGGTAATCCCGTTATGTGCACAATGCTAAAGGCTCACAAACTCATGAGGGGTGGGTGTAGAGCATTCATGATATACGCAAACGAACCAGATAAAGAAACGCCAAACATTGAAGACGTACCAGTGGTACGTGAATACGCCGATGTATTTCCGGAAGATTTACCGGGAATACCGCCAGAACGGGAGGTAGAGTTCGGAATCGAATTGATTCCGGGCGCGAAACCTGTGGCCAAGGCGCCGTATTGGCTCACGCCATCAGAATTGCAAGAATTGATGTCCCAAATTCAGGACCTGCTCGACAAGGGGTTTATTCGGCCAAGTGTGTCTCTGTGGGGCGCACCTGTGCTGTTTGTGAAAAAGAAGGATGAGAGCATGCGCATGTGTATCGATTACCGGGAGTTGAACAAACTCACGGTGAAAAATCGGTATCCGCTTCCAAGAATTGACGACCTATTTGACCAATTACAAGGTGCAAGTTGGTTCTCCAAGATTGACCTTAGACCAGGGTATCATCAGTTGAAAGTCAAAGAGGAGGATGTACCGAAATCGGCCTTCCGTACACGGTACGGGCATTACGAATTCCTCGTGATGTCCTTCGGATTAACTAATGCGCCCGCGGCTTTCATGGATCTCATGAACCGGGTTTGCAAGCCGATATTGGATAAGTCAGTGATAGTGTTCATCGATGACATATTGGTATATTCAAGGAATGAAGCAGAACACGCGAGTCATTTACGTGAAGTGTTGGAGACGCTCAGAAGAGAAAAGTTGTATGCAAAATTCTCAAAATGTGCTTTCTGGCTACGAGAGGTACAGTTCCTTGGCCACATCATTAGTGCGAATGGGGTGCTAGTAGACCCGTCAAAAATAGAAGATGTGGCGAGATGGAATCCACCGAAGAATCCTTCGGAAATCAGAAGTTTCTTGGGGCTTGCGGGTTATTGTCGGAGATTCATACAAGATTTCTCCAAGATTGCTATGCCGTTAACCAAACTAACCCGTAAGGACGAAAAGTTTATTTGGGGCGAAGATCAAGAAAAGGCGTTCCAAACGCTTAAGGAAAAACTGACCCATGCACCGGTATTGGCATTGCCGGATGGAATTGATGATATGGTAGTTTACTCGGATGCATCGCATTCGGGGCTTGGCTGCGTTTTGATGCAATGGGGCAAGGTTATAGCCTATGCCTCGAGGCAGCTAAAGACTCATGAAAAGAATTATCCTACACACGACCTCGAGTTGGCAGCGGTGGTGTTCGCCTTAAAGATATGGAGGCATTATTTGTATGGGGTAAAATGCACTATCTTTACCGACCATAAAAGCTTGAAATATTTCTTCGATCAGAAGGAATTAAACATGAGACAGAGGCGGTGGTTAGAAATTGTCAAAGATTTTGATTGTGATATACATTACCACCCGGGGAAGGCTAATGTGGTGGCTGATGCGTTGATCCGAAAGGCAGATTATACGCCCATTCGAGTGCGATCGATGCAACTAATTGTTACATCGGGTTTACTTGAACAAATCCGGAAATCTCAAACTGAAGCAATGAAGGAAGAAAATGTGAAGAAGGAAAGAATAGTTGGCCAATTGAAAGACTTGGCAGATGGTAACCAAGGGTTGAAAACTCGATTTGGGAGAATATGGGTTCCAAATTCGTGTGGAGCCAAGGCGCTCCTACTTGACAAGGCCCATAAATCCCGTCATTCGATCCATCCGGGGGAAACCAAGATGTATAATGATTTAAAACAAAACTATTGGTGGCCCGGAATGAAAAGAGATATTGTGAAGTATGTGGAGAGGTGTCTGACCTGTTTGCAAGTCAAAGTAGAGCACCAGAAGCCATATGGTAAGCTGCAACCATTGGACATTCTAGTTTGGAAATGGGAACAAATCACAATGGACTTGCTGACCAAACTGCCCAAAACCAACCACGGTTTTGATGCTATATGGGTAGTCGTGGATAGATTGACGAAAAGTGCTCACTTCATTCCGATTCGTGAGACTTGTACATCCGAAAAGATGTCAGAGGTGTATACCAATGAAATCGTGGCACGTCACGGGGTACCGATATCCATTGTGTCAGACAGAGATACTCGGTTTACTTCGAACTTTTGGCGCGAATTCCAAGAACAAATGGGAACTAAACTGTTCATTAGCACCGCTTACCATCCACAAACGGATGGGCAAAGTGAAAGAACAATACAAACGTTGGAGGATATGTTGCGGGCTTGCATTATCGACTTCGGGGGTAGTTGGGATGTCTATCTACCCTTGGTCGAATTTTCATATAACAACAGTTATCACGCGAGCATTGGAATGGCCCCGTATGAGATGCTATATGGTAGAAAATGCCGAACCCCGGTGTGTTGGGGAGAAGTGGGTCCACGTGAACTAGCACATACTGATGTAATCCGAACTACGAATGAGAAAATCGACTTGGTTCGAACTCACATAAAGCAACTCAGGATCGACAAAAGTCGTATGCGGATAAACGAAGGAGATTGAATTTCAAGTGGACGATAAGGTAATGTTGAAAGTATCACCGTGGAAAGGAGTAATTCGGTTTAGAAAAAGAGGAAATTTGAGCCCAAGATTTATTGGGCCATTCAGAATCATCGAACGGGTTGGTAAGGTGGCGTACCATCTCGAATTACCTGAAGAATTGAGTGGGATACATAGCACATTCCACCTATCACATCTCCGAAAATGTCTAGCGGATGAAACTGCTTATATCCACTACGACGACATCGAGGTGGATAACAGTCTCAATTACGCAGTAAAGCCGATTGCAATTTTAGATCGTAAAGTGAAAAGCCTGAGAAACAAAGTGATCAATCAAGTAAAGGTCAAATGGGAACACAGAAAGGGCTCGGATACCACATGGGAGTCCGAAGAAGAGATGCAACGACTCTACCCTACATTATTTGGTACGTACTCTGGTTTCGGGGACGAAACCCTTTTTAAGGGGGGTGAACTTGTAACACCCCGAAATTTATAAAACTTTATAATAGAAATATAAAGTACAGAATAAACGAGAATAAGCTAACTAGGAAATAAATAACCCAGTTAGCTATGAGTCTTGTAGTAACACATGAAAGAACTAAAATGCTCAAGGTATAAACCAAACCAAAGTTGAGGGGCTTATGTTGCTAAACTTGAAACTTAATTAAATAAAAACAAATTAAAACACACCAAACACACACAAATGGTGTGTCTGGTCGATCAAACAACAGGGGCGACAAGGGGGTCCTCCTCCAAACCCTAACTTTCACAAAATCCATAAATTGAAGGCTCAAATCAAATTCAAATCGAAATCTGAACATAGATTAGTGATCACCTTGTTGAAGGGATCATAAGGTATGTAAATTTTAGTACTTTTGATTCATCTCAAGTTCTTGACAAATCATGAAAAGTCGAAATTAGCTTGATTATATGATGTATAGATGAAAATTTTAATGAAAACAAGTATAAGGCTGAATCCTAGTTGATAATTGCAACAATCTTGCTTAGAACTATGAAATTGTGATAACCCACTTATAAGTAAAAGGGGTTTTACTAAGTAGATGAACACAAGCATTATGATTGTCAAAATTTGTATTACTTGATGTCTCTATGATAATCTTGATGATTGCATGTAAGCTTGATTTGGAGAAATCGAAAATATGGTTGAAATTGGTAAAAATAATGACTCATGAACTTGATTCTAGCTATGTAAAAATTAGACCCGCTAGGTGTTCGTTAAAATGCCTAAGTGAGGGTTAAAATGTTAAAAAATCGGATGAAAATGTAGATTTGATTATTATAGCGAATTATGCGTAAATGATTATGAAAAGAGTTCTAAATTGATTGTGGATTGAACTCTTTTGGCAAAGAATCCGGATCGTCGAGCGGACAAGCCGGAGGGGATACGCGTTTGAAGGGTGTGCTCTAAAGGTACGTGACTTTAGTCCCGTTAAATTATGCATAAATGTTTGGTATTAGTGTACAAATGGTGTCATAGTGTAATATACGCGTTTGATGTGTCATTGAAGTGGCGAAGCTCACTCGACAATCAAACGGGCCAATATAATGGTTCATCAAAGTGATGGTTTTCACTTGACAACCGAACGGGTCAAAACTATGCTTTTGAAATGATCATGTGTGAAGAGACTTGAGAGTCTCATATTGCGTTAGTGTTGGATAGTAATACGTCAATGAATTGGTTATGCTAATTTAAGTTTATGAATCCGAGATATTGGGTCAAACGATGGAAATCAATTGTAAGTATTGCTTGAAGCGGTATGCTTGAATTTAGAGAAACAAGCATGATATTCAAATGTGAGCGTAAATCCATGGAATGGTGCGAATACGCCAAGATTTACAAGCCCGGGGATTTGGGTAATTACGTCTAAAAAGTTTTAGAACGGAAAAATGGTACTATGCACATATAGCTAATGGGTTGAATAATTGAAACAAGGATTTTGTGAACCATTTGTTTGTAATTCGGTTTTCATAATATGAAATTTACATGGTTGGCTCCGTAATTTTATTACGGACTCATAGGAAAAAGAATGGACTAAAAAGGGCAACCGAGTAAAAAGTTATGATTGTTTAAAGTTAGATTTTTGTGAATTTTCGGAGCTGGGCAAAATGCAGGTCCAGAAACTGGACCTGCTAGAAAACGTACTCCCCCGCATCATGCGACGGGGGCATAGGGGACTGGCGCGGAACGCGGGGCCTCCCGCGGAACGCGAAGGATCAGACCAAGTCTGGCACGTGGCACGACAGACTAATAACAGGAATTTTCTTAATTTTTGTTATGTTTATTTATTTGGGACTTGTCTAAGCTCAACTAACATTGTCAAAACTAATTATTTATGTGGTTTTGACCTCAAGTGATGCTTGTTAGTTAGGGTTGCCGATGAAGCGTGAAATCAAGAACCGGACACCGTTTTTGAAGCTTCCGCACTAAACTAAACATGCCTAGACAATGTTGTTTTGTAAACTCTATTAGATGTGAATGTTTTTAAACTAGATGGTTGCTTGTGTTAATTCACTAAAACAATGTACATATTAACTGATTAACTAAGTTTTTGTTAATTATGCATTTTGGTTTAAAAAGTCCGTATTTTATGATTAAACAATGAAATAAATAAGATGGGTGTTACAATTAAGCGAGGACCGGATTAGAATGTTATTTAGACCCGACAAGTATGAAGACTTGTATAATATGGGTAAACTAAACACATTCTGGATTTTGAAGTGAAAATGATAAGGTTTTGTTAGGATCGGAAGCTCTTATGATTGTGTTTGTTTGTAATAAATGAACAATTAATAAACATGATTCAATGAGATATGCAGCGGAAATGAACACAAACTTTGTAAACACAATCAAAGAGGAAAATAGTTTTGATAAACACATGCTTTTCATCAGTCGAAAGGTTACAAAGCAAATCAAAAGATTACAAAGCAAGCTTACAAAGTAAACTCCCCCTCAGCCTGATACTCCAATGGTTGATTGCACACAAGATGAAAGGATTAGACATGAGGAGAAGAACTCGCTCAGTCAATCAAATGTAACAGTACAGAGTACTGCTCCATTTATAGGCAAACCAAACCACTGAGGCATCTCAGCTGACGTCACCATGAGAGCGACGTCTAACAGCCTAACAACCTTTAACCACTGTTCCTATACAAACACTGCTAATCTTAACCACTGATTCTACATAAGACAAGTAATACACTAAACTACTGCTATCTTCTTCTATCAGTGCTTTCCTCAAAGTTGATCAGTCCTTGAGTGGGTAGTGCTTTGTCATCAGTAGATTGATCCAGCAGTGTTTAATCTTTCATCAGTCTTTTAAGGCTTCATCAGCAGTTTGAAGGGCAGCAGCTGTTGTATACGGACAGTGAATAGAGGGAATCAGATGTTATAATCACTATCAAGGGGAAAGTCTAATGTAAACAGCTGCTTATTATGAATCCACTGTTTTGATCCGGTTTTGGCTTTAATTATCTGTTCCTCTGGTAGGGTTCAATCCCAACAATCTCCCCCTGGAACAGATAATGCCAAAACCCTTCATTATTCTGGATCTTTATTTTCTCATCAGAAGTTCCTTAGCTTTTCTTTTAAATTCTTCTTCAAAGTCCTTGGAACTTGAGTCATCCTCATCCCTGCACAGTGTAAGTTCAAGGAGATCTTGTAAATCTTCAACACCAAGGCTTAGTGCTTGTTTCCTTGATATGTACTTCACTGCACCATTGGGTCTGAACAGGGTCAATACATGGGTCTTTATTATCAGACATCCACTTTAGTATTTTTGAACCCAATGGGTTTCTTGGGAGAGGTTTATTCACAGATGAGTTTGGAGATGCTGGCCTTGTGATCATTTGTTGATTAATACCCTGTGCTTTTGCTGGTTTAGAGTTTTCAGCCTGATCAATACTCTGAGCTTCTGATAGTTCAAAGTTTTAAGCATGATCAGTACTCTGAACTTTTGCTGCTTCAGAGTTTTCAGCTGACATTTGTTTGAAGGCTCTTTTTATGACATCATTTGCTGCAGCTATATCTTCTGCAACTTCTTTATCAATCTGCTCTTGCCTTTTTTTATGATCTAGCTCAAAGGCTGTTATATCTGCTGATGTGTTTGGTGATGATGGTTTGTTCAATACCTTTTTGACAAGGTCTTGAAGTTTTGCTGATCTGTCTTTATCTAAAGCCTTTTTCTTGATGGCTTCTTCAAAGTATTCAGCTTCCTTTTCCTTTTCTTCTGTAGTAGTCAGATGTTTCCTCTTTTCTTGGTTTATCACAATGATAGAGGTATCTGCTGATGTGAACAGTGGTTTAGAATCAATGAACTGTTTTGGCTTTTTATGTTCAGGCTTCTTTGGTGAATTTGGATCTATCACTTTTCTTCTTTTCAGCCTTTCATAAGCCTCATCTGTATACTGCTTTGTCCATTTTGCTATGGCTTTAGCAGTATCCACCTTTGCATCCACCAACTCCTGCTTCTTTCTTTTGTAATCTGAAGTGAGTTTATCAATGGCCTGCTTATATTTACTCCAGTTTGGAGCTGTCCTTTTCTTGCTTGGATCATTTTGAATTCTCTTGATTCTGTTCACCTCATGCTTTAGTGCAATGAGTGGCCATTCACTGAATTGTTCTTCTTTGGCTGGATAAAATTTTTCTTTCATGATGAATTCAAGAAACTCCTTTCTCATTACCTTTTGTAGGGCAGCATCAGGTGGCATATTTGACATGTCTTTGCTCAGGTCTTTTGCATAATCTTCCATTTGTTTGACCTTTGCGAGTAGGAATTCCATTCGTTCAGAAATGGCTTTATCACCTTGATCTTTTCATTCAAGTCTGGCTCTTATATTTGCTTGCCTGGCTTTGAGTTTTAGATACTCACTCATGTTACTGGATTCCTGAAGCCAATGAGAGAAGGAAATCTTCTTTCCCAAGGATCATCTATTGTATAAAATTGTTTCATTTCATCCTTTACAGCCTCCAATTCCAGTGGATATTTCTCAGCAACAGATTCAATTCTAGTGGAGGATATTTGAGTGGGTGGTTGTGGATTGATGACATTGTCAGGTGTAGAGGATAAAGGAATAGATGCTGGTATATCATCAACATTTTTCTGAAATTTCCTTTTCCTTGTCCTTGTGTAAAGCTTTTTGGGTGAAGGGGGTTTTGGTTGTGATGTAGAAATGTTGAGAGCAGTGGTGGATGGTTGACTCATAGCTGTTGGAACCACTGATGTTTCAACCTCTGTTGTCATTACAACTACTGATGTGTCAGTAGGTGTCTTCTGCTTTTGAGCAGGTGTTGAAGTGGTAATGATTTGAGTGGTGGAAAGTGTCTGACTAACAGGTGTTGAAACAACTGGTGTTTCAACCACTGTTGTCATTACAACAGATGTTGTAACATCTGTTGTCTTCTGCTTTATGGCAGGAGGTGACGGTGGTGATGATGGTGTTTCTGGTAGGGCAGTGGTTCTGGTAATGTGTGGTGAAGTGGTGTGTGTTGAAGTGATGGGTTTTGTTTTAACAACTGCTGAAACTACTGATGTACCAACAGTTGTTGAGACAGCAGGTGTTACATCAGCTGTTTGGGTAGATGGTTTAGAAGCCTGGTTTTCTTTTTCTGGTTCAACATAAAGGCCATCTTCTATTCCCTTCTTCTTTAAACCCTTAATTTTCTCCCCCTTTTTGGTATTATCTGTAAGGGGGTTATCCATGAAGAGAAGAGTGGGAGGAACTTTTCCAGTGGTGCTTTGTATATGAGCCTTGATAGCTTTGATGTCTGCTTGAGTATCTTTAAATCTTGACTCCACCATGTTTGTCAGCATTTGTACATGTATCGCATGCTGTTGATCAGTCGTTTGTTTTTGTTTTTCAAGCAGGGGTTGAAATACATTCCATAGCTCATTTGCAGCAGGTGCAGGTTGTGCAGGTGCTTGAGCTGGAACAGCAGTGGATTGTGCTTTTTGAGCTTTTAACAACTGTTGCACCATATCCTTTATTTCAGCAACTGTTGTTTCATTATTTTCAACTCTGTCCGTCAATTCCTTATATTTTGAATCATCACCCAATTTAATGGGATCATCTGAATCCCCACTAGTAGTGGTTGTATCAATGTGTGACTTAGGAAATGAATCCAAAAAATCAGCCATTGATGCCCCTTGTTCTCGGTTCTGGGGTCTTCTTTCTTCAACACTTGATAACCTTTTGAGGGTACCAGTGGTTAAAACTAACTCACAAGTGGTTACCAGAGGTGCTATAGAAGAAATTGCCTTCAAGGGAGTCTTACTAATGAAACAACTGTCCAAATGTAGATCTGTTGATCCAACACTTGTAGTTGCTGCTCCACTTGAACTACTGACAGGAATTACTTGTAACTCCTGCAGTGTAACCTCCTCAAATGTTGCTGGGATAGCAGAGGTATAAGCATCAGACCCAGTCACTTGTTGGAGTGTACTCTCAGTGATAGGTGATAGAGAGGAACTGGTTTGTGTCTGAGCTATAGCAACTGCATGCAACAAAGGTATTATGGATTATGGTAAAGTGAGGGGTGAAACTATGGGTGTTGAAAGAGACATGTCCTTGGGATCAGGACTGAGGAAGATGGATCCAATTGAATCCAGAGCTTCATAATGTGGGGTGTAACAACCCTTGGTAAAACCAATATTTCCGACACTCTATTATATCTTAAATCATCCCAATATGTCTTATATTATACCCCGTATATAAAAACCGAGCCCGATCTATGTTATAATTATACAATAAATCAAAAACATGAAATATAGGGCTGAGGCGGGCCGCGTAGACCCACCTTAACCACTCACGCGGGCCGTATGAGAGTGTTGACCGGACTCCGCTGAATTCTTAAGTTCAAGCGGGCCGCGTAAGCTTAAGCTTACATTAACGCGGGCCGCGCGGACTCATAACACGCGATCGCACCAGAGGCCGACACGTGTCGTCATCGTGGCGAGTCTAGTAGCTGACCCAGCTAAGCTATATGTTGACCGCGTGTTGACGCGGGCCGCGTAAGGCTTAGCCTTACCTTACGCGGGCCGCGTGAGGACCAGATTACACGACTATATAAGAAGGCCATCAGACTTCGTTTTCCGTCGCTCACAATCTCAATTCTAAATCCCAATTCTGTAGAAAAGTTATAATACACGGGTATTATACCCCTAATTAGCGAGGTTCTGCTCTGTTGTAAGTATTATAACCCCAGTTTCATAATAGTTACGCTGCCCGATTGATTTAGGGTTCCGTAACAACTGTCGTGGTTCTGCCCGACGTAGTTGTTGGAATGCCGTCTCGGGGAGGGTATTATTAATAATTTCAAAGGGTTATGATACTAACCAATGTACATTTGTATAAATTATAGATTATATCCAGGAAACCCTTACGAAAAGCCTAAGACAGCAATGTGAGTTTATCCTCTTTTTGTAAATGTTTTTGGAATGTTTTACAAAACCTTAATTGTTTTACAAAGTGATTAAGCGGTGATTGAGTCTTTGTAGTTCTTCAATTACTGCCGGTATTATGGGGATTTGTATAAAAAATTTACTACGAGTAGTAGTAAGTCTGAATGACAGTGCATTACCATTGGACGACGAGTTAGCCAATGGGTAATTTGACCATAGCCATAGATCCGGTCGAGTGGCAAATACTGAATGAGTAATTGTGTAGAAATAAACAATGTGATCGCTCTCAATACTGTTTTAATTGATAAAATGTTTCTTGATTAAACTGGGATTCACTCACCAGTATTTCCGACTGACAAATATTTTTAAAACGCGTTACAGGTAACACAATGTGAACAGCCAATTAATGAAAGCCAGCTGGAGAGCACTGAAGGCTTGGGGATAATGTGGCTATAAAAGTTACCTAATAAACGATGTTTTAAATTCAATAAAATAGGGTTTATCCCTATAATGTATTGTAATAAGAAACTTGGGTTTTGCCCATGTTATTATAAAAGAAGGTGGTTTTTACTCTGATAAACATTTCCTAACTACGGTCCTGATGTAAATTCCGCTGCGAGACTAAACAAACTGATACCACCAGACTCTGTGATCACATCCGCCCGTTCCCGAGGATTTGGGATCGGGGGTTGTGACAGAAGGTGGTATCAGAGCCTAGCCACTGGTCTGAGCCAAAGAAGTGTTCTGCTGACACTTAAATTTTAAAATTTTGTGTTAGGAAATAAATTATGGAAATATGTGCATAACTGTAATTATGTGTTATGTAGTTTTCAGTATGAGTGATCAAGGACCATCAGATCTGAACTGTCAGTTATCTGATTCACCTAAGAGTGAAAGTACATCATCACAGCCTGCCCTCTCGGGGTATGTTGCTGATCAGGAGGATGGAATATTTGCTTTTAGAGCTAAATCTGAAGAACCATTTCCTAATAAGAAACGAGGATGGTTCAGTAAAGAAGCTTTTGCTCGTAGAAAAAGAATGAGGAAATTGCAACAGCAAAGGGCTTTAGCAGCTATTAAGAAAGAAACAGATGCCCATACTCAAGAGATACTTAATAGAAGCCTAGCTAATTTCCATATCTTAGCTACAACTGCTGCTGACCCGAGTCTGGAACAACTAGTAGCCCCACAACCACAAAACCCAAAACAACCTATGGAGATAGAAAATCAGGAAGAAGAGATGTATAATTTTAATCCAGAAGAGATCCCTAGAGTGCCTGTACCAAACCCTCTAGATCCGAATTATGACCCCTGGTGGGACAACAATAGGGATTTTGTGCAACGTTATCCTGTCCAGGATTATCCACCCTACAGAACATAGAAGCTTACCCAGGTATGGACCCTTTAGATCCCTATTATCAAGATGATTATATTAGGGAGATATTAGAGGATCCTTACCAATTTCAGGAATTGTCACCCCCATATCAGGAACATGTACCCCAGATTCCAAACCCAGTCCGAGAACCTGCACCCCTAATGAGTGCAGAAAACGTTCAAGAACTTAGGACTTTTGGGGAGGAGATCTTAGAAAGCAGTGAGAGAATGCGTCAGGTGGGAGAGCGTCTCGTATGGAAATACGATGAACGCAATATGGATTTCTGGATGAATCCATATCCGTGAATGTTAGAATGGAGAAAGCAGTAGTAATAATAATAAAAATAAAATAAAATATGTGTGTACGGATGCATATTATTATTTTATTTCTGTTGGTATTGTAATCTTTATTTCTGTACTAGTGTGTAATAGACGCATAAGTATATGAAAAAAGAGTAAGTAGCAATGATCTACATTTTTGGCTAGATTGTGTGTCATGTGATTAATTATACTAGATATTAATTGTGATTTTAATATGGGGTAAATGTTTAAAATTCAGATGGCCGACCAAGGAAATCAAGTAAATCCGGATAATAACCCAGAAATCCAGAATGATAATATTCAGAATGATAATGAGAATCTGAATAACAATAATGGGAACCAGATGGATAATAGTGCTATCCAACACATTGTAGCACAAGGAATTATAGATGCAATGCCATTTATTCTTCAAACTGTTAAAGATGCTGATAATAAAAGTAAGCATAGCAGTAAGCGACCAAGTGAACCAGAAAACAGTGTGAACAATGGACCGGTACTTCAATTGCCTATTCCCAAAAGAAGAAGAACCATGCCTTATGGTTGTTCTTATAAAGAATTCTGGTCTTGTAAACCAATGGAATTCTCGGGCAATGAAGGGGCCATTGAAACCTTACGCTGGATAGAAAAGACTGAGGCAGTCTTAAGGATAAGTAAATGTGCTGAAGAAGATAGAATACTGTTTGCTTCTAATCTGTTTAAGAATGCAGCACTAGAATGGTGGAACACTATTCTCCAAACAAAAGGAAGTGATAGAACCTATAATATGGAATGGGAAGAGTCTAAGGACAAGGTAGAAAGGAAATTCTGCCCACCCAATGAAAAAGAACAGATAGCAAACAAATTCCTAAACCTTAGGATGACTGGTGTGGATAGCAAAGGGTACACAAAGTTATTTTTTGAATATGCTAGGATAGTACCAACTCTTGCTTCACCAGAACCAGTATTAATCTCTCGTTATATTTGGGGATTAATTGGGGAGATAAGACATGTAGTCAAGGCAGCTAGACCTCAAACCATAGAAGAAGCTGTAGAACTAGCCAACACCTTGACAGATGAGTTAGTCCGTACTCGAGAAGAGGATCAAAGAAGGAGCCTAACCCAGAAGTTGACTCAAGAATTTCGTTCTGGAAATTCTAACCGTGGGAAAAATATAGGTTCTACCTCTGCACCTTATTGTAGGTATTGCAAAAGAAAGCATTCAGGAAGATGTTCCATATACTGTAACTTTTGCAAAATGTCGGGACACAAGGAAGAAAACTGCAGGAAGAAAGCTAACAGCAGGGTATGTTACAATTGCGAAGAACAAGGTCATATCAAGCTAAACTGTCCAAAATTAGTCCCAGCTGCAGACAACAAGAATACTAAAAATGCTAGAGCATTTGTGCTGACTGCAGAAGAAGCCAAGATGATCCCAGATGTCATAGCTGGTACGTTTTTAGTTAATGATGTCTTTGCTAAAGTATTATTTGACTCTGGTGCAAACCAAAGTTTTATTAATACATCGTTTTGCAAATTACTAAATCAATCATTAACTAAACTACCACAAGAATGCTTAGTAGAGACAGCTAATGGAGAAACTATTAGAATATCTGAAATCTTGCAGGGAGCAAGTATAGAAATTTCAAATAAGAAATTTATTGCAAATCTTTATCCTATGAATCTGGTAGGATTTGATGTTGTTTTAGGAATGGATTGGTTGATAGCCAATAAAGCTAGTATTTTATGTGATCAAAAGTTAATTCGGGTAAATTCACAAAAAGGAAAAATGATCACTATTAAAGGAGATAAATCCTCTAGGACCACAAAATTCATCTCTGTGATGAAAACTGCAAGTTGTATAAGAAAAGGTTCTATAGTGTATTTGATATCCATAATCACTAACACTAAAGGAAAAGAACTAAAAGATATTCCAGTAGTATCTCAGTTTTCAGATGTCTTTCCAGAAGAATTGCCAGGACTACCTCCAGACAGAGAAGTTGAGTTCAGAATTCACCTACTACCAGGAACATCACCAATTGCCAAAGCACCTTACCGTTTGGCACCCGCTGAAATGCAAGAATTGAAGAAACAATTAGATGAATTATTGGAAAAAGGATTTATACAGCCAAGTTCGTCGCCATGGGGAGCGCCGATATTGTTTGTTAAAAAGAAGGACGGATCAATGCGTATGTGCATTGACTACCGTGAATTAAACAAGCTCACGATTAAGAATCGGTACCCATTACCGAGAATCGATGATCTGTTTGATCAGCTGCAAGGAGCTCGATATTTCTCTAAAATCGACTTAAGGTCAGGATATCATCAATTAAAGGTACAGGAAGAGGATATTCCTAAAACCGCTTTTAGAACAAGGTATGAACATTATGAATTTACTGTCATGCCATTTGGTTTAACCAATGCCCCAGCTGCATTTATGGACATGATGAACCGAATATGTAAGCCATATTTGGATAAATTCATAATTGTATTCATAGATGATATTCTAATTTATTCTAAGAGTAAAGAAGATCATGCAAAGCATTTGCACGCACTTTTAAGTTTGTTAAGAAAGGAAAAGCTTTATGCTAAGTTTTCAAAGTGCGAATTTTGGTTAGAACAAGTACAATTCCTTGGACACCTAGTCAATCATGAAGGAATCCATGTAGATCCAACAAAAATCGAGGCGATTACTAAATGGAAAACCCCTGAGTCACCAACCGAGGTTAGATGTTTCTTAGGATTGGCTGGTTATTATAGGAGATTTATTAAAGATTTCTCTAGAATAGCCATTCCCTTAACTAAGTTAACCTGTAAATCTGTTAAGTTTGAATGGGGATTAAAACAAGAAGAAGCCTTTAGAATTCTTAAGCAAAGATTGACCCATACACCTATACTAGCATTACCAGAAGGAACTGAAGACTTTGTAGTCTATTGTGATGCTTCTAGATTAGGTTATGGATGTGTGTTGATGCAACGTCAAAAGGTTATAGCTTATGCATCTAGGCAACTTAAGAATCATGAAGAGAATTATTCAACCCATGATTTAGAATTAGGAGCTATAATTTTTGCTCTTAAAATTTGGAGACATTACCTTTACGGTAGTAAGTTTACCATATTCACTGATCATAAGAGTTTAAGGTATGTTTTCGGGCAAAAAGAGTTGAATATGAGACAAAGACGCTGGATGGAATTTCTTAGTGACTATAACTGTGATATCCAGTATCATGAAGGAAAAGCAAATGTAGTGGCAGATGCTTTAAGTAGAAAGTATCATGAAAAGCCAAGAAGGGTACGTTCTCTTAAATTAAATCTGCAAGTAGATTTAAATGATCAGATAAGAGAAGCACAAGAATCAGTAATCAAGGATGATTCTGAAAAATTAAAAGGTATGTTAAAAGAATTGAAACAAAGAACGGATGGAATTTGGAGATTTCATGAAAAGAGAATGTGGATACCTAAATTAGGAAATTTACGTAATTGTATATTAGAAGAAGCCCATAAGTCTAAGTATACGATACATCCAGGAAATGATAAAATGTACCAGGATTTAAGGAAAAATTTCTGGTGGATAGGAATGAAAAAGGACGTAGCAGTCTATGTTTCTAAATGTTTAACTTGTTCACAAGTCAAAGCTGAACACCAGAAACCTTCAGGTTTGTTACAGCAATTAGAAATGCCAGTTTGGAAATGGGAATTAATAACAATGGATTTTGTTACTAAATTACCCAAAACTAAGAAAGGAAATGATACAATCTGGGTGATTGTAGATAGGCTAACTAAATCAGCTCATTTTCTACCAATGAAGGAAACAATTAGTATGGAACAATTATCTAAATTGTATGTAAATGAAATTGTTTCTTTACATGGCATTCCTTTATCAATTGTTTCTGACAGAGATAGTCGATTTACATCTCATTTCTGGTCAAGTTTCCAAAAGGCAATGGGAACCAAGATAAAGCTAAGTACGGCTTATCATCCTCAAACAAATGGACAAAGTGAAAGAACAATTAAGACAATGGAAGACATGCTTAGAGCTTGTGTAATTGACTTTGGAGGTAATTGGGACGATCACTTACCTTTAATAGAATTTTCTTATAATAATAGTTATCACACAAGTATCAATGCTGCACCATTCGAAGCACTTTATGGACGAAAGTGTCGAACCCCAGTCTGTTGCGCAGAAATTGGGGAAAAGCAACTATCTGGACCTGAGATAGTACAGGAAACAACTGACAAGATTATTCAAGTCAAGGAACGATTAAAAGCAGCACGTGATCGACAAAAGAGTTATGCTGATAACCGATGCAAACCCTTAGAATTTCAAGTAGGAGATAATGTATTATTAAAGGTCTCTCCTTGGAAAGGAGTGGTAAGATTCATCAAACGGGGAAAGCTAAGTCCCAGGTATGTTGGACCTTTTAAAATTATTAGAAGAATAGGACCTGTAGCCTATCAGCTACAATTGCCAGAGGAAATGGCAGGAATACATGATGTGTTTCATGTATCTAATCTTAAAAAGTGTTTAGCTGATGAATCATTGATAGTACCTCTTAAGGATATAGAGGTAAATGAACAACTCAAGTTTGTAGAAAAACCTCTACAAATTGAAGACAGGAAAGTCAAGAATCTCAAACATAAGAGACTAGTTCTAGTCAAAGTGAAATGGGACTCCAAAAGAGGACCGGAGTATACATGGGAACTCGAATCAGAAATGCAAAGAAAATATCCGTATTTATTCCAGTAGATCTCGAGGACGAGCTCTAAATTAAGGTGGGGAGAATGTAACAACCCTCGGTAAAACCAATATTCCCGACACTCTATTATATCTTAAATCATCCCAATATGTCTTATATTATACCCCGTATATAAAAACCGAGCCCGATCTATGTTATAATTATACAATAAATCAAAAACATGAAATATAGGGCTGAGGCGGGCCGCGTAGACCCACCTTAACCACTCACGCGGGCCGTATGAGAGTGTTGACCGGACTCCGCTGAATTCTTAAGTTCAAGCGGGCCGCGTAAGCTTAAGCTTACATTAACGCGGGCCGCGCGGACTCATAACACGCGATCGCACCAGAGGCCGACACGTGTCGTCATCGTGGCGAGTCTAGTAGCTGACCCAGCTAAGCTATATGTTGACCGCGTGTTGACGCGGGCCGCGTAAGGCTTAGCCTTACCTTACGCGGGCCGCGTGAGGACCAGATTACACGACTATATAAGAAGGCCATCAGACTTCGTTTTCCGTCGCTCACAATCTCAATTCTAAATCCCAATTCTGTAGAAAAGTTATAATACACGGGTATTATACCCCTAATTAGCGAGGTTCTGCTCTGTTGTAAGTATTATAACCCAGTTTCATAATAGTTACGCTGCCCGATTGATTTAGGGTTCCGTAACAACTGTCGTGGTTCTGCCCGACGTAGTTGTTGGAATGCCGTCTCAGGGAGGGTATTATTAATAATTTCAATGGTTTATGATACTAACCAATGTACATTTGTATAAATTATAGATTATATCCAGGAAACCCTTACGAAAAGCCTAAGACAGCAATGTGAGTTTATCCTCTTTTTGTAAATGTTTTTGGAATGTTTTACAAAACCTTAATTGTTTTACAAAGTGATTAAGCGGTGATTGAGTCTTTGTAGTTCTTCAATTACTGCCGGTATTATGGGGATTTGTATACAAAATTTACTATGAGTAGTAGTAAGTCTGAATGACAGTGCATTACCATTGGACGACGAGTTAGCCAATGGGTAATTTGACCATAGCCATAGATCCGGTCGAGTGGCAAATACTGAATGAGTAATTGTGTAGAAATAAACAATGTGATCGCTCTCAATACTGTTTTAATTGATAAAATGTTTCTTGATTAAACTGGGATTCACTCACCAGTATTTCCGACTGACAAATGTTTTTAAAACGCGTTACAGGTAACACAATATGAACAGCCAATTAATGAAAGCCAGCTGGAGAGCACTGAAGGCTTGGGGATAATGTGGCTATAAAAGTTACCTAATAAACGATGTTTTAAATTCAATAAAATAGGGTTTATCCCTATAATGTATTGTAATAAGAAACTTGGGTTTTGCCCATGTTATTATAAAAGAAGGTGGTTTTTACTCTGATAAACATTTCCTAACTACGGTCCTGATGTAAATTCCGCTGTGAGACTAAACAAACTGATACCACCAGACTCTGTGATCACGTCCGCCCGTTCCCGGGGATTAGGGATCGGGGGTTGTGACATGGGGTCCCTGTGCTTACAACCTGATCCTTTTGTGAGGATGCAGGAGGAGTTTGAGGCAATGGTGGAGATCTTTCTACCAACTGCTGTGAGGAAGTAGCAGCAGTGGTTATTTGTGACTTTTGTGTTGTCACAGGCAGTTGCTCTGGGATCTCATCTTCCAGAGTTGCCTTTTTTTGGGTTTGGAGGGCTTTCTGGATGTTTTCTTCTTGGTCTTTTTGGTAATGACAGGTGTGGGTTTCAAAGCAGTGGTTGTGCTGCTATGATCACCTGGAGCAGTGGGCTTAGCAGCTGATACCTGAGGAGCAGTGGTAACTGCTAAATTCTGCTCAGGCACCTCTGCTTTTGTTTTTAAAGGTGCTAACATTCTAGTGAATGTTTCAGGTGTTAAACCTTTTATTTGAAAATAAACACCTTGTTTGAGCATATTTTCATTTTCCTTTCCAAATTTTTGTTCAAAATAGTAGCTTAGAAACCTTGGAAAAAGTAAAAATGCTTTGCTTTCAACATTTTTCACCATATCATCAAAGATCTCCTGGGAATAGTTATAATTTTCATTTTTAAAAATAGCATAACCCAGACATTGGATCTTTAATGGTATTTCGTTAAAAGCAGTTGTTTTATTTGAAACACACATCAAAAGTGTGTGGAATAAAAACCTAGGTGCAGAAGGAAAGAAACCTTTTTGTAAGGTATCTCTTTTTGTTTGTTCTGCATACCCTCTCTTCAGAAAATCAGTTTTCAACTTGTTTTTAAGAAAAGAAGTTTTACCTTGCTGATCATCGAGTTTAAAGACTTCAGAAATGGATTGTGGAGTAATTTGAATTGTTTTACCCTGTATGGAAGAGTTGATGGCTATGACTTTATCATCTTGTTTTTCAAGCGTAGCCTTTTTCCAAAACTCTCTCTGGGTTTGTTGATAAATTGGAGCATCTGCTGTAAGCAAAGTTTGTACTTTGACGCAGACATTATGTCGATGATGGAATCGAAGGTGTGATTGTTGGTGGGTTTTGTGAGTAGACCCAAATAGTTGTGCGGGTATTTGTATGGGAGTTCAATGGGTTCAACAGCCATTTGATTGTCCTCTTTGGGAGATGAGGATGGTTTTGATTTTGATTTCGTCATTTTGATGATGAGGAGCGAAGAATGATTTGAGATGAAAGTTGGAAACTGCTTTGAGAAGAGAATTTTGGAATTCAATTCGACAGTGTAAAACCCTGTTTGGGGTTTTGATCAGGGTTTTATTTAGGGAAAAATTAAGTGCTGATGTGGCAGCGGTTATAAAGATCTGATGGCTAAAAACTGGCTACGTGCCAACCTCTGATGAAGGGATGAATAATGGAGGACAGTTGTTTTGGAGAACCACTGATGAAGCAAGTATCAGTGGTTACAACGGTAACAATATGTGAGCAGTGGGTGATTTTTAACTATCAGTGGATAGCTTTATCAGTGGATAAAACACTGATTTTGAACAACAGTGCTCATCAAGAAAATGAGAGAACAGGGGTTGACTTTCAACAGTGGACAGTAGTTAGGAAACAGATGTTTGAACAAAACAGTGGTTAGGGGTAAGGTAATGGTAAGGATTTTGAAATGCTAGTTATATCAGCAACTGTTAGTGCATCAGTGGATAAGCTTTTAACACATATTTTAAGTATCTGCTGAACTGATGAAAAGAATGATTTTATCTTGTGAAATCACAATATCATATCTAACATCTGTTGATGGTGATTCTGAAAAATCTGCAAGATTGCTATCCTTAACAAAATGCATTTTATATGCAAGTTGTCAAGTTCAATATGTCAGCAGCTTTTACAGAGATTTTCATTCAAGGTTTTGCCACATGTCAATTACAGGTTTTGAAACTTTTATAGATTCCTGACAGTTGTTTAATATCCCAATGTTTTAAAATCTGTTAGCAATCAATCTTTGATCTGTGTAAAAACCAAACTTGAGTTTGACATGACCTTGATCTTGACACATACACCATTTCCTTTTGATCCATTTTCGAGGATAATATCACCAAAAAAATAGAGGTTCTATATCCTGACAGGAGAAAGAAACTTTTACTATCTAAAACCAGTAAAAGTACAAAATATATTATTCTTAAAGAAAAATAAAGAATAATATATCCTGCTTTATTTGAGAAATTCCTTTTTCAGAAGAATATTTAAAGGATTTTCTGAAAACAATACCAAAAGGATCTGGTATATTTTCCAATAAAACTCATAATCATATCATTCTCAAGTTTATGAGAATGGTCAGTGGTTTGACAACAGTGGTATGAAACTGTAAATACATTTTGACCACTGTTTGGCACCATTTTCTTTTCAGTTGATTGCAAAAATGAGGACACATGTACACATAAGTTTTTGAAAACCCTGTTACAGATTTTGTTACCATGTGATGATATTGATAATTTGTCTAGTCCTTTTGTAAGTTCACTTACTGGGAATACTATTGTTACCTGAACTTCCCTGAACCAATGAATGCACACAGTTGCTTGTGCTTGATGACCATGGTTACCCCCAATTTTGACTCTAAGTGTTTTACATTTATGCTCTTTTCTTTTGACATCAAAAGTTTTGAGATAAATACACTTATTGAGTATTTGTGAATTTTTTTTCCCTTTTTACCCATCCCATCCATAAGAAATGAAATAATTTTTTTTAAGTCCTTATTCCAGAATCAATTTGCAGCAATGTTTTGAGAGATTTGGTCATTTCTGTACATACTTATGCCAAATTTCACACTACCCATGATCTGGACATTTTGACTTGCTAATTTTCTTAATGTATTCTTAACAAAATTGATTTTGGTCCTTTTGAAGGATTCTCAACCTGTTTTTCAATACATAAGATCTAAATGACTAAAGTTTTAATTTCCCTCTTTTGTGTAAACAAAAACACTAATGTTTTTATGAACATAGGTTTTTGTTGACCTGAGGTTCACAACTTAGCAGCAAACATGATGGAAACAGCAAAAACTTCATAACAACAATTGAAATCAATTTTCGTAAATAATTTTACCATAGTTATCAGACATATTTTCAGATCTGAGAACTGTAGGTGGTTTATGTATGACATCACTTGTTATGTGAAGTTTGTGTGTCCTATGACATCTTGGTTGTTTTATAGAGCTTTTGAGTAGTCACTTTGAATCATGATTTCTCGATACTCTGTTTTTCAACTAAATACAATCAACCTTAGTATCAATGATTTTTGAGCTGAACTGTTATGTCAAATTGACTGTTAGATCGAATTTGACTGTCCAAGCTCTGATACCAATTGTTAGGATCGGAGGCTCTTATGATTGTGTTTGTTTGTAATAAATGAACAATTAATAAACATGATTCAATGAGATATGGAGCGGAAATGAACGCAAACTTTGTAAACACAATCAAAGAGGAAAATAGTTTTGATAAACACATGCTTTTCATCAGTCGAAAGGTTACAAAGCAAATCAAAAGATTACAAAGCAAGCTTACAAACTAAACTCCCCCTCAGCCTGATACTCCAATGGTTGATTGCACACAAGATGAAAGGATTAGACATGAGGAGAAGAACTCGCTCAGTCAATCAAATGTAACAGTACAGAGTACTGCTCCATTTATAGGCAAACCAAAACACTGAGGCATCTCAGCTGACGTTACCATGAAAGCGACGTCTAACAGCCTAACAACCTGTAACCACTGTTCCTATACAAACACTGCTAATCTTAACCACTGATTCTACATAAGACAAGTAATACACTAAACTACTGCTATCTTCTTCTATCAGTGCTTTCCTCAAAGTTGATCAGTCATTGAGTGGGCAGTGCTTTGTTATCAGTAGAGTGAACCAGCAGTGTTTAATCTTTCATCAGTCTTTTAAGGCTTCATCAGCAGTTTGAAGGGCAACTTCTGTTGTATACGGACAGTGAATAGAGGGCATCAGATGTTATAATCACTATCAAGGGGAAAGTCTAATGTAAACAGCTGCTTATTGTGAATCCATTGTTTTGATCCGGTTTTGGCTTTAATTATATGTTCCTCTGGTAGGGTTCAATCCTAGCAGGTTTGACCCGTTTCGGTCAATTTATGCAAACTAGTCACATAAACCGTACCGAACGCGAAAAATGCATAACAGATAACCAAATGAGTCATATACTGGTTTCAAAAGTTAATATGCCTTAAATATGTTGTGATATCAGTATGATACCTTCCATTATGCCCAAAACGGATTTAAAATCAATTTAAGCCCCGTTGGGGTGTTTTGGTCATTTTAAAGAGTATAAAAGAGGTTAAATATTAATCTGAGGTTCTGGTCTTAAATGATCAGTAAAAATATTTATTTTTGCAAGTCATATCAGTAAGGTATTGCATATTTGTGAAATTTATCATTTATAACCAAACTATGCACCGTAGGGGCATTTTAGTAATTTCACATAAGCCTTTAAGGTCAAATTTAGAAATCTGAGTTCAAAACTTTTACTTACTGTTAAACTATAAAAATTTACTTAAAACATCAGTAGGTATTGAGTCTTATGTGCCAAAAATAGTTTTAACCCATACTGTGCGTTTAAAACGCGTAAAAAGTCGGTTTTAAGCGATTTTCAGGTTATATAAGGGAATCTGAATTTTTGATCAGTTTATAAAGTTCAAAATATTTTATTTATCATATAAAATCAGTAGCAAAAGATTTGGTATCAAAATGTTATGTAAAACTCATTTTATTAGTAAAAAGGGTATAACCGTCAATTACCGAATCAAAGCAAGAACCCCATGTTATGATCAGTTTAAAAATTAATAAGAATCTTCAAAAATCCCAAAATATTATATTACATCAGTGGGTAAAAAGTTTGCTGTTAAAATTTGGGTTTAGATAGGCTTTATGCTAAAAACGCCGTTTAATTAATAAAAAGCTTTCAAATTACGGTATTGAGCATTACTCCTAATTTAGACCTCAAACTAATGTCAAATTTTTAGGACATGTTTATAAATCAGTAATAAAGGTTTTTGTCCTCTCACATTTTCAAAAATCTCGTTTTAATATAAAAAGGGCATAATGGTCAACATTTAAGTAATTAACGGAAGCATGCAAATGAATCGGATAAACAAAGAACAATGTAGTATAACCTCAGAGGGTTTTACTAACTTATAATATGGTCCTAAAGATACCTTAAGGCATATCTAAAATAAGCTAAATCGGGTCAGAACTGAAAGTCAAAGCAAAAAGTCTTCTTTTGCGACTTTCGGTTTCCAACCGAGCCTAAACTCGGAATTGTCGGGTTGAACATGCTTAGACATGTTCTTACATTATTTACCAAGTTATTTTAGTGTTAAAACAGGTTCCATAACTTCTACATTATCAGTTATGAGTTTATTTGCAAAAATAGCTTTCTGTTGACTTTTTATAATTAAGTTTGACCCGACAATTGACCAAGTTAGATTGGAAATCAGAGGGTGCCATTTTAAGGGTTTATTACCCACATAATTACCAACTCATAGCCATTTTTAATTCGAAAAATGGCTGGACCATTAGTGATTAATCACTAAGTCAAAGCTTAATTACGACGGTTTTGACTTTTGGTCATTAGACTAATAAAACTTGAACTAGGAAGGCTAAGAATGCTTACAAAGGCTCTTAGCACGAATTAGGAACATGAGAAAACTTGCTTGAAGTCCAGAGAGCTCCAGAGAGTGAGTTTGAAAATGATTTTTGTGAATGTGCATGGAACTAGCAAACAAGAACTCTTATATAGCCAAAAACAATTCACAAGATCACTCCACACAAGTCTACAAATGTTTCCTGATCATCTCAGGTGTCCCCTATGCATGAAATACCATTGGTTCAGTCCCTGAATTCGAAAACCAGCTTTCTAAGGCGGTGGAACAGGCCAAACCCGCAGCTGTCCACATCTGGCTGTTACTGGCACTTCCACGCGGCCCGCGTAAGACATAGGGAAGTCTTACACGGCCCGCGTCAACCTTCAAAACCGGGAAAAATGTTTCAAACTTTGCACTTTCAGTCCCTGGTCCATTTTACCGTGGTTTTACTTTCATTTATTTCCTTTTGGACCCCCATAGTTAACTTTTAAGGACCTTGGGCCATAAACTAACTCCGTTAAGCTCCCAGTTAGTTATACGATCACCCGAAAAGTCTTGTTTTCTTCAAAACTCCACGAAATTAATATCTATTATTCTTGAGATCAAAATATATAATTGTTACAATGTTTTTGGGCTCGTTAAAAGGTCACTCAGAGGTTACTTTAACATGTTGACACTTTTTACCCTTATGTTTTGTAAGATCCTTATTTTTAATACAAACGACTTTCAATGTTCGATAAATTATTCGTTAAACAATATGAACGTCGTGTGAGGTCAATCAGAGGCACAAGAATGGCATGTTGACACTTTGGATCCCTTTATTCACATATTTACATTGTTTGACAAATTCAGTCCCTCCAGATCATTCCAATATACGTTTAAAGTCCATGACACGTGTCTTCATTATATTGGTCGCGTTTTTACGAGGTGTTACATGATTGGAGCCAAACTACTTTGGAAAAAGATGCTGCTAAGATATACACCAGGTTTATATTCTTTGATCAGCAAGTAGAGATATATGGAACCATTACCGATTGTCTTCCGATGGACACCAAAATCGAGGGTCCACAGATCAGGATATCGATGAAAGACTTTAAAGCTCATGGAGATGGGTTATTACAGGTATTATTGCATATATATTTAAAACATGCGATTTTGAAAACCTACATGCGAATTTCATTCAGAAGTTGATTTGCAATATGCGATTTTGATGTAACCATGCGATTTTAAATTAGTTGAATTAATTAATTTTTTATACATGCGAAATTGTTAATTTACACATGCGATTTTAAAATTTAATATATATATATATATATATATATTTGGTTTTATTAGGTGTGTTTCAAAAATCTTGAAAAAGATGTAACTGCATAGTGTAGCTGTTTGCGTTTTGAGCAGTATGGGCTGCTATGTAAACATATCTATTTTGTTTTCAAGATGTTTGGTGTTAAAGAAATACCAAAGAAATATGTTATGAAGAGATGGACAAAGGATGTGGTCCCGAATGAGTTAAACGCGACGTTCGATGTAAATGCGGGTGATAAAGATGAGCAAGAGAAGGCTAAACAGACTTCTCGTGAAATCATCTAGACAGGGGAGTATTTGGTTAGCAATTTGATTTCCGACCTTGATCAACTTGTTTTAGTGAGGGATCAAATGAAGCAGCTTAAAGAGAGAGTTGATCAGGGTCGTATAACCAAGCAGTTTGATCCAAAGTTTGACCGGTTTTCAAAGTTGATTGGTTACCAACAACTAGTAACTAATGCACCTCCTACTGTCCGTGTGCCGGCTGGTATAAGAAACAAAGGTCGTGGCTCGCATAAAAGGATTAAATCGAAGAAGGAACAAATGATCAGCCGCAAAGGAAAAAGGTCAAGGACATGTGGTGTGTGCAACGAAAAAGGTCATGATATTCGGACTTGCGAGATACTGAAAGGCAAACAACAAAAGAAGATGAAGTGAGTTCAGATTGAAAAAGATCCTTGAGACAAAGCCAACGAGGTTGAAGACGATGAAGAGTGAGTTTGAAGATTACAGTGGAAGTAGTGAAGATGGCACTGAAGAAGAAGATCAGTGGGAGGAGGTTTCAGATGAGGAAGATTAATTTTTTTTAATGTACATGCGATTTTACAAGGCAAACATGCGATTTCGTACATATGAGTTGATTTTATATAATCATGCGATTTAGTTTGTGAACATACGATTTCATATGCATCAGTATATATGTAGGTTACATGCGATTTTCACTTTGTTTTCAATTCAGTACATGCGATTTTGAGTTATCTTGTTTGTTTTTTTGTTTCAAAGATGTCCAAGTCATTCATGCGATTTAGATTATAACCAAGCATAATATGTATTCAAAACATCTACCAAAAATAAATAAAGTAGTTGTTATTGTCTTACACACCTAAAACCATAAAACTATTAAACAGAAATTTAGTTACTTGAAGCAAAGATTTAGTCACGTTCAGCCGAGCTGAACTCCATCTTCTCCTTCACGGTGTTTAGAGCATCTTTTCGTGTTCTATGTCTTAATATGGAAGGTAGTTATATCTGGGTTTTTTATATTAAAATAGTTAATTTATTATGTAGGTAGGGTGATAAGTTCAGTAGTATTTATGGTAAAATTGATCATTACATGTCAAATTATAGTCACATCGGTAATAAATTCATTTTTTATATAAAATAGTTAATTTTTATTTATTTTAGTTACTAATTCATAATTTTTTTTTGTATTTTAGGACAAATTTACATAAAAGTATAGCAGCATTTTTTTCAAAATAGCATATTATTCAAAAACGAATTCGCAAACTAAATCTTAAACATCATTAAATTTTTTTTGTTGAAATCGCATGTGTATAAATGATGAATTCGCAAACTGTAACAGATGATCAAACATTATTAACTTCTTTGAAATCGCATTTGTATAAGTCATGAATTCGCACACTATAAGACATGTTAAACATTATTGCTTTTTCTTTAAATTCGCATGTTATAATATGTGATTTCGCACACTTTAAAAAAACACAACCTTTCTTTTTGTCTGCAATGTTTTTTCGCACGTCTTATATGTATTTCGCATATTTTTTATAATTCTCATCCTGCATCATCTTCTTCGATAGACGTTCTATCGAGTTGTTGTTTTCCTGAACTTCCAAAATCAGCAGATAATGAAATCGCAAAAGGAGTTGGTGAATAAGAATAGATCGATTTTTGATTACTTGTTGGATTTTCGAATACGATTTTGAATAAGAATAGATCGATTGTGAGTTTTTGTTTGCTGATTATCAGGGGTTTTTGATTTCGTAATGGACGATTTTAACCTTGGCGGTTTCATATATATATTTTAATTTGATTAATTTAATAGTTAAGCAGGGGGTTTAAATGAGATGATCTGACGGTTGTGGTTATAGCGTACATAATGTACGATTAGGCGTATTGTATGATAACCGGCCTATATATATATATATATATATATATAGGACAAAGATCCGTTAGGAACCACCCTTTATTGCGAGAACTGCGAGAACCAATGTGAACACAACAAAAAATATCTAAATAACACACAAAATTTTTTTTATAAAAAAATCGCTACTTTTAGTAGAAAAAAAAAAAATTTAAATTTTTTTTTTTTGCTACTAAAAGTAGCGATTTTAACTTAAAAAAAATTTAGATTTTTTTAGGTTTTTTGGGGGTTTAGTTTTTAGCATTTTAGCTTGAGGGGGGGGGGGGGGGGTGGGGGTAAGGTTTTTTTAGCTATTTTAATTTGTGTTCACAATGGTTCTCGCAATAAAGGTGGTTCTCACATGAACCTTCCCCTATATATATATATATATATATATATATATTCAGTCAGGCCCCCTGTTTTTTCTTTAAAACTCCCCCCCCCCCCCCTCTCAATTAATAGGTCAAGCTCCGCTACTGCACCAACTTATGCTTGTAGCTCCATATATGTTGTAGCTCCATAGGTAATTACCTCTCTTGGAGCACGCAAGTAACTACCTACCAAGTGATCGATCCCTACGTGTCAAGATCACGACCATGGGCCACGTGACAGGTCTTGCAACCCCGTAGGGAATTACTTTCTCGTAGGTGTCTTTACTTTAGCTCTATCTCTCATTTATCTTCAACTTTTAGTTTAACTATCATATCAAAACATTACATTAATTAACCGAATTTTTTTTCCTATGAACGTTTGGGCTAGTAGCCCAGAACCATTCATTTTATAAAACTTTACTCTCATTAACTTTCAAACTATCCTTTACACTACTTTATCGAGTGTGCACATCCCCTAAAATGTCTAAAAGGGGGTCTAAAAACTAATCTGGATTGGAGATCTGTCTATGCTAGAACCTTGCTTTCTCGAACTCGAAATGAACACCTGATCACTCTAGATAACTGTTCTAAGTTCACATGTGCTTTCATCCCAATCAATCAGGCGCAAAGTCAGCTTTGCGCTCAAGTTTGTATTACACGCAAAGTCCCTTTGTTCTCGGGTTGCGCTCTATTCCCATACTTTTGCTAAACCATGCCCCCTCCACAATGTGTCAAGCGGGAACTAAATTACTCATGTACTATGAAATGTAAACTATGAACGCAATCTATACTATGCTCGCGGACAAAGTAGCGCGATAAGTTATTGAGCGCAATGTACACGTTCTTTAAAAACCTTAATCAGAGCTTTGGGGGTGGTTATGATGATTTTAATCTGTAAACATATCAAGTTTTAGACTTTTTGATTCCATACTATCCGAAATACAATCCCATGAGGTCCCATGCATAACCATCCGCCGAAACTCGAGCTTTAAATAAAATTACTAACCTTTTGCTCAAATTGAACTTATACATCAAAACTTAACGAAACCGAATCAAATCACTTCTTGATCTTCTTGATACTTATATACGAAAAAACCACCAATGATTTAGACCGATCCACACTCGAATCCGGCTTGAACCTCAAAACTGATCCTTCTCTCTCTTTAGTGATGGTGAAATGTGCAAGATATAAATGAAAGCTTCATACATTCCCTTTCAATATCAGGGTTTAGATCGTGGAATTACAAAAATGCCCTTCCAAGGTAAATGAAGAGAGACACCCTTTTTGGGTGTTACAAATATCATAGGTAAAACAGTTAGATAAAAAGGGAATTTAACTACATGTTTATTACTTATAGACATAACGATTAAACGAAGAGAGAATTCATATATCTTTACTTAATGACAAATATATGCTTAGGAAAAAACTTTTTATAACATTTTTTTGTATTCAGTTTTGCAACTGTTATCCCTCTCAAACAAAGTGATCGGTACATATATCCCTCCTATATCGATCGGTACTATTTCATGTATTCCTCAGCCACTATTCAGGTTGTGATTCTGGGTAGCGACTGTGTTCGATACTGATGCAACGGGGTTAATCTTGTTTCAATCGGCTTTTTAATAAAAGACGAATTTGGTGCAAGGTGAGTTTAAAGAATAAACAATTTAAACTTTAGGAATTCTTTATAAATGTGTGTGTGTTTGAGTTTGTGACAATAGGTGATTGAATTTGGGTTCCCCTGGACCGGGGGAACGGTGTTCCCGCGGGTCGAGGCCGTTTTTCTCCGGCTCCCACTCCGTACCCTCTTCATTTATCTATAATCTATAAATCTATAAACCTATATAAAAGCATCTTCTATGGATACAATAGTAATTTCCAACAAAATTTTAAGATGGCATACAAAAAAGTCAAGTTAAAATGCTAACTTTTTGCTATTTTCTACCAATCTTGCCCCTCTTCCTAACACACCTCCCTCTTTTCCTCATGAAAACCCTATCACGTGCCTTGTGTCTTCGGTCTTCAATTGCAAATGAAACGTCTCGCCTTCCGGCGGTTTCCATCGCCCCCTCTGCTCTATATACCTATACAGATTAGAGACTAAGAGAGAGTTGGAGTGATAGAGATGGAGAAACAGAGAATATGAGGGATCCAATCGGTGGTTCCGACGACCGGTCTACGGCGGCGTAGCCACCACCATAACAACATCAGCGACAGAGTAGTGTGTAGGGATTTGGAGATCCTTGATTTTTTATTGATCAGTTGCTGACAGAGTAGTGTGTAGGGATTTGGAGATCGTTGATTTTTTTATTGATCTGTTGCTGGTAGATAAGCCACATATCGATCCTTCAGATTATTCATCCATTTTGCTCTAATCTCCCCAAGAAAAATGATCATGATCACACCGACCACTCTTCGACTTCACCTATAGGTATCAATGTGAATCTTTTTTCCCATTTCTATTCAATTTAATTTCTTTTGGTATTCATAATTCGCTTATTTTTCCGGATTTAAGAACTATCCTAACCCAGTTTTTTTGGTTGAGTTCTTTTGTTTGGGTGAACACGGTCAGAGACTCAGAGGATAACTTCCACCGAAGTTTGATCTTTATTATATATCTACTTTTTAGGTCAAATTTGGGCGTGAGGACATTGTTGACCAACAGGGTTTTAGTTCCGTGTGTGTTGGTGCCTCCAAGAAGTAGTTTTATTTCGTCTGCTTCATCTGGGTCTGTTGCTGAAGTGAAGAAAGGGAAAGCAGGGCCTGACCGGTATGAGTCTGATAATATTCAGGTGAATATCTTATTATTTGCATTTGATGTTTTGACCTAATGTTTTGTTAATTTGCAATTGATTTGGGGCTTTTTTATTATTTTCATCAGCATTTGTTTATTACTGCAATTTTAAGAATCATAATAAGATAGTTAGTTGCTTAAAACTTTAAATGTATTTAGTTGTTTTTTTTTGACCTAAGTAATTACAAGTACTTTGCATTTACTACCAGAGCTGATTTTTGCTATTTCAAGTAGCAGTTGTAAATTTAAATTAATTTCTAAATACCACCCGGAACAAATGAGTTTTTTCGAATATTATGATTTATGAACTATTACTTTGTTGAGAATCATGTACCTGGTTTAAAAATGTGTGCAACAGGCGCGCATAATGCGCCATGCAGCGATGGAAATGCATTTTTACAGTTGATGCCATTACATCATACGGTGCCTTATGCAGTTGACCAGTGTTTGAACAAATAAGACCATCGATTGAAATGGGCCTGAGTTTTTCATATCCGATTGAACGAATTACGAATCTGACCATTCATTGAGCAATACATTTTTTTGAACAAGTTAGATTGTCGTTTGAACCCGAGATAATGAGAGACTATCTTATATTTTAGTGTTTAAAAGTTAGCAAGTTAAAATAATATTTACAAATATCTTTCAGTATTTTATAGTAATGAATGCTTCACCTCTATAAAATTCTGCTATTGTGGTCAAAACGCATTGGAGTGCCTTACTCCTTCTAAAACCAAGGTCATGTACAATATACATGTCTATATGATATATTATAGTGTCATATAATCTCTTTATCATTTCAGATATTAGAAGGTTTAAATGCTGTGAGGAAAAGACCTGGAATGTACATTGGAAGTACGGGGTTTCGTGGTCTACATCATCTGGTATCTTTCTCACTTTACCTCAAAACATTAGTTTCTTCCTATTATGATGCTTGTTGTTTTATATCTATAAAATCACGTTTATGAAATACTGGATAACGCTGTTGATGAAGCCCAAGCTGGTTTTGCTTCAAAAGTCGACATTGTCTTACTCGCAGACGGGTCAGTGTGCATCACTGACAATGGACGTGGGGTATGAACTTATATACATAACTTAAAAGCGGTTGCTATATAGTGAGCATAATGGAGAAAGGAGTAAATTGTTTTGAATTTTAAAATGATTATCAAAATGATATTTCACATTCATATTGCAGATCCCGATCGACTTGCATCCAGGCTCAAAAAAGTCCGGAGTGGAGACCGTGTTGACTGTATGTTCCGACATTCATCTTTTAACTTAAGTTACTAATTTTGTCTATTAACACAACGCACGATAGGATAACGATCTTGAGTGATGTAGTTGCTTGTTTTTTCTTCTAATTTCAGTTATTAGTTGGCTTACTTGCTAACTTTACATCTAACTATGCAGGTTTTGCATGCTGGTGGAAAATTTGGTGGTGCAAGTAGCGGTTATAAAGTCTCGGGTGGACTACATGGTGTTGGGTTATCTGTGGTAAACGCGTTGTCCGAGGTGCTTATCTTAAAGCTTTTAATCCTTTTGTAAGTATCAACTTGGACTTACTTTCTTTTATTCATTTTTTGTGCAGAAATTAGAAGTTACCGTTTGGCGAGATTGCAAGGAATGCTATCAAAGTTATACTCGTGGAAAGCCCTTTAAACCTATATCATGCAATCTATTAACTGAACCTTAATAAAAAATAGTTAAATCAAAACAAGCAAGTCAATTGAGAAACAGATAGTTCATATGATTTTTATGGTTCAGTTATTGTTATTTGAAGCTGACTCGTAACCTATTTTTGTTTGAAATTTTATTGAGTTCTTTATGTTTGTATTGTCTTGGAAGAAGAAGATTTTATAGGATGCAGATGAATGTGTGTTTTGGCCATGTGGGTAGTCACCAGTGCTTATATAAACAGACCATATAATATGCGCAATAAATGATATATAGATATAGATAAGTTACGCCACATGGGGTCTTGCTGGCTTGAGTCACTTGCCCTTCACTAAGCACCTCGGTGAGGTCCCTGGCATGTTTGAGTCACCGCCCTTCGTTAACCCCCAATGGGGTCTCTAGCTAGCTTTAGTCCCTTTAGTCACCTATACTTTACCAGACCTTAACAGCGAAATGTTGTTGGCCTATTACTCAATGAAGGTATACTTTTACTCCTTTAGGATAGGGTACAAATTACATGTACCTTGGTAGTTGAATATACACTACAAGAAACAGGCACCTTTAGCTACGACAAGTATCGCCGCTAAAAGTCCTTCTTGTCGCCGCTATTGCCCTTTAGCGGCGACACGTCGTCGCTAAAGGGTCGCCGCTATAGATCGGCCGTTATTGGTCACCTGTCGTCGCTAAAAATGGTGTGTCGTCGCTATTGTGAATGACTTTTAGCGGCGACATTTGTGACTTTTAGGGGTGACATATGTCGCCACTAAAAGTAAAAAAAATAAAATAATTTACTGCTATTCAGTCTTTCTTTTGTGGATTCATGTTAAAAAACACGAAAAAAAAAATTAATTTCATGGACCAAAACGTTCATATGTATACAAAGAATCAAACAATAATTTTCACATTCAAACCTCCTACAATGCAGTCTTCTGTGGATTCATGTGGAACAGAAAGTGGTGCAGCTCGATAAAGACGCATTGTCTCTTTGATAATGGCTTGAAGATAGACCAAGTTGTTCATGTCTGACTCTTCAACTTTCCTATCTCTTCCATCATGGTTTTCAAGCTCCTGTTGGGCTATTTTTAAGACCACAGAGTGGTTGACTAGTAAAGCTAAAGCCCATGTTAGAGTCGCCGTTGTCGTGTCTGTACCTGTCAATAATATAAACACATATATAGCTTGATCAGTAGGGTTGCAAGTCATCTATGGATTCAAGATATGTGTGACATAAAAGAAGAGAATTGTCATCTCTTGATCTATACGTTATCATACATAGATATAAGATATGTGTGACATAAAAGATCTAGTAGGTACCCGAAGTGCAACTTTCTTAAAGTTATTCATAGCTTTAAACTGTTTTAGCCTTCCAAGGACCGCGTTATCAAGTGGTGTATCGGGTGCTTCTCCATCTTCTTTAATCCACGGATGCGCTGATAAACATAGAAAAACGACATTGAAGATAACATTTATCAAAGCATTGGTATTTAAAAGTGTTCCCTCATTGCATAATATGCATACTGTACCATTTTTATTTTTCAAATTACTATATAAATTTCCATTTCAGATTAGTACTTACAAAGAACTTGATGAGCTGTTAACCTTTGCTTGGGATCTGAAGTCAACATCTTCTTTACAAGAGCTTTGGCCTGATGAGATATGGAAGGCCACGGATCACTCGTGAAATCGACGTGCCCTTTCAAGATTGCATTGAATATCCCGTGCTCAGATTCTGTATGACCACATGTATTTCTTATTAGTTCACTGAATTATTAATCTTTCTAGGCTTAATGAATCAAGAAACCATGAAAATTATCACCTGCCCAGAAAGGCGGAACTCCCCTCAGAAGAATATATAGCATGACCCCAATACTCCATATATCAACTTCTGGTCCGTATTTTCTCTTCAAGACTTCGGGTGCAATATAATAAATAGGCACTTCCCACAATATCTTTGATAGCTGATTAGTTTCACACATGAATAACTTAACAAAGATATTAGTTTGTATAATATGTGGATGCTGGATCAACAAACAAATGGGATATTTTTTTTCATACAACGAGGATACTTGATTCGCATAAACTATAAATTATTGCAAACCGCTATAAGCACCATGAATTGACCACAAACATAAACTAAACAAATTATATGAAAGTGCAGCTGTTGACTGACCAACTCCAAAGTCCATATCATGTATTGCCCTAAACCATAAGTTATTGCATATACCCTCTATTGATTGTTTCGCCATTTGCTAAAAAAACAAAAGTTATTGCATATACCCATCACATTAACTCTAACTTAACTTAATAAAAACGTATTAAAAACAAACTGACGGCTGAATATAATCAGCTACTTTGACCCGTTCAAATTATCCAACCCGTACCGATGACCCGATCAAGATTATTCCTAACAGAGCCGACCCTCAATAAAGTACGATTACAAGTATTTCACTACAAGAAATATCCATTAGCCATCTATTTGACTCCCCAATTTCCATAAACCTACCCATATACATACAGTTCAACACAAAATTGAAAAAAATAAACTACAAACATATATGTATAAATACAGTTCAACACAAAATAAAAATAACAAACCTACAAATATACATGCTTATACATACTGTACTACACAAAATTAATAAATAAAAAGAGAAATTGAAAAGAACGAACCGGAGGTGATCGAATGTCAGTGAAGGTGACCGGATTTCAGTAGAGGTGGCCGGATTTCAGTAGAGTTGACCGGATTTCAACGGAGATGACCGGAAGTGGTTGCATTTTAGTGGAGGTGACCTACAAAAACTACACAAAATCAAGAAATATAAATATATAACTAAAATAAACAACAATATAAAGAACCCTAACCGTGTATGTCGCCGGAGGTGGTCGGATTTCAGTGGACGTTACCGGAGGTGCTTGGAATTGAGTGGAGTTGGCCGGAATCTTGGGTGATTTGAGTGGGGTGGACGGAGCACAGCTTGGAACGGGCTCACAGACACCGAAAGCCCCGCGTTACAGCTGGCGGAGACCGGCGGATCGATGGTGAAGGGGTATAGTAGGATAGAATGGAGGGAAAGGGAGGGATGAAGGGTTTTGTCCGCTTAAAACCCTTTAGCGGCGACAACTATCAGACATTACCCTGATCGTTGGATCAGATCTTCATCCAACGGCCAATAAATGCTCAGTAACCCTTGACCCGGATTGAACCCTTTAGCGGCGACACATATGAAGTCGCCGCTAATACTATCGCCACTAATACTGATTATTCTTGTAGTGATAGTTGGTCTAGAGACAACGAATGTAAGCGTTTAGGGTCAGGCGTCGTGAAGTCCCGACAACATGTAAAAGAGCGCATATGTGCATTGAACATGAAAAACAATTATAAAGGTCAAAGATGCCCCTAAACCAAAAAGAACTTATATCTATTATTTTTACAAACACATTCAATGTTCACAACACCAGTTAAACTTAGTTTACAATTATCATTAGATTTGAAGGACCCCAACTTCATAACTAACTTACAAGTATTCCTTAACAAGTCAATGGTTTCCTTGGTGTTTCCTGTCTACTTGCACCTACTGTGGTTGCCTCAGTTTAGCTTATTAACTATCAGGTTGTCTTTCATGGTCTTTACTCAATGTGGGAGTCCTATCATTTTAGGTATTATGTCTTTGAAAAAAATTAACCAAAAAAATGCTTATTTTACTATTATAACTTAGCGATTTATGATGTGTTTTGTGGTGTCTCAGGGTAGGGAAGAATGAAGATGCCACTTAGTCCGATGACACATGCACAAAAGAGGCGATTTGGCAGTGATATACAGATTGTTAAGTCAGCATTGTATGCATTGTCTCGTAGTGGCGGTAGCAGCATCACTCATGGCATTTGACGGTGCATTCTACCCTGCTCCTCGCATAAGTCAGATGCGGCTGCAAAGCAGGCAATTGCAATCCAGAGAAGACCTTGTTTTTTCACTTTCTGACCCGACACGCAATTAATTTGGTTTTATTATTTGACAATAAAGATTCCTATACATAAAGGAGTGTTAAGGTGGTCTGATCGGCTGGGGTGCAAAAAAAGATTTTGTACACTTGGTACATTATATAGCATCACTATAATTTTTTTCCACTTTTATGGATTCTTAGATTTAGATCTTTTTTTACTCATGGTCTTTAAACATGACTATAATATGTTTTTTTATGTTGACCCTGCCGCAACGCGCGGGCCCTCCACTAGTATTTAAAGGTTACTTTGTGACAGCTTCATCAACCTTTTCAATGATCGATGTTGTAACGAAGCCAAATGGTTTTTATTTGAACTTAAATCGAGATATAAGGTAAACGAGCAACAAGCCAAATGGTTATTATTTGATTTTGTTTTCTCAGTATCCTGATTGGAGTTCAAATAGCTTCATGTTGTTTGAATTTTTAATATATTGTTCCTTCATATGTTGTTTAAGTTAATTGTTGTTAACATGTTTGATAAAAAAGGTATGTAAAAACGAAAATAAAAAGTAAAAAACATGAAAATCAAATGAGTAACTATAAGTAAAAAAGTCCGTAAACACCGAAAACACGAATAAAATCATAACAAAGTAAAACTCTAAAAGTTATAATAGATCATTCAATTATTTATTTTTAATAAAATAATTAAAAGTTAGCTTCAATTGGATATAAGTAATTTTAATATTTTAGTTAGGTATATATGTAATTAAGATTAAGAATGTATATGTAAGAAATTAATATTGGAAATTCTCCCTTGATAGGTGGAGGTTAATGGTATTTAAGTCAAACTGTTAGTAACAGTTTTTCATTATCAAAAACCAAAATCGAACTGCCAAAATTTAAAACCGAACCAAACCTAATTGTTACTAACACTTTCATTTCACGATTTAAGCTCATTGGACCGTAACAAAATTTGTTAAAAATAAAGCATGAAATATATAAAGAAACTGTTATTTTGTTTGTGCAAGCAAACGATGGGCCATGGGAGAATGAGTCTTTGAGACTTAGTTTGGCGGCAGGTACGTATTTTGATTTTTAATTAAGACTATGTATTGATAAACTAATATATAGTCTGTTGTTGCATTCAACCTATGAATTGATAAACTAATATACAGGGTATGTTTGGCATGGAGCTTTTAAAAGCTTTTAATAGCTTCTAGCTTTAAGCTTTTAAGAAAAAGCTACTACTCAATAAAAAGACTTGTTTGGTTGAAGGAGCTTCAAGCTTTTAGGTTAGGAGCTTGAAGCTTTTGGTTGAACGTTTCTACTAGTAGCGTTTAGAAGGAGCTACAAGCTTTTAGGGAAAAAATGACTAATTTAACCTCTAAAAATAATAAACTTTTTAATGCACAAGCTTTTTAAATTTTTAGTTATGTCCATTTTGGTCATTTTATATATTTTATTAAAAGCTCCAGCTACTCTGCCAAACACCAAATATATCTAAAAAGCTACAGCTACAAGCTTGCAGCCACCAGCTTCCAGGTTTCAGCCAACAGCTTCCAGCCAACAACTACTTTTGCCAAACATACCCATAGTCTGTTGTTGCGTTCAAATCTTTAAGCTAATTTAGTTATTTAGTCTAGGTATCTAAAATATATTAATACGCAACAAAAATGTGTCTCTTCCCGGGCAATTAAGGGTTAAGTTAGATCAATAGTAGATAAAAGAGGGTGTGTGAGTTATTCTATAAGAAAAATATATTCATGGTTGAAAAAGTCGCTAGGCGCTCCCTAGTCGGATTCGGGAGTACTCGGGAAGTACTCGGCTTAGGCGGAGATTACTCGGGGAGTAATTGGCATGGGAGAAGAGTACTCGTGCCTCGGTAACCTACCTTGTAGCGAGTACTCGGGGAGTAATCGGAGCCTAGGCGGGACTTTTACAACCATGAATATATTACAACTAGAACCTAAACTCGAAACTTAAATCCTCAAATACCTAACTCTAAAAGCTAAACTAAACCCAACACCTAAGCTTTAAGGCTAAATTACATGTTATATTGCACATGTGCACTACTATAATAGTAGTATTGAAAAAAAACGTTATATCTTTTGTTTGTGTCGAAAAAAGTATACACAAATACATTCTGATGAAAGATAAGAAAATTTGTGACCATATCGTGCATTGAAAAAAACATAATAACATATAAAGAAGATAGAAATGTTTGAAAAATTTTGTCCCTCCTTAATTAAAAGTGTCTTCCCCTTCCTTTTTATTGGTTTTGAGTGGATTTTTTTTAGTTTTCTCACATTTAATTAGTTTACTCATGATACTCTCCTTATATATATATATATATATATATATATATATATATATATATATATATATATATATATATATAGGGGAAGGTTCATTGGGGAACACAAAAAAAGTGGGGAACAGCGGGGAACCGGCTCAAACGAACTCCGATTGGACTCATTCCAGCGGCGTTGGAACCGACTCGTCGAACCCTAACTAAGATCTCTGAACCCTAAACCCTAAATCCTAACTCCTAAACTCTAAACCCTAAAGCTAAAAAATAAGGCTAAAACCTAAGCTAAACCGTAAAATCTAAACTATAAACCCTAAAAGCTAAACCCTAAAGGCTAAACCTAAAGCTAAACCCTATAGCTAAACCCTAAAGCTAAACCCTAAAGCTAAACTCTAAACCATAAAGCTAAACCCTAAAGCTAAACCCTAAGGCTAAACCCTAAAGCTAAACCCTAAAAGCCAAACCCTAATTATTTAGGGTTTAGGGTTAAGAGATCATAGTTAGGGTTCGACGAGACGGTTCCAACGCCGCTGAAATGAGTCCAATCGGAGTTCGTTTGAGTCGGTTCCCCACTGTTCCCCACTTTTTTAGTGTTCCCCAATGAACCTCACACTATATACATGAACAGGATCAGGAGAGAACGCCTCAAAGTGTGAGAACGGTGATAATGATTCTCAGCCACAAGATCTTAGTGGTTTGTGGCTGAGATTGATGCGGTGGCATTTTTGTAAATAATAGGTGTTTTGGTCAAAAATTATCGAAGCAATTAAGTGATCAAATTAGTTTAGTGAGGTAGTGTGCTAGATATATTTGTAGAAAATATGCTAATTTGGTTGTTTGCAAAAACAATTTTCAGGATATAGCTCAGGATACCAAGCTATATCAATAACCAAACAATGAGCAAAAAAGTAAAGAATGACACGAGATATACAAGGAAAGCACTTGATCAATCTAGATCTCCGGTATAAAACCTCGGGAGCTGACAATCGCAGCTGCCTTGTTCTTCTTATTACTTCAAAACTCAGGATACAGTGTAGGATATTGTACGGATCAGCTAAGTGTTACAATGAGTTTGAAGTGTGAGTGTTGGTGAATGTGATTGCGAGTGATTGCAGCTGTTAAGAGAGCAAAAAAATGAGTGAAAAGTTGTGTCTCTATCGATCCGTACAGCTCCTATTTATAGTCAATAGAAATAACTAATTATCCTATTATCTTGGGATGCTTCGAATATTCCCTATCGAACGATGAAGACCCCTTCTTCCGGCTTCAACGTTCTTCTTTCGACTAAATAGAGCGAGTCTTCAGGAGAACAAGTCCATTCGAACGTTATAAGCTTGCCACCCTAATCTGCACGTGAATAATTAGTAACTGCCAGGATACTGCATCAGGATGTTACCAATATTCTGATCCAGTATTCTGGTCATAAACAGAAACAATAAGGTCAGGATATCATCTAGGATATGGGTTCGGAAAAACCACCCATAACAATTGTCCCCAAAATATATATGTTACAATTCTCTAATTCAAATGGATATATTTTAAACCTATCACGTTAATCGAGGCAATTATGACGACAGGACGCTTGAAGTGACAATGTGCAACTCCCCACGCGATTTATACTCGATGCCTATCTATCATGCTCCTATATCTCATCTATTCTTGTTTGATAATCCATCATCTTCTTCAGAATTCTCAGGTATTTTCTCTTCTCCCTTCTCTTTCTGCTTAAGTTTTCCGATGGCCACCAGAACCTGATCTCACTCCGGCGAATCCATTTCACTGTTTGCCAACCAGAATCTACTCAAATATCCCGAGAAGGAGGTGTGTTCTTTTGATAACGCTGTTATTGCCGCGTTAAGAGCCTCCGGTGCTTTTCCCGATATGGCGGTGATCCGTCCGTTTGACCGAAGCCTTCGGTCAGGCGTATCGTCTAAGGAATGGATCTGTTTTTCAGCGTATCCATTTTCTCTCGGCCTCCGATATCCTTTTCCTGAATTTATCATGCAATTCTTCCGTACCACCGGCCTTAGCTTTGCCCAAACAATGCCCATGGTTTGGAGAGTACTAATCGTGCTTAACCAGATCAAAACCTTTCATATGCCCGACCTTTGCATTGAGGATATTCCGATTGCCTACCGTCTCCGTTCACACGGCAACAGTCGTTTCTTGCTTTTTTCAACATCCAGTAATCCCCTCATCCTCAAAGTAACAAGGAACGAGGATGGATGGCAGCGAAAATTTTTCTTTGTTAGGCGAGACTCCATTGCCGAAGGTGATAGCCTTCCGGTGAAATGGTTGACCTCCGTTAGGGTTTAGGGCTTTAGATTATCCCCAAATACATCTTGATGTTGTATCTTGCACTAATACCCTTATGTTTTTGTGCAACAAATTTCAAAGAGTTGGCTCCTCCCACTGAAGAATCTGAAGAAATAATCAAAGCAATTTACCAACTGCCGGAGAGTGACATAACTTTTTCATTGCACCCCCCCAAGCTCAAGTCAATATTCCTCTTCTGACATGTCTGGTAAGAGTTATACAATTTCGCATATATTCAATCAGTTAAATATAAAAGAAAAGATTTAGATTATCTCCCTTATGTGCAGCACCAGTCAAGATTCTAGAAACTTTTGATCTTGAAGAGTTGGACAGTTACTCTGGCCCTGTCCAAGTGAAAAAGGAACCAGTCAAGCCATCTACTGCATCCAAGCCAGCATCCAGCTCCAAAACCATGGCTGTCCCCAAGCCTTCTCCTACCACAAAGCCCCATGCCTCAAGCTCTTGCAAAAGAAAGGAAACAGACTCTCCAGCTTCCTCTGAGACCTTCCCCTATGAGAACCATGGGTTCCTTGAATCCAGTGGATTTATGACCAACTTTCTTAATCAGGTACATATCCTTATCCTATATCCTGCACATATATGCTGAACCATTATCTTGATCAGTATATACTCATACCTGCATTTTTTGTCGTAGGGCCTCGAGCGTCTAGTTCACTTGTACGAGGAATCCTACGGGCTCAACAACATGTTAGAATCCAAGTTAAAGAAAGCCGAGGTAACTATTTCCGACCAAGGGATAATCGCCGCCGCCAAATCTCAGCACTACGAGGACAAGTTCAAGGCACTGACCCAGGAACACCAGGCTGCCATCAAGAAGGCTACTCATGAAGCTCAAACCAAATTTGACGCTGCTCAAGTGTAACAACTCTCATAAAAAGTCATAATTATTAAATTAATTAGTCCAAAAGGAAACCCTAATTGAGACACCCAAGTGATTCTGAACAAACCCTAAAATTTTCATAATTTTCAGAATCAGGATTAGGGCCCCTAAAACTCAGGGGGGATTAAACCCTAGTTACGATTATCCACACAACTATCTGTCGAAATTGAATTTCAGAAAACCGTCAACTCAGCAAGCCTATCCATGCACGTAGCTACTCTATGAATATAGGTTGGCAGTCGCGTAGCGCGACGGCTATAGGGGTACCCAGTCGCGCTACGCGACTGGGTCAAATTTTCAGTATAAATAGGGTTGTTTGGGACTTGAGTTCTGGCCTTGAAACGACAAAGAAATTCCACTCCTACACTGAGTTATAGCAGAAACACTTTCAATCCACACACTGATCTCGAAATTCTGCCGCAAAACAGGGTATTAGCACAATCGCTGCTACGATTCATTTTCCGACGATCAATATATCCAATGAATGTTTAAGTGCCGCCCACATTAGGGTTATACTTTATCGTTCGTCATTAATTTGACGGATCATCGTTAATTCGATGGATAAAGTATTATACTTTGTCATTCGTCATTAAGTTGACGGATCATCGTTAATTCGATGGATGAAGTATTGCACTTTATCGTTCATTGTGAGAATTTGATCTCGTAAGTTATCGTAATTGCTGGATTGATTACTAACCCAGTTTTGTGTACATTGTTATTTAAATTAGGTTAACAAGGCTAAATCATAGACTAGACTCTGTCCATATTAAAATCAGCAATGTGAGTCATTCTCTCTTTTTATCAAATTACTTTCCAAATCATGTTTATTTTCAAAGTTATAATTACGGGGATTAAGTCTTTGTAATCACCAAGTTACAGCCGGTATGTGGGGTTTTGTATACATTACTTGATAATCGTCACCATTGGGGCAGCCAATGGGGGATATGACCATAGTCACAGACACCATTGGACGAATGGGCCAATGGGTCAAGTGACAAATACCGTGGGTAGTTGGCTTGATATCAGAAACATTGTAATCACTCTTAATACTGTAAATTATAACAAATGTGTCATTTTAGTAAATAGAATGATTCACTCAGTATTTCCCGCTGACAAAACCTTTTTCAAACATGTTTCAGGTGATCTGTTGTAATTCAGGAAAAGTGCTGAGGAGCATTTCAAGCTTAAGATAGTGGCTCATTATAAAATAAAGAAATATGTTTTGTAATATCACGATTTCATATTAAAAACATAATATTGTAAATTATCAGGGTTTTATCCCGAATTGTGAAATGGAATAAATCGGGAAAATTTTAGCTTTAAACGATCCTGTTAAATAAACTTCCGCTGTTAAACTCAATTAAATCAATACCGCTGGATTTCTGTCCCGCGGCTCCTGAAACGGGTAAAACCGGGTCGGGGGCCGTGACAGAAAAAGGTGGTATCAGAGCCACTGGGTTAAGCTAATTAAGTATTTAGAAATACTTAATTTTTCCTGATTACTATTATGTGATGATGTATGTTATTAACTGATTATTTGTTAGTTACAGTATGGGTAAGCAAAAGCTGTCAAGTATCTATCTTAAATTAGATAGATCATCCAATGAGAAGGGAAGTTCATCTCAAACAAAGCCTTATGTAATTCCCGAAGAAGGAATATTTGTGAAAAAGGCACAGTACGAGAACCCACTTTCTCCGGATAAAAGAAAGTTAATTTTAAAGAAAAGTAAAGAGAAAATCCGAGAAAAGAAGATTAAACGGGAAACTCAGGAATTAATTGATAAATCACCTTGGGAAGATAAGCTAGATGAGAAATGGGCAAACTTATATATGCTAGCCACAGTAGCAGAAAATATAAATCTTTAAATATTTTAAAGTTTAGTACCTTACCTTTACAATCTAGAAACCCTGTGCAATAAAATTTCAAAACCTAAGTGTGTTTTCTAATATCTTTGTAATAAAATTAGTACCCAGTATGTAATAAATTAAAAAGGTTATTTATGAATTTTAACTTAGTATTTTATGCATTTTGCATATATGTTACATCAGCATGAATGGGATATCTGAAGCTTTTCAGAACCTTAATCTTTACTCAGTAAATATCGAAGCTTCCAAAGAATATACTAGCTACTTTCCCGATGTAGAACAACCAGTAGAATTCAAGGTTCCACCTGTGAACAAGCCAAAACGAAAGAAAAGAAAGAATTACGTATGGGGGAGTCGTATACGTAAGAAAAAGCCAGTTCCAAAACTTCCCAAAATAAACAATCCTTTGAAAAAGGGAAAAGAAATTATAACCGGCGAAAATTCTAAACAAAAGGAAATGGAAACTGAGGACAAGGAAGAAGTTAAGGAGAAAGGAAAAGAAATTGTAACCAGGAAAAGTCCTAGACTCCAAGAGATGGAGACTGAAGCCAAAGAAGATTATAGGCAAATGGAAAGGCAGTTTGAGGAATACTCTAAGGACATAGTAATGGAAGTTGGGCAAAGCTCTAGACCAACTCAGATAGAAATCGGAGAAAGCTCCAATCAAAATCAGGGAAGGACCTTTCAAGATGAAATAGATTTCCTATTGACAAGCTGTGAAACAATTCAGCCTGTCAATACTAATAATAATAATATTTTTACTTATCCTCTTGAAAACCAACTCCCTATGAATTGGGAACCAGCAATTCCAGACCCAATAGTCCACTCCCAACCCATAGGAATGGACGAATGGTGGACGAACGATTGGCAATTTCAAAATATTGTCAACGATCCTTATTCTTTTCTTCCACAATTCGATCCAGAACCCCTACCTAATCCACCCATGAGTAATGAAAACATGGCTGAACTTCGCCACTTTGGTGAAGAGTTGTTTGATGCTGGAACTAGAATCAGGGAAATAGGGGGACAGATTGCCTGGAAGTACGATGAGAGAGAACTGCGTTTTTAGAACGGCAAGTGACGAGAGATAGTAGGATGGCAAAACGGTGTTTTGTATAATAATAATAATAGTAAAGTTAGTCTGTAAATACCAAATAAAACTCCGTAAGATATTGGTGTGTAATGATGCATACTATACTAGATATAAAATGAAATCGAGAAATCGATTATTTTGACTATACCTGTATTGTAAAATTTTCTGATTGTTTGTATATAATTGTCCCAAAAACCTTATAAAAAGGATTTGGACCATACCACAAACTGACCTTTCTAGCCTTTTGACCTTGCGCGACCGCGCACTGGTCCTACTAAAGGAACAAAGAAATCAGTAAATTACAGTCGCGCGCCTAAAGGATAACATGAGTCCTTGCGCTTTCTCCCATACAACAAAGGATTGAAAGAAACCTTTGTCCAATACTTCCGCCACAAAGTCCAGACTTGGATATTATTTTACCCAGACTTGGGATTTATTTATCCGTGTCCACACAGCAAGGTGCCACACCAGATTACAACAGAAATCTTCTAGAAAGAAATACAATCATGCACTACCCAGACGGTTATAACCATCTGGACACGTGTCATCACCATAGACAACCCTGAAGTCACAACTAATGCATGCAATTAGAGAGCAATCTCCACTTAGTCACTCTCCACGTGGCAATCCCCCAGCCATCGATCAGACCACGATCCGTGTGCATTCACATCGGATCGAGGTTAATCAACGTCAGATTAAAGAACTCTAACGGAGGAAAAATAACCGCTACGGCGTTAGGCATTTTCCGTTATCTTTTCAATAACGGGTTTTCCCTCCCAGACTCCCGGATATAAATAAGAGAACTGTTCAGGTATAAACTCAGACTACTCTCACTCTTCAAATACTTATCTTCTCCGATACCAATACTTATTCTCACGCCGGAGTCGGGTCAAGGAGAGAACCCTCTTCTCCCCTTGGCGAGGCTAACGGTATTCTTTTTTGCAGAGCTACCGGAGAAGTAAATCCATTGCAACTGAATCAACCGAGGGAGAGCTAACCTTTTATGCGGATTCAAACCCCCTAACTATCTCGGTTCCGACTATTTAGTTGGTGTTTCTTCATTGGCGCCCACCGTTTTCTCAGTTTTTCTAGCTTCTATCTCGTTTTGATTCAGTTCATTCCGTTTTCTGTTCTTTGCACATGGCAGAAAATTCGTCATCTCACCGACACCCTGGTCCTCGACCAAACGTCGGAAACAATTTACCGATAGAAGGGATCGTAGAGGAAGCCTCAGACGATAATGAGGTTCAGTCTCATCGGGCAAATGATCCTGTTACCCCAGGAATGTTACCAGCAAATCCTGCACAGTCAATTTTACCACCAGGGGAAACCCCGATATCATGGTACGTCCGGTCTCAGGGAGCATTAAACGCGGTATATTCACAGTTATGTGCTCAAACTGCTCCTGTAACCCAATCCCGGAGGCCGGGATCAAGAGCTCATGCCTCTCAGCGAGAAGAATCAACTTATGATGATACAAGCAGTTACCGAAGACAACATCATGATGAATCTCGTCCTCGTCAACGACAATCGGTGCATGATAGGTTGGGTTCCCAACGGGATACTCACACCGATGAATCCGATCGAACATACCGATTGAGTGAAAACACAAGCGTCTTCAATAAGACTACAGCCAAACTATAACAAATGCAGGCCTCGAGCGGTTTACAACCCTGAGGCCGAGCATAACTATGATTTAGTTTATCGCCCGGACGAAGCGGCAGAAAACTCGAAGTTTATATTAGAGATAGCTTTGGCTCCGTTGGAACGGGCCAAGTTACCATCTAATGTTGGGAAATTTAATGGGTTAACCGACCCTGATGATCATCTAAGGGTATTCACCAGTGCAGGGTTGGTCGGTGGTTGGACCCTTCCGCTGTGGTGTCATTTATTTGTGCAAACATTAACTGGCCCAGCGCGAATTTGGTTTGATAACCTACCGACAGGACAAATAGAGTCGTGGAAGGATCTACGGAAAAAATTTATAACACACTTCAGCCAACAAAGGCGCTCAAAACGTGATACATCCGACGTCATGAACATATGGCGTCGCGATGATGAGAATCTGGAAGATTTTATTACCAGATATAATAAGGAAGTGTTAGAGATCGGAGGTGTCAGTGAACAACTAATCCGCGCACAATTTAAGTACGCGGTTAGGTGTGACGACATGGTCAAAGTGTTATCCGGAACAGAAGGCCTTCCCACGAGTTGGGAAAAAATAATGGCGGCGGCCAAGGTTTATGCGCAGACTGAGAAAAACCTTACTACAAACAGGCCACCCCCACCACACAGTAGGCCAGCAGACTTAAGCGCAAATGGAAAGTACAAAAAGTCATGGCGCGAAGCATCAGGAAGCCGATCCGCGGAAGACACCCGCACAACAGCTAACAAATTCTCTGCGCAAAAAGAGAACAAGTACGAAAATAAGGAGAGGCATTGGACTCCTATAACAAAAACCCCAGCGGAGGTGTTAAGTACTGAGGATCACCAATTCAAACCTCCAATTCCGATGAAGAGTAAACGTGGTCAAGACCCGTCGCAGTACTGCGAATATCATAAGGATAACGGGCACACCACGAACAACTGTATATCTCTGCGCATGGAAATCGAAAAGGCTCTCAAGAATGGAGAACTCACACATCTGCTCCAGAATATGCGCAAGGAGATTAAACAGATTACTCGAGGGGAAGAAAGCTCGAGCAAACGGGCGAAGACTTAAAGAACTCTGCATGTTCTCCGCGGAAAAGACATGACCCATCAAGAGCAGCGGAACTGTCAGGGAGTAAGTTAAGTTCTATTTAATTATCCAAAACAACTTTGTAACGCCTCTGAGCATTATCCATGAATAAAATTACAAAGTTTCTATTATTTTTGTGTTTACAAAATGCATGCAATTCCTTTTTAGTAAGCGCAAAAACATTATGGTAGTATAACACAAAGTTCCATGCGCGGTCAGTGATCACGTCACAAACGACCATAAACTCACGCATGAGCTTCATACCAACTTTATTCGCCTTACTCAAAACAAAAGTAATTGTACTCATGCAAGATATTGTAAAGACATATTAACAAAATAAATAGAAACATACTATGTTTGGCGTACAAATACGCTCTGAAAGGTTCAAGGCACAGCAGTGTTTAAAACCCACGCGCCACAGCGCACCATCAAAACAAGGATCAACATCCTACATAGAATAATTGTTCAAATACAATTTCACCCTACTCTAAATCTTCTCCCTCATCCGGAAAGATTTCCTTAAGTTGCGCAACGTGATCCTCCGATTGCAGCGCCACGTTTATCAACTCCATCACTGGTAGTTGCAAGTTATTAAACTCTGTCTTTATAGCAGCAAGCGCTCTGGAAGTATCCACACCAAAAGTAGCAGACTTACTATCATCCCAGTTAACCTTTAAAGCACTATTCACATGTTGGGAGCATTCCGCATACCCTTGTGCATAACCATCTCGTCGCGCAGCAACCATCAAATTGGCAACAGTCTTATCTAATTCTTCAGAGTTTAATACAGATTCAGCAACCTGTAATATCAGATAAAGATAAGATCAAAGCAAACAAAGCGCATTTAAAAACAAAAAGAAAGAAGGTACTTACGCAAGCAATCCCGCGATCTTTTAACCAGGCCATATCATTCTTCAAAGGTTCGAGCTCGCTTTCCGCTGAAACCCGCGCCATTTCCGAATTTTCCAGTTTCTCTTCAGCCTCAGATAAACGGCGGGAGGTTTCAGTATTCTCAGAACGCGCAAGCTCCAAATCCTTCTTCAATTTTTCCTGGTCAGAAACCAAAGCGGTAAGTTCCTCTAATTCTTTATCTCTAAGGGCAAGAGTGGCTAAAGCTTGTACCTCCCGTTGCTCACTTCGCTCCCTATGAGAGCGCTCTTCCTCCAACAAAGCTTCCATGTCAGCTTTTTCTTTCTTCAATTTTCCCAACTCTGCATCTTGATTCTTCAGATTTTCAACCTCAGCCTTGAGGTTATTTATGATGTTACGAAGGCTTGCTTTCTCGGCATTATCCTTCTCACAAATTCTCCTCCAATTTTTGCGCTCCTCAGACAAAAGCGCAGCTTCAGCTTCAGCTTTTCTTTTCCAACCAGAAACAGACCATTCCTCAGTCTTGCGCTCAGCTTCAAATTTAGCTTGCTCAGTCTCTAATTTAGCCTTTAACTGAGCCACATGTTTTTCATCTTTTGCAAACTTCCTTTGTGATGCTACAAAAGATGCTCGCTCTTTATGCATGCTATACCACTCACGCACTATGCGATGAGTAGTAGAAACATGAGATGCAGTTTCTGCAAGATAAGACTGATAGGTCTGTTCATAAGGCTGATTTTCCTGAAATTTAATCTCGCCAGGCGGAAGTATCCCCTGCAACCAATCTTGGCATACACGCCAATCCAAGAAAGTATCTCCTTTCTTCACATTCCAAACAGGAATATGAGGATCAGCAGCATCCTTATCCGCATACATTCGGTAATAATACTCTCCTAAAGTTTCTTCTGGACGAATTGGAGATTGTTTCCCAACACCAGCAGAAGAACCTGCCTCCTCAGTAGCAACCTTTTCAGTAGGCTCAGGAACAGCTTCAGAAGGTCTGGGAGGGGAAGATTGGATTGCCTCGGCAGTCTCCTTTTCCGGCATCGGTTGATTATCATCATTAACCACACTTGGCTCAACAATTTGTTCAATTTCTATGTTAATACCAACAGGCTCCTCAGCCTCAACAGTTTTCTCAACACCTTCTCCAGCTACCTCTGAAGGCTCCAACGAAGGGGTAACAGTAGCACGCGGTGGGGAAGGGGGAAGTTCGGTAGCAGCCACAGTTGGTATGTCCGCAGAAACAGGTATTTCTGGACAACAAAAGTATATAAAAATCATATCTGCTCAAAGGAAACAAAGAAAAGCAATACTTACCAGGAATGGATTCTGAGACAAAAGCCTCAAGGTTTCCTTTTCTGATAATTTTCTTCCTCTGCACTTTCTTGGGAGGCTGATCCTCCGCATCAGCATCAGCTTGTTTTCTCTTACCAGCTTTTCTTTGAACCAAGTGTTCGGGACTGGAATCCAGATCGATAGGCTCATTTGGGTTAGAAGGAGGAATATCAGTAGAATCCCTTGGTTCAGGTTTTGGTTCCCGCATGGTCACTACAGGAGCAAGACCCTCCAAAGAATCAGAAACCACCACATAATCACATCTGGAGACAGAAGAACGGCGCGTACCTTTCTTCTCTCCAGCATTTTTCGCCTTCAAAGGTTGACTCTTAACAGTCTCACTTCTCTTCGGCACGAAAGTAGACGCAGTTGCGCGTTTTTTCTTTTCAGGGCCTACGCCCAAATTCAACAATTCACCTACAAAAGCGCGAGACAGAAAATTACTCAAAGCAACAAAGAAAGGGAAAACAGATAGACTCACCAGCACCAGCTGCCAGTGGAACAGATAAGTCCGCGTCCTGCGGCAAAGAAAAGTTCTTCACAATGCGGTGATACCAGAATTCCTCTTCAGGTTTTTTCTTGATAGTTCCCATTTTTCCGCCTTCCCTCTTGAAGGCAACAACATACAGAGAAACAACTACATTGAAAAGAAAGCAGGTCAAAAAAAAAAAAAAAAAAAAAAAAAAAAAACAACAAAGAGAGGAACAGGGACAAAACCCCAATACTTACTATGGCCATCCTCAGTATACACAGGTTTATCATCTCGTTCCATTTTCCAGTTCAAACTCATGCCAGCTCCGACTAGGGCTTTCTCCGGCAAAGCAATGTTGGGAACATCCTTCAGATCTTGGTACCAGTTTTCATCAACAGGGGTCTGAATAGATTCAATCGGAACATCGTCTTTCCCTCTTAGCTTCATCTTCATCGGAATCACTCCAGCTTTAATGAAGAAAAATTTCTGTTTCCAGTCATGAAATGATTTTGGGGGCTGATGGAGAATTTTCTTTGCGGAAGCCCTCTGAACAAATGAGTAAAATCCCTGGGTACAGTGCATCTGATGAAAAACCCTAAATCGAGGAACGGTTGGCTCCACATGCATCGTTCGACATACAAATTCGAAATGACGAACCCTAACCATACCAATAGGGTGAAGTTGGGAGATATGAAGATTGTAGAATCCAAGAATTTCAAGGAAAAATTTCGTAACAGGTAATCGAAAGTAATCATCGCAGAAGAAATCCCAAAAAAGGGTAATATACCCTGCCGGAGCACTCGCTGCCGTTTGCCCTTCTTCAGGATACAAGGCACCCCAGTTCTCCGGGAATTTAAGATTCTGGATTAAACCCTCAAAAGATGCTCTGGGCCACTTCAATGGTGGAAGTTCAGTCGACATTTCTTCAACAAGATCCTCTTGACGTTCTCCGGTTGACATAAGCAGGGGAATAACGGAAAGTTTCTCTTAAGCACAAGAAAAGGGGAAAAGTTTTCAAACAAAACAATGATTACACAGAAGGGGTTACCCAAACGATTATATACCCATCGCAATAAATAAGCATCGGTAACCGTCGCAGTACTATTCCGGATATCACGATTACCCAAGCAACAGAAAAGGCAGATGTCAGAACATACACGCGTTTACACGCGCGCGTGTAAGACACGAATGGTAAAAAACAACTGACAATGACAGGTTGCCAAAATCAATTTACTGACACAACGTCAAGTCAAAGATTTTTTACAAAATTTTTTTTACAAACTCAGTAAATTCAAATCCTCTCAGAGAAGATTTCCTTTTTCGCGCCCAAAAAACATTTCCCTCTCATAAGTCCAGTGCTCCACTTATTTGCATAAGTACAACACTAGACTGGGGGGACTTGAAGGGGTAAGGTCCCAAAAACCTCATAAAAAGGATTTGGACCATACCACAAACTGACCTTTCTAGCCTTTTGACCTTGCGCGACCGCGCACTGGTCCTACTAAAGGAACAAAGAAATCAGTAAATTACAGTCGCGCGCCTAAAGGATAACATGAGTCCTTGCGCTTTCTCCCATACAACAAAGGATTGAAAGAAACCTTTGTCCAATACTTCCGCCACAAAGTCCAGACTTGGATATTATTTTACCCAGACTTGGGATTTATTTATCCGTGTCCACACAGCAAGGTGCCACACCAGATTACAACAGAAATCTTCTAGAAAGAAATACAATCATGCACTACCCAGACGGTTATAACCATCTGGACACGTGTCATCACCATAGACAACCCTGAAGTCACAACTAATGCATGCAATTAGAGAGCAATCTCCACTTAGTCACTCTCCACGTGGCAATCCCCCAGCCATCGATCAGACCACGATCCGTGTGCATTCACATCGGATCGAGGTTAATCAACGTCAGATTAAAGAACTCTAACGGAGGAAAAATAACCGCTACGGCGTTAGGCATTTTCCGTTATCTTTTCAATAACGGGTTTTCCCTCCCAGACTCCCGGATATAAATAAGAGAACTGTTCAGGTATAAACTCAGACTACTCTCACTCTTCAAATACTTATCTTCTCCGATACCAATACTTATTCTCACGCCGGAGTCGGGTCAAGGAGAGAACCCTCTTCTCCCCTTGGCGAGGCTAACGGTATTCTTTTTTGCAGAGCTACCGGAGAAGTAAATCCATTGCAACTGAATCAACCGAGGGAGAGCTAACCTTTTATGCGGATTCAAACCCCCTAACTATCTCGGTTCCGACTATTTAGTTGGTGTTTCTTCATTGGCGCCCACCGTTTTCTCAGTTTTTCTAGCTTCTATCTCGTTTTGATTCAGTTCATTCCGTTTTCTGTTCTTTGCACATGGCAGAAAATTCGTCATCTCACCGACACCCTGGTCCTCGACCAAACGTCGGAAACAATTTACCGATAGAAGGGATCGTAGAGGAAGCCTCAGACGATAATGAGGTTCAGTCTCATCGGGCAAATGATCCTGTTACCCCAGGAATGTTACCAGCAAATCCTGCACAGTCAATTTTACCACCAGGGGAAACCCCGATATCATGGTACGTCCGGTCTCAGGGAGCATTAAACGCGGTATATTCACAGTTATGTGCTCAAACTGCTCCTGTAACCCAATCCCGGAGGCCGGGATCAAGAGCTCATGCCTCTCAGCGAGAAGAATCAACTTATGATGATACAAGCAGTTACCGAAGACAACATCATGATGAATCTCGTCCTCGTCAACGACAATCGGTGCATGATAGGTTGGGTTCCCAACGGGATACTCACACCGATGAATCCGATCGAACATACCGATTGAGTGAAAACACAAGCGTCTTCAATAAGACTACAGCCAAACTATAACAAATGCAGGCCTCGAGCGGTTTACAACCCTGAGGCCGAGCATAACTATGATTTAGTTTATCGCCCGGACGAAGCGGCAGAAAACTCGAAGTTTATATTAGAGATAGCTTTGGCTCCGTTGGAACGGGCCAAGTTACCATCTAATGTTGGGAAATTTAATGGGTTAACCGACCCTGATGATCATCTAAGGGTATTCACCAGTGCAGGGTTGGTCGGTGGTTGGACCCTTCCGCTGTGGTGTCATTTATTTGTGCAAACATTAACTGGCCCAGCGCGAATTTGGTTTGATAACCTACCGACAGGACAAATAGAGTCGTGGAAGGATCTACGGAAAAAAATTATAACACACTTCAGCCAACAAAGGCGCTCAAAACGTGATACATCCGACGTCATGAACATATGGCGTCGCGATGATGAGAATCTGGAAGATTTTATTACCAGATATAATAAGGAAGTGTTAGAGATCGGAGGTGTCAGTGAACAACTAATCCGCGCACAATTTAAGTACGCGGTTAGGTGTGACGACATGGTCAAAGTGTTATCCGGAACAGAAGGCCTTCCCACGAGTTGGGAAAAAATAATGGCGGCGGCCAAGGTTTATGCGCAGACTGAGAAAAACCTTACTACAAACAGGCCACCCCCACCACACAGTAGGCCAGCAGACTTAAGCGCAAATGGAAAGTACAAAAAGTCATGGCGCGAAGCATCAGGAAGCCGATCCGCGGAAGACACCCGCACAACAGCTAACAAATTCTCTGCGCAAAAAGAGAACAAGTACGAAAATAAGGAGAGGCATTGGACTCCTATAACAAAAACCCCAGCGGAGGTGTTAAGTACTGAGGATCACCAATTCAAACCTCCAATTCCGATGAAGAGTAAACGTGGTCAAGACCCGTCGCAGTACTGCGAATATCATAAGGATAACGGGCACACCACGAACAACTGTATATCTCTGCGCATGGAAATCGAAAAGGCTCTCAAGAATGGAGAACTCACACATCTGCTCCAGAATATGCGCAAGGAGATTAAACAGATTACTCGAGGGGAAGAAAGCTCGAGCAAACGGGCGAAGACTTAAAGAACTCTGCATGTTCTCCGCGGAAAAGACATGACCCATCAAGAGCAGCGGAACTGTCAGGGAGTAAGTTAAGTTCTATTTAATTATCCAAAACAACTTTGTAACGCCTCTGAGCATTATCCATGAATAAAATTACAAAGTTTCTATTATTTTTGTGTTTACAAAATGCATGCAATTCCTTTTTAGTAAGCGCAAAAACATTATGGTAGTATAACACAAAGTTCCATGCGCGGTCAGTGATCACGTCACAAACGACCATAAACTCACGCATGAGCTTCATACCAACTTTATTCGCCTTACTCAAAACAAAAGTAATTGTACTCATGCAAGATATTGTAAAGACATATTAACAAAATAAATAGAAACATACTATGTTTGGCGTACAAATACGCTCTGAAAGGTTCAAGGCACAGCAGTGTTTAAAACCCACGCGCCACAGCGCACCATCAAAACAAGGATCAACATCCTACATAGAATAATTGTTCAAATACAATTTCACCCTACTCTAAATCTTCTCCCTCATCCGGAAAGATTTCCTTAAGTTGCGCAACGTGATCCTCCGATTGCAGCGCCACGTTTATCAACTCCATCACTGGTAGTTGCAAGTTATTAAACTCTGTCTTTATAGCAGCAAGCGCTCTGGAAGTATCCACACCAAAAGTAGCAGACTTACTATCATCCCAGTTAACCTTTAAAGCACTATTCACATGTTGGGAGCATTCCGCATACCCTTGTGCATAACCATCTCGTCGCGCAGCAACCATCAAATTGGCAACAGTCTTATCTAATTCTTCAGAGTTTAATACAGATTCAGCAACCTGTAATATCAGATAAAGATAAGATCAAAGCAAACAAAGCGCATTTAAAAACAAAAAGAAAGAAGGTACTTACGCAAGCAATCCCGCGATCTTTTAACCAGGCCATATCATTCTTCAAAGGTTCGAGCTCGCTTTCCGCTGAAACCCGCGCCATTTCCGAATTTTCCAAAAGTCAAACAGAGCATTGTGAACATCTTCATGCACTCTTAACTTTGTTAAGAAAAGAAAAGTTGTACGCTAAATTCTCGAAATGTGAATTTTGGCTAAAGGAAGTGCAATTTTTAGGACACATGGTGAATCATGAAGGTATTCATGTAGATCCTGCTAAGATAGAGGCAATTACCAAGTGGAAGGTTCCACAAACAGCAATGGAAATTAGAAGTTTTATAGGATTAGCTGGGTATTATAGATGGTTTATTAAGGATTTTTCCAAGATAGCTGTACCATTAAATAAGCTAACCTGTAAAGCTACTAAGTTTGAATGGGGACCTAAACAAGAAGAAGCTTTTAGAATTTTGAAGCAAAAATTAACCCATGCACCAATCTTAGCCTTACCAGAAGGAACTGAAGATTTTGAAGTATATTGTGATGCTTCAAAACTAGGATTTGGATGTGTGCTTATGCAACGCAAGAAAGTAATTGCATACGCATCAAGGCAATTGAAAAAGCACGAAGAAAACTATACGACTCATGATTTAGAATTAGGAGCCGTAATTTTTGCCCTTAAGATTTGGAGACATTATCTTTACGGAAGTAAATTTACTGTCTACACAGACCACAAAAGTTTAAGATATATATTCAGGCAAAAAGAGTTAAACATGAGGCAAAGGAGATGGATGGAAATCTTAAGCGACTACGACTGTGATATTCAATATCATGAAGGAAAGGCGAATGTAGTTGCAGATGCCTTAAGTCGTAAGTATTATGAGAAACAACGACGGGTTCGTGCTCTCAGATTAAATCTACAAATAGATTTAATGGAACAATTGAAGAATGTTCAAACTACAGCAATCAAAGATGATGCTGAAGGAATGAAAGGACGAATCAAGGAATTAGAACAAGGAGCAGATGGAATTTGGAGATTCCACAAAAGTAGAATTTGGGTACCTAAGCAGGGAGACTTAAGACCTAAGATTTTAGAAGAAGCTCATAAATCTAGGTATACTATACACCCAGGAAACAATAAGATGTACCAAGATTTAAGAAAGAACTTTTGGTGGATAGGAATGAAAAAGGACATAGCCAGATATGTTTCTAAGTGTCTTACTTGTTCACAAGTTAAGGCAGAACATCAAAAACCTTCAGGATTACTACAACAATTAGAAATGCCAGTATGGAAATGGGAACTTATAACAATGGATTTTGTTACTAAGTTACCCAAAACCAGAAAAGGTAATGATGCGATTTGGGTAATTGTGGATCGATTAACCAAATCTGCTCACTTTCTACCTATGAAAGAAACCTTTAGCATGGAAAGACTGGCTAAATTGTATGTAGATGAAATTGTATCCTTACATGGAGTTCCACTTTCCATTGTATCAGATAGAGATAGTCGTTTTACTTCTCATTTCTGGAAAAGTTTCCAGCAAGCTATGGGAACTCGACTAAACCTAAGCACTGCATATCATCCCCAAACAGATGGCCAAAGTGAAAGGACAATCCAAACTCTAGAAGACATGCTCCGAGCATGTGTAATAGATTTTGGTGGAAGTTGGGATGATCATTTACCATTAATTGAATTCTCCTATAACAATAGTTATCACTCAAGCATTGAAACTGCTCCATTTGAAGCATTATATGGAAGAAAGTGTAGAACTCCAGTTTGTTGGGCAGAAATCGGAGAAAGTCAATTATCAGGTCCTGAAATAGTGCAAGAAACAACTGTTAAGGTTACTCAAATCAAAGAAAGGTTGAAGACGGCCCAAGATCGTCAGAAGAGCTATGCTGACAATAGAAGCAAGCCGCTAGAATTCCAAGTTGGAGACAAGGTATTATTGAAAGTTTCTCCTTGGAAAGGAGTTGTTAGATTTGGTAAGAAAGGAAAGCTAAGTCCAATATACGTAGGACCATTTCCAGTAATCCAACGTATAGGACCAGTAGCTTATCGTTTACAATTACCAGAAGAACTAGTTGGGGTACATGATGTATTTCATGTATCCAATCTAAAGAAATGTTTAGCAGATGAATCTTTGGTAGTACCTCTTCAAGACATAGAGGTAAACGAAAAGTTAAAATTTGTGGAAAAACCTCTTCAGATAGAAGACAGAAAAGTGAAGTTTCTCAAGCACAAACGACTAGTGCTAGTTAAAGTAAAATGGGATTCAAGGAGAGGACCTGAATACACTTGGGAGCTGGAATCAGAAATGAAGAAAAAGTATCCTCAATTATTCCAGTAAATCTCGAGGACGAGATTTTTCTTAAGGTGGGGAGAATGTAACAACTCTCATAAAAAGTCATAATTATTAAATTAATTAGTCCAAAAGGAAACCCTAATTGAGACACCCAAGTGATTCTGAACAAACCCTAAAATTTTCATAATTTTCAGAATCAGGATTAGGGCCCCTAAAACTCAGGGTGGATTAAACCCTAGTTACGATTATCCACATAACTATCTGTCGAAATTGAATTTCAGAAAACCGTCAACTCAGCAAGCCTACCCATGCACGTAGCTACTCTATGAATATAGGTTGGCAGTCGCGTAGCGCGACGGCTATAGGGGTACCCAGTCGCGCTACGCGACTGGGTCAAATTTTTAGTATAAATAGGGTTGTTTGGGACTTGAGTTCTGGCCTTGAAACGACAAAGAAATTCCACTCCTACACTGAGTTATAGCAGAAACACTTTCAATCCACACACTGATCTCGAAATTCTGCCGCAAAACAGGGTATTAGCACAATCGCTGCTACGATTCATTTTCCGACGATCAATATATCCAATGAATGTTTAAGTGCCGCCCACATTAGCGTTATACTTTATCGTTCGTCATTAATTTGACGGATCATCGTTAATTCGATGGATAAAGTATTATACTTTGTCATTCATCATTAATTTGACGGATCATCGTTAATTCGATGGATGAAGTATTGCACTTTATCGTTCATTATGAGAATTTGATCTCGTAAGTTATCGTAATTGCTGGATTGATTACTAACCCAGTTTTGTGTACATTGTTATTTAAATTAGGTTAACAAGGCTAAATCATAGACTAGACTCTGTCCATATTAAAATCAGTAATGTGAGTCATTTTCTCTTTTTATCAAATTACTTTCCAAATCATGTTTATTTTCAAAGTTATAATTACGGGGATTAAGTCTTTGTAATCACCAAGTTACAGCCGGTATGTGGGGTTTTGTATACATTACTTGATAATCGTCACCATTGGGGCAGCCAATGGGGGATATGACCATAGTCACAGACACCATTGGACGAATGGGCCAATGGGTCAAGTGACAAATACCGTGGGTAGTTGGCTTGATATCAGAAACAATGTAATCACTCTTAATACTGTAAATTATAACAAATGTGTCATTTTAGTAAATAGAATGATTCACTCAGTATTTCCCGCTGACAAAACCTTTTTCAAACATGTTTCAGGTGATCTGTTGTAATTCAGGAAAAGTGCTGAGGAGCATTTCAAGCTTAAGATAGTGGCTCATTATAAAATAAAGAAATATGTTTTGTAATATCACGATTTCATATTAAAAACATAATATTGTAAATTATCAGGGTTTTATCCCGAATTGTGAAATGGAATAAATCGGGAAAATTTTAGCTTTAAACGATCCTGTTAAATAAACTTCCGCTGTTAAACTCAATTAAATCAATACCGCTGGATTTCTGTCCCGCGGCTCCTGAAACGGGTAAAACCGGGTCGGGGGCCGTGACATCAAGTCCAGCACGAACATGATATGGCTTCTTACCGGGAAGGCCTTAAAGGCTCCGTCGTCATCTCTCTCCTCCAAGCCAGGCTGAAAATGGCCCATGAGGCCAAGGCCATGGGCTTTGAATGCCCTTCTTGGAACATCGATGCTTGGGAGGCAAAGTTAAGAGATCTCGGCGGCAATCCTGTGGAACATCCTGCAAAACCTGCGGTTGAGGAGCCTTCCAAAGCGGCCGATCCTGGTGCGGGTGTTGAAGCTGAGAAGGTGGTCAATGCTGGTGGCGATGCTGAGAAGGATGTTGGGGCCGATCGTGGTGCGGGTGTTGAAGCTGAAGCAATGGTTGAAGAGGGTGATGCCCCTTGAAGGCAGCGAAGTAGGCGATGGTGGATGTTGATGCCTAGGCCGGAGCCACTTTTTAAATTTGATGGTTGTGGTTGATAAACAATTTACTTTCCTGTATTCTGAACAATTTAATTTCCTGCAGTTAGAACAATTTAATGGCCAAAGGTGGAGGGATCCTGAGTTTCAGGACGAAGCCCTTGGTCATCAATCTTTAGTATGCTCTTTTGAACAATTAACAGTTGAAGGTGGAGGGATCCTGAGTTTCAGGACGAAGCCTTCAACTGTTTAAGTAAATATGGTTAAAACTAGTTACACTGTTGGTGGATGGGTCTCATTTTGAGATGAAGCCAATAGTGCAACCTTTTGCTATGTTAATAAACTAACCTTTCTAGCCTTATCATTTGTTACTTATATTTTCACTTGTGTTGTATGTGCTTGACTTGAACCTTTCCTTTCATTTTCAATACTGTATTTCAGGATACTGTTATTATACTTAGCATTTTAATAAAAAAATGTTCCATTAAAACTTTGTCAAACACAACTCCAAAAACTTAGGTTAGTATGATAAGGTTTTTAAAAGGTAAAAAGGAGAGATCATACAAGAAATATTTAGAGAATATATTCCAATCTCAAACTTTGAACTTCTTGCAACCTCCCCATTGAGGATGTCCCCTGTCCGGAACACTTAGCAAACCAAGTTCAAATTTCATCCTTCGGACCGTTTACAATGTATCAAGACGGATATCCCCTGTGTATTAATGCATAGCATATTTAAACACTTAGCAACTTCTCCATTTGAACAAGAATGTGCATCAACACAATCATAACTGATGATATATTTGTAGACAGCTTTAGTATTACAGGGGATAAACCCTAAATATCCTGGAGATAGATCCTTAACATTCTGGGGATAAACCCTAAGTATACTAGGGATAAACCCACATTTTCGTGAGCTACAAGCGGGAGTGTATAAACTCCAAGACTTAGAAAGGTGAAAACCTTTAAACCATAGAGAGTATGAAAATACCCTTTCGTGAGAGAGGGTGATCAATCCTCGTATACCTTAAGGATCCAGGATATAGCCAATAATAACGAAATTGTCAGTCACTTTTACATGAACTGGTCCCGCTACCGTGAACTATTCCTAGATAACTTGCGCTCCAGGCGGGGTGTTCAAACCCAATTCGAGAGAAAGGTGAATACCTTTAAACATTTGAAGGGATTAGAATCCCTTAAACATGAGTGAGGGGGCTAATCCTCTAATCTTTCGATTTATCCTGAGCGTGTATCCTGGAGTAACATCCCGAAGCATATTCTGCAAAACACTGTTAAACTAAGGTGGGTGTTAGCTTGGCTAACACCCCTCCGATGCTTAAGTCAGTATTGGGTTTCAAAAGACAATAAATTAAATAATTATGTAAAAAGGAATTAGAATTCATACCATCCTGAGTTAGAAATTAAATTCTAAACTCACTTGAAATAGGCTTTAAGGTATATAACATTCCAGGATCTTGGTATCATATCCCCTTCCATATTCTTAAGCCGGTATGCTCCTTTTCCAGATTCTGATTCAATCTCATAGGGTCCTTCCCATTTTTGAGCTAACTTCCCATCGGTAGGGTTAGTAGTATTCTGAAAAGCTTTTCTTAATACCCAATCTCCAACTTGAAACCTTCTAGTCCTTAGATTCTTGTTATATGCTCTTGATATCCTCTGTTGATATGCTGCCATCCTTAGCTTTGCTGCATCCCTTGTTTCATCAATTGTATCCAATTCCTGACATAAAGCTTTAGGATTCGTCTCAGGATCCCGGAGGCTTGATCTTGCTGTAGGTATCACCATCTCTGTCGGGATCACTGCTTCTGCCCCAAATACTAAAGAAAATGGGGTCTGACCAGTTGCACTCTTTTCTGTCGTCCTATCAGCCCCTAGGACAAATGGTAGTTCCTCTGCCCATCTTCCTTTTTTACCACCTAATCTCTTCTTTAAGTTGTTGACAATTATCTTATTTGAGGATTCTGCTTGTCCATTTGCTTGAGGATGTACTGGAGTTGATGTGATCATCTTGATCCCCCAACTTTTGCAAAAATCAGTGGTTCTCTTGCTGATGAACTGAGAGCCATTATCACAAATTATCTCAGCTGGTACCCCAAACCTTGTCAGGATATTCCTCCTAATGAAGGATACCACTTCCTAATCCCTAACTAGAACAAAGGCTTTAGTCTCGACCCACTTGGAGAAGTAGTCCGTCATTGCTAGCATAAAAACCTTTCCTCCTGTAGCTTTCGGCAATTTTCCCACTATATCCATACCCCATTTCATAAATGGCCAAGGGGATGCAATAGGATATAATGGTTCAGCTGGTTGACGCAGTATACTGCTATGCCTCTGACATGCTTCACATCTTCGAGCATATTCTGCAGCATCCTTTCTCATAGTTGGCCAATAGTATCCTGTTCTTAATACTTTTGAGAATAATGATCTGCCCCCAGTATGGTTGTCGCAATCTCCTTCATGTATATCCTGAAGTACATCCTTAGTTTCAGGATCCTCCAAGCATCTAAGGTATGGACCTGCAAGAGATTTCTTATACAAAACATTATTTATAATAGTGAAATGGGATACCTTCATCCTGAAAGCCTTAGGATTCTCTTCCTTTAGGATGTGTCCTTCTTTGAGATATTTCAGGATAGGGGCCATCCAGGATTTAGGATTCTCTTCAGGATACTCATCATCAGGATCCCTGATACTTGTTACTTCCTTATCCTGAGACTTGAAGAGTTCCATCGCAGGATACATAATATGTAGTATTGGTATTTGAGTTCCTTCCGGTATCCTGATTGTAGATCCCAAATTTGCCAGAGCATCTGCTTCAGCATTATCCTCTCTTGGTACCTGTTCAAGCATAAAAACTTCGAAATATCCTGCTAATTTTTTAACAATTTCAAGATATTCAATTAACCTTTCACCTTTGACAGCATAGGATCCATTGAAATGGTTAGTGATTAACAAGGAATCAACATACACTCGCAAACATTTAATATTCATATTCCTAGCCAATTCTAATCCTGCAATTAAGGCTTCATACTCTGCTTCATTATTGGTGGCAGGAAATTCACATCTAATAGCCTGGGGTAATATGTCCCCCTGTGGTGATTTTATTAGTATACCTAATCCTACACCTCTTACATTAGATGCACTGTCAGTATATATCTTCTAGGATCCTAAAGTTTCTCCTAGTTGTTGCACTTCTAGGTCTACTTCATTTTGAATGTCACTATTGAAATCAGCCACAAAGTCTGCTAGATCCTGAGACTTTATAGCATTTCTAGGTTCATATACTAGATCATAGGCACTTAATTTTACAGACCATTTGGCCATCCTACCCGACATCTCATGTTTCCTGAGTAGATTTTTAACAGGGTAATTAGTCTTTACATGAATCCTATGTGTCTCAAAATAATGTCTAAGCTTAGTTGATGCCATAACTAGGGCTAATATTAATTTTTCTAAGTGTGAATATCTAGTTTCAGCATCTAATAAACTTTTACTAACATAATAGACAGGATACTGCTGACCTTCATGATCCTTTACCAGAACGACACTTACTGCGTTTCCTGATACTGCATGATACACGGATAAAGGTTCACCATCCTCGGGCTTCATCAGTAAAGGTGCAGTTGAAAGATATTGCTTTAATTCTTGTAGGGTTGTTTCATGTTTTTCTCCCCACTCGAATTTCTTATTCTTCTTCTTCTTCTTCTTCAGGATATCGTAGAATTCCTTGCATTTTTCTGAGGATCTTGATATAAACATGTTCAATGCCGCTACTTGTCCTGTTAATCTTTGCACATCTTTTATGTTAGATGGTGACTTGATATCCAGGATGGCTTTTATCTATTCCGGGCTTGCTTCTATCCCCCTTTTAGTTACCATATATCCCAAAAACTTTCCTGTCCCCACTCCGAAATGGCATTTAGCAGGATTCAGCTTCATGTTATATTGGTCCAGGATATCAAATGCACCTTCAATATCATGGAGATGATCCACAACCTTCTTGGACTTTACCACCATATCATCAATATACACCTCCATGGTGTCCGCCGGTTTATCTTTAAACATCATATTCACCAATCTTTGGTACGTTGCACCTACATTTTTCAAACCGAAAGGCATGGCAGTATAACAATAAATACCTGTTGGTGTCATGAAAGCAGTATCCTCCTGATCGGAGGGTTCCATTTGGATCTGTTGGAATCCTGAGGATGCATCCATAAAGGTTAGCATCTCATGACCGGCAGTTGCATCCACCATCGAGTCTATATTAGGCAAAGGAAATGGGTCTTTAGGACATGCTTTGTTCAAGTCTGTGTAATCCACACAAACTCTCCATTTCCCATTCTTCTTTGAACTACGACCACATTTACTAGCCACTTAGGGAATTTGACTTCCCTAATCATCTTGGATTTCAATAACCTTTCAATCTCCTCATGTATGATTGCATTTCTTTCAGGAGCAAACTTCCTTCTCTTTTGTTGAACGCGCTTGAAAGACCTGTCAATCCCAAGCTTATGAGTTATTATATCTTTAGAGATACCTGTCATATCCTCATGCTTCCATGCAAATGTGGACATCCTGCATTTCAAAAAATTAATCAGCTGATTTTCAATATCCTGAGGGATATTGGTTCCTGTTAGGGGAGGATTTCTCAATGATCAGTGATCCTCAATTACTGTTGGGTTTGGTGATCCTCACTTCTGTTTGAATTAGTGATCCTCAGAAGTATTAGAGGATCAGGATCATGGATCATCGTAAGGATCCTTATACTAACGATTGTCTACTTTGAATATGGTATTGTTTTGTAGGAGTACGAGCTTGGACTTGGTCTTGGCGATATTCCTGGAGCATATTCCATGGCTTATTCCGCACGTGCTTAACTGAAGTGGACGTTATGGAGTTCGTGGAGGACTTGCATGAAATGCGGAATGTATGTTAGCTTTGATATTTTCCATTTTTAAACGGGGTAGCGAGCTAAATAGAAACACTTGGCTATTTTTGGCTAAACACACACTCTTGCAACTGCTCTCACCAGCTCTCAGCAATTCACTTAGCGATTACACACCTTTTTTACACAATACACTATAGTGATCCTTGTAATTAGCTCGCTATCATCCGAAGTTGTAATACTTTTCTTGTTTAATTTGAGTTGGTGATCGGTAGTTTCCATCACCCGAGGTTTTTTATGCCGGAGATCATTCATTGATCAAGGGCTTTTTCCTCGTATAAATCTTTGTGTCACTTATTCATTTCATTTCTGAGTGATCCTTAGTGTTGTTCATTCATTCAAGCATCATACCTCACAACAGAAAGTTTGGTTGCATCATCATTGCTTGATTTTTGACCAAAACAGTTTGGCGCCCACCGTGGGGCAATTGGTGCTTCATTCCTAAGAAGATTCGTAATTTCGTGGTCATTTCGGTTCATTACAACCAAGCAAATGGCTTCCTCAGCGAAGAACACTTCAAGCTTAATGTCTTCATTTAGTTCTTCTCAAGGCGTTCCTCCTTTGCCTCCACCACCTTCTGGATCCCAGAAGAATGCTGAGAATGCTGCGAAGAAACAAACCCCCATTTTCCAAAAACCACCAACTTCTTCTGTTTCAACTAATCCTACTACTAATGATCTTTATGCTCTAATTTTGCAGATGAGGAATCACGCACAAGAGCAGGACAAAACCAACGAAAGGATCCTCCGGGAGATCGCTGAAATCAAGAAACAGAAGAAATCAGTGGAGGATCACTCTCCTCTGATGCCAAGTCACTGAACTTCGACACTCCAGTCATAACTTCCCAGCACTCAGCAGCTCCGGATGTGCAATACTTGGGTGAATTACCAGGAAGACATCATGGAACAACAACAATGACTCATGCTCCTGGATCTTACCTTCAACCTTCCGGAGCCTCTGTCCAGCATCAGATATCCTTCGTCAGCTCAGGAGGATATTTGGGAATGCACTCGGTCCAAGGATCCTTCCAGGTCCAAGGATCCTCCTAGGTCCAAGGATCCTCCCAGGTCCAAGGATCCTTCCCGGTCCAAGGATCCTCCATGGTCCAAGGATCCTCCCAGGTCCAAGGATCCTCCATGGTCCAAGGATCCTCCCAGGTCCAAGGATCCTTCCCGGTCCAAGGATCCTCCCAGGTCCAAGGATCCTCTCTGGTTCCAGGATCCTTTCAGGTTCAAGGATCCAACATCTTTCAGGATCGAGGATCCTTAAGGAGTATGCAGCCTCAGAGCTCGGACGTTCATCAAGGAGACTTCATACCAATGCAGACCATTGCTTCCTCTGGTCCTTCAATCATACAAGAGTCTCGTCAATATGGATTCACATCCGCAATTCCAAACATGAATCCTCCGGGAGGTAACACTTTTAATAATTCATATAACACTAACCATGGTTCTATGCAGGATACAGGTATCAATCAGGCCATGGCCAGGGAGTTACAAAAGCTCAAGGATATGATATCCAGTGTTCCAGGAGTGGTTAAACCCATTCATGAAATTGCAGATGGTAGCCACAGGATATCTCGTTTTGCACCACCCTTATGTGATGCTGAGATACCTAAAAGGTTCCAGATACCATCTATGAAGCTGTATGATGGTTCAACGGATCCAGAAGAGCATGTAGCTCAGTACAGGGAGAGGATGGAGATCAATCCAATTCCTGAAAGGTTAAAAGAAGCATGTCTATGCAAGGGATTTGGATCCACACTCACAGGATCTGCTCTTAAATGGCTGCTAAGTTTTCCTCCTTACTCTATTACTTCATTTGCTAATCTAGTTAATTTGTTTAATAGTCAATTCTCTTGTAGTAGAAAATTTGAACGATTAACTAGTGATTTATATAGGGTAACTCAAGGTCAAAATGAATCACTTAGAGATTACATCACTAAGTTTAGTAAAGAATCCTTGGATATTCCTAACTTGGATATTGCTACGGCTGTAGAAGCCTTTAAAATGGGATTGCTTAGGGATTCGTTGTTCTATGATGATCTTGTGATGACACCTTGCAGGAATCTTGATGAAGTAAGAACCAGGGCCCTTAGGTTCATCCGCCTAGAGGATGACAAAAGGATCCAGGATAGATTGACAGGATCCTCAAAATAGGAGAAGCAAGGATCCTACTTCAGGAACAACAAATCAAAGTCTTACAACAGATCTGATAACCAGAACATGCATGCAGTGGAACAAGAAGAGGATGATGAGGATTATCCTCCTATTTCTGAATACTGTTTTTCTGTTGATAACAATGAACTAATCCTTGCAATGCAGAATCTAGGTAAGAAAGCTAGGTGGCCAAGGAAAAGTGATAAACCAGCTGCTACAAAGGATAAGGGGCTATTTGGTAGCCTCTTAATGACCATTCAGATGCTACCTCTTAATGGTTTAAAACCTCTGAATGAATAAGAGGTAAGCTCAAGTCTGAATGGTTAAGAGGTAACATCTGAATGATAAATCATCACATGTCACATTCTTCTACCTTCTCATTGGTAAAATTCTTAATGGTTCTATTACGAGGTAGCATCTTAATGAACATTCAGATGCTACCAAACAGCCCCTAAGTCCAAGTGGTGTGCATATCATGAGGATTTTGGGCATCTCACTGAAGAGTGTATTGCACTGAGAAAGGAAATTGGTTACTTGTTGAGCAAGGGGCATTTGAAAGAACTTTTGGGACGAAAGAAATCTAGGATCCAGGATCCTGAAACGATCCCGGAAAGGGCTCCTGCTCCTCCAGCAGATGCACAAGTCATAAACTTCATATCCGTTGGATCAGACATTTGTGGTACCTCCTTCTCAGCAGCAAAAAGACATGCTAAGGAAACTATTAGGGGAGGATTTCTTACTGACCTGTGATCCTCAAGTGTTATCCTATTTGGTGATCCTTACTTCTGTGACAATTAGTGATCCTCAGAAGTACTTCAGGATCAGGATCATGGATCATCCTAAGGATCCTTATACTAATGATTGTTCACTTTGAATTCGGTATTGTTTTGCAGGAGTACCGGCTTGGACTTGGTCATGGCGATATTCCTGGAGCATATTCCCTTCAATTCTGCACGTGCTTGACCATTGTGAACGTTATGGAGAACGTGGGGAGAAGGCACGAAAGGCGGACAGTTAGTTAGGCTAGATATTTTCTAATTTTAAGGGGGTAGCGAGCTAATTTTAGAACACTTGGCTATTTTTGGCTACACACACTCGTACAACTGCACTCACCAGCTCTCGGCAAAACACTTAGCATTTTTCATACATTTCTACACGATACACTATAGTGATCCTTGTACTTAGCTCGCTATCATCCTAAGTTGTAAAAGAATTATTGTTTAATTTGAGTTGGTGATCAGTAGTTTCCATCACCCGAGGTTTTTTATGCCGGAGATCATTCATTGATCAAGGGCTTTTTCCTCGTATAAATCTTTGTGTCTTCTGTGCAATTCATTTCTTAGTGATCCTCATTGTTGTTTACCAATTCAAGCATCATACCCCGTAACAGAGAGTTTGGTTGCATCATCCTCGTCTGATTTTTGACCAAAACAGTTTGGCGCCCACCGTGGGGCAATTCGTGCTTCATTCCTAAGAAATTCTCATTTTTGTGATCATTTCAGTTCGTTACATCCAAGCAGATGGCTTCATCATCAAAGAACACCTCCAGTGCGATGTCTGCAGTCAATTCATCCCAGGGCATTCCACCTTTGCCTCCACCACCTTCTGGACCTCAGAAAAATGCCGAGAAGAAACCAACTCCCATTTTCTCAAAACCTCCAATTTCTTCTGCTTCTTATACTCCCACTACTAGTGACTTGTTTACTCTGATTTTGCTGATGAAGGAGCATATACAGCAACAGGATAAGACCAATGAAAGAATTCTTAGAGAAATTGAAGACATCAAGAAACAGAAGAGATCGGCAGAGGATCATTCCCCACTGATGCCCAGATCTTTGAATTTCGATACTCCGGTTATAACTTCTCAGCCTTCAGTGGTTCCAGACGTTCAATATGTGGGAGGACCAAAAGGAGTGCATTACGGATCATCAGCAATGACTCAGGCTTCAGGGTCATACTTCCAACCAGCAGGATCCCATCCTCAGCATATAGGATCCTTCGTAAGCCCAGGAGGATACTCAGGAGCGCAGCCGATTCAAGGGTTCTGGCCGTTTCAAGGATCCTCCCAGGTTCAAGGATCCTCTCAGTTTCAAGGATCCTCCCAGGTTCAAGGATCTTCCTACGTCCCAGGATCCTCCCAGGTTCAAGGATCCTCCTATGTTCCAGGATCCTCCCAGGTTCAAGGATCCTCTCAGTTTCAAGGATCCTCCCAGGTTCAAGGATCTTCCTACGTCCCAGGATCCTCCCAGGTTCAAGGATCCTCTCAGTTTCATGGATCCTTCCAGATTCCGGGATCCTTAAGGAGTTTGCAATCAGGGAGTTCCGATATCCATCAGGGAGATTTTATTCCAATGCAGACCATTGCTTCTACTGGTCCATCGGTCATTCCAGAGCCCCAACAATATGGATTCACATCCGCTCTTCCTAATTTGAACCCAATGGGAGGTAACACTTTCAATAATTCTTATACCACTAACCATGGCCTTATGCAGGATACAGGTATCAATCATGCCATGGCCAGAGAATTGCAAAAGTTAAAGGATATGATATCAAGTGTCCCAGGAGTGGTCAAGCCTATCCCGAAAATTACAGATGGGAGCCACAAGATATCTCGTTTTGCACCACCAATCTGTGATGCTGAGATACCCAAGAGGTTCCACGTGCCTACCATGAAGTTGTATGACGGTTCAACAGATCCTGAAGAACACATAGCACAGTACAGGGAAAGGATGGAGATCAATCCCATTCCAGAAAGGTTAAAGGAAGCATGTCTGTGCAAGGGATTTGGATCCACTCTTACTGGATCGGCTCTTAAATGGCTGCTAAGTCTTCCCCCTTACTCTATTACCTCGTTTGCTAATCTAGTTAACCTATTTAATAACCAGTTTTCTTGTAGTAGAAAATTTGAGCGTTTAACTAGTGATCTGTATAGGATAACCCAAGGTCATAATGAATCATTAAGGGATTATATCACTAAATTTAGTAAAGAATCCTTAGATATTCCTAACATGGATATAGCTACGGCTGTTGAAGCCTTTAAAATGGGATTGCTTAGGGATTCATTATTCTATGATGATCTTGTTATGACACCATGCAGGAATCTAGATGAGGTAAGAACCCGGGCCCTTAGGTTCATCCGGCTAGAGGATGACAAAAGGATCCAGGAGAGGTTAGCAGGATCCTCAAAGCAAGAGAAACAAGGATCCTCATTCAAGAACAACAAGTTCAGATCCTATAACAAATCTGATAACCAGAATGTGCATGCTGTTGAACAAGAAGAGGATGATGAGGATTATCCTCCAATTTCTGAATATTGTTTTTCTGTTGATAACAATGAACTAATCCTTGCGATGTAGAATTTAGGTGATAAAGCTAGATGGCCCAGGAAAAATGACAGACCAGCTGCAACCAAAGATAAGTCAAAGTGGTGTGCATATCATGAAGATTTTGGGCATCTCACAGAAGAATGCATCGCACTGAGAAAAGAAATTGGATACTTGTTGAGCAAGGGGCACTTGAAAGAATTATTGGGGAGAAAGAAGTCAAGGACTCAGGATCCTGAAAGGATCCCAGAGAAAGCTCCAGCCCCTCCAGCAGATGCACAAGTTATAAACTTTATTTCTGGAGGATCAGACATTTGTGGAACATCCTTCTCTGCAGCTAAAAGACATGCAAAGGAAACCAAGAAGGATAATGGAGATAGACCCATTCGAACATCCAGGGTCTCCGAAGGAAAAGTCATAACTTTTGATGAGGATGATCGTGTTGACATTCAGGATCCTCATCACGATGGTTTGGTTATCACTCTTTTTATTTCTAACCATTTTGTTCGCAGGATCCTTATAGATGGAGCAAACTCTGTGAACATTATCCAGCTTGATGTCCTCAAGAAGATGAATATTCCTGAATCCGATATCATACCAAGATCCTCTGTGCTCGTGGGATTCAGTGGCGAGACTAAGAATACTCTGGGGGACATTAAACTCCCAATCTATATCGAGGGCCTACATTCTTACCAAAATTTTTTTGTTATTGACTGTTTATCTTGTTGTAATGTTATCCTTGGCAGGCCTTGGATACATGACATGAAGGCAGTCCCATCCACTTATCATCAATGTGTGAAGCTTCCTAGTCCTTGGGGAATAGTGAAGATTGATAGTGATCAGCAAGAAGCTAAGAACTGCTACACCTCATCAATGAAACCAGCCTCAAAGTCAAGGGAGCAATAGCAATTAAAGCATCCTCCAAGGGATGTCTTGGAGGCAAGAGAACAGGATGTAGTAGAAATCCTTATGGATCCTGATGATCCTGAATCTAAAGTTTATATAGGATCAGGGATCCTTGGCGAAATGAAGGAAGACCTCATATCCTTCCTCAAAAGGAGAAAGACTACCTTTGTATGGAAACACGAAGACATGACAGGTATATCTAAAGATATAATCACTCACAAACTTGGCATTGATAGGTCCTTCAAACCAATCCATCAAAAGAGGAGGAAATTCGCACCAGAAAGAAATGCCATTATCCAGGAGGAGGTATAGAAATTACTCTGAGCAGGTATGATTAGAGAGGTCAAGTATCCAAGATGGTTGGCCAATGTGGTTGTTGTTCAAAAGAAAAACGGAAAATGGAGGGTATGTGTCGATTTCACTGATTTAAATAAGGCATGTCCCAAGGATCCTTTCCCATTACCCCACATTGACTCCATGGTGGATGCAACTGCGGGTCATGAACTGTTAACTTTTATGGATGCTTCATCTGGATTTCAACAAATTCAGATGGAACCATCCGATCAAGAGGATACAGCCTTTATGACTCCAACTGGTATATACTGTTATATTGCTATGCCATTTGGACTAAGAAATGCAGGTGCAACTTATCAAAGGCTAGTGAATATGATGTTCAAGGATCAGATTGGACAAACTATGGAGGTTTACATAGACGATATGGTGGTAAAATCCAAAAAGGCTGAGGATCACCTAAGGGACTTGGAGGAAGCATTCAATATCCTTGACAAATATAACATGAAACTTAATCCTTCAAAATGTCACTTTGGTGTTAAAGCAGGTAAATTCTTAGGATATATGGTGACAAAGAGAGGCATTGAAGCCAGTCCAGAACAAATCAAAGCTATAGTGAACATCAAGTCCCCTGCCAATGCTAAGGATGTTCAGAGGTTAACAGGCAGGATTGCAGCTTTAAACAGATTCATATCCAAATCCTCAGAAAAGTGCAAGGAATTCTATGATATCCTAAGGAAGAACAAGAAATTCGAGTGGACTGAGAAGCATGAAAGTGCCCTAAGAGCTCTTAAGGGTTACCTATCCTCGGCCCCGGCCTTGATGAAACCAGAAAAAGGAGATGTGTTATCCTTATACCTTGCGGTATCCTCAAAAGCAGTAAGTGCCGTCCTTGTTAAGGATCACGAAGGTACACAACATCCTGTCTATTATGTAAGTAAGAGTTTACTTGATGCTGAATCCAGGTATTCACACTTAGAAAAACTTATCCTTGCATTAATTATGGCATCTACTAAATTGAGATATTATTTTGAAACTCATGCCATTATTGTCAAAACTAATTTTCCAATTAAGAATGTCCTCAGGAAACCTGAAATGTCAGGAAGGATGGCTAAGTGGGCAGTGAAGCTTAGTGCATATGATATACGATATGAGCCCAGGACAGCCATTAAATCCCAAGCATTAGCTGACTTTGTGGCAGATTTCAGTAGTGATTTGCAAAAGGAAGCTGAATTAGAAGTCCAGCAGCTAGAGGAGACCAAGGATCCTTGGATACTCTATACTGATGGATCCTCAAATGTCAAAGGAACAGGGCTTGGAATACTACTAAAATCGCCACAGGGGGACATAATACCCCACTCTATAGCTTTTTGACACAGGTACCAAGGGAAGAAAATGCAGAAGCTGATGCATTGGCTAGTCTAGGATCATCTTTGAAGATCCCGGAGGATATAAGTATCCCCATTATCCATATCATGGCTCCAGCCATCGAGGATCATGTGGCTATGGAAATAGGAGAGGATTCTACAATTATCCCTAGTGAGGATACTCAATCTCATTCAGGATCATGGATCCTCCCAATCATGAGATACTTACAACATGGAGAGATTCCTACAGGAGAAAACCCTAGGGCTTTCAAAATTAAGGTATCTCAATTCACAATTTTAAATAATATGTTGTATAAACGATCTCTTGCAGGACCATATTTAAGATGCATTGAGGATCCTGAAATCCAAGAAGTTTTAAAAGACTTCCATGAAGGAGATTGTGGAAACCACACTGGGGGCAGGGCATTATTCTCAAGGATCCTGAGGACAGGATACTATTGGCCAACTATGAAGAGAGATGCTGTGGAGTATGCTAAGAAATGTGATCCTTGTCAGAGACACAGCAATATCCTTCATCAACCAGCTGAATTTTTGCATCCTATATCCTCCTCTTGGCCATTTATGAGATGGGGTATGGATATAGTTGGTAAGCTCCCTAAGGCACCTGGTGGAAAAGTGTTCATGCTTGCTATGACTGATTACTTCTCCAAGTGGATAGAGGCTGAAGCTTTTGCCCAAGTCAGAGAAAAGGAAGTTATATCCTTCATTAAAAGAAATATTATAACTAGATTTGGTATTCCTTCTGAAATTATATGTGATAATGGTTCCCAATTCATTGGGGGCAGAACTACTAACTTTTGTGACAGTTGGGGGATTAAGATGATAACATCAACACCAGTCCACCCACAAGCGAATGGTCAGGCAGAATCATCCAATAAGATCATCATCAACAATTTGAAGAAGAAGCTTGGATCCAAGAAAGGGAAATGGGCAGAAGAACTACCTTATGTGCTTTGGGCTGATAGGACAACTCCTAAGAATGCTACAGGCCAAACTCCATTCTCTTTGCTATTTGGGGCAGAATCAGTGATCCCTACAGAAATGGTGGTTCCAACTGCTAGAACAAGTATTCGTGATCCTGAGGAAAATGATGAGAACTTGGTTCAAGACCTGGATACTATAGAAGAAATCAGGGATTTCGCAAGGATAAGGATGGCCAGTTATCAACAAAGGATGGCTGGTGCTTATAACAAAATTGTCAGGATCAGGAAGTTCTAAATTGGTGATATGGTGTTGAGGAAAGCATTTCAAAATACCACCAATCCTGATGATGGAAAGTTGGCACCAAAATGGGAAGGCCCTTACTTGATTGAAGCTGAGGCAGGAAAGGGGGCATATCGATTGCTAACAATGGAAGGTGATTTGATACCCAGGGCCTGGAATGCTGTCCATTTGAAGAAATACTTCATATGATAAGGACCTATGATCCTCACATGATAAGTATCCTTGAAGGGTCCTTAGATCACAGATGATCCTCATTTTGGTAACATTCTAATCTCAAACTATTTCATTTCCTTACTTTCTCACATAAGGATAAGGATCCTGCATCCTTTATCCCCCTTTCACATGATTCTGAGTTTTGAAGGTTCAGGTACTCTTAGCAAAAGGATGGTTATCCACAAAAGCAACCGGTTACTTGGGTTTGACCCCAGTTATTTGGGCTTGACCCCAGTTATTTGGGCTAGTCCCCAGTTTGGGCCTGTCCCCAGTTTCGCCAGTAGCGCACGATGATCCTGGTATAGTTCATGGAAATGGGATTAGTACTCGCTTTAGGGGCTGACAATTTCATTGTGCTGGCTATATTCAGGATCCTACGTATAATGGTAGACGTACCATACATCCGTTCCTAAGGTTTCTAACGTTTTCACGTTAGCTAAGGTTTTGGCATTTTCATGTCACTAAGTTTGGATAGTCTCCAGTGAGGGCCATACTCCAGTTTACATACGATCCTTTGGGCTTGTCCCCAGTTATCCTTTGGGCTTGTCCCCAGTTATCCTTTGGGCTTGTCCCCAGTTATCCTTTGGGCTTGTCCCCAGTATATTGGGCTTGTCCCCAGAATTATTGGGCTTGTCCCCAGTTACTAACTTTCATCTTATATTGGCTTAGTCCCAAGTTGTATCCTATTTCAGGTTTTTGAAGTTAAACGACCAAGGATCCTTGATCCTTACCTTTTACTAAGGTTTATCTTTTGGATTATCCTATTTACAACTGTTAAAGGTTAGGATCCTAACTTGGATCCTCAGGTATGATCCTTAACTATTTTTATTCCATTCATTATTTATTCAAGTAACCCTTATCCTTTGACAACTGAACTCATGATCCTTAAAATATACCACTTTTTGGAATTTTTCAACTATAGGATATTTGATCCTGGATCATATCCTAAATATTTTTTTTAATTTGTTCAACTTTTCTTATTCAGACAAGTGTATATCAAAACAATTGAAAATTAAAAGGACAAACAAGGATAACAACACAAGATAAGCCAAAAAAGATTAAAGTTATTTTATTAACAAAAGTTTAACCGTCGAAGGTTGTCAAAATTGCCAACCCACGTTTCTACCAGCAAAACGTGGCCCGTCCACATGGGTTGGCAACGGGTGTCCATTGTTTATGCGGTTATAGCAAGTGCAGGAAATTAAAGGCGGCAGGATCACAATGGCTTCATCCCCCAAACAGAGGATTCCTCCACCATTTGTAATCCTACCTATTATCCAAAGGATCCTAGATCCTTAATCCTAAAACTATTGTTCAAATACAAACCAACCATTGTTTAACAAAAACTACCACCAAACCTAAAGAAAAAATGGGCTCCGGCTATGTCTAGAAGTGTCCATCATTGCCCATTGCTGCAGCCTACACCTTCGCTGCATCACCATCTCCAGCTCCACTAGCTTCACCACCATGATCCTTGCCACTGCCTCCAGCCTCGATCGTCAGGATCTCCTCAGCTTCCTCCTCGTCATCCAGCTCAGCCAGCCTTGCCTTCCAGCCTTCCACATCCCAGTTGCTCCTGTCGAAGTCAGGATCCTGAGCTTCCAAGGCCATCTGCAATTTGGTCTTGTACATCGCTATGGCAGCATCTCACAGAAGAATGCATCGCACTGAGAAAAGAAATTGGATACTTGTTGAGCAAGGGGCACTTGAAAGAATTATTGGGGAGAAAGAAGTCAAGGACTCAGGATCCTGAAAGGATCCCAGAGAAAGCTCCAGCCCCTCCAGCAGATGCACAAGTTATAAACTTTATTTCTGGAGGATCAGACATTTGTGGAACATCCTTCTCTGCAGCTAAAAGACATGCAAAGGAAACCAAGAAGGATAATGGAGATAGACCCATTCGAACATCCAGTGTCTCCGAAGGAAAAGTCATAACTTTTGATGAGGATGATCGTGTTGACATTCAGGATCCTCATCACGATGGTTTGGTTATCACTCTTTTTATTTCTAACCATTTTGTTCGCAGGATCCTTATAGATGGAGGAAACTCTGTGAACATTATCCAGCTTGATGTCCTCAAGAAGATGAATATTCCTGAATCCGATATCATACCAAGATCCTCTGTGCTCGTGGGATTCAGTGGCGAGACTAAGAATACTCTGGGGGACATTAAACTCCCAATCTATATCGAGGGCCTACATTCTTACCAAAATTTTTTTGTTATTGACTGTTTATCTTGTTGTAATGTTATCCTTGGCAGGCCTTGGATACATGACATGAAGGCAGTCCCATCCACTTATCATCAATGTGTGAAGCTTCCTAGTCCTTGGGGAATAGTGAAGATTGATAGTGATCAGCAAGAAGCTAAGAACTGCTACACCTCATCAATGAAACCAGCCTCAAAGTCAAGGGAGCAATAGCAATTAAAGCATCCTCCAAGGGATGTCTTGGAGGCAAGAGAACAGGATGTAGTAGAAATCCTTATGGATCCTGATGATCCTGAATCTAAAGTTTATATAGGATCAGGGATCCTTGGCGAAATGAAGGAAGACCTCATATCCTTCCTCAAAAGGAGAAAGACTACCTTTGTATGGAAACACGAAGACATGACAGGTATATCTAAAGATATAATCACTCACAAACTTGGCATTGATAGGTCCTTCAAACCAATCCATCAAAAGAGGAGGAAATTCGCACCAGAAAGAAATGCCATTATCCAGGAGGAGGTATAGAAATTACTCTGAGCAGGTATGATTAGAGAGGTCAAGTATCCAAGATGGTTGGCCAATGTGGTTGTTGTTCAAAAGAAAAACGGAAAATGGAGGGTATGTGTCGATTTCACTGATTTAAATAAGGCATGTCCCAAGGATCCTTTCCCATTACCCCACATTGACTCCATGGTGGATGCAACTGCGGGTCATGAACTGTTAACTTTTATGGATGCTTCATCTGGATTTCAACAAATTCAGATGGAACCATCCGATCAAGAGGATACAGCCTTTATGACTCCAACTGGTATATACTGTTATATTGCTATGCCATTTGGACTAAGAAATGCAGGTGCAACTTATCAAAGGCTAGTGAATATGATGTTCAAGGATCAGATTGGACAAACTATGGAGGTTTACATAGACGATATGGTGGTAAAATCCAAAAAGGCTGAGGATCACCTAAGGGACTTGGAGGAAGCATTCAATATCCTTGACAAATATAACATGAAACTTAATCCTTCAAAATGTCACTTTGGTGTTAAAGCAGGTAAATTCTTAGGATATATGGTGACAAAGAGAGGCATTGAAGCCAGTCCAGAACAAATCAAAGCTATAGTGAACATCAAGTCCCCTGCCAATGCTAAGGATGTTCAGAGGTTAACAGGCAGGATTGCAGCTTTAAACAGATTCGTATCCAAATCCTCAGAAAAGTGCAAGGAATTCTATGATATCCTAAGGAAGAACAAGAAATTCGAGTGGACTGAGAAGCATGAAAGTGCCCTAAGAGCTCTTAAGGGTTACCTATCCTCGGCCCCGGCCTTGATGAAACCAGAAAAAGGAGATGTGTTATCCTTATACCTTGCGGTATCCTCAAAAGCAGTAAGTGCCATCCTTGTTAAGGATCACGAAGGTACACAACATCCTGTCTGTTTTGGTCAGAAAATCTGATGATGATATTGCAACCAAACTCTTTGTTTAGGGGAATGATGCTTAAAATGTGTAACAACAATGAGGATCACTTCAATCTAGAATGCACAAACAACACAAGGATTTATACGGGGAAAAAGCCCTTGATCAAGAGTTGATCTCCGGCACAAAAAACCCCGGGTGATGGAAACTACCGATCACCAAGCTAAAATAAATGGTTAAATGTTTACAACTTCGGATAGTAACGAGCTAGGTACAAGGATCACTACGGTGAAGTGTGTAAAAAGTGTATGAACTCGCTAAGTGTTTGAAAGAGAGCTTGTATGAGCGTGTTTGCGAGTGTGTGTAACTGCCAAAAATGACTCAGTGTGACTAACTAGCTAGTTACCCCTTTAAAATAAGAAAAATATCTAGCTAACAAACTCTCCGACTTTCGGGCCAAGCCTCCACGTTCTCCATAACGTCTAGTTTTGATCTAGCACGTGCAGAATACTTCGGGAATATTCTCCAAGAATATCGCTAAGACTTGGTCTAGCTAGTTATACCTGCGAAATGTTATAAAACATAAGTAAACAATCGTCAGTATGAGGATCCTTGAAGTGATCCATGATCCTGATCCTAAAGCCCTTCTGAGGATCACCACCTGTCACAGAAGTAAGGATCACTAGTTAGGATAATGAATAAGGATCACTAATTGTTAGAAAATCCTCCCCTAACAATTGCCCCCAAAATATAAGGAGTGAAATTGTAAAATTAGCGAGTTATGTTTTCTCGAACTTATCCGTAACAAACTAACGGATATATAGCCGTTAATTTTGAACTAGCCGTTGCGATGATGATGTCACAGAAATGACAACCTGCAAGATCATGATTATAAATAGAGATATAGATAGGATCAAATGCATTTAAATTTTCAGAGAAACTCCCTTTATAATCCACATTCCGAAGACGTTCAGGTATTCTCTCTCTCTATCCTTTTCCCTCTCTTGCTCTGTTTTCATCTTTCCATCAAAAATGTTGCTCCGAAGTTCTCCGGGCAAAGATCACAAGAAGGATAGCCCTTTGGAAAGTCAGAAAATCATCAAGGACTCCGCGAATGAAAAGTGTTGCTTTGACGAGGCACAGATAGACAAAATCCGTTGCTGTTTTCCGGCGGATGCCTTTATCAGACCCTTTGATCCTACTACCCTTAGCGACTATGTTTCAGAAACATGGGTTGCATTTCCAGCCACTCCATTCACCATAGGATACACCTATCCTTTCCCAGAGTTTACACAATCCTTCTTTTCCCTTACCGGCATCTCTTATATCCAAGCCATGCCGATGATTTGGAGGGTCTTGTATACCCTGGAGAGAATCATCGAACAGGAAGGCATTGCTTTGGGCATGTCAGAATTGGCGGAGCTGTATGATCTTACTACCTTTGGTTCCCATCGTTATTTGCTTAAGCGAAAACCCGGTGCAGATCATCCTCTTCTGAAAGTCACCAAGAATGACAAAGACTGGAAACGTCGCTTTTTCTTTGTCAAGAGAGATTCTATCCAGGATGGAAAGGATCTTCCTAAAAATTGGGCTACCCATGGTAGGATGGAGGATCCCGATAAGGATCACCAGGAACATTCTTTGATTGTAAGGATAACTTGTATTTTTGCTTTCTTGTTTTGCAGCTATCACTGTTTCACGTATCCGCACATCTCCTGAAACCAAGGATAGGCTCGCTGCTTTTTGGAAGCTTGACCCTGAGATAAGAACTTTCAAGACAACAACCCAAGATTCACAGGAGGTATCCTCAGGCTCTGTCACAATGTCAAGTAAGTATCCTTGTTTAAAATTACATATATAGTAAAATATGAACTAGGAAAAGATACTTATCTTGTTTTAATTGTGTAGGTGCTGGAAAATCTGTCAAGCCTGTTTCCCAATTCAACACAGCTGACCTTGATCTCATACGGCCCAGGAAGAAGAGGTCCACTACCAGTCCTAGCATTTCCATTCCAAGGGCACCCACTAAAGGAAAGGGTGTCAAGAAGAGGAAAACTTCTGATGCTGAGGATCTTCAAGGGCTGCCACTGATCCGCCACCAATTCCTTGAATACTTCAATGAAGTAAGGATCCTTAACTTTGCCTAGGTATTTTGCTCTTATGAGGATCACTTGACCTTGAACTGCCTTATCTTCTTTCTGCAGAAATTTGCTGAGATCGAGGATTACGTGGGCAATATTGAGGAGCTGGACAAGAAAATAGCTGATCTCCAACAGGTTGCCGTGCTCAAAGATCTTGCACTTGCTGATGCTCGGAAGGAACTCCAGGATACCAAGCAGGAAATGGCCAAGGTGCTGGTTAACTTTGATTATGAAAAGCATGACCTCATCGAAAATACCAAGATCTCTGCTGCCATCACAATGTATCAGACTAAGTTGAAGATGGCCCAGGAAGCTCAAGATCCTAGTTTCGACAAAAGCAGCTGGGATGTTGAAGGCTGGAAGGCAAGGTTGGCTGATCTCGAGGATGATGAGGAGGAGGCAGTTGACGTCCTGGCAATTGAAGCAAGTGGCAGTGGGAAGGATCAAGCTGGTGGTGATGATGCTGGTGGTGATGCAGCCAAGGTGTGAGCTGCACAATTGGGCGATGATGGATATATGTGCCAAGGCCGGAGCCCAATTTTTTAGTTTGATGGTTGTTTTTTGTGGTTGTGATGTTAAAGACAATTTCATGGGTTGTACTTTGAACAATAGGTTTTAGGATTAAGGATCATGTATGATCCTTTGGACAATAGGCAGGATTGCGATTGGTGGAGGGATCCTCTGTTTGGGGGATGAAGCCATTGTGATCCTGCCGCCTTTATATTCCTGCACTACTTTTGAACTCATTATCATGGACACCCTTTACCTACCCCAGCGGACGGGCCACGTTTTGCTGGTAGATGCTCGGGTAGGTAATTTTGACAACCTTTAAAGGGTTAGTCTTATGTTAATAAATAAAAACTTAACCTTTTGTCGCTTATCTTGTATTGTTATCCTTTTTAGTATGTTACTTTCCAACTGTTATAATGTTCAACTTGTTTACACTCATCAAGCCTTGAAAAACTAGAAAAGATAACCAAAAAGTTTAAAATATGAACAAGGATCACATATCCCATAACCGATAAGTTTTTTTTTTTTTTTTTTAAAAAATGGTATAGTTTAAGAAACACAAGTTCAGTTGTCAAGTATAGGGGTTATTCAAATGAACAATGAATAAAACCAAAAAAGTTAAGAATCATACCTGAGGATCCAAGTTAGAATCCTAACCATAATAAGGATAACTATAAGATAAACCTTAGAGTGAAATAAGGATCAAGGATCCCTAGCTGCCTATCTTCAAGGACCTGAAATAGAGCATAACTTGGGACTAAGCCGATATAAGAAAAGAGTTAGCAACTGGGGACAAGCCCAAGGATAACTGGGGACAAGCCCAAGGATAACTGGGGACAAGCCCAAGGATCGTATGTAAACTGGAGTATGGCCCTAACTGGCGACTATCCAAACTTAGTGACATGAAGATGCCAAAACCTTAGCTAACGTGAAAACGTTAGAAACCTTAGCTAACGTGAAAACGTTAGAAACCTTATGAACGGATGTATGGTACGTCTACCATTATACGTAGGATCCTAAGCATAGCCAGAACAATGGAATTATCAGCCCCTATAATGAGTACTGGTCCCAAAGCCTTGAACTATACCAGGATCATCGTGCGCTGCAGGCGGAATCTGGGGACAAGCCCAAATAACTGGGGTTAAACCCAAAGGACGGATTGCTTCTGTGGATAACCAATGTTGTGCTGAAGATACCTGAGCTTTCAAAACTTGAACTCACGTGAGAGATGGATAAAGGATACATGATCCTTATCCTTAGATGAGAAAATTAAGAAATGAAATAGTTCAAGATTAGGATATTACCTGAGTAAGGATCACCGATACTTTGAGGATCCTTTAAGGATATCCCTTCCATGAGGATCACCTATACCATAAGGATCCTGCTTACATGAAATATTTCTTCAAGTGGACAGCATTCCAAGCTCTTGGTAGCAATTCACCTTCCATGGTTAGCAATCTATATGCCCCCTTTCCTGCTTCAGCTTCAATCAAATAAGGGCCTTCCCATTTTGGAGCCAATTTTCCATCAGCAGGATTGGTGGTATTCTGAAATGCTTTCCTTAACACCATGTCTCCAACTTGAAACCTCCTGATCCTGACATTTTTGTTGTAAGCACCAGCCATTCTTTGTTGGTAACTGGCCATCCTGATCCTAGCCATATCCCTGATTTCTTCAATAGTATCCAGGTCTTGAGCCAAGTTTTCATCATTTTCCTCAGGATCACGGGTACTTGTTCTAGCAGTAGGAACCACCATTTCTGTTGGGATCACTGATTCTGCCCCAAACACCAAAGAGAATGGTGTTTGACCAGTAGCATTCTTAGGGGTTGTCCTGTCAGCCCAGAGCACATAGGGTAGCTCTTCTGCCCATTTTCCTTTCTTGGATCCAAGCTTCTTCTTCAAGTTGTTGATGATGATCTTGTTGGATGATTCTGCTTGACCATTAGCTTGTGGGTGGACTGGTGTTGATGTTATCATCTTAATCGCCCAGCTGTCACAAAAATTAGTGGTTTTCCTTTTCTCTAACTTGAGCAAAAGCTTCAGCCTCTATCCACTTGGAGAAGTAATCAGTCATAGCTAGCATGAATACTTTTCCACCAGGTGCCTTAGGGAGCTTGCCAACTATATCCATACCCCATCTCATAAATGGCCAAGAGGAGGATATAGGATGCAATAGTTCGGCTGGTTGATGAAGGATATTGCTGTGTCTCTGGCAAGGATCACATCTTCTGGCATACTCCACAGCATCTTTCTTCATGGTTGGCCAGTAGTATCCTGTCCTCAGGATCCTTGAGAATAAAGCCCTGCCCCCAGTGTGATTTCCACAATCTCCTTCATGGAAGTCTTTTAAAACCTCCTGAACTTCAGGATCCTCAATGCATCTCAAGTATGGTCCTGCAAGAGATCGTCTATACAACATATTAATCATAATTGTGAATTGAGATACCTTAGATTTGAAAGCCCTAGGGTTTTCTCCTGTAGGAATCTCTCCATGTTGTAAGTATCTCATAATTGGTGAGATCCACGATCCGGATCCTGAATGGGATTGAGTATCCTCACTAGGGATCATTGCAGAATTATTCCCTATCTCCATAGCCACATGATCCTCAATAGCTGGGGTCAGGATATGGATAATAGGGATCTTGATATCCTCTGGGATCTTCAAAGATGATCCTAAGTTAGCCAATGCATCAGCTTCTGTATTTTCTTCCCTTGGTACCTGTGACAAACTAAAAGAGACAAAAGAGAGTGCCAAACTTTTGACTATCTCCAAATATTTGGTTAGTTTTTCACCTTTAACAGCATATGATCCATTAAAGTGATTTGTAATTAACAAAGAATCTACGTGTACCTCAAGATACCTGATCCCCATATGCTTTGCAATTTGCAAACCAGCAATTAAGGCTTCATATTCAGCCTCATTATTAGTGGTTTGGAACTCACAAGCTATAGAATGGGGTATTATGTCCCCCTGTGGCGATTTTAGTAGTATTCCGAGCCCTGTGCCTTTGACATTTGAGGATCCATCAGTATGGAGTATCCAAGGATCCTTGGTCTCCTCTAGCTGCTGGACTTCTAACTCAGCTTCTTCTTGTAAATCACTACTGAAATCAGCCACAAAGTCAGCTAATGCTTGGGATTTGATAGCTGTCCTAGGCTCATATCTTATATCATATGCACTCAGCTTTACTGCCCACTTAGCCATCCTTCCTGACATCTCTGGTTTCCTGAGGACATTCTTAATTGGAAAATTAGTTTTAACAATGATAACATGAGTTTCAAAATAATGTCTTAACTTAGTAGATGCCATTATTAATGCAAGAATAAGTTTTTCAAGGTGTGAGTACCTGGATTCGGCATCAAGTAAACTTTTACTTACATAATAGACAGGATGTTGTGTACCTTCATGATCCTTAACAAGGACCGCACTTACCGCTTTTGAGGATACTGCGAGATACAAGGATAACACTTCACCTTTTTCTGGTTTCATTAAAGCCGGGGCCGAGGATAGGTAATCTTTGAGGGCTTTTAAAGCATTTTCATGCTTCTCCGTCCACTCAAATTTCTTGTTCTTCCTTAGGATATCATAGAATTCTTTACACTTCTCGGAGGATTTAGATATGAATCTGTTCAAGGCTGCTATCCTTCCTGTTAACCTTTGAACATCCTTAGCATTGACCGGAGATTTGATATTCACTATTGCTTTGATTTGTTCCGGGCTAGCTTCGATGCCTCTCTTAGTCACCATGTATCCTAAGAATTTACCTGCTTTAACACCAAAATGACATTTTGAAGGATTAAGCTTCATGTTATATTTGTCAAGGATATCGAATGCTTCCTCCAAGTCTCTTAGGTGATCCTCAGCTTTTAAGGATTTCACCACCATATCGTCTATGTAAACCTCCATAGTTTGTCCAATCTGATCCTTGAACATCATATTCACCAGCCTTTGGTACGTTGCACCTGCATTTCTCAATCCGAACGGCATAGCAATATAGCAATATATACCAGTTGGAGTCATGAAGGCCGTATCCTCTTGATCGGATGGTTCCATTTGGATTTGTTGAAATCCAGATGAAGCATCCATAAAAGTTAACAGTTCATGACCCGCAGTTGCATCCACCATGGAGTCAATGTGGGGTAAAGGGAAAGGATCCTTGGGACATGCCTTATTTAAATCGGTAAAATCGACACATACCCTCCACTTTCCGTTTTTCTTTTGAACAACAACCACATTGGCCAACCATCTTGGATACTTGACCTCTCTAATCATACCTGCTCGGAGCAATTTCTCTACCTCTTCTTGGATAATGGCATTCCTTTCTGGTGCAAACTTCCTTCTCCTTTGATGGATGGGTTTGAAAGATCTGTCGATGCCGAGCTTATGAGTGATAACATCCTTGGATATGCCAGTCATGTCTTCGTGTTTCCATGCAAAGGTAGTCTTTCTCCTTTTGAGGAAGGATATGAGGTCTTCTTTCATTTCGCCAAGGATCCCTGACCCGATATAGATTTTGGATTCAGGATCATCAGAATCCATGAGGATTTCTACCACATCCTGCTCTCTGGCCTCCAAGACACTCCTTGGAGGATACCTTGATTGCTATTGCTCCCTTGACTTCGAAGCTGGTTTCATCGATGAAGTGTAGCAATCCTTAGCTTCCTGCTGATCGCTATCAATCTTTACTATTCCCCATGGACTAGGGAGCTTCACACATTGATGGTAAGTAGATGGGACTGCTTTCATATCGTGTATCCAGGGCCTGCCAAGGATAACATTACAACAAGATAAACAGTCAATAACACAAAACTTTTGATAAGAGTGTAAGCCTTCAATATATATTGGGAGTTTAATGTCCCCCAGGGTGTTCTTGGTCTCGCCACTAAATCCCACGAGCACGGAGGATCTTGGTATGATCTCTGATTCAGGGATACCCATCTTCTTTAGAACATCAAGCTGGATAATGTTCACTGAACTTCCTCCGTCTATTAGGATCCTGCGGACAAAATAGTTAGATATAAAAAGAGTAATAACTAAACCATCGTGATGAGGATCCTGGATATCAATACGATCCTCTTCATCAAAGGTTATGACTTTTCCTTCGGAGACACTCGATGTTCGAACTGGCCTTTCTCCGTTATCCATTTTAGTTTCCTTCGCATGCCTCTTAGCTGCTGAGAAGGATGTGCCACAAATGTCGGATCCCCCAGAGATAAAGTTTATCACTTGTGCGTCTGCTGGAGGGGCTGGAGCCTTCTCAGGGATCCTTTCAGGATCCTGAGTCCTTGACTTTTTTCTTCCCAACAACTCTTTTAGATGCCCTTTGCTCAGCAAGTATCCAATTTCCTTTCTCAACGCAATGCATTCTTCTGTTAGGTGCCCAAAATCTTCATGATATGCACACCACTTTGATTTATCCTTAGTTGCAGCTGGCCTGTCATTCTTCCTTGGCCATCTAGCTTTATCACCTAGGTTCTGCATGGCAAGGATTAGTTCATTATTATCAACACTAAAGCAATATTCAGAAATTGGAGGATAATCCTCATCATCCTCTTCTTGATCAACAGAATGCACGTTCTGATTATCAGATTTGTTGTAGGATCTGAACTTGTTGTTTCTGAATGAGGATCCTTGCTTATCCTGCTTTGAGGATCCTGTTATCCTCTCCTGAATCCTCTTGTCATCCTCTAGCCGAATGAACCTGAGGGCCCGGGTTCTTACCTCATCTAGGTTCCTGCATGGTGTCATAACAAGATCATCATAAAATAACGAATCCCTGAGCAATCCCATCTTGAAGGCTTCAACAGCCGTGGCTATATCTAAGTTGGGAATGTCTAAGGATTCTTTACTAAATTTGGTAATGTAATCCCTTAATGATTCATTATGACCCTGGGTTATCCTATATAAATCACTAGTTAGTCGTTCAAATTTTCTACTACAAGAAAACTGAGTATTAAACAAGTTAACTAGGTTTGCAAATGAGGTAATAGAATAGGGAGGAAGACTTAGCAGCCATTTGAGAGCTGATCCAGTAAGAGTGGATCCGAATCCTTTGCATAGGCATGCTTCCTTTAACTTTTCTGGGATTGGATTGATCTCCATCCTCTCCCTGTATTGTGCTATGTGTTCTTCAGGATCCGTCGAACCATCATACAGTTTCATTGTAGGCACATGGAACCTCTTGGGTATCTCAGCATCACAGATTGGTGGTGCAAAGCGAGATATCTTGTGGCTCCCATCTGCAATCTCTGGAATAGGTTTGACTACTCCCGGAACACTCGAGATCATATCCTTTAGCTTTTGCAATTCTCTGGCCATGGCATGATTGATACCTGGATCCTGCATAAAACCATGGTTAATAGTATGAGAATTATTAAAAGTGTTACCTCCCATTGGATTCAAGTTAGGAAATATGGAGGTTAATCCATATTGTTGAGACTCTGGAATGATCGAGGGGCCAGCAGAGGCATTGGTCTGCATTGGAATAAAATCTCCTTGATGGACATCTGAACTTCCTGTTTGCAAACTCCTCAAGGATCCTGGCATCTGGAAGGATCCCTGAAACTGGGATGATCCTGGAACAAAGGAGGATCCTTGAACCTGGGATGATCCTGGAACGAAGGAGGATCCTTGAACCTGGGATGATCCTGGAACGAAGGAGGATCCTTGAACCTGGGATGATCCTGGAACGAAGGAGGATCCTTGAACCTGGGATGATCCTGGAACGAAGGAGGATCCTTGAACCTGCTGCATTCCTGAATATCCTCCTGTACTCGTGAGGGATCCCATATGCTGGGGATAGGATCCTGCTGGCTGGAAATATGAACCTAGTGCCTGGGTCATAGCTGTTGTTCCGTAGTGCACTCCTTTTGGTCCACCCGCATATTGAATGTTTGGAACCACTGACGGCTGAGAAGTAACCACCGGAGTGTCAAAATTCAAAGATCTGGGCATCAGTGGAGAATGATCCTCTGCCGTTTTCTTCTGTTTCTTAATTTCATCAATCTCCCGGAGGATCCTTTCGTTGGTCTTATCCTGCTCTTGTGCATGATTCCTCATCTGCAAAATCAAGGCATAGAGATCATTAGTAGTAGGATTAGTTGAAACAGAAGAAGTAGGTGGTTTTGAGAAAATGGGAGTCGGTTTCTTCGCAGCATTTTCTGTATTCTTCTGGGATCCAGAAGGTGGTGGAGGCAAAGGAGGAACGCCTTGTGAGGAAGTGAATGAGGGCATCAAGTTTGAAGCATTCTTCGATGAGGAAGCCATCTGCTTGGTTGTAGCGAGCCGAATTAAGCACAGAAATGCGTATTTTCTTAAGGACGAAGCACCAATTGCCCCACGGTGGGCGCCAAACTGTTTTGGTCAGAAAATCTGATGATGATATTGCAACCAAACTCTTTGTTTAGGGGAATGATGCTTAAAATGTGTAACAACAATGAGGATCACTTCAATGTAGAATGCACAAACAACACAAGGATTTATACGGGGAAAAAGCCCTTGATCAAGAGTTGATCTCCGGCACAAAAAACCCCGGGTGATGGAAACTACCGATCACCAAGCTAAAATAAATGGTTAAATGTTTACAACTTCGGATAGTAACGAGCTAGGTACAAGGATCACTACGGTGAAGTGTGTAAAAAGTGTATGAACTCGCTAAGTGTTTGAACGAGAGCTTGTATGAGCGTGTTTGCGAGTGTGTGTAACTGCCAAAAATGACTCAGTGTGACTAACTAGCTCGTTACCCCTTTAAAATAAGAAAAATATCTAGCTAACAAACTCTCCGACTTTCGGGCCAAGCCTCCACGTTCTCCATAACGTCTAGTTTTGATCTAGCACGTGCAGAATACTTCGGGAATATTCTCCAAGAATATCGCTAAGACTTGGTCTAGCTAGTTATACCTGCGAAATGTTATAAAACATAAGTAAACAATCGTCAGTATGAGGATCCTTGAAGTGATCCATGATCCTGATCCTAAAGCCCTTCTGAGGATCACCACCTGTCACAGAAGTAAGGATCACTAGTTAGGATAATGAATAAGGATCACTAATTGTTAGAAAATCCTCCCCTAACACTGTCTATTATGTAAGTAAGAGTTTACTTGATGCTGAATCCAGGTATTCACACTTAGAAAAACTTATCCTTGCATTAATTATGGCATCTACTAAATTGAGATATTATTTTGAAACTCATGCCATTATTGTCAAAACTAATTTTCCAATTAAGAATGTCCTCAGGAAACCTGAAATGTCAGGAAGGATGGCTAAGTGGGCAGTGAAGCTTAGTGCATATGATATAAGATATGAGCCCAGGACAGCCATTAAATCCCAAGCATTAGCTGACTTTGTGGCAAATTTCAGTAGTGATTTGCAAAAGGAAGCTGAATTAGAAGTCCAGCAGCTAGAGGAGACCAAGGATCCTTGGATACTCTATACTGATGGATCCTCAAATGTCAAAGGAACAGGGCTTGGAATACTACTAAAATCGCCACAGGGGGACATAATACCCCACTCTATAGCTTTTTGACACAGGTACCAAGGGAAGAAAATGCAGAAGCTGATGCATTGGCTAATCTAGGATCATCTTTGAAGATCCCGGAGGATATAAGTATCCCCATTATCCATATCATGGCTCCAGCCATCGAGGATCATGTGGCTATGGAAATAGGAGAGGATTCTACAATTATCCCTAGTGAGGATACTCAATCTCATTCAGGGTCATGGATCCTCCCAATCATGAGATACTTACAACATGGAGAGATTCCTACAGGAGAAAACCCTAGGGCTTTCAAAATTAAGGTATCTCAATTCACAATTTTAAATAATATGTTGTATAAACGATCTCTTGCAGGACCATATTTAAGATGCATTGAGGATCCTGAAATCCAAGAAGTTTTAAAAGACTTCCATGAAGGAGATTGTGGAAACCACACTGGGGGCAGGGCATTATTCTCAAGGATCCTGAGGACAGGATACTATTGGCCAACTATGAAGAGAGATGCTGTGGAGTATGCTAAGAAATGTGATCCTTGTCAGAGACACAGCAATATCCTTCATCAACCAGCTGAATTTTTGCATCCTATATCCTCCTCTTGGCCATTTATGAGATGGGGTATGGATATAGTTGGTAAGCTCCCTAAGGCACCTGGTGGAAAAGTGTTCATGCTTGCTATGACTGATTACTTCTCCAAGTGGATAGAGGCTGAAGCTTTTGCCCAAGTCAGAGAAAAGGAAGTTATATCCTTCATTAAAAGAAATATTATAACTAGATTTGGTATTCCTTCTAAAATTATATGTGATAATGGTTCCCAATTCATTGGGGGCAGAACTACTAACTTTTGTGACAGTTGGGGGATTAAGATGATAACATCAACACCAGTCCACCCACAAGCGAATGGTCAGGCAGAATCATCCAATAAGATCATCATCAACAATTTGAAGAAGAAGCTTGGATCCAAGAAAGGGAAATGGGCAGAAGAACTACCTTATGTGCTTTGGGCTGAAAGGACAACTCCTAAGAATGCTACAGGCCAAACTCCATTCTCTTTGCTATTTGGGGCAGAATCATTGATCCCTACAGAAATGGTGGTTCCAACTGCTAGAACAAGTATTCGTGATCCTGAGGAAAATGATGAGAACTTGGTTCAAGACCTGGATACTATAGAAGAAATCAGGGATTTGGCAAGGATAAGGATGGCCAGTTATCAACAAAGGATGGCTGGTGCTTATAACAAAATTGTCAGGATCAGGAAGTTCCAAATTGGTGATATGGTGTTGAGGAAAGCATTTCAAAATACCACCAATCCTGCTGATGGAAAGTTGGCACCAAAATGGGAAGGCCCTTACTTGATTGAAGCTGAGGCAGGAAAGGGGGCATATCGATTGCTAACAATGGAAGGTGATTTGATACCTAGGGCCTGGAATGCTGTCCATTTGAAGAAATACTTCATATGATAAGGATCTATGATCCTCACATGATAAGTATCCTTGAAGGGTCCTTAGAGCACAGATGATCCTCATTTTGGTAACATTCTAATCTCAAACTATTTCATTTCCTTACTTTCTCACATAAGGATAAGGATCCTGCATCCTTTATCCCCCTTTCACATGATTCTGAGTTTTGAAGGTTCAGGTACTCTTAGCAAAAGGATGGTTATCCACAAAAGCAACCGGTTACTTGGGTTTGACCCCAGTTATTTGGGCTTGACCCCAGTTATTTGGGCTAGTCCCCAGTTTGGGCCTGTCCCCAGTTTCGCCAGTAGCGCACGATGATCCTGGTATAGTTCATGGAAATGGGATCAGTACTCGCTTTAGGGGCTGACAATTTCATTGTGCTGGCTATATTCAGGATCCTACGTATAATGGTAGACGTACCATACATCCGTTCCTAAGGTTTCTAACGTTTTCACGTTAGCTAAGGTTTTGGCATTTTCATGTCACTAAGTTTGGATAGTCGCCAGTGAGGGCCATACTCCAGTTTACATACGATCCTTTGGGCTTGTCCCCAGTTATCCTTTGGGCTTGTCCCCAGTTATCCTTTGGGCTTGTCCCCAGTTATCCTTTGGGCTTGTCCCCAGTATATTGGGCTTGTCCCCAGAATTGTTGGGCTTGTCCCCAGTTACTAACTTTCATCTTATATTGGCTTAGTCCCAAGTTGTATCCTATTTCAGGTTTTTGAAGTTAAACGACCAAGGATCCTTGATCCTTACCTTTTACTAAGGTTTATCTTTTGGATTATCCTATTTACAACTGTTAAAGGTTAGGATCCTAACTTGGATCCTCAGGTATGATCCTTAACTATTTTTATTCCATTCATTATTTATTCAAGTAACCCTTATCCATTGATAACTGAACTCATGATCCTTAAAATATACCACTTTTTGGAATTTTTCAACTATAGGATATTTGATCCTGGATCATATCCTAAATATTTTTTTTTAATTTGTTCAACTTTTCTTATTCAGACAAGTGTATATCAAAACAATTGAAAATTAAAAGGACAAACAAGGATAACAACACAAGATAAGCCAAAAAAGATTAAAGTTATTTTATTAACAAAAGTTTAACCGTCGAAGGTTGTCAAAATTGCCAACCCACGTTTCTACCAGCAAAACGTGGCCCGTCCACATGGGTTGGCAACGGGTGTCCATTGTTTATACGGTTATAGCAAGTGCAGGAAATTAAAGGCAGCAGGATCACAATGGCTTTATCCCCCAAACAGAGGATTCCTCCACCATTTGTAATCCTACCTATTATCCAAAGGATCCTAGATCCTTAATCCTAAAACTATTGTTCAAATACAAACCAACCATTGTTTAACAAAAACTACCACCAAACCTAAAGAAAAAATGGGCTCCGGCTATGTCTAGAAGTGTCCATCATTGCCCATTGCTGCAGCCTACACCTTCGCTGCATCACCATCTCCAGCTCCACTAGCTTCACCACCATGATCCTTGCCACTGCCTCCAGCCTCGATCGTCAGGATCTCCTCAGCTTCCTCCTCGTCATCCAGCTCAGCCAGCCTTGCCTTCCAGCCTTCCACATCCCAGTTGCTCCTGTCGAAGTTAGGATCCTGAGCTTCCAACGGCCAAGGTTCTGATCAATGCCTTGGGGATCGAAGCAGTTGGGCTGGCAGGAAGCTTCTTCTTGGAGGATCGTACGTTGTCCAGATCGGTCACGCTGAACTTGGAGGCAGATTTTGAAGCTTTTCCAGCACCTGCACATTCAAAGCAAGATAAGTATCCTTATCCTATTTCTATTTAACTATTTATTTAAATCTTTAACTATACAAAAACAGGTTACTTACTTGACATGGTGACTGAGCCTGAGGATACCTCTTGAGAATCCTGGGTGATTGTCTTGAATGATCTTGTTTCAGGACCGAGTCTTCTAAAAGCAGCAAGCCTTTCCTTGGTAGCAGGAGACGGTATGAGGTGTGAAACAGTGACAGCTGCATAACATAAAACAAAAGGGGGTTAGTGATCCTATCACAAGAGCAAGATTATCTGGTGATCCTTCTCAGGATCCTCTGTCCTACCCTGGATGGACCACTCCCTGGGTAGATCCTTTCCGTTTGGGATAGAGTCTCTTCTGACAAAGAAAAAGCATCGTTTCCAGTTTGTATCGTTCTTGGTGGCTCTAAAAATGGGGTCTTCTTCACCAGGTTTTCGTTTAAACAAATATCGGTGGGATCCAAACGTTGTGAGATCATACATCTCAGCCAACTCCGACATTCCTAGATCAATCCCTTCCTGCTCGATGATCCTTTCAAGGGTATATAAGATCCTCCAGATCATCGGCATAGCTTGGATGTAGGAGATGCCGGTAAGGGAGAAAAAGGATTGGGTAAAGGCTGGAAAAGGATAGGTATATCCTATGGTGAATGGGGTAACAGGAAAGGCAATCCAAGTTTCAGAGATATAGTCACTCAAAGCAGTGGGATCAAAGGATTTGAAAATGGTGTTTGCCGGGAAACAATAGCGAATTCTATTAATTTGTGGATCGGTGAAACAACAGCGTTCTTTTGCGAAATCTTTGATGATCCCTTGGCTCTTTAAGGGGCTGTTCTTCTTGTGATCCTTGCCCGGTGAGTTTCGGAGCATCATTTTTGACGAGATGATGGTAAAGAAAGAAAAGCAGAGTAAGAGAAGGAAGAAGAGGAAAAGAGAATACCTGAATAAGTCTTCTGATGAGGATTTAAAAAGGAAACGCTCGGATTTAAATGCCCTTTCGCTCTTATCTCTAACTGCCATTTATAATGATGATTTTGCAGGATAAGTCACCTCAGTGACGTCAGGATTCCAACGGCTAGTTCGATCTTAACGGCTATATATCCGTTAGTTTGTTGCGGATAAGATCGACAAAATACAACTCGTTTATTTACAATATTACTCCTTATATTTTGGGGGCAATTGTTAGGGGAGGATTTCTTACAGACCTGTGATCCTCAAGTGTTATCCTATTTGGTGATCCTTACTTCTGTGACAATTAGTGATCTTCAGAAGTACTTCAGGATCAGGATCATGGATCATCCTAAGGATCCTTATACTAATGATTGTTCACTTTGAATTCGGTATTGTTTTGCAGGAGTACCGGCTTGGACTTGGTCATGGCGATATTCCTGGAGCATATTCCCTTCAATTCTGCACGTGCTTGACCATTGTGAACGTTATGGAGAACGTGGGGAGAAGGCACGAAAGGCGGACAGTTAGTTAGGCTAGATATTTTCTAATTTTAAGGGGGTAGCGAGCTAATTTTTAGAACACTTGGCTATTTTTGGCTACACACACTCGTACAACTGCACTCACCAGCTCTCGGCAAAACACTTAGCATTTTTCATACATTTCTACACGATACACTATAGTGATCCTTGTACTTAGCTCGCTATCATCCTAAGTTGTAAAAGAATTATTGTTTAATTTGAGTTGGTGATCGGTAGTTTCCATCACCCGAGGTTTTTTATGCCGGAGATCATTCATTGATCAAGGGCTTTTTCCTCGTATAAATCTTTGTGTCTCCTGTGCAATTCATTTCTTAGTGATCCTCATTGTTGTTTACCAATTCAAGCATCATACCCCGTAACAGAGAGTTTGGTTGCATCATCCTCGTCTGATTTTTGACCAAAACAGAAACCAAGATGGATAATGGAGATAGACCCGTCCGGACCTCCGTTGTCACCCAGGATAAAGTCATAACCTTTGATGAGGATGATCGTGTTGATGTCCAGGATCCTCATCATGATGGTCTTGTAATTACATTGTTTATTTCTAACCACTTTGTTCGCAGGATCCTTATAGATGGAGGAAGCTCTGTGAACATCATTCAGCTTGATGTCCTCAAGAAGATGAATATCCCGGAGTCTGACATTATCCCAAGATCCTCAGTACTTGTGGGATTCAGTGGAGAAACTAAGAATACATTGGGGGACATCAAACTCCCAATCTATATTGAAGGATTGCATTCTTATCAAAAAATTTGTGTTATAGATTGCTTATCATGTTGCAATGTTATCCTTGGCAGGCCATGGATACATGATATGAAGGCAGTCCCATCCACCTATCATCAATGTGTAAAGCTTCCAAGTCCTTGGGCAGTGGTGAAAATTGAGAGTGATCAACAAGAACCTAAGAATTGCTATACCTCGTCAATGAAGCCAGCCTCATGACCAAGGGAGCAATAGCAATTAAAGTATCCTTCAAGAGATGTCTTGGAGGCAAGAGAACAGGATTTGAAAGAAATCCTCATGGATCCTGATGATCCTGAATCCAAGATCTTCATAGGATCAGGGATCCTTAGCGACGTTGAACAGGAGCTGGTATCCTTTCTTAAAAGAAGGAAATCCACCTTTGCCTGGAAACATGAAGACATGACAGGTATATCTAAGGATATAATTACTCATAAACTTGGTATTGACAGGTCATTCAAGCCTATACATCAAAAGAGGAGGAAGTTTTCACCTGAAAGGAATGTTATTATCCAGGAAGAGGCAGATAAACTACTCCGGGCAGGTATGATAAGAGAGGTTAAGTATCCAAGATGGTTAGCCAATGTGGTTGTTGTTCAGAAAAAGAATGGAAAGTGGAGGGTATGTGTCGATTTTACTGATTTAAACAAGGCATGTCCCAAGGATCCTTTCCCATTACCCCACATTGACTCCATGGTGGATGCTACCGCGGGTCATGAGTTGTTGACTTTTATGGATGCTTCATCTGGATTTCAACAAATTCAGATGGAACCATCTGATCAAGAGGATACAGTCTTTATGACCCCAACTGGTATATACTGTTATATTGCTATGCCGTTTGGACTAAGGAATGCAGGTGCTACTTACCAAAGGCTTGTCAATATGATGTTCAAGGAACAAATTGGACACACTATGGAAGTTTATATTGATGACATGGTAGTTAAGTCCAAGAAGGCTGAGGATCACCTTAAAGACTTGGAGGAAGCATTCAATATCCTTGATAAATTTAATATGAAACTAAATCCTTCCAAGTGTCATTTTGGTGTTAAGGCAGGTAAATTCTTAGGATATATGGTGACAAAGAGGGGCATTGAAGCAAGTCCAGAGCAAATCAAGGCTATTGTGAATATCAAATCTCCTGCCAATGCTAAGGATGTGCAAAGATTGACAGGTAGGATCGCAGCCTTGAACAGATTCATATCCAAATCCTCAGAAAAGTGCAAGGAATTCTATGACATCCTGAGGAAGAACAAAAAATTTGAATGGACTGAGAAGCATGAAAGTGCCCTCAAAGCTCTTAAGGATTACCTATCCTCAGCCCCCGCCTTGATGAAACCAGAAAAAGGGGATATATTATCCTTATACTTAGCAGTATCCTCAAAAGCAGTAAGTGCGGTCCTTGTTAAGGATCACCAAGGTATACAACATCCTGTTTATTATGTAAGTAAGAGTTTACTTGATGCTGAATCCAGGTATTCACACTTAGAAAAGCTTATCCTTGCATTAATCATGGCATCTACTAAATTAAGACATTATTTTGAGACTCATGCCATTATTGTTAAGACTAATTTTCCAATTAGGAATGTTCTCAGGAAACCTGAAATGTCAGGAAGGATGGCTAAGTGGGCAGTGAAGCTGAGTGCATATGAGATAAGATATGAACCAAGGACTGCCATCAAATCCCAAGCCTTAGCTGACTTTGTGGCAGATTTTAGTAGTGATTTGCAAAAGGAGGCTGAGTTAGAAGTACAACAACTTGAAGAAACCAAGGATCCTTGGATATTATTCACTGATGGAGCCTCAAATGTAAAAGGAACAGGACTTGGAATACTACTAAAATCGCCACAGGGGGACATAATACCCCACTCCATAGCTTGTGAATTTCAAACTACCAACAATGAGGCTGAGTATGAAGCCTTGATAGCTGGTTTGCAAATTGCTAAGCATATGAGGATCAGGTATCTTGAGGTACATGTAGATTCATTATTAATCACCAATCATTTTAATGGATCCTATGCTGTTAAAGGTGAAAAGCTAATCAAATATTTGGAGATAGTCAAAGAATTGGCACTCTCTTTTGTTTCCTTTAGTTTGACACAGGTACCAAGGGAAGAGAATGCAGAGGCTGATGCATTAGCTAATCTAGGATCATCCTTGAAGATCCCGGAAGATATGAGGATCCCTATTATCCATATCCTGACCCCTGCCATTGAGGATCATATAACTATGGAGATAGGAGAAGATTCTGCAATCATCCCTAGTGGTGATACTCAACGTCATTCAGGATCATGGATCCTTCCAATCATGGATCCTTCCAATCATGAGATATATACAGCATGGAGAGATTCCTACAGGAGAAAACCCAAGGGCTTTCAAAATTAAGGTATCTCAATTTACAATATTAAATAATATGTTGTATATACGATCTCTTGCAGGACCATATCTAAGATGCATTGAGGATCCTGAAATCCAAGAAGTCCTAAAGGATTTCCATGAAGGAGATTGTGGAAACCACACTGGGGGCAGGGCATTATTCTCAAGGATCCTGAGGACATGATACTATTGGCCCACTATGAAGAAGGATGCTGTGGAGTATGCAAAGAAGTGTGATCCTTGTCAGAGGCATAGTAATATCCTTCACCAACCAGCAGAGCTCTTGCATCCTATATCCTCTTCCTGGCCATTCATGAGATGGGGAATGGATATAGTTGGAAAGCTTCCTAAGGCACCTGGTGGAAAAGTATTCATGCTTGCTATGACTGATTACTTCTCTAAGTGGATAGAGGCTGAAGCCTTTGCTCAAGTCAGAGAAAAGGAAGTTATATCCTTTATTAAAAGAAACATTATTACTAGATTTGGTATCCTTTCTGAAATTGTTTGTGATAATGGTTCCCAATTTATTGGGAATAGAACTACTAACTTTTGTGACAGCTGGGGGATTAAGATGATAACATCAACACCAGTCCATCTACAAGCCAATGGTCAGGCAGAATCATCCAACAAGATCATCATCAAAAATTTGAAGAAGAAGCTTGGATCCAAGAAAGGAAAATGGGCAGAAGAACTACCTTATGTGCTTTGGGCTGGTAGAACAACTCCCAAGAATGCTACAGGCCAAACTCCATTTTCTTTGGTATTTGGGGCAGAATCAGTGATCCCTACAGAGATGGTGGTTCCAACTGCAAGAACAAGCATTCGTGATCCTGAAGAAAATGCTGAAAACTTGGTTCAAGACTTGGATACTATAGAAGAAATCAGGGATTTGGCAAGGATAAGGATGGCTAGTTATCAACAAAGGATAGCTGGAGCCTACAACAAAAATGTCAGGATCAGGAAATTCCAAGTTGGTGATATGGTATTAAGGAAAGCATTTAAGAATACTACCAATCCTGCTGATGGAAAGTTGGCACCAAAATGGGAAGGCCCTTATTTGATTGAAGCTGAAGCAGGAAAGGGGGCATATCGATTGCTAACAATGGATGGTGATTTGCTACCAAGAGCTTGCAATGCTGTCCATTTGAAGAAATATTTCATGTGACAAGGATCCATGATCCTTACCTGACAAGTATCCTTGAAGGATCCTTACAGAATAGATGATCCTCATCTTGGTAACATTCTAATCTCAAACTATTTCATTCTCTTATTCTCTTATATAAGGATAAGGATCCTGCATCCTTTATCCCCCTGTTACTTGATTCTGAGTTTTGAAGGTTCAGGTATCCTTAACTAAGGATTGAGTATCCACAGAAGTATCCAGTTATTTGGGCTTGACCCTAGTTATTTGGGCTTGACCCCAGTTATTTGGGCTTGACCCCAGTTATTTGGGCTTGACCCCAGTTATTTGGGCTTGACCCCAGTTTGGGCCTGACCCCAGTTTCGCCAGTAGCGCACGATGATCCTGGTATAGTTCATGGCAATGGGACCAGTACTCGCTTTAGGGGCTGACAATTTCATTGTACTGGCTATATTCAGGATCCTACGTATAATGGTAGACGTACCATACATCCGTTCCTAAGGTTTCTAACGTTTTCACGTTAGCTAAGGTTTTGGCATTTTCATGTCACTAAGTTTGGATAGTAGCCAGTGAGGGCCATACTCCAGTTTACATACGATCCTTTGGGCTTGTCCCCAGTTATCCTTTGGGCTTGTCCCCAGTTATCCTTTGGGCTTGTCCCCAGTTATCCTTTGGGCTTGTCCCCAGTTATCCTTTGGGCTTGTCCCCAGTTATCCTTTGGGCTTGTCCCCAGTATATTGGGCTTGTCCCCAGAATTGTTGGGCTTGTCCCCAGTTACTAACTCTTATCTTATATTGGCTTAGTCCCAAGTTGTATCCTATTTCAGGTTTTTGGAGATAAATGACCAAGGATCCTTGATCCTTACTTTCTACTAAGGTTTGTCTTTTGGGTTATCCTGATTATAAGTGTTAAAAGATAGGATCCTAACTTGGATTCACAGGTATGATCCTTAACTATTTTGATTTTATTCATTATTCATTTGAGTAACCCTTATCCTTTGACAACTGAACTTGTGATCCTTAAACTATATTACTTTTCAAAACTTATCGACTATAGGATATGTGATCCTTGATCATATCCTAAAATTTTTGAGGATATTTGTTAAATTTTTCCTTTACTTGATAAGTTAAAACAAAATGCACATCACAACAATTGAAAAGTAAAATACAAACAAGGATAGTAACACGGGAGATAGCCAAAAAGTTAAAGTTATTTTATTCACAAAAGATTAAACCCTTTAAGGTTGTCAAAATTGCCAACCCACGTTTCTACCAGTAAAATGTAGCCCGTCCACATGGGTTGGCAAAGGGTGTCCATTGTTCATTGGTCTAGAAAGTGCAGGAATCAAAAGACGGCAGGATCACAATGGCTTCATCCCCCAAACAGAGGATCCCTCCACCATTTGTAATCCTACCTATTGTTCAAAGGATCCATGATCCTTAGCCCTAATTACTATTGTTCAAATACAGCTCATCATTGTTCAACAAAAAACACCATAAACCACAACCAAACTAAAAAAATGGGCTCCGGCTACGTCTAGAAATGCCCTTCATCGCCCATTCATGCAGCCTACACCTTCGCTGCATCACCATCCCCTCCAGCTCCAGTATCCTTCGCATGATCCTTGCCACTGCCCCCAGCCTCGATTGCCAGAACCTCTTCAGCCTCATCCTCATCCTCCAACTCAGCCAGCCTAGCCTTCCAGCCTTCCATGTCCCAGTTGCTCCTATCAAAGGCAGGATCCTGAGCTTCTTGGGCCATCTGCAGCTTGGTCTTGTACATGGCAATGGCAGCAGAGACTTTGGCATCCTGCATGATCTCGTGCTTCTCATAGTCATCATTGATCTGGGCTGTAACCATCTTAGTCTTGGCGTCATTGAGATCCTTTTCGAGGGAAGCAATCTTGTGATCCTTGAGCACCGCCACTTTTTGGAGGTCAGAGTATTTCTCCTCAAGCTCTTCAACATTCCCAACATAGTCCTCTATTTCGGAAAATTTCTAAAAAAAAAAAGACAATATAAAGTTAGGATCACATGATCCTTAAGTGGATAGGATAATTAAGCTAAGTCAGTGATCCTTACATCTGCAAAGTACTCAAGGAACTGGTGACGGATCAGAGGCAAGCCTTCTAGGTTCTTAGCTTCAGAGGTCTTCCTTTTTTTCCACCTCTTCCCTTTGAAGTGGTTGCCTTGGGGATTATGACAGAGGGGCTAGCAGCAGACTTTTTCTTTGAGGATCGGACAGTGTCAAGATCAGTGACACTGAATTTGGAGGCAGATTTTGAAGATTTCCCACCACCTACACACCCAAAACAGATAAGTATCCTTATCCTATATCTATTTAACTATTTATTTAAACATTTAATTATGCAAAAAACAGGATACTTACTCGACATAGTGACAAAATCTGAGGATACTTCTTGAGAATCCTGGGTGTTTGTTTTGAATGACCTTGTTGCAGGATCAAGTCTTCTGAAAGCAGCAAGCCTTTCCTTGGTGGCAGGTGATGGTATAAGGTGCGAAACAGAGATAGCTGTACAACATAAACAAAAGGGTGTTAGTGATCCTTATACAAAAACAAGGTTATCTGGTGATCCTTCTCAGGATCCTCTATCCTACCATGGGTGGTCCATTTCCTAGGCAGATCCTTTCCATCAGAGATAGAATCCCTTCTGACAAAGAAGAATCGCCGTTTCCAGTTGGTATCATTCTTAGTGGCTTTGTAGATGGCGTGTTCTTCACCGGGTTTACGCTTGAGTAGATATCGGTGGGATCCAAATGGTACGAGGTCATACATCTCTGCCAACTCCGACATTCCTAGATCAATGCCTTCTTGCACTATGATCCTTTCAAAGGTATATAAGACACTCCAGATCATAGGCATAGCTTGAATGTAGGAGATGCCGGTAAGGGAGAAGAAAGACTGGGTGAACTCAGGGAAAGGATACGGTATCCTATGGTGAAAGGGGTGACCGGGAAAGCTACCCAAGTTTCAGAAACGTAATCACATAGAACGGTGGGATCAAACGGTTTGAAATCGGTGTTCGCCGGAAAGCAATGTCGGATCCTGTCTATTTGTGGGTCAGTGAAGCAGCATCTCTCTTTCGCCGAATCTTTGATGATCCCCTGGCTCTTGAGAGGACTGTCTTTTGTGTGATCCTTAGCCGGAGAGGATCTTAACATCATCTTGGTCATAAGGGTAGAGAAGAAGATGAACAGAGAAAGAAAACGTAAAGGGAGAAGAGGAAGAGAGATACCTGCTTGATCTTCGAATGTGGATTTAAAGGGGGTTTCTCTTGAATTTAAATGCGAATTGATCCCTATCCATAACTTCAATTTATAATGATGGTTTTGCAGGATAGTCACCTGTAACAACTCTCACCAAAACTATTATTTATTATTATATTTAGTTCAAAAGGAAACCCTAATTGAGACACCCAAGTGATTCTGCACAAACCCTACAAATTTCAGAACAATCAGAATCAGGATCAGGGCCCCTAAAACTCAGGGGGGGGTATTCCCTATTGACAATTATCCTAATAACTTGCTGTCTAATTCGAAATTTCTCGTGCCGTCGACTCAGCTAGGCTAGAAACACGCGTGGCAAGCCTATGGCGATTTCGTGTCCCTTACGGACCGTAAGGGATAAGGCTTACGGTCCGTAAGCGTGTCAAAATTCATGTATAAATAGCAGACTTCGGGACTTGATTTTGGGCACTGAAACGACGATAAACTCAAAATATACGTCGAGATATAGAGGAAACAGTCCAAAACACACACGAATCACTAATTAGTATAGTGGGGTGCTGCTACAATACAGGGTATTAACTCGATCGCTGCTACGATTCAATGTCCGATCGATAGAAACTATCCGATGGATGTTTAAGCGCTATCCTTTGTCATTAGTCGTGATTCCGACAGGATGTTTGAGTACCACCCAAACTCGGGTAATACTCTGTCATTCGTTGTGAATCCGATGGATGTTTAAGTGATTGCACTTTATCATTCGTTGTGAGGGTTTTAATCTCGTGAGTTATCGTAATTGCTGTATTAAGTTACTTACCTAGTGTTAGGAGAGGATTTCTCAATGATCAGTGATCCTCATTTACTGTTGGGTTTAGTGATCCTCAATTCTGTCTGAAGTAGTGATCCTCAGAAGTGTTGCAGGATCAGGATCATGGATCATCATAAGGATCCTTGTACTAACGGTTGTCTACTTTGAATTCGAAACTGTTTTGCAGGAGTACCAGCTTGGACTTGGTCTTGGCGATATTCCTGGAGTATATTCTATGATTATTCCGCACGTGCCTGGCCAAAAGTGGACGTTATGGAGTCGTGGAGGACTTGCACCATTTGCGGAATGTTAGTTAGAGTAGATATTTTCCATTTTTAAAGGGGTAGCGAGCTAATTAGAAAACACTTGGCTATTTTTGGCTACACACACACTCTTACAACTGCTCTCACCAGCTCTCGTTAACTCACTTGGCGATTACACACTTTCTTACACAATACACTATAGTGATCCTTGTACTTAGCTCGCTATCATCCGAAGTTGTAATACATTTCTTGTTTAATTTGAGTTGGTGATCGGTAGTTTCCATCACCCGAGGTTTTTTATGCCGGAGATCATTCATTGATCAAGGGATTTTTCCTCGTATAAATCTTCGTGTCACTTGTTCATTACATTTCATAGTGATCCTTATTGTTGTTCATCAATTCAAGCATCATACCTCACAACAGAAAGTTTGGTTGCATTATCATTGCTTGATTTTTGACCAAAACAGTTTGGCGCCCACCGTGGGGCAATTGGTGCTTCATTCCTAAGAAGATTCATATCTTTGCGGTCATTTCGGTTCATAATAACCAGGCAGATGGCTTCCTCAGCGAAGAACACCTCAAACTTGATGCCATCATTCAGTTCTTCACAAGGCGTTCCTCCTTTGCCTCCACCACCTTCTGGATCCCAGAAGAATGCTGAGAATGCTGCGAAGAAACCAACCCCCATTTTCCAAAAACCACCAACTTCTTCTGTTTCAACTAATCCCACTACTAATGATCTTTACACTCTGATTTTGCAGATGAGGAATCATGCACAAGAGCAGGACAAAACCAACGAAAGGATCCTCCGGGAGATCGATGAGATCAAGAAACAGAAGAAATCAGTGGAGGATCACTCCCCTCTGATGCCAAGGTCGCTGAACTTCGACACTCCAGTCATAACTTCCCAACACTTAGCAGTTCCGGACGTGCAATACTTGGGTGAATTACCAGGAAGGCGTTATGGAACAACAACTATGAGTCAGGCATTTGGCTCTCACTTCCAGCCTCAAGGATTCTCTTCTCAACCATCAGGATCCTCTTCTCAGCATCAGGGACCCTACACGTCAGGAGGATATTTGGGAATGCATGCAGTTCAAGGATCCTCCCAGGTTCAAGGATCCTCCCAGGTCCAAGGATCCTCACAGGTCCAAGGATCCTCCCAGGTCCAAGGATCCTCATAGGTCCAAGGATCCTCATAGGTCCAAGGATCCTCCCAGGTCCAAGGATCCTCCCAGGCCCAAGGATCCTCCCAGGTCTAAGGATCCTCCCAGGTCCAAGGATCCTTTCCGGTCCAAGGATCCTCCTTTGTCCCAGGATCCTCTCTGGTTCCAGGATCCTTTCGGGTTCAAGGATCATCTCAACTTCAAGGATCCAACGTCCTTCAGGATCAAGGATTTTTTAGAAGTATGCAGCCTCAGAGCTCAGACATTCATCAAGGAGACTTCATACCAATGCAGACCATTGCCTCCTCTGGTCCTTCAATCATGCCAGAGTCTCGACAATTTGGATTCACATCCGCAATTCCAAACACGAATCCTGTGGGAGGTAACATTTTTAATAATTCATATAACACTAACCATGGCTTAATGCAGGATACAGGTATTAATCAGGCTATGGCTAGAGAGCTACAGAAGCTTAAGGATATGATATCCAGTGTACCGGGAGTGGTTAAACCCATTCCTGAAATTGCAGATGGTAGCCATAGGATATCTCATTTTGCACCACCCTTGTGTGATGCTGAGATCCCTAAAAGATTCCAGATACCATCTATGAAGCTGTATGCTGGTTCAACAGATCCAGAGGAGCATGTAGCTCAGTACAGGGAGAGGATGGAGATCAATCCAATTCCTGAAAGGTTGAAAGAAGCATGTCTATGCAAGGGATTTGGATCCACACTCACAGGATCTACTCTTAAATGGCTGCTAAGTCTTCCCCCTTACTCTATTACTTCATTTGCTAATCTAGTTAATTTGTTTAATAGCCAATTATCTTGTAGTAGGAAATTTGAACGATTAACTAGTGATCTATATAGGGTAACACAAGGTCAAAATGAATCACTTAGAGATTACATCACTAAGTTTAGTAAAGAATCCTTAGATATTCCTAATTTGGATATTGCTACGGCTATAGAAGCCTTTAAAATGGGATTGCTTAGGGATTCATTATTCTATGATGATCTTGTCATGACACCTTGCAGGAATCTTGATGAAGTAAGAACCAGGGCCCTTAGGTTCATCCGCCTAGAGGATGACAAAAGGATCCAGGATAGATTAGCAGGATCCTCAAAACAAGAGAAACAAGGATCCTACTTCAGGAACAACAAATCCAAGTTCTACAATAAGTCTGACAATTAGAACGTGCATTCAGTGGAACAAGAAGAGGATGATGAGGATTATCCTCCTATTTCTGAATATTGTTTTTCTGTTGATAACAACGAACTAATCCTTGCAATGCAGAATCTAGGTGAGAAAGCTAGGTGGCCAAGGAAAAGTGATAAACCAGCTGCTATAAAGGATAAATCCAAATGGTGTGCATACCATGAGGATTTTGGGCATCTCACTGAAGAGTGTATTGCACTAAGAAAGGAAATTGGTTACTTGTTGAGCAAGGGGCATTTGAAAGAACTCTTGGGACGGAAGAAGTCAAGGATCCAGGATCCTGAAAGGATCCCGGAAAAGGCTCCTGCTCCTCCAGCAGATGCACAAGTCATAAACTTTATATCCGGTGGATCAGACATTTGTGGTACTTCCTTTTCAGCAGCAAAAAGACATGCTAAGGAAACCAAGATGGATAATGGAGACAGGCCCGTCCGGACCTCCGTTGTCACCCAGGATAAAGTCATAACCTTTGATGAGGATGATCGTGTTGATGTCCAGGATCCTCATCATGATGGTCTTGTAATTACGTTGTTTATTTCTAACCACTTTGTTTGCAGGATCCTTATAGATGGAGGAAGCTCTGTGAACATCATTCAGCTTGATGTTCTCAAGAAGATGAATATCCCAGAGTCTGATATTATCCCAAGATCCTCAGTACTTGTGGGATTCAGTGGAGAAACTAAGAATACATTGGGGGACATCAAACTCCCAATCTATATTGAAGGATTGCATTCTTATCAAAAGTTTTGTGTTATTGATTGCTTATCATGTTGTAATGTTATCCTTGGCAAGCCATGGATACATGATATGAAGGCAGTTCCATCCACCTATCATCAATGTGTAAAGCTTCCAAGTCCTTGGGGAGTGGTGAAAATTGAGAGCGATCAACAAGAAGCTAAGAATTGCTATACCTCATCAATGAAGCCAGCTTCAAGACCAAGGGAGCAATAGCAATTAAAGTATCCTTCAAGAGATGTCTTGGAGGCAAGAGAACAGGATTTGAAGGAAATCCTCACGGATCCTGAGGATACTGAATCCAAGATCTTCATAGGATCAGGGATCCTTAGCGACATTGAACAGGAGCTAGTATCCTTCCTTAAGAGAAGGAGATCCACCTTTGCCTGGAAACATGAAGACATGACAGGTATATCTAAGGATATAATTACTCATAAACTTGGCATTGACAGGTCATTCAAGCCTATACATCAAAAGAGGAGAAAGTTTGCACCTGAAAGAAATGCTATTATCCAGGAAGAGGTAGATAAGCTACTTCGAGCAGGTATGATAAGAGAGGTTAAGTATCCAAGGTGGTTAGCCAATGTGGTTGTTATTCAAAAGAAGAATGGAAAGTGGAGGGTATGTGTCGATTTTACTGATTTAAACAAGGCATGTCCCAAGGATCCTTTCCCATTACCCCACATTGACTCCTTGGTGGATGCTACCGCGGGTCATGAGTTGTTTACTTTTATGGATGCTTCATCTGGATTTCAACAAATTCAGATGGAACCATCTGATCAAGAGGATACAACCTTTATGACCCCAACTGGTATATATTGTTATATTGCTATGCCATTTGGACTAAGGAATGCAGGTGCTACTTATCAAAGGCTAGTTAATATGATGTTCAAGGAACAAATTGGACACACTATGGAAGTCTATATAGATGACATGGTGGTTAAGTCCAAGAAAGCCGAGGATCACCTTAAAGACTTGGAGGAAGCATTCAATATCCTTGATAAATTTAATATGAAACTAAATCCTTCCAAGTGTCATTTTGGTGTTAAGGCAGGTAAATTCTTAGGCTATATGGTGACAAAGAGGGGCATTGAAGCAAGTCCAGAGCAAATCAAGGCTATAGTGAATATCAAATCTCCTGCCAATGCTAAGGATGTGCAAAGATTGACGGGCAGGATCGCAGCCTTGAACAAATTCATATCCAAATCCTCAGAAAAGTGTAAGGAATTCTATGATATCCTGAGGAAGAACAAGAAATTTGAATGGACTGAGAAGCATGAAAGTGCCCTCAAAGCTCTTAAGGATTACCTATCCTCAGCCCCGGCCTTGATGAAACCAGAAAAAGGGGATGTATTATCCTTGTACCTAGCAGTATCCTCAAAAGCAGTAAGTGCGGTCCTTGTTAAGGATCACCAAGGTACACAACATCCTGTTTATTATGTAAGTAAAAGCTTACTTGATGCTGAATCCAGGTATTCACATTTAGAAAAACTTATCCTTGCATTAATTATGGCATCCACTAAATTAAGACACTATTTTGAGACTCATGCCATTATTGTTAAGACTAATTTTCCAATTAAGAATGTTCTCAGGAAACCTGAAATGTCAGGAAGGATGGCTAAGTAGGCAGTGAAGCTAAGTGCATATGATATAAGATATGAACCAAGGACTGCCATCAAATCCCAAGCCTTAGCTGACTTTGTGGCAGATTTTAGTAGTGATTTGCAAAAGGAAGCTGAGTTAGAAGTCCAGCAGCTAGAAGAAACTAAGGATCCTTGGATACTCTTCACTGATGGAGCCTCTAATGTGAAAGGAACAGGGCTTGGAATACTACTAAAATCGCCACAAGGGGGACATAATACCCCACTCCATAGCTTGTGAATTTCAAACTACCAACAATGAGGCTGAGTATGAAGCCTTGATAGCTGGTTTGCAAATTGCAAAGCATATGAGGATCAGGTATCTTGAGGTACATGTAGATTCTTTACTGATCACTAATCACTTTAATGGATCCTATGCTGTTAAAGGTGAAAAGCTAATCAAATATTTGGAGATAGTCAAAGAATTGGCACTCTCTTTTGTATCCTTTAGTTTGACACAGGTACCAAGGGAAGAGAATGCAGAAGCTGATGCATTAGCCAATCTAGGATCATCTTTGAAGATCCCTGAGGATATCAAGATCCCTATTATCCATATCCTGACCCCTGCTATCGAGGATCATGTAGCTATGGAGATAGGAGAAGATTCTGCAGTCATCCCTTGTGATGATACTCAATTTCATCCAGGATCATGGATCCTCCCAATCATGAGATATATACAACATGGAGAGATTCCTACAGGAGAAAACCCAAGGGCTTTCAAAATTAAGGTATCTCAATTTACAATATTAAATAATATGTTATATAAACGATCTCTTGCAGGACCATATCTAAGATGCATTGAGGATCCTGAAATCCAAGAAGTCTTAAAGGATTTCCATGAAGGAGATTGTGGAAACCACACTGGGGGCAGGGCATTATTCTCAAGGATCCTGAGAACAGGATACTATTGGCCCACTATGAAGAAGGATGCTGTAGAGTATGCCAAGAAGTGTGATCCTTGTTAGAGGCATAGTAATATCCTTCACCAACCAGCAGAGCTCTTGCATCCTATATCCTCTTCCTGACCATTCATGAGATGGGGAATGGATATAGTAGGAAAGCTTCCTAAGGCACCTGGTGGAAAAGTATTCATGCTTGCTATGACTGATTACTTCTCTAAGTGGATAGAGGCTGAAGCCTTTGCTCAAGTCAGAGAAAAGGAAGTTATATCCTTCATTAAAAGAAACATTATTACTAGATTTGGTATCCCTTCTGAGATTATTTGTGATAATGGATCCCAATTTATTGGGAATAGAACCACTAACTTTTGTGACAGTTGGGGGATTAAGATGAGAACATCAACACCAGTCCACCCACAAGCTAATGGTCAGGCAGAATCATCCAACAAGATCATCATCAACAATTTAAAGAAGAAGCTTGGATCCAAGAAAGGAAAATGGGCAGAAGAACTACCTTATGTGCTTTGGGCTGATAGGACAACTCCCAAGAATGCCACAGGCCGAACTCCATTTTCTTTGGTATTCGGGGCAGAATCAGTGATCCCTACAGAGATGGTGGTTCCAACTGCAAGAACAAGCATTCGTGATCCTGAAGAAAATGCTGAAAACTTGGTTCAAGACTTGGATACTATAGAAGAAATCAGGGATTTGGCAAGAATAAGGATGGCTAGTTATCAACAAAGGATGGCTGGAGCCTACAACAAAAATGTCAGGATCAGGAAATTTCAAGTTGGTGATATGGTATTAAGGAAAGCATTTCAGAATACCACCGATCCTGCTGATGGAAAGTTGGCACCAAAATGGGAAGGCCCCTATTTGATTGAAGCTGAAGCAGGAAATGGGGCATATCGATTGCTAACAATGGAAGGTGATTTGCTGCCAAGAGCTTGGAATGCTGTCCATTTGAAGAAGTATTTTATGTGACTAGGATTCATGATCCTCACTTGACAAGTATCCTTGAAGGATCCTTACAGAGTAGACGATCCTCATTTTGGTAACATTCTAATCTCAAACTATTTCATTCTTTTATTCTCTTATATAAGGATAAAGATCTTGCATCATTTATCCTCCTTTCACTTGATTCTGAGTTTTGAAGGTTCATGTATCCTTAACTGAGGATTGAGTATCCACAGAAGTATCCTGTTATTTGGGCTTGACCCCAGTTATTTGGGCTTGACCCCAGTTATTTGGGCTTGACCCCAGTTTGGGCCTGTCCCTAGTTTCGCCAGTAGCGCACGATGATCCTGGTATAGTTCATGGCAATGGGACCAGTACTCGCTTTAGGGGCTGACAATTTCATTGTACTGGCTATATTCAGGATCCTACGTATAATGGTAGACGTACCATACATCCGTTCCTAAGGTTTCTAACGTTTTCACGTTAGCTAAGGTTTTGGCATTTTCATGTCACTAAGTTTGGATAGTCGCCAGTGAGGGCCATACTCCAGTTTACATACGATCCTTTGGGCTTGTCCCCGGTTATCCTTTGGGCTTGTCCCCGGTTATCCTTTGGGCTTGTCCCCAGTTATCCTTTGGGCTTGTCCCCAGTATGTTGGGCCTGTCCCCAGAATTGTTGGGCTTGTCCCCAGTTACTAACTCTTATCCTATGTTGGCTTAGTCCCAAGTTGTACCTTATTTCAGGTTTTTGGAGATAAATGACCAAGGATCCTTGATCCTTACCTTTTACTAAGGTTTGTCTTTTGGATTATCCTGTTTACAACTGTTAAAGGTTAGGATCTTAACTTGGATTCTCAGGTATGATCCTTAACTATTTTGATTCTATTCATTATTCATTTGAGTAACCCTTATCCTTTGACAACTGAACTTATGGTCCTTAAAATGTTTTACTTTTCAGAACTTGTCGACTATAGGATATGTGATCCTTGATTATATCCTAAACTTTTTGAGGATATTTGTTAAATATTTCTTTATTTGATAAATTTAAACAAAATGAACATTACAACAGTTTGAAAGTAAAATGTTAACAAGAATATCAACACAGGATAAGCCAGAAAGTTAAAGTTATTTTATTCACAAAAGATTAAACCCTTTAAGGTTGTCAAAATTGCCAACCCACATTTCTACCAGCAAAACGTGGCCCGTCCACATGGGTTGGCAAAGGGTGTCCATTGTTCATAGGTCTGACAAGTGCAGGAAATTAAAGACGGAAGGATAACGAGTGGCTTCATCCCCCAAACAGAGGATCCATCCACCACCATTATCCTGCCTATTGTTCAAGGATCCTTGATCCTTAGCCCTAATTACTATTGTTTAAGTACAACCCATAATTGTTCAACAAAAACATCCTCAAAACAAAAACCATAACCAAACCTAAAAGAAGAATGGGCTCCGGCTACGTCTAGAAATGTCCTTCATCGCCCATTCATGCAGCCTACACCTTCGCTGCATCGCCATCTCCTCCAGCTCCAGTATCCTTCACATGATCCTTGCCGCTACCACTAGCCTCGATTGCCAGAACCTCATCAGCCTCATCCACCAACTCAGCCAGCCTAGCCTTCCAGCCCTCCATGTCCCAGTTGCTCCTGTCAAAGGCAGGATCCTGAGCTTCTTGGGCCATCTGTAGCTTGGTCTTGTACATGGCAATGGCAGCGGAGACCTTAGCATCCTCCGTGATCTCGCTCTTCTCATAATCAACATTGATCAGAATTGAAGCTATCTGAGTTTTGGCATCCTTGAGATCCTTTTCAAGGGAGGCAATTTTGTGAACCTTGAGCACCGCCACCTTTTGGAGATCAGAGTATTTCTCCTCAAGATCCTCAACATTTCCAATGTAGTCCTCAATTTCAGCAAATTTCTGCAGACAAGACAACGCAAAGTTAGGATCATATGATCCTCAAGTGGATAGGATAACTAAGCTAAGTCAGTGATCCTTACATCATTAAAGTACTCGAGGAATTGATGGCGGATCAGAGGCAAGCCTTGAAGGTTGTCAGCTTCAGAGGTTTTTCTTTTCTTTCCACCTCTTCCCTTTGAAGTGGTAGCCTTGGGGATAACAATGGAAGGGCTAGCAGCAGACTTTTTCTTTGAGGATCTGACAGTGTCAAGATCAGTGACACTGAATTTGGAGGCAGATTTCGAGGATTTTCCAGCGCCTACACATTCAAAACAGATAAGTATCCTTATCCTATTTCTATTCAACTATTTATTTAAATATTTGACTATACAAAATACAGGATACTTACTTGACAAAGTGACAGAACCTGAGGATACTTCTTGTGAATCCTGGGTGTTTGTTTTGAATGACCTTGTTGCAGGATCAAGTCTTCTGAAAGCAGCGAGCCTTTCCTTGGTGGCAGGTGATGGTATAAGGTGCGAAACAGAGATAGCTGCACAATGGAAACAAAAGGATGTTAGTGATCCTTATACAAAAACAAGGTTATCTGGTGATCCTTCTCAGGATCCTCTATCCTACCATGGGTGGTCCACTTCCTTGGTAGATCCTTTCCATCAGAGAGAGAATCCCTTCTGACAAAGAAGAATCTCCGTTTCCAGTTAGTATCATTCTTAGTGGCTTTGAAGATGGGGTGTTCTTCACCGGGTTTTGTTGGACCGTGTTGTGACCCTAAACGATCAGTCAAGGCAGTTCATCACCACGTATAAAGGCGGAATCAGTATACGCAATGTAACAACAGCTTTCCTATTCAATTCCTTCACTTTTATTGCTTTCTGAGAACAATTTGACAGAGTTTCAGTACCGTAACAATGACCTGATCTCGCTTCAATGGTTCACATGAATGAACACATGGAGGGTATTTATAGTATTGCTGATTTCGCTTATGTGTCAGTGACACTGAAGTGAAATCACCTAATGTTCATTAAAGCGAAATTAACCTAATGACCATTGAAGCAAAATCAACACTTAACAATGTACATTGAAGCGAAATCAAGTATAAAACCCTAATTTTGACTTTTAAGATCCAATCTTGACTTTCATGATTTAAGACTTGATGAAGATGCAGTCAACAGACATTCTTGTGCATCAACAGACTCCCCCTTGGATGTTGACGTAGTCTTCAGATCCTGAGTCTTCAGTCTTAGTCTTTTCTTTAACTCTCTGTCGTCTCATCATAAGCACTTTATCTTCACAGGTTTCAGGATCTTGTCCTCCTGACTCTAACTTCTTTCTTCCCTTTGAATGTTGATCCAGACTCCCCCTTTCACAGACTCCCTCTCTCGATATGCTAGAATCTGAGATATCTGGTTCAAGCTTTGACATTGAGCTTCCATTGGGAATAATGAAGTTTACAACCTGTTAACCTGCACATCCTCTACCTCAACATAAGTTTTACAAATTTATAACAATTGAATTTAGTAAACTTACTGGTAGACATCACTAACACAATCAATCATACTAGTTACATCAAGTCCAAACGAATGACCTTGATTAACTAACCACACAATCTTTCAAAACATTTGTATATGACATTAAAAGTTTTCAACATATTCTCCCAACCCAATTCATCATGTTTAGCACTTGAAATTTTGAATATCAGCTCTTCAACATCAGTTTGTCGAAAATCTTTTTGAATTTTGAGTTTAAAGAAATGCAGTAAACAAATATATACAAACAATTTTTTTTTTTTTTTTTAAGTTTGTGTAAGAGGATCATATCAGTTTTTGAAACAAATCACAAACACCATTAAGCTTTTAACATTTTAAGTTCTAAACGATTCACCTTGATTGTCAGTATACTGGTCCACTTAAATTTTCACACAAAGTTCAATTGTTTCGAGATATGAGTTTAATATCTTAGATACTTAAACTTAATCGCGTGTCCCACCTCAGAATATACTCCCGTATCCAGATCCCAATATTCAGTCTTACAGGCAATTATAACACAAATGATATCTGTAAGGGGTTAATAAATTATGAAAAATCATGAGAGCTCAGGTCAGAACTACCGTTCAGCAGAGAGATCATGACTCAACTTTTGGGTGTGTCCCCTTTAGAGGATCTTTTTTACAACAGCATTGCTAAGCAATTTTATTGTCTTATCATATATGCTGAGGGTGATGCTGTGTTTCAAGCATTTGCGGAAAGTATTATTCGAGGACTAGGTCAGAACTTCCATTCAGCAGAAGTCCCGGAATAATACCCCAGACATCATTGAGTATAAAAACCTAGTATTTCAGAATACGAGACCTTTCAAACAAGATTTCGGGGGTTACCCATATATCCAAGAGATGTTACCCACGATATAAGCAAGTTTGAAATTTAGGTTTATATCTCGTCACAATTTACTAAATGTGCAAAAACCTACTGACACATCATCAGTGAGACCGTTTATCACTTTTGACTTTTCATATCTTTAGCATGCTGTGATCGTCTACTGATGTACTATCATTTCCTCTTTTATACACCAAAAACTCATTTTTGCTTTTTCAATGTTTTTGACATTTTCAAATTTTCAAATTTTTAAAAATTTTTCTCCCCCTAAAATCAAAATATGTTTCAATTTTGATTTTCTGAGAAAATTTGAAAACAAACTATACAAGAAACGTGACAAACTGATATCAAATCGCTTCAATTCGCCATTCACTCGGCTTAACAATCCGAACTCCCCCTGTCAACAAACTATTTTCCCATTATGATTTCAAAACACTTAAGTTTGTTTTAATCAAATTGTTTTTCCGGAAAATTAGTTTTATGTGTCATCTCACAAATTCGGGGTTTCATCACCTTGTTCTTCTTTAACCATTTTGAAAGATTTAACAATTAAGACCCTTGTCAACAACAAACATTAGTAGAAAATCAAGTACAACTTAATGTCCCTGATTTACCACATGTAAGTCTAAATATCACAGTTACCATCCTGTGAATTTCTCAAGAAATGTGCCGATACCTGCTTCACGCTTACCAACCTGGAAGCTCCAGCAAGTCAGGTTTTTAACCAACAGATTTTGACACCCAAGCCTGACCAGCCTTAGGTGTGTTTTGAGCTTTTCTCTTTTCTTCATAAAATTCTTTCACTCCTTTTTCCTTACCATCAACCATCTTGCTAAAAATATGTTTAACATTGCTATTAAACATTTTTCCAGCATCAACACCTTTTGATTTTAGGTTTGCGGCTCGTAATGGTGGAAAATTCTCATCATTCATTAATGGAACTGTCTCTTCCTTTTTTACCTCAACTTGTGGCTCCTCTGATTTTGTGGAATCAGATTCATTGCCCGAACTTGGCTTGTCTGACTTGGATGAGCCAGATTCATCGCCAATAACTTTCTTCTTTTTCTTCTTTTCTGTCCTCAGATTTGTATCTGAAGAATTCGATTTGCTTGACTTTGCAGTCGAGTGAATTGATTCATCAGAACTTTTATTCGAACCAACTGGTGAACCTGAAGACAAAATCTTCTCCAAATACTCTCTTGCCTTCTTCCTCTTTTTCCTCAGTCTGTCTTTTTGCCCCTGCGAAAGCTTCACTTTCTGTTCAAGAACCTTCTGTTCTTTGGGCTTGACATTGACTGGTTTCTTTATCGTTCTCTGAAATTCAACCCTTGATCTTCCCATCGATCTCCTTGGGCAATCTCTGGCAATATGTCCTCTGATATGACAATTATAGCATCTTCTTGTCTCATAACTCCAACTCTGGCAGTTAACAGCAATGTGTCCTCTCACACCACATGTGTAGCACACTCTGTTATCGTACCATCCACTTCTATCAGTCCAAACCTTCAAATCATAACATTGTTTGGCTTGGTTATAGTCATTTCTCCTCTTCAATCCTGAATTTGGCTTTTGAGCACTGTGGTCAGACCTGCACCACTTATTACCAACATTTTGTGTGTTTTCATTTTTAGATTTTTGTGATTTTTGATAATGATTGGATGACTTATCTGATAAGCTTTTATTTTCAATTTTAGAATTTTTCAAATTTTTATCTTTTTGTTTCTGTTCTACACTCTTCTTAACAGGTTTTTGTTTAGAACATTCACCTGTTTCAGTAGATTGCAAAACAGTATTTTTAAATTTTTCTTGTAAATCTAAAAATATTTTTCTTTTCTTTTCCTTTTCATCATCAGATATTTCATCACAATCTTCAATTTTGACTTTGTCAAAATTTGTGACATTGTCACTTATTGGAACAGAATTGATCGGTTTTGGACACACATATGGTGCCGAAGTCACAAAACCTTTCAATTTCACTTCAAGCTCTTTGATTTTAATCCGAGCTTTTTCAGCTTCTTTTTCAAGCTGAATGATTTTAGCAAGATGAGAATTTATTTCAATTTGTTTTTCAAGATTATCTTTACCAAAAATATCTCTCTCATCTTCTAAAATCTTGATTTGACCTTGAAATTCTGTTTTATCTTTTAAACTTTCATGTTCAAAATTTTCAATTTTTTCTTTTAAACTTTTGTTTTCTGCTGTCAAACTGTTCACATTACTAAGCAGTTTGACATTTTCAGACTTCAAACTTTCACAAATTTCTCGCATATCAAAAATCTGTTTATCATCAGATTCTTTCTCATCCTTCAAGCTTTTGATTTCCAATGTTAAACTTTCTACATTCTTCAGAAGTTTGACATTGTCTGTTTCTGATTTTTCGCATTTCGAGCATTTTCCATTCATCTTTCCATCATCAGCTTCTTTCTTTGTTTCCATCTTGTATGTTCCTGCACAGAAAATTTTAACAAAATCAAGAGGATTCATATTTTCATCAATATAACAACCCCTCTTAATATCGTATCTCATAACATTTTTTGCTGCAAGACACACAGTGATTCGTTTTCTCATTTCAATGATCACATCCAAATCTATCTTTTCTGATTCTCCTTTTATTTCATCCAATAACTCCCTTTTTCTTGAATCTTTATGACTCCTATGATTTGTTATTGTATTTATGAAACTTCTTAAATCAAAGCGTGACAAACTAGAATCCCGTTTCAGTTCATTCACGAATTTATCCCATTCCAAAGGTAAAGCATTAACAAGTCTTGAAATTTTTTCATCCTTTGAAAAATATATCCCAATGTCTTTCTAACTTGTAAACTAACTCATCAAACCGTTTTACCAACTTCTCCACTGATTCATTCTTCATACACAACAAATTTTCGAATCTTTTAGCATAAACATCCTTATCACCTAATCTCCCACACCAAGATTCACAAATCCAATCATTTAAATTTTCAAGATTTTTGTTTTCCTTTTCGTCAAACATTTTGATTTCTTGGTATTTGTGCCTTGTAAAACACCTTGAATCACCTGCAAACAAATAAACAACAAACAGTTAGACAAATTTTCGAAATTTTAACAAACACTGACACTGAAGCGAAATCACTTATTATGACTAATAAGCGAAATCAGATACAAAGTCCTCTCGAGCGAAATCACTTATGTTCCTTGGAGCGAAATCACTTATGACACATAAGCGAAATTAGACTTTGTCCTCTCGAGTGAAATCACTTATGTTCCTTGGAGCGAAATCACTTATGACACATAAGCGAAATTAGACTTTGTCCAGATAAGCGAAATCAGCAGTTGTCTGTTGAAGCGAAATCAGATTATTTATGTCCGTTAAAGCGAAATCAGTTGATTAATTGTGACATAAAAGCGAAATTAACTGATGTTCGTAGAAGCGAAATCAGCTTTTAACTATTTTCGATCAAGTTTTAATCCGTATTTCAACCTGAAACTTTCTAGGGTTTGTTATTAGCAGATTTTACACATTATACTCCAAAATCAGACCATTTCGACCGTAGGAACCAGTTCAAAACGAAAAAGTATGAGAGAAAGTGAGTAGAAATGAGAGATTTTTGTAGATTCAGCTGTAGTAGTATGAACTCCTCGTCCTGAAGCTCTGATACCACTTGTTGGACCGTGTTGTGACCCTAAACGATCAGTCAAGGCAGTTCATCACCACGTATAAAGGCGGAATCAGTATACGCAATGTAACAACAGCTTTCCTATTCAATTCCTTCACTTTTATTGCTTTCTGAGAACAATTTGACAGAGTTTCAGTACCGTAACAATGACCTGATCTCGCTTCAATGGTTCACATGAATGAACACATGGAGGGTATTTATAGTATTGCTGATTTCGCTTATGTGTCAGTGACACTGAAGCGAAATCACCTAATGTTCATTAAAGCGAAATTAACCTAATGACCATTGAAGCGAAATCAACACTTAACAATGTACATTGAAGCGAAATCAAGTATAAAACCCTAATTTTGACTTTTAAGATCCAATCTTGACTTTCATGATTTAAGACTTGATGAAGATGCAGTCAATAGACATTCTTGTGCATCAACAGGTTTACGCTTGAATAAGTATCGGTGGGATCCAAAGGTTGTGAGATCATACATCTCTGCCAACTCCGACATTCCTAGGGTAATTCCTTCTTGCTCAATGATCCTTTCAAGGGTATATAGGACCCTCCAGATCATTGGCATAGCTTGAATGTAGGAGATGCCGGTGAGGGAGAAGAAAGACTGGGTGAATTCAGGGAAAGGATACGTGTATCCTATTGTGAACGGTGTGACCGGGAAAGCTACCCAAGTTTCAGAAATATAGTCACTTAGAACGGTGGAGTCAAAGGACTTGAAATCGGTGTTCGCCAGAAAGCAACAGCGGATTCTGTCTATTTGTGGGTCAGTGAAGCAGCACCTTTCATTCGCCAGATCTTTGATGATCCCCTGGCTTTTAAGAGGACTGTCCTTCTTGTGATCCTTCGCCGGTGAGGATCTTAGCATCATCTTGATTGTGAAGAAGGTGAAGAAAGAAGGGGTAGAGAAAGAAAACGTAAAGGAAGAAGAGAAAGAGAGATACCTGTTTGATCTTCGGATATGAATTTAAAGGGAGTTTCTCTTGAATTTAAATGCAGATTGATCCCTATCTCTAACTCCTATTTATAATGATGATTTTGCAGGATAGTCACCTCAGTGACGTCATGTTCGTAACGGCTAGTCCGATTACAACGGCTAGTTATCCGTTGGTTAATTGCGGATAAGAATAAAATACAACTCGTTTATTTACATATTCACTCCTTACTGTTGGGTTTCTCAATGATCAGTGATCCTCATTTACTGATGGGTTTAGTGATCCTCAATTCTGTCTGAAGTAGTGATCCTCAGAAGTGTTGCAGGATCAGGATCATGGATCATCATAAGGATCCTTGTACTAACGATTGTCTACTTTGAATTCGAAACTGTTTTGCAGGAGTACCAGCTTGGACTTGGTCTTGGCGATATTCCTGGAGTATATTCTATGATTATTCCGCACGTGCCTGGCCAAAAGTGGACGTTATGGAGTCGTGGAGGACTTGCACCATTTGCGGAATGTTAGTTAGAGTAGATATTTTCTATTTTTAAAGGGGTAGCGAGCTAATTAGAAAACACTTGGCTATTTTTGGCTACACACACTCTCTTACAACTGCTCTCACCAGCTCTCATTAACTCACTTGGCGATTACACACTTTCTTACACAATACACTATAGTGATCCTTGTACTTAGCTCGCTATCATCCGAAGTTGTAATACATTTCTTGTTTAATTTGAGTTGGTGATCGGTAGTTTCCATCACCCGAGGTTTTTTATGCCGGAGATCATTCATTGATCAAGGGCTTTTTCCTCGTATAAATCTTCGTGTCACTTGTTCATTACATTTCATAGTGATCCTTATTGTTGTTCATCAATTCAAGCATCATACCTCACAACAGAAAGTTTGGTTGCATTATCATTGCTTGATTTTTGACCAAAACACCTAGTTCGTGTGCACTAGGTTACAAAGGCTAAATCAATAGGCTAAGCTCTGCCTGTATAAATCTGCAATATATCAAGGCTTATCTGTAGACTAAACTTTGGCCATATGAATCTGCATGATTATAAGTGAGTCATTCTCTTTTTATCAAATTTAATTTCAAAAGCATGTTTATTTTCAAAGTTATAATTACAGGGATTAAGTTTATGTAATCACCAAATTACAGCCAGTATGTGGGGTTTTGTATACATTACTTGATAATCTTTGCCATTGGACAAACGGGTGGCCAATGGTGATATGACCATAGTCACAGATCCGGTCGAGTGACAAATACTGTGGGTAGTTGGTTGATATCTGAAACATTGTAGTCTCCCTTAATACTGTAAATTATAACAAACAGGTCGTTTTACTAAAAAGAATGATTCACTCAGTATTTCCCGCTGACAAAACCTTTTTAAAACGCGTTTCAGGTAATTACAGTAGATTGGAGTAAGAGATGGATACGGCACTGAAAGGCTTCAAGAAGTGGCTTATTTTATTAATTAAATTAAATTAAGAAATATTGTTTTATGTAATCAAATTTATCTTTATTAAAGCTACCATTGTAAAACATGGGTTTATCCCATCTATTTAATAAATAAAATCCGGTGTTTTCTAAACTCTGATATTTTTCCTAACTCACGGTCCTGATGAAATTTCCGCTGCAATATTTTTAAAATAATCACCGGTACCACTTGGCTGTTCGCGGCTCCCGATTCCGTCCAGGGTGGGTCGGGGGTCGTGACATCACCTCACTGACATCATGCTCGTAACGGCTAGTCCGACTCCAACGGCTAGTTATCCGTTGATTTGTTACGGATAAGAACAAAAATACAACTCGTTATTTTACATTATTACTCCTTATATTTTGGGGGCAATTGTTAGGGGGGGATTTCTCAATGATCAGTGATCCTCAATTACTGTTGGGTTTGGTGATCCTCACTTCTGTTTGAATTAGTGATCCTTAGAAGTATTACAGGATCAGGATCATGGATCATCGTAAGGATCCTTATACTAACGATTGTCTACTTTGAATATGGTATTGTTTTGCAGGAGTACGATCTTGGACTTGGTCTTGGCGATATTCCTGGAGCATATTCCATGGCTTATTCCGCACGTGCTTAACTGAAGTGGACGTTATGGAGTTCGTGGAGGACTTGCATGAAATGCGGAATGTTTGTTAGCTTAGATATTTTCCATTTTTAAACGGGGTAGCGAGCTAAATAGAAACACTTGGCTATTTTTGGCTAAACACACACTCTTGCAACTGCTCTCACCAACTCTCAGCAATTCACTTAGCGATTACACACCTTTTTTACACAATACACTATAGTGATCCTTGTAATTAGCTCGCTATCATCCGAAGTTGTAATACTTTTCTTGTTTAATTTGAGTTGGTGATCGGTAGTTTCCATCACCCGAGGTTTTTTATGCCGGAGATCATTCATTGATCAAGGGCTTTTTCCTCGTATAAATCTTTGTGTCACTTATTCATTTCATTTCTGAGTGATCCTTAGTGTTGTTCATTCATTCAAGCATCATACCTCACAACAGAAAGTTTGGTTGCATCATCATTGCTTGATTTTTGACCAAAACAGTTCCTACGAGCACCGAGATATCCAGGTTATCCTGATCCAAGATAATTTTCTTAACATCCTGCTCTGAGGCTTCCATGATATCCTGGGCTCGTATCTTTAATTGCTATCCTACTTTAGGCTTTGTTGAAGACTTCATCGAGGAAGAATAACATTCTTTTGCCTCTTGTTGATCGCTTTCCACCTTGACAACCCCCCAAGGGGTAGGAATCTTAATACACTGATGATAGGTTGATGGGACAGCCTTCATATCATGGATCCACGGTCTGCCCAATATAATGTTGTAGCAGGATAATAAATCCATGACACAGAAACATTGCATTGAATTCACTCCCTCAACATATACTAGCAGCTTTATTTCTCCCACAGTATTCTTAGCCTCTCCACTAAACCCTACAAGCACAATGGATTTTGAAGTGATCTGCATCTAGGGAATATTCATTCTTTTTAATGTTTCCAGCTGAATAATGTTGACAGAGTTGTCGTTGTCTACCAGTATCCTGCGCACAAAATGATTAGCAACATATAAAGTGATTACCAAACCATCATGATGAGGATCCTGGATGCTATCCCGATCATCATTATCAAACGTTATCACTTTATCAGTTGTAAGAGTTGTCATTCTGGTCGGCTTGTCCCCCCGTTCTTCTTTAGCCTCCTTGGCATGTCTCTTTGCTGCAGATTAAGAGGTTCCACATATATCAGATCCTCCTGATATAAAGTTAATTATCTTGGCTTCTGGGGGAGGTGATGCCGCTCGTTCAGGATCTTTCTCAGTATCCTGACCCTTATTCTTTTTTCTCCCCAGAAGATCTTTCAGGTATCCTTTGCTCAACAGATAGCTTATCTCCTTCCACAGAGCTATGCAATCTTCTGTCACATGTCCAAAATCCTCATGGAAAGCACACCATTTGGATTTATCCTTCCAATCAGCCTTTTGCTGGTTCTTTCTTGGCCATCTCGCTTTATCTCCCAAACCCTGCATAACATACATTAGTTCAGGCATACTAACAGAGAAACAATATTCTGATAATGATAATCTTCAGGATCCTCATCTTCAACAGCATTCACTTTCTTGCTGTCATTCCTGCCATATGGCTTAGAGCGATATAGCTTGTATGAGGATTCTGACTTCCTGTTAGTTGATTCGTACGTTGAGGATGAATTCATCCTCTCTTGCATTTTCTTATCATCTTCAAGCCTGATATATCTCAAAGCCCTGTTTCGAGCTTCGTCCAAGTTCCTGCAAGGATTCATTACAAGATCCTGATAAAACTGGGAATCCTTTTGTAGTCCCATCTTGAATGCTTGGACTGCTGTAGCAACATCGAGGTGTGGGATATCCAAGGATTCCCTGCTGAATTTGTTCACATAATCCTTTAGGGATTCTTGAGGTCCCTGTGCTATCCTGTAGAGGTCACTTGTTAGTTTTTCAAAGCTTCTACTGCAAGAAAACTGACTGTCAAACAAATAAACTAAATGAGCAAATGATGTAATTGAATGAGGTGGAACATTTAAGAGCAATTTCAAGGCTGATCCTGTTAGAGTAGAGCCGAAGCCCTTGCAGAGGAATGCTTCCTTAAGCTCTGGTGGAATAGGGTTAATTTCCATCCTTTCTCTATATTGAGCAATATGCTCATCGGGATCCATGGTTCCGTCATAGAGCTTCATATTGGGAGTTTGAAATCTTTTTGGAATTTCAGCATCACATATAGGATATGCAAACCGGGATATCCTGCGACTATCCTGGGATACTTTCAGAATGGGCTGAACAACTCCAGGTACACTGGATATCATATCCTTCAACTTCTGAAGCTCCCTTGAGAGTGCCGACGTCACACCTGTATCCTGCAAAGATCCAAAGTTGTTAGTAGCAGGAGTATTGCTATTATGTAACAACCCTCATTAAAAGTCCTATTTATTTTATTATTTTATCCAAATAGGAAACCCTAATTGAGACACCCAAGTGATTCTGCACAAACCCTAAAATTTTCAGAACAATCGGGATCAGGATCAGGGCCCCTAAAACTCAGGGGGGTAAACCCTAGTTACGATTATCTAAATAAAACGTTGTCAAAATTGAAATTTACGAAACTACTGACTTAGCAAGCCTACACACACACACGGGGCTACTCTATAAATAAAATGCAATCCTTACGGACCGTAAGGGATGAGTCTTACGGTCCGTAAGCATGTCAATTTTTGTGTATAAATAGCAGGCATTGGGACTTGATTTCAGGCGCTTGAACGACGAACAAATTCCAAATATACGCCGAGTTATAGTCTGTTTACTATTAAAACACACACGATCACTAATTAGTATAGCGGGGTGTTGCTACGATACAGGGTATTAACTCGATCGCTGCTACGATTCAATGTCCGATCGATCTAAACTATCCAATGGATGTTTAAGCGCTATCCTTTGTCATTTGTCGTGATTCCGACAGGATGTTTGAGTACCACCCGAACTCGGGGAATACTCTGTCATTCGTTGTGAATCTGATGGATGTTTAAGTGATTAGACTTTGTCATTCGTTGTGAATCTGATGGATGTTTAAGTGATTGCACTTTGTCATTCGTTGTGAGGGTTTGATCTCGTGAGTTATCGTAATTGCTGTATTAAGTTACTTACCTAGTTCGTGTGCACTAGGTTACAAGACTAATCAATAGGCTAGGCTCTGCCTGTATCTGCAATATATCAAGGCTTATCTGTAGACTAAACTTTGCCCGTATGAATCTGCATGATTATAATGTGAGTCATTCTCTTTTTATCAAATTTATTTACAAAAGCATGTTTATTTTCAAAGTTATAATTACAGTGATTAAGTCTTTGTAGTCACCATATTACAGCCGGTATGTGGGGTTTTGTATACATTACTTGATAATCTTCACCATTGGACAACGAGTTAGCCAATGGGTGATATGACCATAGTCACAGAAACGAGTCGAGTGACAAATACCGAGGGTAGTTGGTTGATAATTGAAACATTGTAATCGCTCTTAATACTGTGAATTATAACAAATGAGTCGTTTTAGTAAAAAGAATGATTCACTCAGTATTTCCCACTGACAAAACCTTTTTCAAACATGTTTCAGGTAATTACAGTAGATTGAAGTAAGAGATGGATACGGCACTGAAAGGCTTCAAGAAGTGGCTTATTTTTTTAATTAAATCAAATTAAGAAATATTGTTTTATGTAATAAAATTTATCTTTATTAAAGCTACCATTGTAAAACATGGGTTTATCCCATCTATTTAATAATAAATAAAATCCGGTGTTTTCTAAACTCTGATATTTTTCCTAACTCACGGTCCTGATGAAATTTCCGCTGCAATATTTTTCAAAATAATCACCGGTACCACGGGCTGTTCGCGGCTCCCGATTCCGTCCAGGGTGGGTCGGGGGTCGTGACAGAAGGTGGTATCAGAGCCACTGATTTAAGTCTATAGGAGTTGTGATAATAATACCTAAGTATATATAAAAGAGTTAGGAAGATTGCTATTAATTGGTAGCACACATGATAACATTTAGACTTGAACTTAAGAAAAGATGCCTTAGTATCAGCTTCAAGATAAGCTAAGTACTGGTGTAAATAAAGCATGATATGTTTTGGTATGCCATAAGAATGACGATTAGAACATTGCAGGCAGTAGCACTTAATTGCTATTAATTCTTGCTTATTGATATTACTTGGTCTAAGAATAAGATATGTTACGGGAATACAAATTTCCTTAATTCTGGATAAAAGCCTAATAAAGGAGGCACTTTTAAAAATACTATTTATGGGAAATATAAAATTTCTCCGACAAGATTGGGTATGGTGTAGCAGACTCTCCAGCTTGTCCGGATATACTGAGGTTACCTCTCCGGCGCGAACCGGATAAGACGGGGTATATAATATGTCAAACAAGTGACAAGATTTCCCTAAATAGTATCATTATCTGATATCTGACTTATTTTTGGAAACATAAATCTGTTAAATACATTGACCTTATGAAAGGTATGTATATTACAGCATGTGAAATATGTGATTATATAGATATGTATATCTATAAGAAATTCCAAAAAGTCAATTAGAAATAAAGCACAAGCATCTGTGTCTAGATTTCTTTATCAGGAATCTCTTTTCCGATATCAAACATTATTTCGTTTAATCATTTACCTCATAACTCGAGCGACAATAATAACAATAGAAACCCATTAAGTTGGGATACCATCAAAAGTATAAGAATTTCTAACGCGTTACCATAAACTATTAACGCAAGTAAGAAGCATGTAAAGTTGTGATAATGTACAAGAAAACACATGAAAATTTAATTATAAGTCCAAAGACGTTGAAGTATATCACACACGACTTCCCAGGGCTAGACCTTTGGAAAAGATAAATTGGGCACGATGACACCAATGCTAATTCCGTTAATAAAAGAACTACTGATCAAAAAGAAGCACTTTGCCACTCAATCCTACAAACGACATGAATCTCGCTGAGGTACGTTGTAACAAGATTTCACAACCATCGGTGCACAGTCTAATCATAGTCATAATTATTAGCACTGAAAAAGGAGTCACATACCTTTGCAAACTCCCCTATTTCATTTTATTCACATTCCCTGGTAATGTCACTTAACAACAGTTATCACACGAAATTCCAGATAGAAGTTCTTATATTTCTTTCATTGAAATTCTGACTTCTGCATATAATAAGTTGACTTTCGTGTTTCTACTTCCTTTATTGATCATCATACCATGAGGATTTCTTTTCTAGTAGTAAATATTGATCTATTTCATTTCTTGGTAAATCCACATATTACACATGCACTGTTTGTTATGCATGTGGTTCGTTTGATCTATGAAGACCACTGGAGTGCTTCATTCCGATTTGTTGTTTTATCCAAACTCAAATATCATTCCACTTTTTGCACTATGAACCGCATTATTACAAAACGATGACTCTTTGATATCGAGTCAATGAATTTTGTTAAACCATTGAGGTGAAGAATTTATATTTTTATATATATGTATAAAAATTATATTGAGATATATTCTCATCTTATATTTAAGTTATTTATTATTAATAATTTTGTTAGTAATAATATATTAATAATAGTAGTGTTAATATTATTTTAAAATACTAGGGTTATTATCAGGGGTAGGTATTGGATAGCCTAGCCTTAGTTAGGCATGGACTGATCACCTATGCTTAAACAAGGCAGCACTAACCAATATCCAACTATGATAATAACTAGTTAATGTATATAAGTTAAAGTCATCATACTTATTTAGTAAATTTTTATATATATATAAAATTATTTTATACTGCAAGGAGAAGACATATTTTCATAAAACAATACAAGAATTAGAGGAACGAATAAATTTATATAAATAATTGTCTATCACATGTTTTGTGGTAACTATGTGTTGTAACGCTCTGGCAAGAAAATAACCATATAAGAAAAATATGGTAGTCATCAACTACGTTGGGTTAGGGGAACATTATAATATATAAGAATAGTCTCCGTTTTCACTTATTTACAACATTTGTAAATACATTCACAACGTTATATGGTTTTAAAATAAAAATAAGTAATCACATAGAATCGACCTATTAAGTATTATATATTTACAAAATATTTTACAAATTACTTTTGTACAATAAATATTTTTACACCTTTATTTACAACTTTCATTTAACGTTATAAATAATAGTGATTTCTTTTATAAAATAATAATACTAAAATACTCTGTAATATAATAACTTCATTGCAGTGTTTTGTAATATATATTACATAGTAAAAATAAGTTATTTTACATAGTATAGTAAAATACTAAAATAATATTTATTTAAAAGTGGTGACCATTTACATATAGTAAAAATACGTAACAAATAATATATATTACATAGTATTTATATTTGATATGTAAGATACGGTTCAGACAGGGACACAAATAATATATATTACATTTGCTTTACAAATATAATATAATGGTTGGTCATGCCAAAACAACTTGTTCTTATTATATTTCGATCTCTAGGACATAGTATGAAAAATATGGTCACTAATAGTATAATATCACATTATTTCACAATTAAAACAACTTGGAACTCTAAACAATGATACACTAACTCTATTGTCTTTTGGTGTATCTTTGCAATTCACTCATCTCAACACTTTGATTTTCTCATATCATAATTATTTGATAAATCATTTTTCATGCTTTTATTTCATTTGAAACCTGTCGATTCTAAGTTTTCCTCAATTGCCAATCAAAGTAAGCTTTCTTTTGACAAAGAATTTTTTTTATTGATTCTAAAAGTCCTTCACATTCATTTTAAATATCTATTGATCATATATCTTTTTGCTTGAACCTAGTCATCTTGGAAATTATATCATTTCATCTCATTCGTTTATCATCGATTTCTTGAACTAATTCATTTGAACCATTAAATCCTACCTATTGTACAACTAGTATTCACAAAATTTGATATTTTAATTCTGTGTCATCTACCTTAAAAATTGTTTTTATTGACTAAAATATGACATAAGTCTAAAAGAAATATCATAACCCAAATCTCGAGGACGAGATTTTTATTAAGGTGGGGAGAATGTAACAACCCTCATTAAAAGTCCTATTTATTTTATTACTTTATCCAAATAGGAAACCCTAATTGAGACACCCAAGTGATTCTGCACAAACCCTAAAATTTTCAGAACAATCGGGATCAGGATCAGGGCCCCTAAAACTCAGGGGGGTAAACCCTAGTTACGATTATCTAAATAAAACGTTGTCAAAATTGAAATTTACGAAACTACCGACTCAGCAAGCCTACACACACACGGGGCTACTCTATAAATAAAATGCAACCCTTACGGACCGTAAGGGATGAGTCTTACGGTCCGTAAGCATGTCAATTTTTGTGTATAAATAGCAGGCATTGGGACTTGATTTCAGGCGCTTGAACGACGAACAAATTCCAAATATACGCCGAGTTATAGTCTGTTTACTATTAAAACACACACGATCACTAATTAGTATAGCGGGGTGTTGCTACGATACAGGGTATTAACTCGATCGCTGCTACGATTCAATGTCCGATCGATCTAAACTATCCAATGGATGTTTAAGCGCTATCCTTTGTCATTTGTCGTGATTCCGACAGGATGTTTGAGTACCACCCGAACTCGGGGAATACTCTGTCATTCGTTGTGAATCCGATGGATGTTTAAGTGATTGCACTTTGTCATTCGTTGTGAGGGTTTGATCTCGTGAGTTATCGTAATTGCTGTATTAAGTTACTTACCTAGTTCGTGTGCACTAGGTTACAAGACTAATCAATAGGCTAAGCTTTGCCTGTATCTGCAATATATCAAGGCTTATCTGTAGACTAAACTTTGCCCGTATGAATCTGCATGATTATAATGCGAGTCATTCTCTTTTTATCAAATTTATTTACAAAAGCATGTTTATTTTCAAAGTTATAATTACAGGGATTAAGTCTTTGTAGTCACCATATTACAGCCGGTATGTGGGGTTTTGTATACATTACTTGATAATCTTCACCATTGGACAACGAGTTAGCCAATGGGTGATATGACCATAGTCACAAAAACGAGTCGAGTGACAAATACCGAGGGTAGTTGGTTGATAATTGAAACATTGTAATCGCTCTTAATACTGAGAATTATAACAAATGAGTCGTTTTAGTAAAAAGAATGATTCACTCAGTATTTCCCGCTGACAAAACCTTTTTCAAACATGTTTCAGATAATTACAGTAGATTGAAGTAAGAGATGGATACGGCACTGAAAGGCTTCAAGAAGTGGCTTATTTTATTAATTAAATCAAATTAAGAAATATTGTTTTATGTAATAAAATTTATCTTTATTAAAGCTACCATTGTAAAACATGGGTTTATCCCATCTATTTAATAATAAATAAAATCCGGTGTTTTCTAAACTCTGATATTTTTCCTAACTCACGGTCCTGATGAAATTTTCGCTGCAATATTTTTCAAAATAATCACCGGTACCACGGGCTGTTCGCGGCTCCCGATTCCGTCCAGGGTGGGTCGGGGGTCGTGACATATTATTAGACACGTTACCGGTTTGAGGATTTTGGGTATATCCTGAAGCATATCCTGAGCCCATCACAGTTGATACCCTGACTGTTGAAGGTATCTCAGGAGTATGACTCTGGGAGTGGCTTGGTACAACATTGCCCTAATTATCCTCAGTGTATACTGCTGAACTGAAGTTCAACACTCTGGGCTGCAAGGGAGTGATGGTATCCTCAGCAGGCCTATTAGAGTTAGACTTCAAGAGTTGTATCTCTCTTATCAGCATTTGATTAGTCTCCTGCTGCTGCTTCATCTGGTCTTGTATACTACCAAACAAAGTTAGAATTTCATCATTAGAAGCCATAATAGGAGTGAGTCTCAACCCTCCTTAGAGGAGCTTGAGGCTGCGAAGAGGCTTACGTCCTTGGAGGTGGTGGAAGCACCGGACCAATTGTGAGAGGTTGTAGCAGACATGGATGAAGAACTCATGTTTGATTTTGAGGCCATTGAAAATAGTTGTGAAAAAAGTTTCGAAAAGAGAAAACCAAGTAAAGATTTTAGTAAGGTTTTTAGTAAGAATAGCACCACTTGCCCCACGGTGGGCGCCAAATTGTTTTGGTCAAAAATTACCGAAGCAATTAAGTGATCAAATTAGTTTAGTGAGGTAGTGTGCTAGATATGTTTGTACAAAATATGCTAATTTGGTTGTTTGCAAAAACAATTTTCAGGATATAGCTCAGGATACCAAGCTATATCAATAATCAAACAATGAGCAAAAAAGTAAAGAATGACACGAGATGTACGAGGAAAGCCCTTGATCAATCTAGATCTCCGGCATAAAACCTCGGGAGCTGACAATTGTAGCTGCCTTGTTCTTCTTATTACTTCAAAACTCAGGATACAGTGTAGGATATTGTACGGACCAGCTAAGTGTTACAATGAGTTTCAAGTGTGAGTGTTGGTGAATGTGATTGCGAGTGATTGCAGCTGTTAAGAGAGCAAAAAAAAGAGTGAAAAGTTGTGTCTCTATCGATCCGTACAGCTCCTATTTATAGCCAATAGAAATAACTAACTATCCTATTATCTTGGGATGCTTTGAATATTCCCTCTCGAACGTTGGAGACCCCTTCTTCTAGCTTCAACGTTCTTCTTTCAACTAAATAGAGCGAGTCTTCAGGAGAACAAGTCCATTCGAACGTTATAAGCTTACCACCCTAATCTGCACGTGAATAATTAGTAACTGCCAGGATACTGCATCAGGATGTTACCAATATCCTGATCCAGTATCCTGGGAATAAACAGAAACAATAAGGTCAGGATATCATCTAGGATATGGGTTCGGAAAAACCACCCATAACAATAGGGGCCTTGGAACTACCAGGAGGGGTAAAATAGGAAGATCCAAACAAAGGTGCACATGCTAATCACATGCCATTTTCCCCGTTATTTAAACGACAATAACTTTTTTATACGTGATTATTTTTCGAAAAAAATTACACCATAAAACTCGTTTTATGGCGTTTTTCTGAACCGGGTGTTTTATGGCATTTTAGACTATGTATTTTCATGACGTTTTTTCTAAACTAGGTGTTTTTATGGCGTTTTAACTAGGTATTTTCATGGCGTTTTTCTAAACCGAGTGTTTAATGGCGTTTTCAACTGAGTTTTTCATGGCGTTTTTATGAACTATGTGTTTTATGGCGTTTTAAACTCGGTATTTTCATGGCGTTTTTCTGAATTGGGTGTTTTTATGGCGTTTTATTTGAACACACAGTTCATGTGATTGAGTTTTTTGACAATATTACCCCTTAGTGTAATTTAGCATCAATGCCACACGTTACCACCAAAATCGTTCTCACCGTTCTCACACTTTTCACCGTTCTCTCTAAATCCTGACCCTATATATATATATATAGAGAGAGAGAGAGAGAGAGAGAGTAAATTACAAAAAAACGTACCTTATGTTTGCAAAACCTTGCAGGTCACGTCCTTTGGTTAGAGGTGGTGGTTCGCCACCCAATGGCGCTAAGGTTTCAAGGTGCGGGTGGCTGATGGTTAGGGTTTCGTATAGGTGTTGGAAGGGAAGGGGTGGTGGTTCCGGTGATCTGGACGGGAAGGAGATGGTTGTGGTCGGCGGCAAGTGGTGGTAGTTATGGTGGCAGCGATTGTTGTTGACAGGTGGTGCTAATGGCAGGCAATGGTGGTAAGTTGTAGTGGTGAAAATGTGCTTTTCTTTTAATTTTTTTATGTTTTGAACGGGTCTTTGAACAACCCCAAATTCCAACCCAATCAATTTCTCTAAAATTGTTAAAGAACAAACTAAAGATGATTATTAGGATACTTGTGCTGGGTTTTCACTATTTGTTTCTTCAACAATTCAAGATCTCAATGATGATTGAAGATGATTCTTGGTTGGTATGAAAGTTAGAGATAGTGTTAAGAAAGAGAATGATATCTATTTCTTTTTGCTCTATTTAAAATTGAGAAAAAATATCTTAGGATTTATACTTTTTATATTTAAAATTGAGAAAAATATCTTAGGATTTAAATTCAAACACCAAAAGTATTACGTAATTTAGAAAATATAAAAATATCGAAAATGATATCTATTTCTTTTTGCTCTATTTTCCCTAGTTATGACATAATGTTCTTTATAGAAAGCAAGCTATATTTGTCTTATATGTTCATTAGAAAATAAAAAATTATCGAAAATGATATCTATTTCTTTTTGCTCTATTTTCTCTAATACTGACATAATGATCTTTATAAAATGCAAGTTATATTTGTCTTATATGTTTACTGAGAATTTCTATTTCATTCGTTAACGTTTGATGACTTTGCACTAAAACTTTTTAGAAAAACATTCGACAACGTGTGTAAGAAAAAGTTTTGACAACGTGCATAAAAAAGTTTTGACAATGTGCGTAAAAAAGTTTTGAAAACGTGTGTAAAAAAAGTTTGCCAACGTGAGTAAACATTTACACGAATTAACTATGATAACACCACTATGTAAAAAAATAAATAAAAATACGTTTTGACAACGTGCGTAAAAAAGTATTTTTACGCCCCTGGTCGTCGACCCGAGCTCCTCTGAACGTCATGCGAAATTTTATTTTCAAACCTATGTAAAAACGGAAGGCGTAAAATAGTTTTTACGTAAGTTGTTGAATGTAAAATATTTTTGGCAAATTGGATTTAAATAATCCCAGCTTTCTCAATTTGACCGATAATAATCCCAACTCAGTTATTGGCCGATAATAATCCGAACTGGTCCACTTTTGGCCGATAATAGTCTGTGTTAAATATAGCTTAACGGAGTTAAGTTTTTTCCGAATTACAAACTGATGTTTTAGGGCTTTTGATTAGAACGAGGATACGGGTTGATTGATGTAAAATTTATCTCGAAATACTGCCCAAACGATGAAAACGGTGCTTCAATTCAGGTGTTTAAACTTCTAATTAACAAAAATCAAGCCGTTTGAAGCATCGTTTCGAGGTAAGTTTTACATAAATCAACTCGTATCCTCATTGTGATTAAAATCCATAAAACATCAGTTTGTAATTCAGAAAAAAGCTTAACCCCGTTAAGCTATTTTTAACGGCGGACTATTCTCGGCCAAAAGTGGACCAGTTTGGATTATTATCGGCTAATAACTGAGTTGGGATTACTATCGGCCAAATTGAGAAAGCTGAGATTATTTAAATCCAATTTGCCAATATTTTTTAGCGCATGGTATAGAATGAAAAAAAATATTTTTTACGCCCCTGAGCGTTGGTCTGGGCTCCTCTAAACGTCACGCGTAAATCTATTTTTCAAACGTAAGTAAAAACGACAAGCGCAAATATTTAGTTTTTATATACATTTGAGAAATTATTTCTCGTACCTTATCGAATGTAAAAAAAAATCCGTGCACGGAGTCGAATGTAAAAAAAATCGCGCACGGTGTCGAATGTAAAAAAATGATTTTTTTATAACACGCGATAAAAAAATGTTTTTACGCCCCTGATCGCCGGCCCGAGCTCCTCTGAACGTTTGTGGAATGTAAATGCTCTGTTTTTATCTTTGATTTTCGTAGGTGGTGGGGCTTTTACGTTCAAATGACGAGGATAGCGAACAAAAAATGAAGATTAAGATCATAGATTCAAGACGTTTTCTTTTATACATGTAGTGTAATTTTTTTGTATAAAATTATGTATTTTAATTAATTCTTTTTTTTTAATAGATAAACGTAATTAATGTTGACATGAAGCGTGATGTAGTCTATGATGTTTGATTGTCAGTTTGACAAGTTGACATGAATAGTACACAAGTTAAATTTTCCAAAATACCCTTCTTGTAATATTTATTCTTTTTTAAGACTACACGGTATGGGGACCGTCCCCCACCCGTTCTAGTCTGGCCCTGTTTCGCACACCGCCCCGTCCCCCCCTGGTCTGCGTCGTGACCGTCACTTTAGAGACGTTGGGGACGATCCACAAGAAGACAAAAATTGCCCCTTTTCCATGCCTTTTTGACCGTTAGAAAAATAATAAAAAATTAATTTCCTTTATTTATAAAAAACGGCTATAATTCAAACCCCACTCCAAAACCTTCAAATTTTTATATAAACTCAACCTTTTTATCCCATTTTTTATCCACTACCACCTCATCTCTCTCTCAACTTTCATACTTTTTATAAAAAATTAACCATGTCTTCATCTTCTTCGTTAACGTGGTATTCGTCATTTTCGGGTGAGAATGAAGCATTTTTACAAAAGGTCATTATGCACGCGGCTCAGATGTTCATGGAGGAGGATGAAAACTCTGAAGCGTCATCCCAACGGAAAACTAGGAGAGCCAAATTAAACCGAGACAAAGAAGGTAATTTAATTTTTTTAGAGTATGTTTATTTAAATTTAATAATGAATTTAATTTATTTTTCGTTTTAAATATATAGCTGCCCACGATACACTAGTGGCCGATTATTTTGCCGACGAACCTGTGTACACGGACGAGATGTTTCAACGTCGGTTCCGAATGAGTCGTCGACTTTTTTTACGTATCGCAGATGACTTGGCCCAGTCTGATCCGTTTTTCACACTGTGATACGACGCTAGGGGGCAAAGGGGATTCACTACTTTACAAAAATGTACGTCGGCCATTCGCCAACTGGCATATGGGTACGCACCCGATGCGTTGGACGAGTATTTAAGGATGTCCGAAATAACCGCACGTGAATGTTTGCACAGGTTTTGCGAATGAGTCGTCAAATTATATAGCAAGAGATACCTGCAGAAACCAAACGCAAACGACGTTCAAAAATTATATCAAGCACATGAACAAAGACATGGTTTTCCCTGAATGCTCGGGAGAATTGATTGCATGCACTGGCCGTGGCAGAACTGCCCTACTGCTTGGCAAGGTCAGTATACTCGGGGAGATCATAGTCATCCCACTATTATTCTAAAGGCTGTTGCGTCACAGGATCTCTGGATCTGGCATGTTTTTTTTGGTCTACCTGGTTCGCTTAATGACCTTAACATCATATAACAGTCACAGATATTTGACGATGTAGTCGCGGGAACAGGTCCAGACACAAGTTTTACGTTTTCAGGGGTGGACTACAGGCGGGGTTACTACCTTGCAGATGGAATATACCCAACGTACTCGACAATCGTTAAAACTATTCCGCACCCGACAGAGGATAAAAGAAAGAAATTTGCGAAGTATCAAGAAGGTGCGAAAAAAGTTATTGAACGGTGTTTTGGGGTTCTACAAAGAAATGGCATTTCATTGAAAATCCAGCACGTTCTGTTACATCAAAGAGGTTAGGACACATTATGTACGCTTGTATCATCCTTCGTAACATGATCATTGATGACGAAGGTAGAGCGATATGTGAGTACGACTAAAACGCGTCTAACGGGAATTCTGTTTCAGTTAGTTTGGAACAACAAAATTTAAACATGTTCTCTCCACGTAACGAGTACACACATCATAACCTACAAGCGGACTTTGTGGAGTACATTTGGAACAACGCACAAAACGAACCTGATGATCACATGCCGGATGAAGACTAATAGGATTTTTTTTAAGTTCTTAGGAATTTTTTTAAGTTTATGTTTTTTTTAAGTTCTTAGGATTTTTTTTAAGTTTATGTTTTTTTAAGTTTATATAATGTTTTTTAATATTAATGAATTTATTTTTCTATCTTATTTGATAAATGTTAAAAAAATAGATGAATTAACAAAAAAAAAAAACTTGTGGGGTAGGATCATCCTCCCATTTCCATTGTTTTAGTGTGTTGGACCATCCTTAAAGGAACAATGACGTGGGGCCAAGGTAGCGGATCATCCTCCAAGGGAGGATGATCACCATACCGCATAGGCTAATCACTAAGACAAATCAAACTTAAACGTAATTAATGTTGACATGAAGAGTGATGTAGTCTATGCCTAATTCAATTTTGTAAATTGGTCATATATTCATCTAACTCAATTTCGTAAATTGGGTTTTATCAAACTTATTTTTAAATGTTGTGCTCTAAAGAGTATGAATGTGTTAAAACTGTTAATCTTAGATAATGATGGAAAATTTTCAAAACAAACTTTCAACATACTAAAAAATATATACAAATTTCAAACCTAATGCTCACACGCTTGGCATTTATAAACATCCTTTGTTTCAGCAAGAATACGAACATGTTAGCAATGTCGAAGATTATCTACAAATTAGTGACGATGCTAACTATCCTTTTTTTTTTTTGCAATGACAATAACTCATCAATTGGTATTATACTATCCTATTTTATCTTGAATTTTTTGTATGTTTTACTGTTTTTTTCTATTTAATAAAATTTACATATTTCATTGTTGTTATCAAATGTATATCATTCCTAAATTAATTACTGACTTAGGTGTTTAGATGAGTTTTCTAAAATAAAGATCAAAGTTGTTGAAAGGAAATACTTGGGTTAAGAATTTTCGTACAGAGAATATTGATGGTCAAAGATGGTTTATCAATGGATTACTCATGTTATTGATTACTTTTGTTTTTCTTTATTTTTGAGTATATTACTAATGAAATTTTTTCATACATTTTGTTTACGATATGTACGCTGTTGTTGGATGGCATGATATAATCGAAGTCGAACATATTTCGTTAGGTGATGATTGGTTTTTCAATTGGTCAAAAATGAATTCGAGGTTATTGGTTATGAAGCTTTAGCAAGTAGAAGTATTAGAGTAATAAGCTTTCAATTTATATTTTCTAACTAGAAAAACCTATTTCCTACATTTACTTATCTTTTCGGTGGTTTTGTTGGATCTATAGTACGATGCTTCGTTGTATTTTAATCTTCAAATTCAGATTTCCATAATAAGTCCATGCGTATAGTTTTTTTATGATTAGTATAAACGTAATTTTTTTTCTAAAAATAAGAAACATATCATTTCTTAACACCGCAAAATTTGCGGGTATTAACACTAGTATTTAATAAAAGTTCTACTTTAATCCTCATCGATGACTACCATCCTTGTATAACATTTTAAACCTTATTAAAGTTATAAAACTAATAATATTATTTTTATAATAATTAGAAAAATGTAATATTTATGAAAAAATCCAATAATTTCATAATATTTTATAAAGTATTAATAATATAAGAGAAAAATGCTCGGATAGTCCCTGTGGTTTGCCCATTTTTCACCTTTAGTCCCTAACTTTCTAAAATTACAGCTATGGTCCCCAACATTTGCAATTTCATTCTCGAATAGTCACTGGCACGGTTGGGGATTAATTTTTGGCGTTAAGCGGGTGTGACATGACCAAAATATCCTCACTATTAAAAAAATGAAAACAATACAAAAATCTAATTTCTTATTATTTAAAGTTAAAAGTGGGCCCCACCCCTCTATCTTCTTCAACATATCTACCCATCACACTGTATCTTCTTCTTTATATCCCCCAACTCCCACTGTACCCCAAATTCCCATAATTTTTCACCTATTCAACATTAGGTATGAGCCGTGAACTCGAACCCACCTTCACTCACCCTCACGAGTCTGTTTTTCGACGATAAATCAAAGTAACATGTTTCAAATTCAGGTTTTCCGGCGATAAATCAAAGTAACATGTTTCAAATTCAGGTTCCCAGGAGTCTGTTTTTCGACGATAAATCAGAGCTTTTTGTTTTAGAGTGTAGTAACAAAGAAAAATAATTTCAGGTTGGGACTAAATTTGTTTCCAATTATAGCCAATGTGTCTGAAGCTTCATTGTGCTGTGTGAATAGAAGAAATTGGAAAGTTTGTAGTGTAATTGGTGAGATCGGTAATAAAAGAACATGACATAGTCGGGTGGTGATGGTGCGGTATGGGTTTGGTTGGAGAAGAAAGTGGTGAGGTGGTTGTCGGAATAACGAGAGGTCAGGTAGCAGCGGTTTTGGTTGGAGAAGAAAGGGGTGGGGGTGGGTTGGGGTTTAAGATATTGTATTTAAATAAATAGTGTGGGGTCCACTTGAATTATTAATTAATAAAAATTATATTTCTTTTAAAGTTTTAATTTATTTTGTTTTGTATTAAAGGCATTTTGGTCATTTCACACCCACTTAACACAAAAAACTAACCTACATCCATGCCAGGGACTATCCTGGAACAAAATTGCAAAAGTTGGGGACTATAACTGTAATTTTAGAAAGTTAAAGACTAAATGTGAAAAATGGGCAAATTAGAGGGACTATCTGGGCTTTTTCTCATAATATAATGAGAACTTTTGTAATCTTATAGATACTTTTATATTTGAAATTTTTTAATAAAAGCTTTCTATCAAATATAATAATTTTATAGAATTACCCTATATCTATATAACTATATGAAGCAAATCTAATGGACATAAATGTAGTTTAACAACTCGTACAAACTTTATAACATGTACAAGAAAATAAAGCCTTTTTAGAGGGGTTGAATTTGTATTTGACCAAAGTTTTAAGACACCTTAGGGCTAAAATCGAGAAATCCTCCTCCGGCATTTAAGAACCAGAATCCCAATTGTTAAAACCATCGGAGTGTAAGAGGATGCTTGGTGTAATAATTGTAATGCTTGTTCTAATGCAAAATCAACGAGATTACCATTTGAATATGTTGTTTCACATTCTATTGTGCCTTTACATGTTACACTATGACGTTTAGGGTCCTTCACCTGTCTTATCACGATCTGCTTACCGATATTTTATTACATTTATTGATGATCTTAGTCGGTTTACCTGAATTTATCTATTTACACATCGTTCACAGTTGGTTGTTTCTTTTCGACATTTTAAACCACTTGTTGAAAATATTTTATCATGCGGCGTTAAACATCTTCGATGCGATGGTGCTCCTGAACTCATTCATGGGACTATTGCCAAGTTTCTTTAAGAGTCCAGTATCACTTATCGGATCTCATGTCCTTACACACCCCAACAAAATGGGGTCGTCGAGCGGAAAAATCATCATCTTTCTGAGATTGCTCGTGCTTTACTCTTTCATCCTTGTGTATCAAAGAACTTTTGATGTGATGCTTATTGCACTACTGCATTTCTCATTAACCATTTCTTCACTATTCATCTCCTTTTGAGATTATTTCCAGGACTCGTCTTGATTACTCTCTTCATTGCACTTTTGGGTGTTTATGTTATCCATTTCTTGATGATACACGTATGGATAAACTTTCACCCAAATCAGTTCCTTGTATCTTCGTTGGATACGCTCCATCTCACCTTGGCTATCTCTGTTATGATCCTTTTTGGTCTCGCACTCATATTTCTCGACATGTTCGATTTTATGAGACGTTTTTTATGTTCCATGATGTTTTCCTTCTACCACCACTTATTGTTAATCCATCTCAATATTTATATATCATACTTCTTCATCCTTTCATCCTTCTTTTTCTACTTTGCCCCATTCTCTTCCTTCTTCTGTTTCTTCATTTCTTCCTTCTACATCTCTTTCCCTCCCCCTGCTTCTCCTTCTCCTTCTCCACCTCATCCTCCTCATACTTCTACTACTACCATTCCTACACATCCAATGATTACTCATTCTCGTGAGCATACTTTACATCCATGACAATTCCTATATCATGTCTTGTTTCATACTACTTCTGTTCCTACACATGAGCCTTCTACTTTTTTCCAGGCTTAGTATTGGTCTATGTAGTGGAATGCGATACGCGCTGAGATTTCTGCATTAGATTCAAACAAGAGCTAGAATCTTGTTCCTCCACCCACTAATGCCAACACTATTGGTTGTAAGTGGGTCTATCGGATTAAGCATAATCCTGATGGTTTTGTTAGCCGATACAAAGCCCAATTTATTGCCAAGTGCTTTTATCAGACTAAAGGTATTGACTACACTGAGACTTTTAGTCATGTGGTTAAAACCGCTACTATTCGTCTTGCTTATCAATTGCGTTTTCTCAAGGATGGACTATTCGATAGGTTGATGTCAACAATGTCTTTCTTCATGGAGATTTATCTAAGACTGTATTCATGTCTCGGCCACCGGCTTTGTTAACCTATCTAGACCTCAACATGTTTATTCCTGCAGAAGGCTCTTTATGGCTTAAAGCAGGCTCTTCGTGCTTGGTTTTCCAAGCTATCTTCGGCTCTTCTCACTACTGGTTTTACGCAGTGCCTTCCAGACACCTCATTATTTGTCTATAGCAAATATCCGATATTGTACTATGTTCTGGTTTATGTAGTCTATATTATCATTATCGTGAGTTCCTTAGATTTTGTTAATGGATTGATTGAGTGCTTGCATTCTCAGTTTACGCTCAAAGATTTAGGGGAGTTGTCGTATTTCTTGGGGATTGAAGCTACCTTTTCTAGGGATGTTTTGCATTTATCATAGCAAGTGTTACTTGCTTGATCTGTTACAACGTACTTGTATTGCTAAGTATCGACCTTTATCTACACCGGTTTCATCTGGTCGACATTTATCTCGACATTCTGGGATTCCCATGCCTGCTAATCCTACATTTTATAGGAGCACTGTTGGAGCATTGTGGTATCTTGTCTTGACTCGCCCATAAATTGCTTACGTGGTTAGCAAGGTGTCTTAGTTTCTTCAGACACCTATTGATCGCGATTAGGTTGTGGTTAAGCGTATTATATGGTATCTTAAAGGTACCATATCTCATGGATTATGTATTCTCCGGTCAGATTATGTTGATTTACATGCTAATTCTGATGCTGATTGGGCAGGATGACCTGATGATCGTAGGTCTACTACTGGATATTGTGGTTTCATTGGTCCCGACATTATGGTTGGAGCTCCAAGAAACAACATACTGTTGACCGTTCTTTTACAGAGGATACGTTTCGTATCATGTCTTAGCTCAAATTACTGCTGAGTTTCGATGGATTTTATCTCTTTTATAGGAGCTTGATATTACTTTATCATGTTCACCTACTCTTTGGGGAGATAACATTGGTGCCACTTATCTTGTAGTCAACCCAATGTTCCATCAGCGCATAAAATACTTGGAGATTGACTTGCATTTTATTGGGATATGGTGTTGGCTCAGATTTTATGTGTTTGGTAAATTTCTACTACATTGCTGCTTGCAGATATTTTGACCAAAGGGTTGTATTCCGCTCGCTTTGACACTTTGCGGTCCGAACTTCGCGTTGTTGCACCCTGTTCAGCTTGAAGGGGCATATTATGTATATATTGTAGTGACAGTTGGCGACAACTGAATTGTTAGTTAGTTTGGTAGGTTGTATGAGCTGGTTATGTACAGGGGCGGAACCAATGCTATGTGAGCCGTAGCATGGGCTACGGCTAAGTCCGTATGCATAGTGTATTTTTTATATTTTTTTGGTTTTATACAAAACATACCCCTAAAATAATACAAGGATATCCCTAACCAACCCGTATGCATAGTGTATTTTTTTTGGTTATATTTTTTTGGTTTTATATTTTTTATAAGGGAGCCCGATTGAAACAATGACCCAATTGATCAGATAAGCCCAACTGATTAGATTAGCCCAAAAAAACACAAAAATACGTATGGTGGCATTCTATCTCATTGTCGCTTAGGTTCCGGAAGAAAATCAAATGTCTTCGGTCATCCTTTACGCACTGGTCTCCTATTTTGCTCATGCCAATAACATTGGTTCGATAAAAGAATCCGCAATCCTGTTGTTTGCTGCTGCGATAACACTGGTTCCGGCTGTTCCGCCCCTTCTTTGGTATTTTCATGGAAAATTGGTTTTTAATAAACCAACCTTTGTCCCGTTGGTAAATAATAATCCTACCTACGTAATTGGTATACAATAATCCTACCTATCAACATGTTGGTTCTTAATGAACTTCCGTTAATTATTTTTAACGGAAGTTAGTTTTTAAGTTTTATTTATTACACAAACAACCATGTAGTTATAATTTACTAGTTTTAACAATTTTGTAAAACAAAAAAATTTTAAGGGGATCAAACCCTAACACCCCTTATTCTCTTCAGCCGCTCAACACACAGACCCTGCATCTCTTCCTCTTTCTCTGTCATTAACAGCGATCGGAACCGGGTTCGGCCGGAGCTCCGATGACCCGTGTTTGCCGGCGATGTCACACCACTCGCAACCCCCTACATCTCTTCTCCCCTGCTCACCACATTTACCGGCTGTTGGAGTCATGTTTAGGCCGACCAAACACGTCTACAGCCCTGAACCACCTTCACTCACCTCCAAATTGAGCGGCCGGCCACCACCGAATGGTGGTGGCGTACGGAGACGGATGCGACAGAAGAGAGGAGAGAGAGAGGGAACCGGTGTTGCTGGTGGGGTTCCGACAGCAAGTTTTAGCGGTGGTGGCAGTGCTTTTGGTGAAGATGATGGGGTTCCGACGACAGTCACGTTTCAGAATTTATGTTGGTAGCGACGGCGGTGCCTCAGAGTTCCGACAGCCGTCACTCCGGGGGTAAGAACATCTGTTCTTTTTTTCTTTTTTCTTTGATCTCAGAACGATAAACAAGTTCTGCGCATAATTCTCTTTTTTTTTTCGAGGAATAATGGCGATTATGGTGACTGATGAAGATGATGATAGTTGATGATGATTAAAACTAGTAAATTACAAGTACAAGGACTGTTTGTGTAATAAATAAAACTTAAAAACTAACTTTAGTTAAAAAAATTAACGAAAGTTCATTGAGTACCAACATGTTGATAGGTAGGATTATTGTATACCAATTACATAGGTAGGATTATTATTTACCAACGGGACAAAGGTTGGTTTATTAAAAACAAATTTTCCTTGTTTTTTAAAGTAAAAGACGAAGACGTGATTAAACGATTGTCTTTTTTAATATTTTTATTTATTATCCTTTTTTTAATATTGTTTGATTGCACAGTAAATTTTTTTTAGGGATACCCTTGATTTAATGGGCTAGTTCCGTCACTGGTGGTTATGTAGTTAGTATTTCCCTCTCCCTATCTCTTGCTTGGTTGTTATTTTTTTTCTTTTGGTGATCGGCTCCGGTTACATCCATGTTGATATGATTATGATATCTATATATGTTATACATGATATATGTCATGCTATGTGTATATTAACTTCTAAAATCTATAAACAATTCTACTGATAAGCGTAAACTCTTTTCCCAAAAATAATTTTGAAAACTGAAGCCTTTTTATTGAAATAAAATATGTTATTTTTATTAAATTTTGTCCGTTCATTCGACAAATCTTGCTCAGATGTGCATTCTTGTTTTTTACTTCTTGTACGTAAAAATATCAGCTTCGCTAGGGTATGATATGGAGTGCTTGAGGCCTTGAGGGTATGTAAAAGACTCTGGCTTTAATACATAAGAATTTGCATATAGCTATGTAGTGTTTAAGCATTTGTGGGATCTACTTTAGCCGGGCTAGGGTGCTACAATGTTTCACTTGAAAACCCAAAATTATCACCGCAAGTGATAAAACTTTTCGTTACGGAAAAAAAAGCCTATTGCGACAAAATTTCATCGCTATTGCGATGAAATTTTATTACAATAAGTTTGTTTCTACTGTTCTGTCGTATTAGGTCTGTAATTTCATTGCTATAGGTTGATCTATAGCGATAATATTTAGTCTCTATAGGGATTTCATTAAAAATCTCTCGCATATTAAATAAAGTCAAAGTTAAACCGTTTAGCGACGATATTTAGTCTCTATAGAGATTTCACTAAAAATCAGTGGCGGACCCAGGATTTTTTACCTAGGGGTGCGAAATTTTTTTAAAGATTTTAGACCCCTAGCTATATAAAAAAATTATGTTCATAGCGGGTCGGATCGGGTCGGGTCATGTAAAACAAGTAAACACAAACAAACAAAGTTTCATAACGGGTCGAATCAGATCGGGTCGGGTCCATTTCAATTTTCAAGCAATCAAACCCTAGTTCCTAACTTCCTATCACATTAACAAACAAAAAAGCATCAAAGTTCAAACCATCTCTACTTCTATTTCTCTTAATCATTAAATAAAAGAACAAAAAAACTTATCTAAAACATATCTTGGTCTTTAATTAGAAGAATCCGGCGAAAAAAAAGTGGTTCAACCAACAATCATATAATCAACAAAACCACCTAACTAAAGACTAGAACAACCCAAAAATACATTAAAACATATAAAATTTTAAACCTTTTTAACAAATATATATATCTGTTTCTTTTGAAAAAAACCCAATAAAACATCAAAACAAATCGAATTACCTATTTAAGTTCAATTTTTGAATTTCATCTTTTCAAACCATATACTAGAATCATATAATCAATAAGAAATTAAGACACAACAAACTCATCCTATAAAGACTAGAACAACCCCAAATTACCTCAAAACACATAAAAGTTTAAACTTTTTTAACCTATCCTAAAATCCTATTATCTCACGACTCTTGAACAAAATCACATAAACATAAAAAAAAAAAAAAAACAAAACATGTACTTGTCAGGGGCGGCCTGAATTAACCAGTTTGCAGCTGGAATTTTGTAGTCACCGGCCAGAATTATGCTGTCGCCGGGCGCTGAAGTGAGGCAGAGGGAGGGCGGGAGTCGCTAGCAAGTGGCAGCGATTTGGGTTTTTTTTTTATTATGTACACTGATTTTGTTTAACAAAACTAGTAGTTGGGTTAAGTTTGAATGGGTATTAAGTTATTGGGCTTTATGAATTGAATTTAAGTTTTATTAAAGGGGTTAGTGGGCTAACTTGTTTACATAATTTTATCGGATTTCAATCCGTGTTCACAATTTTTTTATATAAATTCCTAACATTTTTTTCTAAGGGGTGCAGACGAAAATTTCCAAGGGGTGCGGTTGGAGCTTTACAAGGGGTGCGGTCGGAATTTTTCAAGGGGTGCGGACGAAAATTTCCAAGGGGTGCGGTCGGGATTTTTCGCGAAAAATACCACTAAATTTTTTTTTTCAAGGGGTGCGGCCGCCCACCCACCCCATAAGGTGAGTCCGCCACTAATTATCAACGCTATAGGTTTTGAAAAAAAAATTGAAAACAGTTTAGCAGCCACATTTCATCGCAATAGCTTCATCTGTATGCGACAACTTTATGGATTTCGTTGCTAAAAGTCTCTTTTATTGTAGCATACAACTTTTTGGCTACCCCCAAAAAAATGCAAGTGTATATAAGAAATACCACCTAGCTGAAAAATATGGATGATCAATCCATTCTAAGATAAGAACTTATATAAGAAATACCACCCATCATCCTTGTAACTGAACCAACGTTCAATTTTCAAAACACTAGTTACATTACTTTGTTGTTGAAGAACGATTATTTACATCAATAGAACGTCTATAAATATGATTGAACTCAAATTATGTTATTTAATTGTGAAAAAAACATATGTCATGAAGATTAAGATCAAATACAAAGGCTACTAAAAATAAAAAGTGTACAAACACTCCTAAAAATAAACTCGCTACAAAAAAAAAAACCTAAACACCCACCACCACCCAAAAACCTAACCCCACACCCCCCTCACCCACCCCCAAAAAAACAATTTTTTTGCCCCCCCCGGGGGGGGGGGGGGGGGGGGGTAGGGTTTTTTAAGGTTTTTAGGGGTGGCGGTGTTGGGGTCAGTTTTTTTGGGGAGTTATAGTTTTTTTTTTCTTTGCGGGGGAGGGGTGGGGGGTTTAGGTTTTCGGTGGTGGTGTAGTGGGTTTAGGTTTTAGGTTCTTGGACACTTGTCACTCTATAAAGTCTTCTTACACTTCTTACAATTAGAAGCCTTAGTAGAATAACTTAACCCTATATCATGATTATATTATTTGTTACAACTTTTAGATTAAGTCACCGCGGGAGCAAGTATAGAAAAAAATGCAGTTTTTTGGCGTTACGATTTATGTTTTTTGAGAGCTTTTTGAGAGAGCACCGGTAAATATACCACCAAATACTGGGATTTGTTGGTGCTGCTCAATAATAGCACCATTAAATCTCTAAATACACCACCAAAAAATCAATAATAGAAACCAAATCAGTCCACCATTAAATCTCTAAACACCAAAAAAATCAATGATAGAAACCAAATTAGTCCACCATTAAATCTCTAAAGACACCACCAAAAAATCAATGTCAATTATTTAAACAAATATTTTTTAGTTTTATTTTATTTATAAAACATCCAAGATCTAATACAAAGGCAAATAAAACAAAAAACAATACAAACAAAAAATGTATAAAATCTACAAGCATAATGAAATAAAATTACATGTTCATGGGAAGCTACAAAGAATGAGATACAAACATGATTTCTATAAAGCCATTTCCTAAAATAACAATTTAAACACATGTAATAAAACCAAATCAACATAGTGTATAATTGTACATCCTTGACACTTCAAAACATAATGACGTCCATCGCCGTAATAGTTTTTCGGCGAGTATCTTCGGTGTATTTGATGGCATCACGCATAAAATCATCAAGAAAGATCTTCAAAAATCTCGTGTCTCTTCGTAGATAAGGCCTTTGGTATGCTTTACACCACATCGCTGGTTTCTTGATTCTAGGGAAGCCGTTCCGGAAAACTTTCCGGTGATGCTTTGCTCCTCCTTAACATTTTTCTATCTCTAAAAAAGATTTTGATTTTAAGATTGTGTCTGTATATATGTGGGTATAAAGGTTGTGGTTTTAGAGGCTTAATTTGAACCATTGATTGAATAGAATGAGAGCAATTGAAAACGTAGGATTATGATCTATGTGATGCCTAACAAAATGTTAACTTTTTTAATGGTGTTATTAACAACTTCACCCTCAAAAAATCAATTTAATGGTGCTATTAACAAATTCATCCTCAAAAAATCAATTTAATGGTGCTGGTGCTTTGTAATCTATTTTTTTGGTAGTGTGTTTATTTATTAGTTTGGTAATCTTGTTATTTGGTGCTTTGTATTCTAAAACATCATCAAAAATTGAATTTGACACCACCAAAAAATGGTTTTTTACTAGTGCTGACTACTTAATTAGAAATAGGACCATACAATACATAAAAATTAGTCGTACAACCATTTAATATACATAAAAACTTCTGAAAAACACGTCTTAAAAGCTTATTGCTTGCTAATCACCTATCGAATCATAGTAGGTAAATTATATTTTGGAATGAGCGGTACGTCTTCTTGGATAACATGATAATCGTTATCCTCTCGCGCCAACATCTTATCTAGCTCTTCGACAAATGTCTTCATTGCAATAGCCGGCAACCATACGGGTACCAAGATTCCAGACTCGCCCTTATGATTTATGTAACGTGTATAGAAACTAGCAACATGGAAATCAGGCCCTGCATACACAGATTTCCCCCACCCGAAATCTAGTTCAAGTAATCCAAACCGTGTCACATCTGATACGATATGGCTTCCAACAGTTGTGAAGAGGGGTCGTCCTCTTATAACCATTAGATCAGCGACGGATCTCATGTACTCCTCAGTGACTTCAGATTTGGCTTTCTTCACAAGCTCCAACGCGTATCCTAATGGTTTGTTACATATGTCTTGAGCTTTAGAAATAGCAGCCGGGTAAGCAAACACATTTCCATAATATCCTACCGGGATCATAGGCTTGAACTTTGAACGCGCGTTGACAATGATCATCATACGCATGTCATCTTCAAGGTTCGGTTGGATAGCGATTGTACGACAACGCCAAAGGCTAGCTGTTAGCACCTCAAAGGTGGTACAACCTTTTAGGTGTGTTGGAAGGAACCTACGAAGAGCTGAAATCTGAGTAGGTCCAAAGAAAAATGACCTTTGTTCCATATCATCCAACGTGAAGATTTTACCATTGGTGTCTGCCACTTTATCATACTCGTGATGAGTGCATGTCACATGCGGTGGTTCTCTTGCACAAAGTAACTCTCTTTGCCAAACAGGTAATATTGATGGTACTGATGCACCATTTGTCATTTCACCCAATGTTGTCATGAATTGTGCGTACCCGAATCCATCACACATGGTATGATTGAACCGTACGGCTAAAATGAAACCTCCACATAAGAGTCGTGTCACCTATAAATTAAATTGATTAAAAAAACTTCAATTTAAATAAACTCACGTAAAATAACCTTGTTAGACCAAAGAAATTGTTAAACTGACCTTTTTTTTCTTTTTACATAAATGGACATTGACTGATCTAGCACATGTAAGTTATTTTACTTATTTTTTGTTATTTCATTTTTTTATAATTTATTTAAAACTGAAGTTATGACACGTTTAAGTTTTCTAGTATTTTAAAAGTTAAGTATATTTTTAAGTTTTTAACTTCTTTTACAAAATTAAGATTTAAAAAAATAAAAAATAAATAACTGAAGTTTTTGATTACTTAAAAACTACGTTTTAATAACCTTATTTTTTAAAATACCTTTTTTTTTAAAAAAAAAATTAAGGTTTTAATTAGTTTTGAAAACTAAGTTTTAATACTTTCATTTTTTAAACAAATAAGTTGTTTAATATTTTTTGTTAAAAATTACGTTTTTAAATTTCTAAATATGTTTAAACAAATAAGCTTTTAAAATAAAATTGTTTTAGATGTATTAATTAATTCATTTATAACTTTTTATGTCACAAGAGTTTTCTATGGGCCTACATTGAATTGACGTCACTCAATGTTGTCATGAATTGTGCGTACCCGAATCCATCACACATTGTATGATTGAACCGTACGGCTAAAATGAAACCTCCAACATAAGAAAATGTCGGTTTGGAAAGCTAGACATTTGTCGCTAGCCGGTAGGGTGACGTTGGCTAAATCTGTCATCGGAAGCCTGCCGTCTTATTATCTATCTCTGTTTCCAGCCCCAAAGGGCGTTATAAAACAGCTAGAAGGAATTCGACGTGATTTCGTGTGGGGTAAAACGGGCCGTAGTCAGAAAATGAGGTGGGTTAAATGGGAGTTGTTTCTTAAACCAAAGATCTTAGGAGGAGTCGGAGTCGGTGGGATTCTAGATTATAACATTGCTATGCTTAGCAAATGGTTGTGGCGATATAAGAATGAACCGAAACACCTTTGGACATCGGTTATTCGAGCGATTCATGAAACTAGCACATCTAAGTCCTTTATTTCGGTTAAGAAAACCATCCCCGGCGTCTGGAAGGATATCTACAGTGTAAAAGACTCGTTGCAGAAATTTGATATCAAAGTTGAAGATTGCATTCGGGTCAAAATGGGGGACGGCAAAAGCATTCTCTTTTGGATGGATCGCTGGCTTATAAGTGAGCCTTTAAAGGACCGATTCTCTGAGCTTTTTAATATCGCAGCAAACAAACGCGGGACTGTTGATGACTTTTACCATGCCCAGGATGGTAATATTCAGTGGCGATGGAAGTGGATAACGGATCCGCAAACCAGAAGAGAGTGGGAACAGATTTCGGCCCTGATGAATCTGTTACAGCAAGCCCGTTTCAGCAAAGACAAGGATAAGTGGTACTGGATTAATGATGTCGGAGACGATTTTTCTGCCAAAACCATCAGAAGCCAGATTATGTCTCACAGATCCACTGATGCAAATTCTTCTCAATTCTTTTAGAATGCCTGGGCAACATCAATGAGCAATTTTATAACTTGGAGAGCCAAATTGGGGAGGGTGCCAACCAAGCTGGAATTGAGACAAAGAGGTATTCCTTTAATTAATGTCATATGTGATCGATGCGGATACGGCACCGAAGACTTTAATCACGCCTTCGTTAACTGTTTACTTGCGAGGGGTATATGGTGGAACATCTTTGTTTGGATTAGAGTTCCTATGCCGGACAATGCGAACTCGGTACAAAATATTATCGAAGCGCTGGATAATGCTCCGGGATCGAAAAAATGGAAAAGGTTGGTCAACACCGTCATGAAGGCGACATTTTGGAGAATTTGGTACGCTAGGAACCAAAAAGTGTTCGAGGGAATATCCTTTCGGGTTTTAGATCTCGTTGAGAAGATAAAAGAAGACTCATTTTTGTGGATTAAGCATCGCTCCAATCTCCCGGATGCTACATGGGAAAGTTGGCTTAATTTCGATGTTTTGAGTCTTTTGTAATTTTTGTCTGTTTTGTTTTTCCCTTGTATGCTTTCCAGCGGCTTGCTGGCTCTTTATATATAGCTATAAAGTGGTTTGCCGTTCAAAAAAAAAAAGAGTCGTGTCACCTATAAATTATATTGATTAAAAAAACTTCAAATTAACTATAAAATCACGTAAATTAACCTTGGTGACCAAAGAAATTGTTAAACTGGCCTTTTTTTTCTCTTTTTACATAAGTGGACATTGACTAATCTAGCACACAGTGGCGAAGCTTGAGATTTCCGACCGAGGGTTAAAAACGTACACGCCCAAAAATTTCTATAAAACTGGTGGTCGAAAACGTATATACTCAAAAATTTATATACGAAAACTACATACTATCCACTATTGAGCGAAAAGTTCAGGGGGTCGGCCCCTCCTCCCGTCCCCACTATCCTACGCCCTTGCTAGCACATGGGCAAGGTAAGTTATGTTATTTTATTTTTTTATTTCAGTTTTTATAATTTATTTAAAATTGAAGTTATGATACCTTTAAGTTTTCTAGTATTTTAAAAGTTAATTAACTTTATTTTTAAGTTTAACTTCTTTTACATAATTAAGATTTAAAAAAATTAAAAAAATAAAGAATTGAAGTTTTTGATTAATTAAAAACTAAGTTTTAATAACCTTATCTTTTTAAAATACTTTTTTTTAAATTAAGGTTTTAATTAGTTTTGAAAACTAAGTTTTAATAATTTCATTTTTTTAAATAAGTTGTTTAATATTTTTTGTTAAAAAATTACGTTTTTAAAGTTCTAATATGTTTAAAAAAATAAGCTTTTAAAATAAAATTGTTTTAGGTGTATTAATTAATTTATTTATAACTTTTTATGTCACAAGAGTTTCTAGGGGTCTACGTTGAATTGACGCCACTCGTATTCTTGTGGCATCGTTGTGTTATGTCACAAGATCTATGGGCCTATGTTGAATTGACGTCACTCATATTCTTGTGGCATCGTTGTGCAAAAGGGACATACGTTATCGTTATGGTGGACACATACCCATAGAAGATTCAAAGTCAATTGCATTTTTCCTAAAACGTGTTGATCAAAACCCTAGAGAACCTAGCAAGAAGTTACAAGCAAAGAAAAAACCCGGCCCACGTATATTTTTAGATTTTTTTGATAATTTTCCTTTATCTATTAGCTATTCATACCATCCACATGAACCATATCAAATATCAGTTAAATACTTAACCGATTTGCAGATCAGATTGGAGATAATTGGCACGAAATATAAAAAATAATTACTTGGATTCCTCTTGGAACTGAATATAAAAAATTACTTGGATTCTTTTTGGAATCGTGACACACTATCAGATCAAACGTTTGAGGGTACTCTCAAAAATCTGATCGAATTAGACCAAGAGGTTTCAAGAAACGAATTTGTGGTTTGTTCAAAATTGCGTACCTTTTCCTTTTCTATTCTGTTACCAGACTTTGTGAGTAGTATTTTTTACTGTTATCCCACCAACATATCGGCTCTTTGGTACAAATAGTGAAGCCCATAAAAAACAATCGAACCATAGTCAATTAATTAGTATGCTCATTATGAATAATGAACCCATAACGTATATGTTGTATATAATTATATATAACATCAACTTAATTTAATTATAAAATCACATACACCAAAACTTATTAAATTAAAACGAGCATACACTCCCGCATCTCCTAACCCATTTAGTATTTAATAAGATTAAGTTTGGTCGACAAGTTAATCTAATACCGCAAAAATATGTTGATAGCACTAAAATTACCAACAATATCTTACAATGAAGTTATACTTATGTATAAAGTTAACCATAATATTAAAAAAAAAATTGAAATCAGTAAAGATACTTTAAATTCGAAAAACATCTAAAACTTATTCATCAAACTAGTCAAAATTAAAAACTTTCTTATTTTCCTGTATATTTTGCCCATAGTTCCACATAAAAGTTTACCTGAATGAGCAACAGTGGTGAATCAAGGATGCCACTGGAACCAGGAACATCATAAAGAAGCTCTTCCCTACACGGGAACGGCGGCTGAAGCTCCACCCCGAACTTCTTCAACGTAACATCCGCCTCCGCCTCGATAAACAACACACCCTCACCCGAGCAATCCACCATAAGCTTCCTTGCGGGACCTTCCTTTAGCCTGCCCGCGAACGGGTAGTAAAACACCAACGCCTTAGCCAGCGCCTCCCTAATCACACTTGCTGGATTTTTATTTCCCATTTTTGGATTGCTTCCGTAAATATGAAAAAATGGAATATGAAACCTGAGGCCTTCCTGATCATCAATGTCGGAAAGAGGCTTCAGTTCTCGAGGTGTCGGTTTAGCAGGAACGATGAGCTCTGGTGGATGTCTCCGGACAGTGAACGTCAACGGAGTGGTGGTGATTTGTTGTGTCATAACTGGTTTAGCTTTGTGTTGGTAATTTGAATTTGGGTAACCTGTAGATTTATAGTGGCCGGTGTGCAATAGGGGACACCTTAGTAAATATCTTCCACCCGTTCTCCTAACTCAAATAAGTATTTGTCACTGGACCAATGAGATGTAACGTCCACTTTTCATAAGTTCAAAACTCAATACTTTATTGTCGAAAATCACGACACAATTTAAACTTTTTTACATACCATTAGAAATAAACTTGATTGTTCATACAAAAACCATTGCGTTTAGACATTCGCAACCAACTAGGTTTATACATAAGACGTGGCATACTAAGATTTAAAGTTTAACAACTAAACATAAATTATTTGTAACAAAAGTATTTGAAACACCCTTAATGCACATTCGGAAATATTATTAATGACATACTATTTTTAACAAAAATTGGGCATGACCCGTCCGTAACATGAGCGGTTCCCTGTTTTTAACAATCATCATTTCAAGAAATTCTATGCCACGTTCAAAAGACTAAACATGTTAAGCTTTAAAGTCTAGCTACTAAACAAAAGTTATATACCCCAAAAGTATTTTTGACCCATAACATAATTACAAAAGTAGCGGAAGCGCATGATGGACGTGATTCGTGTGTGTTCGTTCCAAGTCGCCAAGCAATTGTGTTGAGGATTTACCTACATCAAACAACAAACTTGAAGAGTTAAATTCCATTAACTATGTTACATTTTATCTAATAAACCAATTCATCTATTTCGTGTCTTCACATTATTCTTGCACTTACTACACGTCAAAACGGGTCAAACATACTTATCTCAAAATAGAGATAAAACATACCATTCATACTTTCCCGTTGAAACAGGTCAAAACATACAATCTCAATAGTGAGATAAAACATACATTTATTAACCTGCTAGAAACGGGTAATTACATTCGTAACATAAACTTCCATTCGGTCCGTTTACCACGGACTAATACATTCCTTTCATCTTTTGTACTTTCAACAACTCCAATCCGTTTCTAATGGTTCGAGTAATTACATTCCTTTCTTAATAACTACCCAATATACGGTTCATTCGAAACAAATCGATCATAACACAATATCATTCATAAACTTTCTTTTCATATGACCCGTTTGTGACGGGTCATGCTATCTATAACATTGATGTGCGCAAAATGCAACATATAAATTACATCAAATGTGGCATTAAACTAACCCTTTTTTTAGTACTAATGTTGGAAAAAGTGTGTTTTTTGTCTTCCTTTTGTATTTTCAGGATTAAATGAGCTCAAATGAACAAAAGAAGCAAAAAGGCAGCTAAATCTAACATAAATACAAGAAAAGGAATAAACGTGGCATGCCCGACCCCTCGACAGCATCTTCCCAAGCAAAACAAGAGAACAGAATGCTGAACACGCCCCGTGCTCAATGAGCACGGGAGCATGCCCAAGTGTCTGCAGAAAAGACAAAGCTGTAGAAGCTTCTATCACCCACCAGGGGGGCATGCTCAGCGGACACGGGATCATGGTCAACTCTAAGATTCGCAGAATCTGAGGAAATCTTGATAGTACAGATACGCTTCTGCACACGGGGTCGTGCCCAGCGGACACGGGGGCATGGTCAACTAAATTTAATGAAGGAAGAGAAGACGGGTGGACACGGGGCCGTGCCCAATGGACACGGGGTCGTGTCCGGGCTTCTGTGCAAACTATAAATAGGGGTGCTTGGCTCATTTGCAAACCAACCCTTGGCAAACCACTTCTCTCACACTTCACCCACACTCCACCACCACCACAACACCATCATCCACCACCATCATCCATCATCCATCATAGAGTGTGTGAGTAGTCTCGGAATCCAAGATTGATCGTAAGAGTTCTTGACAATCAAAGGCCATGTTTGCCTAAGTATCTTACATCACTTGGTGAAGACAAGTGTCTAGTGTAATACTTTTTATTTTTAATCTTTTCGCACTTTTTATTTGGTTATGTATTAATGACTTTAATAACTAGTTTCTTATGTTGAAGGTGAGTCTTCCTTATCGTTTGTCCGTGGTGTCTTGACATTATTTTAGTGTCTATATAAAATAAAAGATTTTCACCATTCATATCTCCACGGTCTATATGGAGGTATGTTGGCTACCTGGTCGTGGGTTAAGGGAACGGGTTGGTAAGAGTCTTGCCTTGTTCAGTGTGTAGATCCTGCAAAGACCTGGGTCAACTTTAGTAGGATCTCCTTCAATACCCACTGGTATTGGATGGCGGGGGTCCGAACTCCTTGACCCCCTCATATGTAAACTACTATTAAAACTTTAACCCGACTACTTAGGACTGTATCCCTGCTGACTCAGACTACTTAGCCGAGGGTAACGTCACCTCTAGAAGAGGGGCCTACCACAATATGCATTAATAAATTAATTAATTATCTTTCAATAATCCAACCCTTTAGGATTGTATCCTTGCTAACTCAAACTACTGGGTTGAGGGTAACGTCACCTTCAGAAGAGGGGCCTACTACAATAACTAAGATAATCTCTTAAAAAGTGCAAAAATACGGAAATAATCAAAGGTTACACTAAACACGAGTCGGATCCAAGTGATTCATCTTGTCTATCTGTTTTTATTTTTATTTTATTTTTCAGCATTTTAGTTAGTTTTATTTTTCTAGTTTAAAACCCTTTTCTAAACTTTTGATTTGATTAGACATTGAGGATAAACCGGTATTAAAAGCTCTTGTGTCCTTGGACGACCTCGGTATCTTACCAATACTATACTACGCTCACGATGGGTGCACTTGCCCATATGTGTGTTTAGTGTTAGTAAATATCATGTTTTATAAATTTAAAACTTGACTAAAAAGTGTTAAAGGGCTTAAAATATACATTAAAAATCTATAACACTACACGCACATCAAGTTTTTGGCGCCGTTGCCGGGGACACAACGATTTTAAGAAAGTTAGGAATCAACGGCCTAATCGTTTTTTTTTCTTATTTATTTTTATTTTTCTATTTTTTTAGGATTTTTTTTAAGATTTTAAGTTTCTGCAGAGCTCAGCACGGGCTGTGCCTGGTCGGACACGGTGCCGTGCTCAGCATTGTTACTGGCAGTTTTTGTTTTCCGAGTTACAGGGAGTTGAACACAGGGCCGTGTCGGTGCAGCACGGGGCCGTGTCGAGCTCCCCAGTAACAGGGATCCAGAAAACAACTACTGTATCTCCGACCACGGGTCGTGTTCACCTGAGTACGGGGCCGTGGTGAACCTTCTGACCAACGTTCTTTTCTGTTTTTATTGCAGGACTTGGAACCCAGGCGCCACATCTTAACTTTCTACGTAGTGTATGAGCTCTAGTTCTAATAGAGACATAAAAGAACCTCTAGAAGAACCCGAACGTTTTCTTAGAAAAAGACTTAAAGCTAAAAACCAAGAGAAAGTTTCGGGGGACCCACTTCCAATGGCGGATCAACGTACTCTCATTGATTACCTACGACCCACCGTGGGTAATCTTGGCGCCGCTATCAATGCACCGAATGTCGAGGCCAATAACTTCGAACTTCGACCGCATTTGATACAAATGCTCCAAAACTCCGCAACCTTCCATGGGCTTGCGGACGAAGATCCCCATTTGCATATCACTAACTTCCTAGAAATATGTGATACTTTTCGGATCAATGGAGCATCAAACGACGCCATCCGCCTTCGAATGTTTCCATTTTCACTAAAAGACCAAGCTAAGGCTTGGCTTAATACCCTCCCAGTTGGCTCGGTAAACACCTGGGATGAACTGGCCCAAAAGTTTTTATATAAGTATTTCCCTCCTGCTAAAACGGCTAAATTAATGACTGAAATAAATACATATTCACAAGAGGACGGGGAATCCTTATATGAAACTTGGGAAAGGTTCAAGGAGCTACTGAGAAAGTGTCCTCATCATGGTCTTGCAGTATGGCAACAAGTTTCCACTTTCTACAATGGATTGTTGCCACACATAAGACAAACACTTGCCTCTAGCTCCGGGGGACTCTTAGGTAATCGTCGCCCAAATGAAATTTATAATCAAATTGAGAAAATTGCTCAAACCAATTTTCAGTGGCACACTCCCCGATGCAACAAATCTATTGCCCCGGGCGCCCATAAGGTTGATGAGAGCACTTCCCTGCAAGCCCAAATTGAAGCCCTTTCTTAAAAAATCAAAAAGTTAGAAACGGTAAAAACGGCTTCGGTTGTGGCTTGCGAGGGGTGTGGTGGGCACATGAAAATTGGAGTTGTATGAAAGAATTGGATAATCAAACGGAATCGGTAAACTACATTGATAATAGACCTAGGCCGTCGGGTCCTCCAACGGGTACCTACAACCAAGGATGGCGTAACCACCCTAACCTTGGTTGGAGAGAACCCGACAATAGTAGTAACCAACAAAATCTAAACCAACGAATAAACTTTCAACAACCAAGAAACGAGTCACAAAATTTCTCTCAACAACAACAAGGGGGACGAGAGAGGCTTGAAGACACGGTATCTCGCCTCATCTCCGACTCCGAAAAGAAAAACTTGATAGATTTCAACAATTGGAATCGAATTTTAGAAATCAACAAGCTAGTATTCAAAACATTGAAAAAAAAATAAATCAACTAGCTCAAAATATGTCCGAGAGACCACAAGGCGCATTACCCAGCAATACCGAAACCAACCCAAAGGCACAAGTACATCTCATTACATTGAGAAACCGCACCGTGGGTCCCGAGGAGGCTCCGCTACCCCCAGTTGAAAAGAGCCAATCTAGCCAAACCGCGTTTCCACCGACGGCCGAACAAGAAGCGGCTCCTAAACCAAATCAAGAGCCCCCCAAGAATCCTCCGGTTCCATACCCCGGTCGGTTAATTCGCCAAAAGACCGATGAGCAATTCACATAATTCGTAAATTTACTAAAACAATTGCATGTCAATATTCCATTTGTTGAAGTCCTAACCCAAATGCCTAAGTATTCAAAATTTATGAGGGACTTCCTCACTCACAAAAGAAAAATCGAGTCCATGCAATTAGTTAATTTAAGTGAAGAATGCTCCGCCTTGCTACTCAACAAACTCCCACAAAAGAAGATTGATCCTGGAAGCTTCACAATCCCTTGTTCGATTGGGGAATCTCCAATTCGCAATGCACTAGCCGACCTCGGGGCTAGCATCAACCTCATGCCCGCATCAATGTTCGACCGACTCGGCCTAGGGAAAACAAGCCCTACGAAAATGAGCATACAACTCGCCGATAGGTCGGTCAAATATCCACAAGGTGTCGCTGAGAATCTATTGGTTAAAGTCGGCGAATTTGTCTTCCCGGCCGACTTTGTCATACTAGATATGGAGGAAGATACCGAAGTACCACTCATCTTAGGTAGGCCATTCCTAGCCACGGCCCACGCAGTGGTAGACATGAATGGTGGGACACTAACATTAAGGGTTGGGGACAAGGAAATGAAGTTTGGAGTTGGCAAAAGAGTAGAAGACGATGACCCGGTCAATTACATGAAGGTCATAGACTCAAGTTTGGATAATGCTCTCCGACGGTGCAACATGGGATGCATGACATCCCACTTGGGTAACATATGACTGGCTTTGGGTCTAGCCAAGGACCCTTATAAACGTGGCGCACCACGGAGGCATTCCGCGGAACTATCCCTAGTTTAGTTTAGATTAGTTTTTATGTTTTCTAGTTAGTTTTAATTTTCAGGAATAAAATACACTCGGGATGGTGAAGGATACCAAGGGAAACTTGCACCAGCACCCCATGCACAAAAACAGAGCCTCCCGTCGATTTTTCTTTATTACAGCAAGTTCAGCACGGGGCCGTGCTCAGCCAACACGCCCCGTGCTCAACCATCAGCAGAAAAATGCCCACTTCAGGTACCTGGACACGAGGCGTGCTCATTGAACACGCCCCCATGTCCAGCCTTCTGTTACTGGCGATCTGAACTCGGGGCCGTGCCCGGACACCACGGGGCCGTGTCCAGACGCCCAGTAACATAAAATTTTGCTTTTTCACATGTTTTTACACATTCAATCAACCTAAAAGCTTATTTTTGGGGCACATTGAGGACAATGTGTAATTTAAGTGTGGGGGGATACTAAAACCTTGAATTTTGCAAGTCCTAATTACAAGCCTTACACAAAACTCTATTGTAACCGCTAAACACCCCAAATTTTTTCAAAATTTTTTTATTTTTTTTACTTGTCTAGGTTTAATTTGGGAATTTCAAATTCTAAAAAGGTGATATTTTTACAAATTTACAACCGATAGCGTCGTGATAAAAAGAACCAACATAAGAAAATTATGAAACGGCATGACAAATCTAGTTAAAATTTGATTATATATACTTGATCACATAAAAAAACTCATTCCCACAAAAAGTGAGTTTTGAGCCTTTATTGAGCATACAAATACACATCTTTAAACTAAATGCTCATTTTTCGTTTCTTGTGTGAATAGCCGTTTGGTTCTTACGACTCTAGAACTTGACACGACGATACATTCCCGATCCTTACCAACTTAAACCCGAGTAAAGAAATGATGGAGGCATTAGGACTAACTTTTTTTTTCTACATCATTATTTTTTCTTTTTTTTTACCACCTACCCAAAATCTCACTAGTTAACCCCTTTGAGCCTAAACTTTTTCATTTCTTAACAAACACCATTTTACCTACCAAAACCCTTTTTCATTTTAAACCTTTTATTTTAGTAACAAAGCTCGGTTTTTCTATAAGACTTCTTCAAAAAAAAAAAAAAAAAAAACACAAAATATGTATTTGTCACTGGGCCAATGGGATGTAACGTCCACTTTTCATAAGGTCAAAACTAAATACTTTATTGTCGAAAATCATGACACAATTTAAACTTTTTTACATACCATTAGAAATAAACTTGATTGTTCATACAAAAACCATTGCGTTTAGACATTCGCAATCAACTAGGTTTATACATAAGACATGGCATACTAAGATTTAAAGTTTAACAACTAAACATAAATTATTTGTAACAAAAGTATTTGAAACACCCTTAATGCACATTCGGAAATATTATTAATGACATACTATTTTTAACAAAAATTGGGCATGACCCGTCCGTAACATGAGCGGTTCCGTTTTTTAACAATCATCATTTCAAGAAATTCTATGACACGTTCAAAAGACTAAACATGTTAAGCTTTAAAGTCTAGCTACTAAACAAAAGTTATATACCCCAAAAGTATTTTTGACCCATAACATAATTACAAAAGTAGCGGAAGCGCATGATGGACGTGATTCGTGTGTGTTCGTTCCAAGTCGCCAAGCCATTATGTTGAGGATTTACCTACATCAAACAAAAAACTTGAAGAGTTAAATTCCATTAACTATGTTACCTTTTATCTAATAAACCAATTAATCTATTTCGTGTCTTCACATTATTCTTGCACTTACTACCCGTCAAAACGGGTCAAACATACTTATCTCAAAATAGAGATAAAACATACCATTCATACTTTCCCGTTGAAACAAGTCAAAACATACTATCTCATTAGTGAGATAAAACATACATTTATTAAACTGCTAGAAACGGGTAATTACATTCGTAACATAAACTTCCATTCGGTCCGTTTACCACGGACTAATACATTCCTTTCATCTTTTGTACTTTCAACAACTCCAATCCGTTTATAATGGTTCGAGTAATTACATTCCTTTCTTAATAACTTCCCAATATACGGTTCATTCGAAACAAACCGATCATAACACAATATCATTCATAAACTTTCTTTTCATATGACCCGTTTGTGACGGGTCATGCTATCTATAACATTGATGTACGCAAAATGCAACATATAAATTACATCAAATGTGGCATTAAACTAACACTTTTTTAGTACTAATGTTGGAAAAAGTGTGTTTTTGTCTTCCTTTTGTATTTCCAGGATTAAATGAGCTCAAATGAACAAAAGAAGCAAAAAGGAAGCTAAATCTAACATAAATACAAGAAAAGGAATAAACGTGGCATGCCCGACCCCTCGACAGCATCTCCCCAAGCAAAACAAGAGAACAGAAGGCTGAACACGCCCCGTGCTCAATGAGCACGGGGGCGTGCCCAAGTGTCTGCAGAAAAGACAAAGCTGTAGAAGCTTCTATCACCCACCACGGGGGCGTGCCCAGCGGACACGGGGCCGTGGTCAACTCTAAGATTCGCAGAATCTGAGGAAATCTTGATAGTATAGATACGCTTCTGCACACGGGGTCGTGTCCAGCGGACACGGGGGCGTGGTCAACTAATGCAGACAAACTGCATTTAATGAAGGAAGAGAAGACGGGTGGACACGGGGCCGTGCCCGATGGACACGGGGCCGTGTCCGGGCTTCTGTGCAGACTATAAATAGGGGTGCTTAGCTCATTTGCAAACCATCCCTTGGCAAACCACCTCTCTCACACTTCACCCACACTCCACCACCACCACAAGACCATCATCCATCATCCATCATCCATCATAGAGTGTGTGAGTAGTCTCGGGATCCAAGATTGATCGTAAGATTTCTTGACAATCAAAGACCATGTTTGCCTAAGTCTCTTACATCACTTGGTGAAGACAAGTGTCTAGTGTAATACTTTTTATTTTTAATCTTTTCGCACTTTTTATTTGGTTATGTATTAATGACTTTAATAACTAGTTTCTTATGTTGAAGGTGAGTCTTCCTTATCGTTTGTCCGTGGTGTCTTGGCATTATTTTACTGTCTATATAAAATAAAAGATTTTCACCATTCATATCTCCACGGTCTATATGGAGGTATGTTGGCTACCTGGTCGGGGGTTAAGGGAACGGTTTGGTAAGAGTCTTGCCTTGTTCAGTGTATAGATCCTGCAAGGACCTGGGTCAACTTTAGTAGGATCTCCTTCAATACCCACTGGTATTGGATGGTGGGGGTCCGAACTCCTTGACCCCCTCATATGTAAACTACTATTAAAACTTTAACCCGGCTACTTAGGACTGTATGCCTGCTAACTCAGACTACTTAGCCGAGGGTAACGTCACCTCCAGGAGAGGGGCCTACCACAATATGCATTAATAACTTAATTAATTATCTTTCAATAATCCAACCCTTTAGGATTGTATCCTTGCTGACTCAAACTACTGGGTTGAGGGTAACGTCACCTTCAGAAGATGTGCCTACTACAATAACTAAGATAATCTCTTAAAAAGTGCGGAAATAATCAAAGTTTACACTAAACACGAGTCAGATCCAAGTGATTCATCTTGTCTATCTGTTTTTATTTTTATTTTATTTTTCAGCATTTTAGTTAGTTTTATTTTTCTAGTTTAAAACCCTTTTCTAAACTTTTGATTTGATTAGACGTTGAGGATAAACCGGTATTAAAAGCTCTTGTGTCCTTGGACGACCTCGGTATCTTACCAATACTATACTACGCTCACGATGGGTGCACTTGCCCATATGTGTGTTTAGTGTTAGTAAATATCGTGTTTTATAAATTTAAAACTTGGCTAAAAAGTGTTAAAGGGTTTAAAATATACATTAAAAATCTATAACACTACACGCACATCAAACATAACTACTACGGACTACCATAATTATGATTTTGATATAAAACGACAAGTTACATATAAAGTTTGTATGCATAAAACAACATACCTCGATCTTTCGAGCTTTCCAATTTCCTAGCGTTTGAGCTTTCTTCTTTTACGCCTACATTAATACATTCACTCATTCAGCCTAAACTATATCATTCCATCATTCATATAATTCCTCATATGACAACATTATCATAAATGAATAAATTTCACATATTTGTTCTCTTAGACATTTCATCGAACACTTGGCGGGTTTCGCATTAATAGGACACTAAACACAATATTCTAAGACATAGTTTAACTAGTTCTTCTAGCAATTCATCAATAATCAAACAAGCCATATGGTCCCTTTTACTCTACTTCAATTCATTTAGTGTTCATACATCACAAACAAGATCAATCATCAATATTTTACAAACATATTTCTACTTGATCATCCTACTCATGCTAACTTTTCATCAAATGGGTTTTTGCTACAAATCAATCAAAATGCTAAAATCAAACATTATTCTTGTCCTATTTTGTAATCATAACTTCCAATCACACAAATTTTTGCATAATTTCATGATTAGGTGAAAAACCCATTTCCTATAATTCACCAAATCAAGGAATTCGACTTACCACTTTACTGAACAAGGTTAGATGTTTGCAAATTGAGATTCATGCACTCGATTTTCCTTGAAATCTCTACTCAATTTGATGGAATTGACAAAGCTAGGGTTTTCACGTTGTTCCCTGCCCTCTGTTCGATCGCCCAGACTCACACACTGTGTGTGAGTTTTAATTTTTGATTCTTTTATTAATTAGAGTTTTGACATTTAACACCTTTGCCCCTTCTAGTTTGTTCACTTATTTAATTTAAGCGCTTGTTATTTTATTACTCGTAATTGTAACATTTCCCATTAACCAAATTAAATTTTAATTAATTTAACTTATGTCTAATAAACCTTTTTGGGGTGTTGCAAGTCTACCCCCCTTAAAATAGGTTTCGTCCCCGAAACCTGGACACATAACAAATTAAATATCTATGTACCGAAGAGAAAAGGGTAGTGCTTCCGCATTTCATCTTCCGTTTCCCATGTAAGTTCTGATCCTATCCGATGTTGCCATTGCACTAGGACTTCTCTAACGGCTTTATTGCGAAGGTTCTTTACTTTAGCATCTTTAATGGCTATCGGTCTTTCGACATAATTTAACCCTTCATCTAGTTCAATGTCGTCAAGAGGTACGAACGCCGTTTCATCCGCAAGGCACTTTCTCAATTGTGATACATGGAAAGTATTGTGAATCCCGTCTAGTGTAGACGACAATTCTAAACTATATGCAACCTTCACGACTCAAGCTACAATCTTAAATGGTCCGACATAGCGAGGTCCAAATTTACCCCGTTTACGAAGACGAATTACACCCTTCCATGGGGATACTTTCAATAAAACATAATCCCCAACTTGAAACTCAATAGGACGTCTTCTCTTATCCGCATAAGCTTTTTGCCGATCTTGAGCCGCTTTCAGTCGAACTCTAATAAGATCGATCTTTTCGTTGGTCATTGCTATCAAATCGTTAGGCGTAAGCTCCCTTTGTCCTACCCTCCCCAAAATCTAACGCGCATGCCCTCAACATATCAACAAGTTTTTGGATGGTTCTTTCTGATTGGCCGTCAGTCTGAGGGTGATAGGCGGTGCTTATGTGTAACTTCGTGCCCATAATTTTCATGAAACTTCTGCCAGTAGCGAAAGGTGAATTTCGTATCTTGATCTGAGATGATTGACATGGGCACCCCGTGTCGAGATATTATCTCATTCATATAAACTTCATCCATCCTTTCCGAGGAGTAGGCCTCTCTAATAGGTAAAAAGTGGGCACTCTTTGTGAGTCGGTCCACAATTACCCATATTGTTTCGTGCCCCTTTTTCGTTTTCACTTTTCATTTTCGGAAGTTTGGTCACCAAATCCATTGTTATTTCCCTCCATTTCCATACCAGAATTTCCAAAGGTTGTAATTCTCCGTACGGTTTCTGATGTTCTGCCTTCTCTTTGAAACATTTTAAGCATTTCGGAACATACTTAACAATGTCGCGTTTCATACCCAGCCACCAATAGTTTGCCTTCAAGTTCCGGTACATTTTTGTTGCCCCGGGGTGAATTGAATACCGTGACTTATTTAAGAGGTAGTATTCATTTACAATCATAAGTATATATCTTGTTCTCTTCTTAAAATTAGGAGTTGAACTTTCATGCATTTACCATTCGCAGTGTGTCATTCTATTTCCACCTCACTCATACATCATAAAAGATATTACATTCTAACATTAGCCCTACGAATACTTGTCGTGAGTTTACCTCGGTGTTCTATTATCAGCATCCTTTCTAGGTACTTTTGCTAACACATTATAATTTGGACCATTTACATACTTATTTTACTAACATTCATTTGAGTTAAACGTTACCACTGGATAATTATTATTTCATTCCCGCTTATCTATAGCAAACCACTACATTCTATTACTAACGTTGCTCCTAATTTCTTTCATATCCTCATGGAAGGTTAGCATATGATAGTTGTCACACCCCAACCGATGGCGGAAACATCGGGGCGTGGCACTGAGCGAAACAGATTGTCCAGAAGTTTCCATAACAACTATAATTACCAATTATTTAAAGCAACATGTCCCATACCATGTCATAAAAGATAACATAATTATTACAGGCAAGATCTAGTCAAATTGTTCTGTTCTGACAACTCAGATTTTTATTACAGACAATTGTTTATTGTTCTACGTCTTTCCTAGCCTCGATTTCACAGCAAGCTAAGCAAGCTAAGCAAATAAGCGTCCTAAGCACCTGTCACATACGTTAACGTAAAAGTCAATACACATAGTGTAAAGGTGAGCATACAAGTTTAATAGATATAATAGAGTTCGAAATTGTTACACATAACCAGCACGTACACAGTGTAAAATGAGGCATACTAGTTATCGACATGAACCTATCGATACCAATGACTGCAGGTTGACTGCCCAAGGCAGTTCGTAATACACACTCACCACTGTGAGCCATGTAACAGATTGTCCTTAACAACCCCTGAGTGAACAGGTGCTGAGTCCAAACAAATAGTACTACCGTTACTAAGGAAGGTAGACAGCATTCCATGTGTAAACATAACAAACAAGCATTCATTAAGTCACGTATAACATGCAGTAACGGTTAGCGTTAAAGTATTGCGTAGTGTGTTCGATGTGATTTAGAATAAGTAACGTATGTAACACCCAAAAGTGCGTAAAGCAAAACGGGATCGAGTATACTCACAACGATTGGTGGATTGAAGGGAGCGCTAGAGAGTAAGATTAGCCTGAACAGATTGATAGCATAACGATAAGCGATGCGTAAAATGGAACAAGTGTCAGTGGGTCGAACAACAGTTCGATCGGTTGGTAGTCCGATCGGATAGCCGGTCGTTCGAGTGACAGTCCGCTCGGATGGTCATCCGATCGGGTGACCTTTCAAGTGGATTGTTACATCCTTTGGGAAGGATCTGTTTGTATATGATGGCTTGACTTTTGAAGTTTTTGTTGTAGCATTTTGAAAACAGAGAAGTATCTCTACCTTTCACATCGGTCGATCAGACGGCAGTCCGATTGGATAACAATCCGATTGGCGAGTCTTCTCAAATTGAGAACAAATTCGCAGCAGGACGGTCACTTGATCGGATGGTAGTCCGATCGGGTGGCAATCCGTTTATATTGAACATGTTTGAAAATTGTTTAAGTATTGAAGTCTGAATCATTACATAGTCGAGTGTTAGTCCGATCGAGTGGTAATCCGATCGGGCAACAATTCATTCAACGTTCAAACTTTAAATACTTGAAAATGAGTTAAGTGTGGGACCCAAGGTGCAAGTCGATCGGGTGACAATCCGACCGGACGGCATTCCGTCTTGGTCGTTCTGATCGTCTCACACTTGGTTGATAGTTTGTCATTTTATCAAGATGTTTTGATAACGTGTTAAGCAATAGAAACCTCGTCAAGCCATAGTAACCTGATCGGACAGGAATCACCCAAACCCGACAAGTTAACTGCTCGAGACAGTGTTCCATGTTCAACCCGAAATCGGTATTCTCGTGGATAGAGTCCAGATCTTGAACCAACACATCCACATGAAAGAGTAGAAGATCAGAACAAGCTCCGATTCTATTGGTTTTGAGTGCATTGAGTGTAAAAGAGTTGAAAGAAAGTTGGAAAACCATCTTTCAATCCTTTTAACTTTGGATATGTTTAGATCTATGAAAGATCTTCTTTATTTATGTGGAAATCGTTCAGATCTAAGTTGTTTTTGGAGGATTGAGGCCAAAACATGAAGTTCCTTAAGAACACCATGATGGCACCATCCTAGAACACCTCAAATCTAGTGATTTCACGGTTAAAGGTTAAGATTCGAAAGATAGAAAGGTGTAGATTCAAGTGCTGATTTTAAAAGTACAAAGATTAGGTTGAAAACTTACAAGATTTGAGAGAAATCGGGGAAAAGAAGCTTGGGTACGGCTGGTTCGAATAGAGAGATGTCACTTACCAAAAGTAGTAACAAGTGAGGTATTTATAGAGTTTCCCAAAGTGGAAAGGGCTGGCCGATCGAGTGGCAGTCTGATCGAATGGCTGGCCGATCGAGCGGCAGCTCGATCGAACGGCTGGTCGATCGGCTGGTCACTTGGTCGATTAGCCACTTGGTTCGAGTGTTCGGTGCGACGAGTTTTGCTGCTTCGATTACGAATGCAAGTGTCGCGATGCGATAGAGTTTCCTATTCAAATTACTATTAATCCCAACTACTATATCAACATTCAATCATCCTTATTTCGTATTCGTTTAGTGTTGGCGATTCGATTGCGATTGAGTTTCGATTGCATTTCGATTAATCACCACACATAACATAATTAAACATGCACAAGTAACACATAAGGCACACACACACATAAAACCATAACCAAAATGCGTAATTCGAATTGCGAGTGCGTTTGCGAAAGCGATAGAGCGATAGAACATGCGATAAATATCGAATAAACCTCGATTATTAATAAGTACTCCACATAATACAACTAACGTAAGGCGTAAATTAGACTAACTTCAAGTCAAAGAAGTCAAAACAGGAATTGAGCAAGGAGTGACAGATCGCAATTAGCAATCTTGTCTTCCTTTGACTTCAATCTTAACTTTGACTTTGACTTTCGAAACACGGGGTGTTACAGCCTCCCCTAGTTGAGGGAATTTCGTCCCGAAATTAGGCCAAAGCCGTAACAAACAACTGCGGGTACTTCACCTTCATGTCGCTTTCGAGTTCCCAAGTGAACTCTGCGCCTCGTTTGCCTTCCCATCGGACTTTCACAATAGGAATGCGCGAGCTCTGAACTGCTTGGTTTGGCGGTCCGTGATTTCGACAGGCTTCTCCATGAAGTGTAGTGTTTCGTTTATTTGGAGATCATCAAGAGGTACTATTAAATCATGTTCAGCTAGGCACTTTCAGAGGTTCGAAACATGGAAAGTCGGGTGGACGTTACTAAGTTCCTCCGGTAGTTCGAGTCTGTAGGCGACTTTTCCTATCCTTTCCAGAATCTTAAAAGGTCCAACATATCAAGGCGCTAGTTTCCCTTTCTTTCCGAATCTGACCACACCCTTCCAAGGTGATACCTTTAGGAGTACGTAGTCGCCAACGTCAAATTCAAGGGGCTTGCGTCGTTTATCGGCGTAACATTTCTGTGGACTCCGAGCCTTCAGCAGATTGTCTCGAATTTGGAGGACTTTGTCAGTCGTTTCTTGTAGTAGCTCAGTGTCACACCCCGATATTTCCACGTATTACCGGTGGGCCCAGTGGGAAGTATCGTGACGTAGTTGATATCATCATAGTCAAACAACACAATTTTAAATGCACAGCGAAAGCAAAAGATGAATCACATTACAAACCAAATAAATAGTAATATCAAAGTATCACAACGGACTGTAACGGATCCTCAGGCGGATCAAATAAAAAGGAAACATAGTTCCTCAGATTTAAAATGCATCCAAGCTTGCGAGACTCTTATTGATGCTAAGGAGAGGCCAGCCTATTTCGATTAGTACCTGCACTTAGACTTTTTGGGAAAATATGTCAGTTTACACTGGTAAATACAATTAACTGACTCATTTTGAAAATGTTTAAGAAAATTGATTTGAATGCACACGGCACAAAACTTATTATAACTTGGGATAATTATTTATATATAAACTTGTAAAAGAATTACATGTTCGTTATACGTTCAGTAGCTCGGATTGACACCGGGTTAAAGATTAATAGACACACCACATGATATAGTCCCGCGGCGAGTTATTCCTGAAACCGGTGGTTATACCTTATTATTTATATATGCACTGTCGGGTGTACGCCTACACCCCGTGCTTAGGTCATGGCCATTTCTTAAAATGATGCCAAGGATATCCGGGACATGGTCATTAACCCCCCAAAGGCTTTTAAGCAAACAAAACAATTTAAACGGGTCATTTCAATAAAGTAACCTTCATACGATTAAAAATTCAATGCCCGACCAAGCGGTATTTTATATACCGTACCCCAAGCCCGTATAGGGAAAATAAGTTAAAAGTATTTACCTGAGCAAGTATAATTCACAAACAGCAAGTGCACGTAGCTTTTACCGGGCTCCTAATCTGGAACGAAGGTTTTTAACAACCTATTAGATTCCTAACGGGTCTTAAATAAGTCTAAACTTAGACCGGTTAGTTTTAAAGGAAGATATACGGTTCAGAACGCACAATTAAGCGATGACCGGATTAGAGTGTGGTTTAGACACGACAAGTTTGAATACTTGTATAATATGGGTAAACTAACCACATTCTGGATTTTGAGATAAAAACGATAAGGTTTGACCCGTTTCGGCTAATTTATGCGAACTAGTTTCATAAACCGCACCGAACGCGAATAATGCGTTACGGATAACCAAAAGAGTCATATACAGGTTTCCTAAGTTAATATGCCTTAAATATGTTGTGATATCAGTAGGATACCTTCCATTATGCCCAAAACGAATTTAAACTCAAGTTATGCCCCGTAGGGGTATTTTGGTCATTTTAAAGTTTTAAAAGAGTTTAAATATAAATCTGAGTTTCAGGTCTGATACAATTAGTAAAAATACTTATTTTTATAAGTCATAACATAAGGGTATGGCATATATGTGAAATTTACCTTTTATAATCAAACTATGCACCGTAGGGGCATTTTGGTAATTTCACATAGGCTTTAAAGGTCAAAAATAGGGAATCTGAGTTTAAAAACTTTTCTTTACTATTAAAATATATAAATTACTTAAAACATCAGTAGGTATCAAACCTTATATGTTAAAAATAGTTTTAACTTATACTATGCGTTAAAAACGCGTAAAAAGGCGATTTTAAGCGATTTCCGGGTTTTATATGAAAAGCTGATATTTTTATCATTCCAGAAAGCTTAAAATGTTTTATTTATCATAACAAATCAGTAGCAAAAGGTTGGGTGTCCAAATGTTTTGTAAAACTCATTTTATAGGCCAAAAGGGCAAAACCGACAATTACCAAATCAAAGCTATAACCCTATGTTATGCTCAGCCTAAAAATAAATAAAAATCTTCAAAAGTCCCAAAATATTATTTTACATCAGTGGGTAAAAAGTTTGGTATCAAAAATTGGGTTTAGATAGGCTATATGCTAATTACGCCGTTTAATTAATAAAAAGCTGTCTAATTACGCTATTGAGCATAACTCTTAATCTAGACCTCCAACTGATGTGAAAATTTAGGGACATGTTTATATATCAGTAATAAAGATTATTGTCCTCTCACATTTTCAAAATTCTTGTTTTAAGATCAAAAGGGCATTATGGTCAATATTTAGGCATATAACGGAAACGTGTACATGAATCGAATAACTAATGAACCAAGTTGTATAATCACAGAGGGTTATACTAACATGTAACCTGGTCCTAATAAAGCTCTAAGGCATTTCTAAAATATGCTATAATGGGTCAGAACTGAAAGTCAAAGCAAAAGTCCACTTATGCGACTTTCGGTTCCGAACCGAGCTTATACTGAACATTGTCGGGTTGAACATGCTTAGACATGTCCTTACATTAATTACCAAGTTATACAAGTGATAAAACAGGTTTCATAGCTTCTACATTGTTAATTATGTGTTTATGCGAAAATTAGCTTTCTGTTGACTTTTTAAAATTAGTTTTGACCCGACAATTGACCTAGTTAGAGTGGGAATCAGAGGGTGCCCTTTTAAGGGTTTATTACCCACATAAATACCAACTCATAGGTACTTTCAATTCGAGATTTGACTGGACAAATTTTAATTAATCACGAAGTCAAACCTTAATTACGACGGTTTGACTTTAGGCTATTTAACTAAGTAAAACTGAATTAAGAAAGGTTAAGGGCACTTACTGAAGTCCTATGCACGACTAGGGATCCTTGAGAAGTGCTCTTGAGCTCCAGAAATCTTCAGAACAAGAGTTTGGAAGCTTTCCAAGTGAAGTGCTCAATGTGTGTTCATAAGTTGCAACAAAGGGCTCTATATATAGCCAAGGAAGTTCAAGGAGATGGACACAAGTGTTATGGCAACTCCAGGGATGAAGACAAGTGCCTAGGGACGTGTATCAAGGAGCTAGAGGGTGGCAAACTCACGGAATTCGGCGTACATGCAAGCTGCCACGTTAAAAAGAGTTTGCTGATTCTGGCCGTCACTCGCGCCGCGCGACGGGGAGGTACCCCAGGTGTTGGCGCAGCACCAGCATGTAGCTGATCAGCAATTCAAGTTTGAAAAATGACATTTTCACCCCCTGGACTTTCTAAAGCGTAATTTCTTCCATTTTAAGCACTTTTAACCCATGTAATTTATATTTCTATGATCCATGAGATAAAACCAATCATCATTAGGTCCGGTTTCGTTAAACGATAACCGAAAACACAAGTTTTGCCTCGTTGATGCTTTTAACCCTTTAATTAGGGAAGTTAGCATATCTTTCTCATACGATATCGAAACCTTGTGAAATTTTTACCACTTATTCTTGGGAGTATAATTAATCGTTACAAGGCTCCAGGTTCTCTAAAAGGTCACTCAGAGGTATAACTTAAACATGTTGACACATTTAACCCTCGCGTCTTGTAAACTTTCACTTTCTTCCACAAACGACTTCATACGCTTCATGTTTCATTCGTTTAAGGGTATAAACATCGTATAGGGTTATTGAAAGGCATAATTATCAAATGTTGACACTTTGTATCCTTATATACATATACTTTCTTCGTTTGTCAACTTTAGTCCCTCATAATCAATCCGTTACACGTTTAAAGTCCATGACACGTGTCGATACTATATTGGACATGATTTTGCGAGGTGTTACATCCTCACCCCCTTAAAAGAAATCTTGACCTTAAGATTTACTGAAATAAATGAGGGTACTTTTCTTTCATTGTGGACTCTACCTCCCACGTATACTCGGGACCTCTACGGGCATCCCATTTAACCTTTACAATCGGTACATGCTTCCTTCGAAGCTTCTTAACCTGTCGATCCTCAATCGACAAAGGTTTCTCAACAAATTTCAGGCTCTCATCTATGTGCACATCCGTATGTGGTATGACTAGTGATTCATCAGCTAGACATTTCTTCAGATTGCAGATGTGGAATACATTATGAATACCACTGAGCTCTTCAGGCAATTTTAACTTATAAGCCACTGCTCCTACACATTCGATGATCTCGAATGGTCCTATATATCTTGGGCTTAACTTACCTTTCTTACCAAATCGCATCACCCCCTTCCAGGGTGATACTTTAAGCAGAACCTTATCACCAACCTCAAACTTTAGAGGTTTTCGCCTCTTATCAGCATAACTTTTCTGCCTATCTCTGGCAGCTTTCAGGCGATCACGAATCTGGACAATCTTGTCCATCGTTTCAAGAACTATATCAGGTCCTGATAACTGAGCCTCTCCTACTTCTGCCCAACAAATAGGCGTTCTGCACCTCCTACCATATAATGCCTCAAAAGGTGCCGCCTTAATGCTTGTATGGTAGCTATTGTTATAGGAGAACTCGATCAATGGCAGGTGGTTATCCCAACTACCACCTAAGTCAATCACACATGCACGAAGCATGTCTTCCAAAGTTTGGATCGTACGCTCACTCTGTCCGTCCGTCTGAGGATGGTAAGCCGTACTAAAACTTAAGCGTGTGCCCAAAGACTGTTGGAAACTTTTCCAAAAATGAGATGTGTATCTAGTATCTCTATCAGATATAATAGACATTGGTACGCCATGAAGAGATACAATCTTATCTACGTATAACTGGGCTAATATGTCGGAGCTATAAGTCTCCTTGATGGGTAGGAAATGTGCTGACTTACTCAGTCTATCCACTATCACCCAAATAGTATCATTTCCTTTCTTTGTCTTTGGAAATTTGGTGATGAAATCCATTGTCACCATTTCCCACTTCCAGGTGGGAAGTTCAGGCTGTTGTAACAAACCTGACAGCTTTTGATGTTCAGCTTTAACTTGTGCGCACGTCAAACATTTGGCTACATAAGTAGCTATAGACTTTTTCAAGCCTATCCACCAATAATTTGCCTTTAGATCCTGGTACATCTTGTCAGCTCCAGGATGAACGGAGTACTTAGAACTGTGGGCTTCTTGGAGGATAACATCCCGAAGTCCTCCATAGATTGGAACCCATATTTGTCCATTTAATCTCAGAATTCCGTCCTTGCCATAAGATAACTGCTCTTCAGTTACTCCTAGCTTTTCATCAGGATAGTTAGCCTCCAACACAGCTTCCTTCTGCGCAGCTAGCAACCTTTCATTCAAACTATTCTTTAATTCAATGCTCTTGGCATTGATTCTTATGGGCTTCACCCTTTCCTTTCTACTTAAGGCATCGGCGACTACATTCGCCTTGCCTGGATGGTATCGTATTTCACAGTCATAATCATTCAAAGTTTCCATCCAACGTCGCTGCCTCATGTTCAAATCCTTCTGATTGAACAGATGTTGAAGGCTCTTGTGATCAGAATAGATCACACACTTAGTACCATACAAATAGTGCCTCCAAAGTTTCAGTGCAAATACAACGGCACCCAACTCCAAGTCGTGGGTGGTGTAGTTCTTCTCGTGCACCTTTAACTATCGAGAAGCATAGGCAATGACCTTGCCTTTCTGCATAATCACACATCCTATACCGGTGTGCGATGCATCACAATATACTACAAATTCCTCTATTCCATCAGGCAATGTCAACACAGGTGCATTGCTCAACTTCTGTTTAAGTACGTTAAAAGACTCTTGCTGCTTAGGACCCCAATTAAACTTGATATTCTTGAGAGTTAGTGAGGTTAGGGGTGCAGCAATCCTTGAGAAGTTTTCAATAAATCGCCTATAGTATCCTGCCAAACCCAAAAAGCTACGAATTTATGTGGGCGTCTTTGGCTCTTGCCAATTCATGACCGCTTCAACTTTAGCGGGATCCACCTGGATACCATGCTCACTAACCACGTGTCCAAGAAACTGGATTTCACGAAGCCAGAATTCGAACTTTGAAAACTTGGCATAGAGTTCTTCTTGTTGAAGCAGTGAAAGGATACAACGGAGATGCTTCTCATGGTCAGCTTGACTCTTCGAGTAAATAAGAATATCATCGATGAAGACGATGACAAACTTATCCAAGTAGGGCTTGCAGACGCGATTCATGAGATCCATGAATGCTGCTGGCGCATTAGTGAGCCCAAAAGGCATCACTAAGAACTCGTAATGACCATAACGAGTCCTAAATGCAGTCTTGTGTACATCTTCATCTTTAACCTTCAGTTGATGATAGCCTGACCTCAAATCGATATTAGAGAAGTAACTTGCCCCTTGTAATTGATCGAACAGATCGTCGATCCTGGGCAATGGATATCTATTCTTGATAGTGACTTTGTTGAGCTCGCGATAATCGATGCATAGACGCATCGATCCATCCTTCTTCTTTACAAACAGAATGGGTGCTCCCCAAGGAGATGAACTAGGCCTAATAAACCTTTGGCTAACAAATCATCCAATTGTGTTCTCAGCTCTTTCATTTCTGTTGGTGCCAACCTGTAAGGCGCTCTTGGGACAGGTGCTGCTCCAGGGATGATGTCAATTCTGAATTCTACTTGTCTATCTGGTGGTAAACCAGGTAGTTCTTCAGGGAAAACTTCTGGGTACTCAGAAATGATAGGGATATCTTCAATCTTAGGCTTCTGTTCATCAATAGTTACATGTGCCATATAAATGACACAACCCTTCTTCAAGCACCTAGATACCTTGAGCATAGACACTTGCTCAGGCAGTCCATACTGGGTATCTCCCTGAATGGTAAGTGGCTCACCAGACGGAGTCTTGATCACCACTTGCTTCTTATTGCAAACGATCTGGGCTTGGTTATGAGATAACCAATCCATGCCTATTACTATGTCGAAACCAACTAATTTCAAAGGAAGTAAGGATAATGGAAAAGAGTGGTTCCTAATGGATATACAACATCCATCTAACACAGTTGAGGCGGTTTCTAAGGTTCCATCAGCCAATTCTACTTCATACCTCACGCTTAGGGTTTTAACAGGTAAATTCAACAACTTACAAAACTTATTATCTACAAATGACTTATCCGCACCCGAATCAAATAGTACCCTTGCAAAAACATCATTGATGAGAAAGGTACCTGTGATCACATTATCATCCTGAACGGCTTCTCGTGCATATGCATCCATCCGAAAGACCCTAGCATTGGTCTTTTGGGCTTCTTCAGGCTTTTTGGCAAACTTAGGGCAGTTGGACTTGATGTGTCCCTTCTCGTTACAGTTATAGCACGTTGCTTCCTTTATCTTCTTGCACTCTATCGTCTTGTGCTCACTTGACTTACAAATCCCACAAGGCCTTGGCTGCGATTGGGATTTTGACTCGTATCTGCACCTCCCGAAATGGTGCTTCTTACAGATTTTACACTTAGGCTTATCGCCCGACTGATGACCATCCTTCTTGGTTCCAGAACTCTTTTTGTGGTCGGAATCCCCTTTGTGTTTCTTATCCGAACGCCGTGAGTTATCATCCTCACGCTTCCTCTTTTCAGCATCGGTGTTTCTCAGCGACCTCTGCCTGATCGCGTCCAGGGTCAGAGATAATGATATATCAGCTGCAGATCTGAAAGTAGCTGGTCTAGAGGCCTTCACACTCGCCTTGATTTCTGGGGCTAAACCCCCTATGAAACGAGCTATCCGCTTGGGTTCTGGTGTCACAAGATAAGGAACCAATCTTGACATAGTATTGAAACTTGTAAGGTAGGCCTGACAATCTAGGTTCTTCATAACCAAAGACAAGAAATCAAACTCAATCTTTTCAACCTCATGCTGAGGGCAGTAGTTCTCCTTAATGAGAGTAACAAACTGATCCCATGTCAAATTGTACAATGGGACCTTCCCAGTGGCTTGAATCAAGGACCTCCACCACGCTAGTGCCTCGCCTTTGAATGACTGAGATACAAACTTTACCACATCCTTATTAGCGCAACCACTGATATCTACCACAGTGTCCATCTCGTCTAACCATGACATGCAATCAACTGCTCCTTTCTCCCCGGTGAAATCCCTGGGTTTGCAGGAGACAAAGTATTTATAGGTGCAACCTTTAGCACGTGGTTCTTGATTTAGCACAACTCTCTTAGATGGAACACTCTGTTGATTTGAGGAGTGATGATCATCATCCTTCCTTGATCCATCACGTTTAGAGGGTGGCTTACTATGAGCCTCAGAGTGAGTCTTTGGTTTAGAATGGGGTACTGATAAGGCCTTGCTCCGAGTACCATTTGACTCATTTAATTGCCTATCTATGGCCTTGGTAACAGCATTATCAATCAGTGCTTGAAGTTCTGAACCAGTTACATTGATCCTGGTGGTATCATGATTTTCTTTTGGGTGACTGTTGATCTCCTCAGATTCTGCCATGTAGCTTGTTTGCTACATAAGATAAATGATTTTAATTTACTCAGAGGTCTATAACAGTTTTATCATTCTAGATGATTTATTAATCATGGTGATTAAGAAACCATTTTGATTAATTTGTTAGGCATATATATATTCAGGATTTTTCATTATAATAATCCTTAGTTTAAAATATTTTAATGGCAAAAAGGTCAAGTCATATGGACAGTTTTAAATTTTTATTCATGATCTTATAGGATCAAGGTATTGAGGTTTTAATTATAATTCATTACCTCTTCTAAATAGGGGGTCGAAGACCACGACTGTCTTTTGTCTTATATGACAGTGAGTATAGCCCGTAGGCATTACATCCCTAATGGATGCTTTGATTAGTTAAAAGGATTTGGAAGAATCCAATATAAGGATGACTTATGCGATTTTATCGAATCACATTTTGCCAAGAGTGTTAACATGTGTTCAGATGTTAACAAGAATCTGCATCTTAATAAGGATCTACCATCTTGGCCCTGTCTTAATATGACACGTGGACTAGGTTTTGCATTTAAGATTTATTTAATATATAATGGCAGATTTATAAAAGGAATGAAAATTTTTATTTATTTCATAATTTATGTTTATGCATATAATTAACAAAAATGAAAATTTTAAATTAAACCATTCCACTACAAAATTTAAAGAGTACATGTTTGCCCTAAACGGGACTTTAAAAGAAATAACTTGCCCGCGCAGGGGCTAAACAGAAAAGACATGCCCACGCAGGGGCTAACAGGAAATACAAGTCCTCGCAGGGACTGATTACAGAAACAGATGTCCACGCAGGGACTTGATTTAACATTAAAGAAATACAAATAAACAAATAAAGGATTTAATGATCCTTTTTGCTTTTCCCCTTGATTAAGTTCACCAAACCCTTAAACATTCCTCGGTTTTGCCTACGGTCTTCCCGAACTTCCTGCTGCACCTCATTCAACCTTTGAAGAATCTCTTGATGTTGTGGTGACGATATCACTGGCGGCTGCGGGGGCTGCTGAAACAGCGGAGGTTGAGGAGGTGGTGGTTGCTGATACCCATAAGGTGGGTACCCATAGTGTGGGTATCCAGCTTGATATGGGACTCCAAAGGGTCCCTCAGGATGAAGAGCATTGTAGTCCCATGCTGCCTAGTACGGGTCAACATTAGCATAATTGTAGTTGGTATGGGCCGGCTGCTCGAAAGGGTTATACGCCGCTGTACCGGCGTATGTAGGAATTGGGTCGAAAGCCGCTACACTGGTATATGTAGGAATTGGGTTATCAAAACCCACTGGTGGCGGTGCGACCGGCGCAGACTGCACCTCAGAAACAGGGTTTGAAGGCCCACCCATTTGTGGGTCTTCGTATAGTGGCGGATAATGACTGCCACTAGAATGTTGAGGAGAGCTGATGCGGACTCCCCCTCGCACGGACATCCGTGCGGTTGTTCTCCTACGCCTCGGTGGCTCCGGAGGCTGTTGCTGCACTGGTGGTGGTGGCGGAGTGACCGCTATAAAACGGGAATCCTCGGAGGGATCCTGCTGCTGCTGCTGCGGTGAGTTGTGGTAACTGGGAGTAAACACCCAGTCGATCTGGTTAAACCTCGCCTCATAGCTGTCGGGACCGCTATAAGGTGATCCTAGAAAAGGTGACCCATCTGAAATTTCGATGGGGTGGTTAGGGGTCCCGGTTGGAGGCTCGGCGGGATTCGTGTCTTCGTCCATGTCCATCGCATGGTCGCCCGAGAAGTGGTCTTCAGGTCCCAATGGGTTAAACCGAACTGGTTCTTCAATGTAGTTTGACGGGTTGAACCGGCTTTGGAAGACAGGCGTCAGGTCATCGAAAGGTGAGTTATGGCCTTGGAGTGGTATATAGGATTGGTGGGAGTTGTGGGGCTCATTTTCCGATTGAGGCCCGTAAGAGTTTAGGTATGAGGGGGAGGAGCTCAGCGAGACTGAGCGCCTTACAGGTTCTATATGGGTCCTCCTGTTATCTTGAGGACTTCTGCTTTGGGTGTCGGATGGTGTTCGCCGGTGTGAAGGCCCGGCCTCATGATCATTAGGGGCGACGAATGGCCCCTTGCCTCTTCCCCTACCTCGGAATCTTGGCGGCATTGTAGTAGGTCCTGTCAAAACAAACAAAATGACAACAAAGAAATATAAAGGACAAAGTTATAATTAAACAAATTTGGATTAATCCTAAGTTCTTTGTCTAGACTCGGAAGTCGAGAAATGTGCAAACTTTATCATTGAGATTAAACACAAAAGGCTAGTGTTTAATTCACTCAACGTTGGCTCTGATACCAACCTGTCACACCCCGATATTTCCACGTATTACCGGTGGGCCCAGTGGGGAGTATCGTGACGTAGTTGATATCATCATAGTCAAACAACACAATTTTAAATGCACAACGGAAGCAAAAGATGAATCACATTACAAACCGAATAAATAGTAATATCAAAGTATCACAATGGACTGTAACGGATCCTCAGGCGGATCAAATAAAAAGGAAACATAGTTCATAAGATTTAAAATGCATCCAAGCTTGCGAGACTCTTATTGATGCTAAGGAGAGGCCAGCCTATTTCGATTAGTACCTGCACTTAGACTTTTTGGGAAAATACGTCAGTTTACACTGGTAAATACAATTAACTGACTCATTTTGAAAATGTTTAAGAAAATTGATTTGAATGCACATGGCACAAAACTTTTTATAACTTGGGATAATTATTTATATATAAACTTGTAAAAGAATTACATGTTCGTTATACGTTCAGTAGCCCGGATTGACACCGGGTTAAAGATTAATAGACACACCACATGATATAGTCCCGCGACGAGTTATTCTCGAAACCGGCGGTTATACCTTATTATTTATATATGCACTGTCGGGTGTACGCCTACACCCCGTGCTTAGGTCGTGGCCATTTCTTAAAATGATGCCAAGGATATCCGGGACATGGTCATTAACCCCCCAAAGGCTTTTAAGCAAACAAAACAATTTAAACGGGTCATTTCAATAAAGTAACCTTCATACGATTAAAAATTCAATGCCCGACCAAGCGGTATTTTATATACCGTACCCCAAGCCCGTATAGGGAAAATAAGTTAAAAGTATTTACCTGAGCAAGTATAATTCACAAACAGCAAGTGCATGTAGCTTTTACCGGGCTCCTAATCTGGAACGAAGGTTTTTAACAACCTATTAGATTCCTAACGGGTCTTAAATAAGTCTAAACTTAGACCGGTTAGTTTTAAAGGAAGATATACGGTTCAGAACGCACAATTAAGCGATGAACGGATTAGAGTGTTGTTTAGACCCGACAAGTTTGAATACTTGTATAATATGGGTAAACTAGCCACATTCTGGATTTTGAGATAAAATCGTTAAGGTTTGACCCGTTTCGGCTAATTTATGCAAACTAGTTTCATAAACCGCACCGAACGCGAATAATGCGTTACGGGTAACCAAAAGATTCATATACAGGTTTCCTAAGTTAATATGCCTTAAATATGTTGTGATATCAGTAGGATACCTTCCATTATGCCCAAAACGAATTTAAACTCAAATTATGCCCCGTAGGGGTATTTTGGTCGTTTTAAAAGAGTTTAAATATAAATCTGAGTTTCAGGTCTGATACAATTAGTAAAAATACTTATTTTTATAAGTCATAACAGTAGGGTATGGCATATATGTGAAATTTACCTTTTATAATCAAACTATGCACCGTAGGGGCATTTTGGTAATTGACGGGTGGTCCGTTGGACAACCCTTAATGCCGTTAAATAGAATAAAATCCCATACTTTGTCCGGTTATTTGTTTGAATTTTGTAATCACAAGATGTTTGATGTTGCAGGTGCTAAAGAGCTTGAAATGCGGGTTTTATGGAGCTCAAATGGATGCTAGAAGTTGGGGAATCAAAGATTTGATGAAAGCAATTGTTGATGGAGAAACAAGGAAAAGAAACCCACTCAGCACCGTAACCTACGGTGCCCTGCCGTAGGTTACGGCCCCTATCTTGTGCCAAAACCTACGCCGTAGGACAGTACTTCGAAGCCGTAAGGGATTGCTGCTCGCCGTAAGCTACAGTGAGCGCCGTAGCTTTCGGCGCCGACTGATCTTAAATCGTAACTCATGCATTAAATGGGCACTTGATGATGTTTTATGCTATCCTATCATGGGATTTCGGTTACACTTGCTTGGACACGAATTTGGAGCATCTTTGGAGACATTGAGCTTAGGGAAACGATCTTGAATCATTAGTTTTATGTTTTTGATTTCTATGAACATTAAGACTTGTGTGATGATGTTGATTCAAGCCATGAGTGGCTAAACACTTTGTGATCATCTTTGGTGGAAGGTTTTGTAAGACTTTATGCTTTAATTCTCTATTTCTAGAATAACAATCTCTTTCTTTATTGAATTGCTTGTTATGGTGTATGATTGATTGTTAGTAAAGTATTAATTCTTATGTTAAACTAATTAGAAACCATACGTTCTTGGTGCCGTTGGCAATCGAGATATCATGGGTATAGTTAGGCTTGGGTAAGGGTTGATTGATCATCGGGTAACAACCTCACGTTCTAGGAATCTGAGTACTTAGTTCCCTTTCATCACTGCAATTGATCATACATGAACTATGTCTATGTAGTTCTTTCTAGTGGAATGTTAGCATAAATGTCAAAGCAAACCGGAAACTAAAGATGATTACTTGTCTCTAAATTGTTTACAACCAAAAACTTGGCTTTTGCAATTTAATTAGTTAAATTTAGTTCTTAAACCAATTCAAGCAAATCAACTCTTGAGTTTTATTTTATTTGCAATTAGATTAATTTAGTCAAGTTAGATACACTTCTAAATAACACATATTCCACAAACTCCCTGTGTTCGATACCCACTTACCGCTAGCTATTAGTAGTAATTGGATTAAATTTGATTGTGACCACGACATCACGTCAAATTTTGGCGCCGTTGCCGGGGAGTAGTGCGCAACGTGTGTTATTTTTGATCCTTTTTAGTTTGTTATTTTTCTGGTTTACGCTAGGTGTGTTAGTGTGCAGGTATTTACAGGTACATGCGTACTAGAAGCTCTCACAAGCTATCACCATTGGCATTTGATCCGGAAATTGAGCGAACTCTAAGAGGAAACAGAATTTTGCTTAGGGAAAACAGAATCAGTGGTTCACCAGCAACACCAACTACACCAATCACACCAATTCGATACATGGATCCACCACCACCACCACCCACTACGGGCGAACTTATACCACCTTTCATACCGTCATCCACTCAACCTTCACCAAACACTACCATGTCAAACACCACTACCAACCCTATTTCACCTCATGATGTAACACCAACTAACACCACCCAACCCATTACCGCTCAAGAGGAGCCTACACTCACTTTCAATCCTTCTACTACAATTCCACCACTCACTCATTTCTTCCTAGTTTCTGGACAATCATCTTCAACCTATACATTACCACAAGGTTCAACTGTCGTTCATGCTACCTCTACATTTAGACCATCGAACCAGTCGGGTTTGTAATATACGACTCTTCCATTTGGGCAATCATCAGGTATAGGGGGAGATGGATATGAAGAAGGATATGAGGATTTTGAGGGTTATGAGGAAGAAGGATATGCATATATGGGTGATGGGGAACAAGGAGAACTTACTTACGTGTAAGGGCAAACTCAAAGAATGCCAAGTGTTGGTGGGTTTCAACAACAACAAATTATACCACAACATATTCGGCCAAGGCCACAAGGGCCACAAGTTCAACGTCCTATACCATTGCAACAAGTTCGTCCGCAAAACGTACAACCACAATTTCAAAGGCCAATTCAACACCAACCGATGCCACAGCAACAATTTCAACCACATGTACCACAAGGGCCTATTCAAAGGCCAATGGGTCCTATTCGACCAAGGGTTCGGTTGGGTGTGCCAAGAAGGCATCTTAGAGAACATGAGAGAGGCATTGAAGCGCATTTTAGGCCGGTAATCACTCACAATCCTTCACCGGTAGTTATTCCTCACAATGATCAAGGGAGGACTTTTGAAGTGAGAACCAATTCCTTGCAAAGTTTGTCGAAGTATAAGGGTCTAGCAACGGAGGAACCTTATTTTCACTTGGAAGCTTATGACTCGATTTGCAACACATTTGGGAGTCAAGGATTTTCGGCCGACGATGTCAAGTTGGTATTGTTCCAATTTTCTCTAGAAGACAAGGCAAAGAAGTGGTTCTACACTTTGCCTTCAGCATCTATTTACACTCGGGCAGAAATGCAACAAATATTTCTAGATGAATTTTATACCGCTCAAAAGACCAATGATGCTAGGAAGGGGTTGAGGAGTTTTCAACAACAACAAGGTGAGATGTTTCATGAGGCCTTTGAGCGTTTCAACATGATGATCAAGAATTGTCCTCACCATGGGATTGAACTTTGGGAATTGATGAACGCTTTCCATGAGGGGTTGAGTGCCGAAGATGCTCGAGACTTAATGTCTATTACCGGTGGCACTTTTGGTACGAACTATGAGCAAGAAGATTGGGAGTTCTTGGAGCAAATGGCAATTACATCTAAGAGGAAAGCTCAAGCATCAAGTAGAGCACGACCGGCCGTTGCCCGAACACAAGTGCATGCGGTTGATGATGGTAATGTTCAAACCCGTAATCAAATTTATGAAGTTTGTGTTATTTGCAATGAAATAGGTCTTGCGGCTGAAAATTGCCAAGGAATGGTGGAAGGGCAATATGAAGAGGTTAATGTTGTGCAAGGTCAAGGAGGGGGTGGTAGAAACTTTAATATGAATTCCAACACTTACCACACCGGGTTGAGGAATCACCCAAATTTCCGATATGGGAACCCTTCAAATCAAGCTAACCCGAACTTTCAAGGTAGCCAAGGTAACTTTGGTTCACGCCAACCTTATAACAATCAAAGTGGATATAGAGGTGGGAACAATCAAGGGTATCAAAGGCAATATCAAACGGGTCAAGAACAAGGGGGTCTTCGGGTGGAAACGAGATGATGGAAATGCTAAAGAACATGCAAGCGGAGATGCAAAAGAGGAATCAAATGGATGATGCGCGTATACAAAAGGATGAATCCCGTGATAAAGCAATTCAAACTTTGACCACCCAAATGGGTCAACTCGCAACCGAAGTGGCGGACTTGAAGAAAAATAAAGGTCAATTACCAAGCGACACTAAGGTAAACCCGTCTCATAATATTTCTAGAGGTAATAATGTTACCCTTCATCATGTAAGTGTTTTGAGAAGTGGGAAAGAGTACAAAACCAATCCTTCATCGGATTTGGTTGATGGGGTGGTTGAAGATATAACGGGTCAAGATAGTGAGGAAGAAAATGAACCAACTATTATTTCTTCTAAAAACCCAATTTTGAAAAACCCGAAATTAATAAAGAAAACGAAAAGAAAAATGAGGATGAGGGATCTAGTCAAGTACCATTTCCCTCGGCTTTATTAGATCCGGGTAAGAAAAATTTTATTTCAAAACGAGGCCCTCAAAAAGAGGAAATGTGGGAGGTTTTTAAACAGGTTAAAATTAATCTTCCTTTGCTCGAAGCAATCAAACAGGTACCCGCTTATGCCAAGTTTTTAAAAGAATTATGTACTCAAAAGAGGCAACAAAAAGTGCCTAAATTGGTTGACTTGACGGAGCGGGTAAGTGCGGTCTTGAAAGGAGATCTTCCTCCTAAGCTACAAGATCCGGGAATGCCTCTTATAAATATTCAAGTAGGAAATTTTCAAACCGCAAGGGCGTTATTGGATCTTGGAGCCGGAGTAAGTATTCTACCGGGGGGTTATATGACCAATACGATTTTGGTCCATTGAAACGGGTTGAGACAACGGTGGTATTAGCAGATTTGTCTCATAAACTCCCTCGGGGTATTGTACGGGATGTGATAGTTAAAGTTGATGAGTTTTATTATCCCGTGGATTTTCTTGTGCTAGATTACTCATCCGCGGACCCAATTCAACAACAAAATGTTATTTTGGGTCGGCCATTTTTGAACACCGCACATGTCATTATTGATTGTCGATATGGTACGGTCGACATGACATTCGGTAATAGAAAAATGAGATTAAATGTTTTTACTAATGGTACTAACGTTTATGGTGATGAGTGTTTTCTAGCAGATTTCATAGATGGATATGACCCAAAGGAGTTCGAGGAAGAGATTTTGGGTTCTTGTGTTTGTGATGTGTCATTGCAGGTGCATGCATGTGAGTTGTAAAAGGAAGAGAAGGAGCAAGAGGCTCTTGCGGTGAAAGAAGGAAAACCGCCATGGACCCACCAAACGGATACTTTACCGTGGGAATCGATTCGGGTACAAAACCTTCCTTAGAATGTCCACCAATTGTGGAAGTGAAAGAGCTACCGAAGCATTTAAGGTATGTATTTTTGGGGGAGAATGACACCTTATCGGTGATCATTGCTTCCAATTTGGTGGAAGCTCAAGAAAAGGATTTGATACGGGTGTTGAAGGCTAATAAGGCGGCAATTGGGTGGACGATAGCCGACTTAAAAGGTATTAGTCCATCTATTGTAATGCATAAAATCATTACAAGTGAAGATGCGAAGCCAACCCGAGAAACACAAAGAAGGTTAAACCCGAACTTGAGAGAAGTGGTTAAAAAAGAAGTAATCAAGTGGTTGGATGCGGGGATCATTTATCCCATTTCGGACAGTGCGTGGGTAAGTCCGACTCAGGTAGTACCTAAAAAATCCGGCATCCAGGTAATAAAAGATGAACAAGGTGAGCAAATTGCCACCCGCCCGGTCACCGGGTGGCGAGTTTGCATTGATTACAGAAAATTAAACGCAGCTACCTCCAAAGACCATTTCCCGTTACCCTTCATTGACCAAATAATTGAAAAACTTTCCGGTCAAAAATACTATTGTTTTTTGGATGGGTACTCGGGTTATAACCAAATTGCTATTCACCCGGACGACCAACACAAAACCACGTTTACATGTCCATATGGTACAATCACTTTTCGGCGAATGCCATTTGGACTATGTAACGCCCCGGCCACATTCCAAAGATGTATGATGAGTATATTTCCGGATATGGTTGGGGAATCTCTTGAAGTGTTTATGGATGATTTTTCCATCTTTGGCCCAAGTTTCGATTCTTGTCTTGACTAATTAGAAAAAGTACTAAAAAGGTGTGTTGAGACAAACTTGGTGCTAAGTTGGGAAAAGAGCCATTTTATGGTTCAAGAGGGTATTGTGTTGGGGCACGTAATATTGGACCGGGGGATGGAGGTAGACAAAGCAAAAATTCAGGTAATTTCATCTCTACCCCCACCAAAGAATGTTAAGGGGGTGAGATCGTTTTTGGGACATGCGGGGTTCTACAGAAGGTTCATTAAGGGTTTTAGTGTAATTACAAAACCTTTATGTAATTTATTATTGAAAGATGTTCCATTTGATTTTACTGGCGAATGTTTGCAAGCGTTTCATGTTTTGAAGGAACAGTTGGTGAAGGCTCCTATCTTGCAACCACCGGATTGGTCGAAGCCGTTTGAGATTATGTGTGATGCTAGCGACACGACCAATGGAGCGGTTTTGGGTCAAAGAGTTGACAAGAAGCCGGTGGTAATCTATTATGCAAGTAAAACTTTGTCCGAGGCGCAACTGAATTACACCACGACCGAGAAAGAATTATTAGCAGTGGTGTATGCCTTGGACAAGTTTAGAGCATATATTTGGGGGATCAAGGTGATTGTGTACTCGGATCATAGTGCAGTCCGATATCTAATGGAAAAGAAGGATGCAAAGCCCCGGTTGATTCGTTGGGTGCTTTTGTTGCAAGAGTTCGATTTAGAGATTCGGGACAAAAAGGGGTGTGAAAATGTTGTTGCGGATCATTTGTCCCAGATCCCGTTGGAAGGTGTTGATGACCCGAGTGAAATTAACGAGCGGTTTCCCGATGAACAATTGTTAGCCGTTTCTACTTTTGTTGCACCTTGGTATGCCCACTACGTGAACTATTTGGCCAAGGGTGCAATTCCGAATCATTGGACGAAGAAGAGACGACAACAATTTCTAAGTCAAGTAAAACAATACATTTGGGATGAACCGGATTTGTTCAAAATTGGACCCGATCAAGTGATAAGAATGTGTGTTCTCGAAACTGAAGTACTAGAGATTTTGACCCATGCTCATTCGTCGGCATGTGGAGGGCATTTTAGTGGGAACAAGATGGGTTACCGGGTGTTATCATGTGGGTTTTATTGGCCTACAATTTTCAAAGATTCTTGTGAGTTTGCCCGAAATTGTATCAATTGTCAAAAAGTTGGAAGCATATCGAAGCGGGATGAAATGCCTTTGCAACCAATCTTGGTGGTTGAGGTGTTTGATGTATGGGGGATAGATTTTATGGGTCCGTTTCCTAACTCGAATGGGTTCTTATACATATTGGTTGCGGTTGACTATGTTACGAAGTGGATAGAAGCCATTGCTACAAGGACCAATGATCATTCCGTTGTATGTAAGTTCGTGCAATCCAACATATTCGCTTGATTCAGTGTGCCAAGGGTGATAATAAGTGATGGCGGTTCACATTTCAAGAACTTCAATTTCGGCAAATTGCTAAAAAGATATAATGTGAACCACCGAGTGGCGACACCGTACCATCCGCAAACAAGTGGACAAGTTGAAGTGTCCAACTGTCAAATTAAAGAGATTCTCATGAAGACGGTAAGAACGGATAGAAAAGATTGGTCAAGTAAACTTGACGATGCGTTGTGGGCATATCGGACGGCCTACAAAAATCCAATTGGTACCACCCCTTATCGGATGGTATATGGGAAGGGGTGCCATCTACCAATGGAGTTAGCACATCGAGCGCATTGGGCCATCAAGACTGTTAATGCGGATTATGATGAAGCGGGTCGAGTAAGGAAGTTGCAATTGAATGAGATTGAGGAAATTAGAGATGAAGCCTACGAATGTGCTTCCGCATACAAACACAAACTGAAGAAAGTTCATGATGCAAAGCTAAGGAAAAATACTTTTGAAGTGGGTCAAAAGGTGTGGCTGTATAATTCAAGGTTGAAGATGTTCGCGGGAAAACTTAAGAGCAAATGGATGGGTCCTTACATCATCCGAAGAGTGGGAAGATTTGGTGATGTCGATATAGAAGACGAACAAACCAATAAACAACAAACGGTGAACGGGCATCGACTCAAACCGTATTTGGAAGGTAATGACATCAACAATCTCGAGCTTGACAAAGTGGGTTACATTTTACGCCCATTGGATGACGAGGAAGCATAAGAGGCCCAGGTTTGGTGTTTGTACATATTTAGTTTACTTTGTTTCGGTTTGAATAAGTTCCGTTTAAAATCGGTGTTTGAAACAAGTGTGGGGAAATTTGTACGAATTTCCCGAACATAGTGTTGAGGACAACACGGGTTTTTAACGGGGGGTAGGGTTAATTTTCGTGTTTCTCAAAAATTTATAAAACAATAAAAATTATCAAATTTATAAAAGCTAAAAAAAAAGAAAACAATAAACAAAACAAAACATTTTAGTTGAAAAGTCAAAAAAGTGTCGAACCATAGTTGCCCAGCTACCGCCGTAAGCTACGGTCCCTGGCATAGCTTACGGTGGCAAGCACAAAAATAAAAAGCCTATGCCATCAATCTACTGTTTTACGGCATGGCATTTCTGCCCAGATGTTGGCGTAGCCTACGGTACAGACCGTAGGTTACGCCGCCGAGTATGTTGGTGAGCGATGTATGGGGACTTGTTGGTCGGCGATTCATATACATATATAAAAAAATGAAAATCATTTTTAATAATAATAATAAACAATTAATAAAAACTCATAACTTTTTCCCCTAGCCACACATATCGTTCAATCAACCCCAACCACACCCTTTCATCTTCTCCATCTTTCTTTCTTTCAAGAAACCCTAACTCATCTTCAAAACTTCATAGCTCTTTCAAAACTTGTCCGATTTCAGTGATTTTTGAGCCCATTTTGGGTGAAATTTCACAAGGATTCTAGATTTATACTTGTATCTTGAAGATTCCTTTGTTTTGGGGCCGGATTTGGGCAATAGGGGTGCCGGAATTTTGGGGGTTTTTGTGGGTTTTTGTGTGAACTTCAAGAGTTTGTCATTCTCATCTTCTACAACACTAAGGTATGCAATTTCTTGTCATTCTTTGAAGTACATTGAGGTTTGTAAGTTTTCATTATGTTTTTGCTTACACAGTTGCTTGTATATGATAGATGATAGGAAATTGTTAAACCATTGAATGTTTGGGTATGAATGTATTTGATGTCTAGTGAAAATATTTTGGAAAAATTCTGAATTGTAGAGACATCATGCCGAATTTTTGTTCGAAAGGATGAATGCTTGGTTTTTGTACATTTATACCTGTAACATAAAGCAAGTGTGGGGAAGATTTTGGAGTTGAACTAACTTGAATTGTTGTGTGTGGTTTATGAATGTGTGTAGGCATGGTGAAAACAAAAGGTAAAGCGATTGCAAGTTCGTCTAACCAACCTCAAGGGGAAGAGGAACAACCAAAGAGGAGAAGGTTGGCACGGGTCGGTGACCCGGATTCAGAGGAGGATGCGCCTCCAAGGGGTCCTAAGCCGGATTGGACATCCGGTTCATTACTAGACCAACCCGTGGAATGGAGAGAGGACTTGTTTCATGAACAAATGAACAAGTTAAAGCAAAGGGCTGAGGCATTTATTTGTGAAAAGGAGATCCGAGAAGCTGATTTTGAGCCGTTTGGGATAACGGCAATGTTTAAGGCATTGGGTTGGGGGCCAGCTTTGAAGTGTTATGATGGCGAGGTGAAGAAGATGCATGACTCTCAGATTCAAGAGTGGATGGCTACACTCGAATGTCCACCGTTTAAGGCCCCACAAAAGATGAAATTGGTTGGAAAATGTAATGGGGTAAGGGTCGAGATGTCTTATGATTCATTGCGCCGAATAGCGAAGTTTGACGACCTACCATCCGGTGAATTTATCTACCCAAGCCTCAAAGATCTCTATCATGAGCCTGAAAAGCATCCTCAATGGCAAAACATGTTGGATTACCTCTTTCTTCCGGGTACGACACATGGTAAATTGTATCGACGAAACTTGAGAATGGAGGCGAAATTGTTATTGGTTATGTGTACATACATTGTCATCCCGCGGCGGGGTGACAAGATGGAGGTCCGGTTTCAAGAGGTGCCGATCTTGTATATATTGATCCATGGTTCTCCTAAGGTTCCCTTCCGATTTCTAGTGTTGAACAACATTTGGTTGAGCCGGAATAGTGGAGAAAGAAAAATTGTGCCTCATTGCCGTTTGATCACGGCATTGTTGAAGAAATACGGGGCAATTAAAGGCGATGAAAAAGGTTCTTACAAGAGGTTTAAGCCGTTTGACCTAAAGAATCTGGGGCCAGGTTGGGAGTACAAGGAATCGGAAAGGTATCATAAGTTGAAGACAGACGGGAGAAGATGGAGAGTTATTAAAGCGGATGCGAGACCATTACGACCGGGTGAGGGTGATGAGCCCGAAACGACTGATGAATAAGTTAGCGGTGACGATGACTACCTTGAAGACACGTTTATGGTTGATGCTCAGGTAGGGGGCGCTGGCCTAGGTGGAGTTCAGGGAGCAGGTGTGCAGTCTGGTTATGTGGGGAGTGCATTTGACTATGCACAACAGGCCTATGATCCCTATTGGGCTCATTTGGGGAATATGGGCCAAATTATTGAACAAAGGCGACCCCCCACTTTTGGCGAATGGTCTGAACCAAACCAAATGCTCTTCGATCAGCAAACTTTCATGGGTGCTAATATGGAAAGAGCTCTCAAACAGAGCTATGACAGAAACGAGCAATGGAATCGTGCTCATATGTATGCCCATAAGGAAGAAGTGAACAATCGCTACCTAGACGACCGTCAGAGACGCTTGCATGATCAGTGGCATGCGGGCCAACCACTCGAAGCGGATCCGCCAGTTGTGGATTATACTACATTGCCACCTTATGACGGTAGTGTGTCTTATTCCACCCCACCATTACATCTTTCTCAATGGGTGGATCCACACGCTATGAGTTATCAGCAGGAGAATCCAAGTGGTGATTAAGGTAGTAGCAGCGGTAGCGGAGCTTTTGGGTTTGGCGAGTGGAACGACATGATGACATCCATTTTCGGGCCTCCACAGCCAAAGTACTACTAGTCAGGTCGTATCTTGCTCCTTTGTATATTTGTGTATATTTGTTTATCTCGTATGTTATGTTATGGTTGGGAGGTAGGGTGGTGTTTTGATGTTGATGTGTTTTTGTTGGGATGTGTTAGCGGTGGTGTGTTTGAATTTTAATAAAAAAATATACAAAAAGAATGTTAGGATTTGAAAATATTAGCGAAAGCTAATGTTGTTGGTTAAAAGTGATCTTTCCCTCAAAGCCATACATTGGGACAATGTATCCCAAGTGTGGGGATGGGGGGAATTTTTTAGAATTTTAAAATTTTTTGTAAATCCAAGCGAAAATTGTCAAAATTTGAAAGCTTGATTTTGTCCCGCTTGACACACCGACACCGATTCCTAGTCTTTTCTTGGTGAGAATTTGAGCCACATATGGTTATCATAGACATTTCTTTGTTTGAGTGGCGGTGTGTGTCATGTGTTAATAGAACTTGTGTATGAATTCTTGTTAAATCCTAGAGTTAGCATGCTTTTGAAAATGATAGGGGACTTTTAGGAAGCCTCGTCTAGATGTGTGAGAGTGCGGGATTGGTGGGTTGGACCTCATACTTTACATATATGAGCTTGGTATGGTGAGGGGTGGGGGTTTGGTCTTTAGAAAGCCATGTTTGAGCCTTATACCATTCGGTTGTGACCCAAACCTACTTCCTACAAACTTTACCTATTGAGATGGCCCGGTTTAGGAGATTTAGTATGTAATGTTGATGTTTTTGCATATATTGGTGTTTGCTTGAAGTGTTTTAAAAAAAACATGAGAAAAATACAAAAAGATGAACAAAAAGAAGTATTTAGTTGTAATAGTAGTTGAGAAGTTGATGATGTTTTGTATATATTGGTGTTTGCTTTGTTTAGTAGTAGAAATAAGAACCGGGTCAAATCAATTAGCTCCTTCATATGTATTCCACCATTTTCCTACCTTTGCACCTAGCCCCGTTACAACCCGTAAGTCCTTTTGATTCATAAGCATGCTAAGTATTTGTTAGGAGGAAACTTTATTTTTATACAAGCTTATTGTCGTACAAACACACACACGCATTGAGTGGTTTAGCATTATGTGCTAATATTTCCTGTCACCGAGAGTTTTTGTGAGGGGTGTGTCTTGTGGTATGATTGAAAGTAAGTAGAAAGACGACACATTTAGCTTCGGTTACATGATTGATCGCTTGTGGTTGTGAATAGTTGTTGAATGGGTTGCTTGGGACAAGCAACGGGTAAGTGTGGAGATGTGACGGGTGGTTCGTTGGACAACCCTTAATGCCGTTAAATAGAATAAAATCCCATACTTTGTCCGGTTATTTGTTTGAATTTGGTAATCACAAGATGTTTGATGTTGCAGGTGCTAAAGAGCTTGAAATGCGGGTTTTATGGAGCTCGAATGGATGCTAGAAGTTGGGGAATCAAAGATTTGATGAAAGCAAGTGTTGATGGAGAAACAAGGAAAAGAAACCCACTCAGCACCGTAACCTACGGTGCCCTGCCGTAGGTTACGGCCCCTATCTTGTGCCAAAACCTCCGCCGTAGGATAGTACTTCGAAGTCGTAAGGGATTGCTGCTCGCCGTAAGCTACGGTGAGCGCCGTAGCTTACGGCGCTTTGATGATTGTTTTTGGCCCACTGCTTGCCGTAAGCTACGGCAGGCGCCGTAGCTTACGGCGCCCACTGATCTTAAATCGTAACTCATGCATTAAATGGGCACTTGATGATGTTTTATGCTATCCTATCATGGGATTTCGGTTACACTTGCTTGGACACGAATTTGGAGCATCTTTGGAGACATTGAGCTTAGGGAAACGATCTTGAATCATTAGTTTTATGTTTTTTATTTCTATGAACATTAAGACTTGTGTGATGATGTTGATTCAAGCCATGAGTGGCTAAACACTTTGTGATCATCTTTGGTGGAAGGTTTTGTAAGACTTTATGCTTTAATTCTCTATTTCTAGAATAACAATCTCTTTCTTTATTGAATTGCTTGTTATGGTGTATGATTGATTGTTAGTAAAGTATTGATTCTTATGTTAAACTAATTAAAAACCATACGTTCTTGGTGCCGTTGGAAATCGAGATATCATGGGTATAGTTTGGCTTGGGTAAGGGTTGATTGATCATCGGGTAACAACCTCACGTTCTAGGAATCTGAGTACTTAGTTCCCTTTCATCACTGCAATTGATCATACATGAACTATGTCTATGTAGTTCTTTCTAGTGGAATGTTAGCATAAATGTCAAAGCAAACCGGAAACTAAAGATGATTACTTGTCTCTAAATTTTTTACAACCAAAAACTTGGCTTTTGCAATTTAATTAGTTAAATTTAGTTCTTAAACCAATTCAATCAAATCAACTCTTGAGTTTTATTTTATTTGCAATTAGATTAATTTAGTCAAGTTAGATACACTTCTAAATAACACATATTCCACAAAATCCATGTGTTCGATACCCACTTACCGCTAGCTATTAGTAGTAATTGGATTAAATTTGATTGTGACCACGACATCACGTCAGTAATTTCACATAGGCTTTAAAGGTCAAAAATAGGGAATCTGAGTTTAAAAACTTTTCTTTACTGTTAAAATATATAAATTACTTAAAACATCAGTAGGTATCAAACATTATATGTTAAAAATAGTTTTAACTTATACTATGCGTTAAAAACGCGTAAAAAGGCGATTTTAAGTGATTTCCGGGTTTTATATGAAAAACTGATATTTTTATCATTCCAGAAAGCTTAAAATGTTTTATTTATCATAGCAAATCAGTAGCAAAAGGTTGGGTGTCCAAATGTTTTGTAAAACTCATTTTATAGGCCAAAAGGGCAAAACCGACAATTACCGAATCAAAGCTATAACCCTATGTTATGCTCAGCCTAAAAATAAATAAAAATCTTCAAAAATCCCAAAATATTATTTTACATCAGTGGGTAAAAAGTTTGGTATCAAAAATTGGGTTTAGATAGGCTATATGCTAATTACGCCGTTTAATTAATAAAAAGCTGTCTAATTACGCTATTGAGCATAACTCTTAATCTAGACCTCCAACTGATGTGAAAATTTAGGGACATGTTTATATATCAGTAATAAAGATTATTGTCCTCTCACATTTTCAAAATTCTTGTTTTAAGATCAAAAGGGCATTATGGTCAATATATAGGCATATAACGGAAACGTGTACATGAATCGAATAACTAATGAACCAAGTTGTATAATCACAGAGGGTTATACTAACATGTAACCTGGTCCTAATAAATCTCTAAGGCATTTCTAAAATATGCTATAATGGGTCAGAACTGAAAGTCAAAGCAAAAGTCCACTTATGCGACTTTCGGTTCCGAACCGAGCTTATACTGAAAATTGTCGGGTTGAACATGCTTAGACATGTCCTTACATTAATTACCAAGTTATACAAGTGATAAAACAGGTTTCATAGCTTCTACATTGTTAATTATGTGTTTATGTGAAAATTAGCTTTCTGTTGACTTTTTAAAATTAGCTTTGACCCGACAATTGACCTAGTTAGAGTGGGAATCAAAGGGTGCCCTTTTAAGGGTTTATTACCCACATAAATACCAACTCATAGGTACTTTCAATTCGATATTTGACTGGACAAATTTTAATTAATCACGAAGTCAAACCTTAATTACGACGGTTTGACTTTAGGCTATTTAACTAAGTAAAACTGAATTAAGAAAGGTTAAGGGCACTTACTGAAGTCCTATGCACGACTAGGGATCCTTGAGAAGTGCTCTTGAGCTCCAGAAATCTTCAGAACAAGAGTTTGGAAGCTTTCCAAGTGAAGTGCTCAATGTGTGTTCATAAGTTGCAACAAAGGGCTCTATATATAGCCAAGGAAGTTCAAGGAGATGGACACAAGTGTTATGGCAACTCCAGGGATGAAGACAAGTGCCTAGGGACGTGTATCAAGGAGCTAGAGGGTGGCAAACTCGCGGAATTCGGCATACATGCAAGCTGCCACGTTAAAAAGAGTTTGCTGATTCTGGCAGTCACTCGCGCCGCGCGACGAGGAGGTACCCCAGGTGTTGGCGCAGCGCCAGCATGTAGCTGATCAGTAATTCAAGTTTGAAAAATGACATTTTCACCCCCTGGACTTTCGAAAGCGTAATTTCTTCCATTTTAAGCACTTTTAACCCATGTAATTTATATTTCTATGATCCATGAGATAAAACCAATCATCACTAGGTCCGGTTTCATTAAACGATAACCGAAAACACAAGTTTTGTCTCGTTGACGCTTTTAACCCCTTAATTACGAAAGTTAGCATATCTTTCTCATACGATATCGAAACCTTGTGAAATTTTTACCACTTATTCTTGGGAGTATAATTAATCGTTACAAGGCTCCGAGTTCGCTAAAAGGTCACTCAAAGGTATAACTTAAACATGTTGACACATTTAACCCTCCCGTCTTGTAAACTTTAACTTTCTTCCACAAACGGCTTCATACGCTTCATGTTTCATTCGTTTAAGGGTATAAACATCGTATAGGGTTATTGAAAGGCATAATTATCAAATGTTGACACTTTGTATCCTTATATACATATACTTTCTTCGTTTGTCACCTTCATAATCAATCCGTTACACGTTTAAAGTCCATGACACGTGTCGATACTAAATTGGACATGATTTTGCGAGGTGTTACACTCAGGACCGGTTAATTACGAGTGTCCGATCTCGTGCCACACAATAGGTGATCGACATTTCCTTCCGTATAAAGCCTCGAACGGTGCCATTTGAATGCTGGAATGATAATTGTTATTATACGAGAATTCGACTAACGGCAAGTAAGTGTCCCAATTACCACCGAAATCTATTACACACGAACGGAGCATGTCTTCAAGAGTACAGATCATTCTCTCGGTCTGACCGTCGGTTTGAGGGTGGAATGCGGTACTTAGATTAAGCATAGTACCGAGAGCCGCTTGAAACGTTTCCCACAGTCGTGAGGTAAACCGAGCATCACGGTCAGAGATGCTGTCGGGAGGCGTCCCATGTCGACAAACGATCTCATTGGTGTAGATTTGGGCTAATCGTTCTACCTTGTAGTCTTCCCGTATTGGCAGGAAATGAGCTGATTTGGTCAAACGGTCAACAACCCAGATACTGTCGTGACCTGATAGCGTGCGCGGGAGTTTCGTTATGAAGTCCATAGCTATACTCTCCCACTTCCACATAGGGATCGGGGGTTGTTCGAGTAAGCCAGAGGGTCTTTGGTATTCAGCCTTGACTTTTGAGCAAGTCAGGCATTTCCCAATGTAGAGAGCGATATCCCTTTTCATGCCCGGCCACCAGTACTTGTAGCGAAGGTCCTGGTACATTTTATCGGCACCGGGATGAATAGAATACCGAGCTTTGTGGGATTCTTCCATCAATATCTGTCATAAATTGGTCCGCTTAGGGATCCATATTCGGTCCAGAAAGTGGAATATCCCATTCGATTTATTCACAAGCTGGGCTCCATCGTGGTAGATTCTTTCCTTCTTCAAGGTGCGCTCATTAAAACAAGCATGATGGGCTTCTCGGATGAGGGTTTCGAGATCGTATTGGGCTTAGGTATTACGAATGCTGAGCAGATAACTCCGTCTGCTGAGTGTGTCGGCTACGACATTTGCTTTGCCAGGATGATAACGAATCTCACAGTCATAATCGTTGAGAAGTTTGACCCATCGGCGTTGACGCATATTAAGTTCTTTCTGATCAAAGATATGTTGTAGGCTGCTATGATCGGTGAAGATCGTACACTTGGTACCATACAGGTAGTGTCGCCAAATCTTTAACGCAAAAACAACTGCGCCTAGCTCGAGATCATGGGTTGTATAGTTCTTCTCATGGATTTTTAGCTGACGAGATGCGTAAGCAATGACCTTGTCCCGTTGCATGAGGACACAACCAAGACCAAGGTTCGAGGCATCACAATAGACAATAAAGTCATCGTTTCCGTCGAGTAAAGTGAGAACAGGAGCATCGAAAAGCATGTGCTTGAGGGTTTGGAAAGCAGACTCTTGTTCAATTCCCCAAACAAAAGGCTTGTCTTTGTGGGTGAGAGCGGTAAGCGGCACAGCGATTTTTGAGAATCCTTCGATAAATCGTCGATAATAGCCCGCTAGTCCGAGAAAAGAACGGACTTCAGACGGGTTCTTAGGTGTAATCCAACTCTTAACTGCTTCAATCTTTGCCGGATAGACATGAATACCTTGACTATTGACAATGTGACCGACGAATTGAACCTCCTCCAGCCAAAATTCGCACTTGGAGAACTTAGCATAGAGTCGATTCCCTTGGAGTAGCTCGAGAACCAAACGTAGATGTTGCGCGTGTTCGGCTTTCGACTTGGAATAGATCAAGATATCATCGATGAACACGATGAAGAAGCGGTCGAGATAAGGTTTACACACGCGATTCATCAGGTCCATGAAAACCGTAGGTGCGTTGGTTAGACCAAAAGGCATAACAACGAACTCATAGTGGGCGTATCGAGTGCGAAAAGCGGTTTTGGGTATATCTTCCTTTTGAATGCGTAACTGGTGATAGCCTGAGCGTAGATCGATCTTGGAGAAACATGTAGCACCTTGTAGCTGATCAAACAAATCGTCGATGTGGGGCAGGGGATAGCGATTCTTGATTGTCAACTTATTCAACTCCCGGTAGTCGATGCACATCCGAAAGGACCCATCCTTCTTTTTGACGAAAGGGACTGGTGCGCCCCATGGAGAGGTGCTCGGGCGAATGAAGCCTTTATCAAGTAGTTCCTGGAGCTGACTTGAGAGTTCACGCATTTCGGATGGAGCGAGTCGGTAAGGAACTTTGGCAACAGGGTTTGCTCCAGGAATGAGGTCGATACGAAAGTCGATATCACGACTTGGCGGTAGTCCAGGAAGATCATGAGGAAATACATTTGGAAATTCGCGCACAACAGGAACATCGTTCACACCAGGATTACCTTTCTTTTCCTTCTCCGCTACTACAATGTTAGCCAAGAAAGCTCTGTATTCCTTGCGGAGATACTTGCTAGCTTGGACACATGACATGAGCTTGAGACCTTTCGAAGCAGTTTCACCATAAACACACAAAACATCACCATTCGCGAGTGAGAATCGAATCATCTTATCGAAGCATACAACTTCAGCATGGTTTTCACGAAGAAAGTCCATGCCTACTATGACGTCAAAACTTCCGAGTTGCATCGGGATAAGGTCGATTGGGAAGATGTGATTGTTGAGCTCAAGAGTACAAACACGAAGAACGGAATTAACGACGATAGTTCTTCCGGTGGCGACTTCGACATCGAACGTCGAGGGGAGTTGGGAGCGCTTTCGACTAAGGAGCTTCTCGAATTCGAACGACACAAAACAGTTATCGGCTCCAGTATCAAACAAACACGAAGCATAAATACCATTCACAAGGAACGTACCATTGACCACGTTGTTGTCAGCCTGGGCTTGGTGCACATTGATGTTGAAAGTTCTGGCGCGAGCGGCTTGTTACTGTTGCTGTTGAGGCTGTTGCTGTTGCTGCTGCTGGGGCTCTTGTTTAACAACCCTGTTCGGGCACATATTCGTGAAATGGTTGGGATCACCACATGCGAAGCAGACTCTGGCGTTGATCACGGGTGCCTGAGCCGCTTGTTGGCCTTGAGGAGCTGGAAGCAGAGCTTGATGAGCAGTGGCTTGAGCTGGTGCCTGTCGGGGAGCAGTACGGCAATTGGCGGTAAAGTGGTCGTACATGTTGCAGTGCACGCAAAAACGGCAGGCGATACCCACCGGGTGATGATAGGTGCATGTTGGGAAGGAAGGGTGGGGACCAGTGTATGTACGCTTTGCGGGCGGTGCATAGATAACTGGTGCTGGTCGATGCTGAGATTGCCGCTGAGCTGGTACGGCTTGAAGTGGAGCAGCAGAGGTAGTGACAGCACAGTTCTTGTTGCTGGAGCTGCTGTTGTTGTTCTTTTTCTTGCGGCGTGAGGATTTAGATGATTGAGCGACGGCGGTTTCAGCGGTTGGTGCGGCGGTAGCTTCATGCAGGTTCTTCGAAGCTTTATCCCAAAAACCAGCTTTTACTCGCTTGTCGTTGATTTCAGCGGCAAGCAAGTAAGTCTCTTCGATTGTTGGTGTCTTTGCGGCTTGCACAAAATCTGCAACACAGTCTGGCAGAGCTCGAATGTACTTCTTGATTGTCATCTCGGGCGTCTTCACTTGATCGGGACAGATGATACTGAGCTGCTTAAAGCGAGCAGTCAGAGCTGCGTTCTCTCCATCCTTCTGCTTGATGTGCCAGAATTCATCCTCCAGCTTTTGCCATTCATGGGGAGGGCAGAATTCATCCATCATTATGGCCTTCAGCTCTTCCCACGTCAGCTCATAGGCTGCGTCATTTCCGCGTTTGTTTCTCTCGGCCGTCCACCAGTCTAGTGCGCGGGACTGGAAGACGCCGGTAGCGTTAAGAGTACGGAGATTCTCAGGACATCCACTCTGGTGCAGAGTGACTTCGACGGAATCAAACCATTGAAACATAGCCGTTGGGCCATCCTCGCCAGTAAATTCCTTTGGACCACAGGCCTTGAACTGCTTGAAGCTGAAAGCAGTCTTGGGAGCAGCTTTAGGAGCTTCGGTTCTGGACTCCTCAGATGATTTGCTCACATTCTCGTATATTTCACTCACGATCTGAGGAACTACCTTTGCCACTTGCTTAGCGACGAGAGAAGCAAGGCGTTTGTCTCTCTGTTCTTGGCGAGTGATTCGTGGGTGACGGGGTCCAGATGATGGTCCAGTTGACATTGTCTGCAATAGACATCGCCACAGGACTCAACACAACATAATCGAATCTCTCCTCACAAGCCTATTACTACTAAAGCTCAGGAACACGTATATCCAGGTAATCACATAGGCACTTAGTCACAGATTCACATAAACACAGAAGCACATAAGCACAGAAACATATAAGCACGTAAGGCACAGAAACACAGAAGCACAAACACGTGTAATCACAAGATGCAGTCAGAATACAGAAACCTATTATTCAGGGTTCGCGAGCGTTCGAGTATAGCGATCGCGATTAACATGTCGAGTAGTATAGCATAAGCGAATTACATAGCAATCAACATGGCATAAAGTCGTTCCTCATGTCGTAGCGATTTGTCAGCGTTTTGAGGTAGATAAGCATTGCGAGTTGTGTGTGTCGATCAAGCGATAGCGAAAATAGAATAAGTCTCCAAAAATTAAACATATAGCAGGTAAATACACACATAACACATAAAATCGACGAGTATCAGAGTCAGCAGTTGCGGGCTCAGAATCGAAACACATAAAAATCGAGAAATGGATTGTCTGCGGCTATTTAGACATCGACTAAACCAGAGTGATTCGTCTATTCACAAAGACTCTTGGTACACACTTTGTCCTTCGGGACTGTGCTCTAGCCTCGAGTCTTGGGTGATCGGCACGCATCCCTCCAGTGATATCGTGACTTCAAGACGTTGGAGTCCGTCGATACCTTGGTGCGAGTTTTGTAAAACCAAGTAAAGGTCGGAACAAGTTGCCAAGGTTCGGGTTTCACCCCTGACTTAACAACTTCATTCCTGTTTTGATAAAATAAAAGAGAATTATGCGTCAAAGTATGGATTTCACCCCTGATTCAACGTAAATTCTCGTGTTTATAGATGAAAATACGGGGCAAACAAGCAATTTAGTCAAGAGTTGCGGTTTTCACACCTAATCTCGGCCTAATCGCTTGTTTATTTTTGAAAACTAAAGTGCAGTAATAGTGTAGCGTGGGCGAGAATAGCGAGAAATAGCAGTAAGCTCGTACATATCCCCTACAGGATATGCACAAGTTGGTCTGTTGGTTCCTAACTATAGACTAGGTCATTTCTAAGACATCGACCCGGACTAGGTTGAGTCTTGGCTAATTCCCTATAGTTATGGCTCTGATACCAATCTGTCACACCCCAACTGATGGCGGAAACATCAGGGCGTGGCACTGAGCGAAACAGATTGTCCAGAAGTTTCCATAACAACTATAATTACCAATTATTTAAAGAAACATGTCCCATACCATGTCATAAAAGATAACATAATTATTACAGGCAAGATCTAGTCAAATTGTTCTGTTCCCGACAACTCAGATTTTTATTACAGACAATTGTTTATTGTTCTAGGTCTTTCCTAGCCTCGATTTCACAGCAAGCTAAGCAAATAAGCGTCCTAAGCACCTGTCACATACGTTAACGTAAAAGTCAATACACATAGTGTAAAGGTGAGCATACAAGTTTAATAGATATAATAGAGTTCGAAATTGTTACGCATAAACAGCACGTACACAGTGTAAAATGAGGCATGTTAGTTATCGACATGAACCTATCGATACCAATGACTGCGGGTTGACTGCCCAAGGTAGTTCGTAATACACACTCACTACTGTGAGCCATGTAACAGATTGTCCTTAACAACCCCTGAGTGAACAGGTGCTGAGTCCAAACAAATAGTACTACCGTTGTTAAGGCAGGTAGACAGCATTCCATGTGTAAACATAACAAACAAGCATTCATTAAGTCATGTATAACATGCAGTAACGGTTAGCATTAAAGTATTGTGTAGTGTGTTCGATGTGATTTAGAATAAGTAACGTATGTAACACCCAAAAGTGCGTAAAGCAAAAAGGGATCGAGTATACTCACAGCGATTGGTGGATTGAAGGGAGCGCTAGAGAGTAAGATTAGCCTGAACAGATTGATAGCATAACGATAAGCGATGCATAAAACAGAACAAGTGTCAGTGGGTCGAACAGCAGTTCGATCGGTTGGTAGTCCGATCGGACAGCCGGTCGTTCGAGTGACAGTCCGCTTGGATGGTCATCCGATCGGGTGACCTTTCGAGTGGATTGTTACTTCCTTTGGGAAGGATGTGTTTGTGTATGATGGCTTGACTTTTGAAGTTTTTGTTGTAGCATTTTGAAAACAGAGAAGTATCTCTACCTTTTAGGTCTGTCAATCGGACGGCAGTCCGATTGGACAGCAATCCGATTGGCGAGTCTTCTCAAATTGAGAACAAATCCGCAGCAGGACGGTCACTTGATCGGATGGTAGTCTGATCGGGTGGCAATCCGTTGATATTGAACATGTTTGAAAATTGTTTAAGTATTGAAGTCTGAATCATTACATAGTCGAGTGGTAGTCCGATCGAGTGGTAATCCGATCGGGCAACAATTCGTTCAACGTTCAAACTTTAAATACTTGAAAATGAGTTAAGTGTGGGACCCAAGGTGCAAGTCGATCGGGTGACAACCCGATCGGACGGTAGTCCCATCGGTCGTCATTCCGTCTTGGTCGTTCTGATCGTCTCACACTTGGTTGATAGTTTGTTGTTTTATCAAGATGTTTTGATAACGTGTTAAGCAATAGAAACCTCGTCAAGCCATAGTAACCTGATCGGACAGGAATCACCCAAACCCGACAAGTTAACTGCTCGAGACGGTGTTCCATGTTCAACTCGAAATCGGTAATCTCATGGATAGAGTCCTGATCTTGAACCAACACATCCACATGAAAGAGTAGAAGATCAGAACAAGCTCCGATTCTATTGGTTTTGAGTGCATTGAGTGTAAAAGAGTTGAAAGAAAGTTGGAAAACCATCTTTCAATCCTTTTCACTTTGGATATGTTTAGATCTATGAAAGATCTTCGTTTATTTATGTGGAAATCGTTCAGATCTAAGTTGTTTTTGTAGGATTGAGGCCAAAACATGAAGTTCCTTAAGAACACCATGATGGCACCATCCTAGAACACCTCAAATCTAGTGATTTCACGGTTAAAGGTTAAGATTCAAAAGATAGAAAGGTGTAGATTCAAATGCTGATTATAAAAGTACAAAGATTAGGTTGAAAACTTACAAGATTTGAGAGAAATCGGGGAAAAGAAGCTTGGGTGCGGCTGGTTAGAACAGAGAGATGTCACTTACCAAAAGTAGTAACAAGTGAGGTATTTATAGAGTTTCCCAAAGTGGAAAGGGCTGGCCGATCGAGTGGCAGCCTGATCGAATGGCTGGCCGATCGAACGGCTGGTCACTTGGTCGATTAGCCACTTGGTTCGAGTGTTCGGTGCGATGAGTTTTGCCGCTTCGATTGCGAATGCGAGCGTCGCGATGCGATAGAGTTTCCTATTCAAATTACTTTTAATCCCAACTACTATATCAGCATACAATCATCCTTATTTCGTATTCGTTTAGCGTTTGCGATTCGATTGCGATTGAGTTTCGATTGCATTTCGATTAATCACCACACATAACATAATTAAACATGCACAAGTAACACATAGGGCACACACACACATAAAACCATAACCAAAACGCGTAATTCGAATTGCGAGTGCGATTGCGATAGCGATAGAGCGATAGAACATGCGATAAATATCGAATAAACCTCGATTATTAATAAGTACTCCACATAATACAACTAACGTAAGGCGTAAATTAGACTAACTACGAGTCAAAGAAGTCAAAACAAGAATTAAGCAAGGAGTGACAGATCGAAATTAGCAATCTTCTCTTCCTTTGACTTCCATCTTGACTTTGACTTTGACTTTCGAAACACGGGGTGTTACAATAGTATGCACTACTGTAAACATTCAAATATTGATACACCATCATAATTACCATTTTCATACTCACTTATCCATACACGTCACGAGGTTTAAGCATCAATCTACATTTTCTACTATTCCTTAAACTACTTACAACTTTTAGTCTAGCCCCAAATTTAATCTTTTGTATCACTTTATTATTAACTCTTTGCATGCACTACTTATTATACTAACCGGGTATGTCGTGCAAAAGCATCATACGAGCGTTTAACCAATTAGTCTAAACTTTCATTCAAGGCCTTTAGATCTTCCTCTTAATGATATAAATTCCTTCTTATGTTGACCATTAAAGGTCGAACATTTCATACCATACCATAATTATCCTACCCTTTATTCCGTTCACACGTACAAATCAATCTACAGATTCTTACTTATCAATCAAGAACTAAACATTTTACTAACCTTGATTTCATTACATAGACCAATGATCCGCGGCCCAGATCGTCCCGCTCCTTCATGAGTCCTCACCATAACCGGATTAACCTCATTCAACCGTGTGATGAATTTCCGCTCGTGCACATCCTTTCTCAACACTACCAGCTTTATCACATCGAGCGTTCTACCTCCTTCATCTATAAAATTTAGGATTAGCATATTTCGTTCAAATTCCTTCAAGTGTGGCACTTATCAGCTCATTTTGACCCGTTCACAACGGGTTAATACATGACCGTTTCCTAATGTATCATTCCCACTCGTTTGACCCGTACTCAATGGGTCAATACATGACCGTCCCTTAATATACCATTTTTCATTTGTTCATTCACTGTATTTGGTGTTAGTTCACCTATGTTCTCTCACAGATCCCTTACTAATGAGTGTCCTACAATACACATTGCATTTCTTACGTAATACTTCCAATATTTGTAAATAATTATTATTTACTGACTTCTGGAATTTAACCTTTTAAAGTCAACCACCACTTAGTACTTTTGTATATAAGTATTGTAGTACGCGTTGTACTTACTTTCAATTCGTACATACTTACAAAACGTCTTTAGCTAACATCTTAACTAATATTATTTCCATACCTTTCATTAACATTACCAAATTCTCATTTCCATCTTAAAACTTCTCAACTAAAATTTATGAACGGTTTACCCCTAATTATGAGGTCTTACCGGTTTAACATTATGCCAACCATTTCAACAAGACGTACCTTAACATTTCTCATTTATTTATATGTTCCACTTGATTTCGAATATTCAAACACGTATACATCTTCATGTAAATAATTTCGAAGTGATTGCGAAATCACCTTCCTTTAGCGTCGAAGTTCATGCTTGCCTCATTGCTTCCTCTTAACCCGTTTGCCATCATGCTCAAGTCAATTGACATGATTTCCATCCTTACATATCATTACTTCGTAATATTATTAGCTTATGTGAGCATACATACAACTGTTCACTTTCTTTCTATTCATACGTTAATTGACTTTCGTTAGTCAAATTTCGTATAAATGAGACATTTATTAATAGTTATCTCATTTCAAATCCATACAACTAAACTATCATCAAGCATAACACGTAATTCATCTAGTACATAACACATTAACTCTTTACTTTAACAATTGCGTCTAATGGACATTCCATGATATCCCTATACTGTTGACTTTTAGAAAGTCAACTGTCTTGCTTACACACTTTAAACTTTTGAACATGTATTCATCTAAATATGGTAGGCCATAATATTAATATCCTACGCACTTCATACTCGTATTGTATGACATATACAATTTACGTGATCCTTTAAACAATACACATATACATTCACATACACGTACTTTCACACGCTAATGCTCGATGATTCTACAAATTGCAAATTTCATTCAAAGTAACTATATAACATAATTTCAACATATCATTTACTAATAAGCTCGTATGATTCACATTTAGCACATATTCACTTCTAAATCATACTAAAGCAAATCATTAAATACACATAAGTATCACACCATTCAAGAACTGGGTACAAGCTTCTAATGCATAATTCTGATCAAAGCATACATTTATCCGAATTCTCATACGAATTGCATCTAACTCACATTCTTCAAATTATTTCACCACTAATCTCTTCATTTTTATATTCATTTATTAACAATTCAGGTTCCTTCACATATCCAAGTACTTTAGTCTACATTTACTTCTTTCATTATTCATAATCATACGTTTCAAACTCCACTTTATACGTTCATCATTCATTTCATGCCATTCCATACGTTACATTTGACTTTTACGAATTTCATTTCTTCATTACCACACCATTGTGATCGCATACATCTTATTATACCTATTAAGGACTCTACGGGAACATAAAATAGGCTTTCGGATAACACGGGGACCCCTAGTATGTAAAACAAAACAAAACAGCGAACCGAAGCCGCACGAGGCGTCGGCGACGGCCGGACTGCCCGTCGGTGACGGTCCCTCTAAAACCGTGTCGGGTGAAAACTGTCGTAGGCAGGAAGATAGGGCGTCGGCTGGGGCAGTCGCGTCGGCGACGCAGTTCTCTGGCGTCGGTGACGCCTCTCCGATCTGCCAAATCGCTGTTGCATTTATCTTTTGTTGTTCGATTCACTATCAAGCCCGGTTCCGACCACACGGACCCCGTAACCCTTCCAACTTTTATCATTCTAATATCAAGCTAAATTTTGATTCTAATAAACACATTACACCTACTATTATATACCGAAACTTAAGCATTTACCTTAATTGCGGCCTTGGAGCGAACACACCTTCGAGCGAGCCGTCAGTTTGAGTTCAAGCACAATTACTTGCGCTTGAATCCCTCAAACCTCAGCTCTGATACCAACTTGTAACGTCCACTTTCCATAAGGTCAAAACTCAATACTTTATTGTCGAAAATCACGACCCAATTTAAACTTTTTACATACCATTAGAAATAAACTTAATTGTTCATACAAAAACCATTCCGTTTAGACATTCGCAACCAACTAGGTTTATACGTAAGACGTGGCATACTAAGATTTAAAGTTTAACAACTAAACATAAATTATTTGTAACAAAAGTATTTGAAACACCCTTAATGCACATTCGGAAATATTATTAATGACATACTATTTTTAACAAAAATTGGGCTTGACCCGTCCGTAACATGAGCGGTTCCCTGTTTTTAACAATAATCATTTCAAGAAATTCTACGACACGTTCAAAAGACAAAACATGTTAAGCTTTAAAGTCTAGCTACTAAACAAAAGTTATATACCCCAAAAGTATTTTTGACCCATAACATAATTACAAAACTAGCGGAAGCGCATGATGGACGTGATTCGTGTGTGTTCGTTCCTAGTCGCCAAGCCATTATGTTGTGGATTTACCTACATTAAACAACAAACTTGAAGAGTTAAATTCCATTAACTATGTTACATTTTATCTAATAAACCAATTCATCTATTTCGTGTATTCACATTATTCTTGCACTTACTACCCGTTGAAACAGGTCAAACATACTTCTCTCAAAATAGAGATAAAACATACCATTTATTACTTTCCCGATGAAACGGGTCAAAACATACTATCTCATTAGTGAGATAAAACATACATTTATTAACCCGCTAGAAACGGGTAATTACATTCGTAACATAAACTTCCATTCGGTCCGTTTACCACGGACTAATACATTCCTTTCATCTTTTATACTTTCATCAACTCCAAACCGTTTATAATGGTTTGAGTAGTTACATTCCTTTCTTACATAACTTCCCAATATACGGTTCATTCGAGACAAACCGATCATAACACAATATCATTCATAAACTTTCTTTTCCTATGACCCGTTTGTGACGGGTCATGCTATCTATAACATAACTACTACAGACTACCATAATTATGATTTTGATATAAAACGACAAGTTACAAATAAAGTTTGTATGCATAAAACAACATACCTCGATCTTGCGAGCTTTCCAATTTCCTAGCGTTTGAGCTTTCTTCTTTTACGCCTACATTAATACATTCACTCATTCAGCCCAAACTATATCATTCCATAATTCATATAATTCCTCATATGACAACATTATCATAAACGAACAAATTTCACATATTTGTTCTCTTAGACATTTCATCGAACACTTGGCGGGTTTCGCATTAATAGGACACTAAACACAATATGAGGGGATCAAGCCATTCGCACCCCCGCTATCCAATACTAGTGGGTATTGAATGAGGTCCTAGTAAGCTTGACCCATGTCCTTGCAGGATCTATACACTGAACAAGGCAAGAACCTTACCAAACCATTCCCTTAACCCCCGACCAGGTAGCCAACATATCTCTATATAGACTGTAGAGATATGAATGGTGTAAATCTTTTATCTTATATAGACAGTAAAATAACGCCAAGACACCACGGACAAATGATAAGGAAGTTTCACCTTCAACATAAGAAACTAGTTATTAAAGTCATTAATACAAAACCAAATAAAAAGTGCGAAAAGATTAAAAATCAAAAGTATTACACTAAATGCTTGTCTTCACCTAGTGATGTAAGAGACTTAGGCAAACATGGCCTTTGATTGTTAAGAACTCTTACTATCAATCTTGGATCCTGAGACTACTACACAAACCCTAGATGGATGATGGATGATGGTGGTGGATGTAGGTGTTGTGATGGTGGTGCAGTGTGGGTGAAGTGGTAGAGAGGTGGTTTGCCAAGGGATGCCTTTAAAGTGAGACAAGCACCTCTATTTATAGCCTGAACAGAACTCTGGCCATGGCCCTGTGCCCGCTAGGCACGACCCCGTGTGCATCCTCTTTCTCTTTCTTCATTAATTGCAATTGTTCGTATTAGGCTCCACACGCCCCCGTGTTCGCTGGGCACGGCCCCGTGTGTAGAAGCGTACCTGTACTATCAGATTTGGCAAGATTCTGCGTATCTTTGCGTTGACCACGCCCCGTGCTGAGCTGGGCACGGCCCCGTGGTGGGCGTAGAAGATTCTACAGTGTCTTTTGTGCCAAGGTTGACCACGCCCCGTGGTGAGCTGGGCACAGCCCCATGGTCAGCTTCTGTCTTCTTGTTTTTTCTTTGGGAGATGCTGTCGAGGGGTCAGGCATGTCACGTTTCTTCCTTTTCTTTGTATTTATGTTGGTTTTTGCTGCATATTTGTTCCTTTTGTTCATTTAAGCTCATTTGGTCCTGAAAATACAAAAGGAAGACAAAAGCACACTTTTTCCAACATTAGTAATAAAAAAGGGTTAGTTTTATGTCTCATTTGATGTAATTTATATGTTGCATTTTACACACATCAAATACCCCCACACTTGAATCTTTGCTTGTCCTCAAGCAAAACTCTTTATTATGTTGCTTACACACCCAAATGGAATGGGTAGAAGAGAAGTTTTGGGTTGTCTTGAGTGTCGGGAATCCAAGATCTCTTTTGGGTTTTATTTTTATGCTATTTACAATCCTATTCGTTATGATTTATTTAGAACGTTTCATAAGAGAAATTAATTATTTGGGCATAACATGCCTTTTTAAAATTCCATTTATATACAAGTTCACATACCTCACGGGAGATCACTCAACACTCGGCCGAAGATGTATTTTTGTGAAACACTCGAGACCGGCATGGAACTTACTTCTACTGTATGCTTGCCAAGCAAATCAATCCTCCTCATTTTTAACTATGAACCTTTGTAAGTATCAAGAGGACTTGGTAAATGGTTAGGCTTGGGCTAAAGGTAGGTGGTTTTGGTTAGTGGTTAGTAAAAAGGGCTAAAAGCGTAAAAAGCGTCAGTTGTCGTGAACCTTTTTTTTGACATTTATTCAAACTAAGCATATTCAAACAAGATTTTTGAGGAACTTGTTTGGTTATTGCAAAATCCTCTTTTTTTTCTTTTTTTTTTGTCACAAGATAACCGAGCTTTTTACTAAAACAAAAGGGGTTTAAAAAGAAAAAGGTTTTCGTGGGTAAAGGGTGTTTGTTTTGTGGGTTTTGAAACGAAAAGGTTTAGGATCAAAGGGGTTAACTAGGGGGATTTTGGGTAGGTGATAAAGAAAATGAAAAATAATGGTGTTGAAAGGAAAATGGGTTAGTCCTAATGCCTCCATCATTTACTTACTTGGGTTTAAGTTGGTAAGGACCGGGAATGTATCGTCGTGGCAAGTTCTAGAGTCGTAAGAACCAAGCGGCTATTCACACAAGAAATGAAAAATGAGCATTTAATTTAAAGATGTATGCTTGTATGCTCAATAAAGGCTCAAAACTCACTTGTTGTGGGAATGGGTTTATAATGTGATCAAGTATATATAATCAAGTTTTAATTAGATTTGTCATGCCTTTTCATAATTTTCTTATTTGGTTCGTTTTATCACGACGCTATCGGTTGTAAATTTGTAAAAATATAACCTTTTTAGAACTTGTTGTTCCCAAATTAAACCAAGGCAAGTAAAAAAAATGAAAATTTTTGAAAAAAAATTTGGGGTGACTAGCGTTCCAATAGAGTTTTGTGTAAGGCTTGTTATTAGGATTTGCAAGATTCAAGGTTTTAGCATCCCCCCCCCCCCCCCACACTTAAATTACACATTTTCCTCAATGTGTCCCAAAAATAAGTTTTTAGGTTGATTGAATGTGAAAAAGGGAGTTAAAAACAAGTTTTTATGTTACTGGGAAGCTGAACACGGGGTGTGGTGGGCTGAGCACGGCCCCATGGTCAGACTGCCAGTATCAAATTTAAACAGAAGGCTGGGCATGGGGGCGTGTTTAGTGAACACGGCCCCGTGTCCAGTTACCTGAACTGGGCGTTTTCTGCAGAACCTCGGGCACGGGGGCGTGTTAGGTTGAGCACGGCCCCGTGCTGAACTTGCTGTAATGAAGAAAAATTGTCGGGAGGCTCTGTTTTTGTGCATGGGGTGTGGGTTCAAGTTTCCCTTAGTAACCTCCACCATTTCGAGTGTGTGTTATTCCTGAAAATTAAAACTAAACTAGAAAATATAAAAGTTAAACTAATCTAAAACCAAGGATAGTTCCGCGGAATGCCTCCGTGGTGCGCCACGTTTATAAGGGTCCTTGGCTAGACCCACCTTATCGGGTGGTTCTGTCTCATCTTCAATTAGGGGGTCGTCATTGCCGATTGGATATTTCATTGATCGTTCAAGATCGACACATCTTTTGAAGGCCCCTAATTGAATGGGTAAGTTGTTTTTCTTCTGATCAATCAAAGCTTCGTGGGTTTTTACAAAAGGTCGTCCCAACACTAACGGAGCGTCATCAAGGATGACGAAGTCGGTTGGGATTACCATTTGATTTGTTTGGACTAACACATCTTCAACTATCCCCATTGATTTTATTGTTTTTCGATTAGATAGAAAAATGGGTATTTGAAGTGGAGAAAAATCACCAATACTTAATTTTTCGAAAATGTAGTTTGGCATTATATTAACACAAAGATCTTTATCAATTGTAATATTACTAATAAAGGAATTTTGAAAGAAACATGGAACCGGTGTAATGTTAATTTCAAATGGATCATCTTTTATTAGCGTAGTTTGATCATTTGTTAACTTAATGCTTACCATTTCGTCAATTTTAGTGTCAGTGTTTAACTCTTTTAAAAACTTAGCATGAGTGGGTATTAAACAATGATTTTTGAAAGAAGGTGACAAGAGATTAACTTCTTGAAAATTAGACTCTTCTTGAATTTTAATGTTATCGGACTCACCTTTTTCGTTGTTTAACTCATGTGTCGGTTTTTCACTTACTTATTCTTCCATTTTTACCTCTTCAACTATCTCTTCTTTATTACAAGTTAATTCTTCCCTTGCGCATGATTCCTCTTCCCTTGCGCGGGCTTCTTTTATACAGCGCTCGATAGTTTTAAGGTGTTCTATTATTTTTTTGGCTACGGGGAGATAGTTGGTGGTTCATCAAAGTGAGTTGAATAAGTATCATCAAAGCTTGAATTCGGAAGTTCGATCCTTGGCTCCTCATAGTACTCATGTGAGGTAGATGGTTCACACCATTGTTACTCATAGTAAGTATATGAAGGATAAGGGTCGTAACTTGGTTCTTCATAATACTCATACGAAGTGGGTTGTTCACGCCATGGTTACTCATAGTAAGCATATGAAGGTGAAGGCTCATATCTTGGTTCCTCAAAGTATGAGTATGAAGGCTCATACCTTGGTTCATCAAAATATGAGTATGAGGGAGAAGGTTCATACCTTGGTTCTTCATAGGGTGTGTATGAAGTTGACGGTTCATACCTGGGCTCCTCATAGTAGTTGTATGAAGTGGATGGTTCAAAGAGATCACAATACTGTACCGAGTGAGGGTTACCACAAATGGTGCAATAGTCTTCTCTATAATCATCCTCCTCATAGTGGTAGTTGTAATCTCCTGAGTATTGATCCATAAGAATCACTCAGCAGACCACAACAGAGTCTCGGGACCAGAAAATAAAAATAAAAACGGAAATAGAGGCTGGACACGACCCCGTGTTCAATGAGCACGGCCCGTGTTCAGGTTCTGTATCTGGGCGTTTTAATAAAAGTGACTGGTTTGGTGCAGCATGGGGGCGAGTTCAGTGAGCACGACCCCGTGTTCAGACTTTGTATCTGGGAGTTTTGAAAAAAAATATGCAATACGGCCTCGTGTTCAGTGAACACGACCCCGTGTTCAATCTACTGTAAATGCAAAAACTAACTAAAATGCAGAAAAATGCACACGATTTTAAAAAGGTTTTGAAAAACTGATTAGGCCATCGATTTTAAGCTTTCTTAAAATCCTTGTGTCCCCAGCAACAGCGCCAAAAACTTGATGTGCGTTAGGTGTGATATATTTTTATGTATATTTTAAGCCCTTTTTAACACTTTAGTCAAGTTTTAAATTTATAAAACACGATATTTTACTAACACTAAACACACATATGGGTAAGTGCACCCAGCGTGAGCGTAGTATAGCGTTGGTAAGATACTGAGGTCGTCCAAGGACACAAGAGCTTTTAGTACCGGTTTATCCTCAACGTCTAATCAAATCAAAATTTTAGAAAAAAAGGTTTTAAACATGAAAATAAAAACTAAAAAATGCTGAAAATAAAAATAAAAATAAAACAGATAGACAAGATGAATCACTTGGATCCGACTCGCCTTTAGTGTAACCTTTGATGATTTCCTCACTTTTTCACTTTTTAAGAGATTATCTTAGTTATAGTAGTAGGCCCCTCTTTTGAATGTGACGTTACCCTCAACCCAATAGTTTAAGTCAGCAAGGATACAATCCTAAAGGGTCGGAATCTTGAAAGATAATTAATTAAGTTATTAATGCGTAATGTGGTAGGCCCCTCTTTTGAAGGTGACGTTACCCTCGGCTAAGTGGTTTGAGTCAGCAGGGATACAATCCCAAGTAGCCGGGTTAATGTATTAATAGTAGTTTACATATGAGGGGATCAAGCCATTCGCACCCCCGCCATCCAATACTAGTGGGTATTGAAGGAGGTCCTAGTAAGCTTGACCCATGTCCTTGCAGGATCTATACACTGAACAAGGCAAGAACCTTACCAAACCATTCCCTTAACCCCTGACCACGTAGCCAACATATCTCTATATAGACCGTAGAGATATGAATGGTGTAAATATTTTATTTTATATAGACAGTAAAATAACGTCAAGACACCACGGACAAATGATATGGAAGTTTCACCTTCAACATAAGAAACTAGTTATTAAAGTCATTAATACAAAACCAAATAAAAAGTGCGAAAAGATTAAAAATCAAAAGTATTACACTAAATGCTTGTCTTCACCAAGTGATGTAAGAGACTTAGGCAAACATGGCCTTTGATTGTCAAGAACTCTTACTATCAATCTTGGATCCCGAGACTACTACACACACTCTAGATGGATGATGGTGGTGGATGTGGGTGTTGTGATGGTGGTGGAGTGTGGCTGAAGTGGTAGAGAGGTGGTTTTCTAAGGGATGCCTTTGAAGTGAGCCAAGCACCTCTATTTATAGCCTGAACAGAACTCTGGCCACGGCCCCGTGCCCGCTGGGCACGGCCCCGTGTGCATCTTCTTTCTCTTTCTTCATTAATTGCAATTGTCCGTATTAGGCTCCACACGCCCCCGTGTTCGCTGGGCACTGCCCGTGTGCAGAAGCGTATCTGTACTATCAGATTTGGCAAGATTCTGCGTATCTTTGCGTTTACCACGCCCCGTGCTGAGCTGGGCACGGCCCCGTGGTGGGCGTAGAAGCTTCTATAGGTTTGTCTTTTGTGCCAAGGCTGACCACACCCCATGGTGAGCTGGGCACGCCCCGTGGTGAGCTGGGCACAGCCCCATGGTCAGCTGGGCACAGTCTCATGGTCAGCTTCTGTCTTCTTGTTTTTGCTTTGGGAGATGCTGCCGAGGGGTCAGGCATGTCACGTTTCTTCATTTTCTTTGTATATATGTTGGTTTTTGCTGCATATTTGTTCCTTTTGTTCATTTAAGCTCATTTGGTCCTAAAAATACAAAAGAAAGACAAAAGCACACTTTTTCCAACATTAGTACTAAAAAATGGTTAGTTTTATGCTTGATGTAATTTATATGTTGCATTTTACACACATCAACTGTGTGTGTGAGTTTTAATTTTTCATTCTTTTATTAATTAGAGTTTTGACATTTAGCACCTTTGCCCCTTCTAGTTTGTTCACTTATTTAATTTAAGCGCTTGTCATTTTATTACTAGTAATTGTAACATTTCCCATTAACCAAATTAAATTTTAATTAATTTAACTTATGTCTAATAAACCTTTTTGGGGTGTTACATGATATATATATATATATATATATATATATATATATATATATATATATATATATATATATATATATATATATATATAGGGAGGAGCTCATGCGAGAACCACCTTTATTGTGAGAACCGCGAGAACCAATGTGAACACAACCTAAAATAGCTAAAAAAACCTAAAAAAACCTAACCCCCACTCCCCCCCCCCCAAAAAACCTAAACCCCCCACCCCCCAAAAACCTAACACCCCCCCCCCCCCAAGCTAAATGATAAAAACTAAAACCTAAAAAAAACTCCCCCCCCCCCCCAAAAAAACCTAAACCCCCCTCCCCCACCCCCCAAAAACCTAAACCCCCCACCCCCCAAAAACCTAACCCCCCCCCCCCCCCCTCAAGCTAAAATGTTAAAAACTAAAACCCCAAAAAACCTAAAAAAAATATAAAAATTTTTTTTTGAATTTTTTTATATTTTTTATAAAAAAATCGCTACTTTTCGAAGCCAAAAAAAAAAAATTTTTAAAAAAAAATTTTTTTTTAAAAAACTTTTTTTTTTTGCTTCGAAAAGTAGCGATTTTTTTATAAAAAACATTAAAAAATTCAAAAAAAAAAATTTGTGTGATTTTTAGCTATTTTTAGGCATTTTTTGTTGTGTCCACATTGGTTCTCGCGGTTCTCGCAATAAGAGGTGGTTCTCGCATGATCTTCTCCCTATATATATATATATGGGACCGTTAAAATACAAACCATCCCCAGTTGCAAGAACCACGAGAACCACTATCCACCAATCAGATAATGACAACCAAAAGGGTAATATAGTCATTTAATCAAAACCATCAAATCATCTCTCTCTCCTCTTTAAAGTCTGACTAACAGACTTCCTTTTCATCTTTCTCTCTCACCTCTCTCTCTCTCTCTTAAAATCAGATCACCACCATCATCTCTCACCTATCTCTCTCTAAAATCCAAGAATTGAAACCAAAGATCTTTTATCTCTTAAAATCCCCTTGGGTTCCTGATCACCGGTAACGGTGTACCTCCGGCCGGTCACCCACACCCCCCTGAAGCAATCTGTCACGGCGAGGATTTGACGGCGACGGTGGTGGTGGGTCACCCACACACCCCCTGATCACCTGTGACGGCGCACCCCCCCCCCCACGTTTCTCCGGGCCCCCTCGGTTCTCCGGCTACCCCCAAACACCACACCCACAATCTGTTATCTCCAGACCCCCCCCCCCTCATTTCTCCGGAGACGGTGGTGAAGGGTGACGGTGAGGATTGACGGCGCCGGTGGTGGGGGGTTTTGACGGCGATGGCGGTGGTTGTGGGTTTTGACGGTGGTGGTGGGTTTTGACGGCGACGGTGGTGGTAGGTTTTGACGGAGACGTTGGTGGTGGTGGCGTTGGGGTTGGTGGCGGTGGGGTTTTTTGGTGGTGTGTGGTAGAGGTGGGTGACGGTGGAGGTAGGTCCGACGGCGGTGGCGTGCCTGTTCTGATGATGTTGAGCGACGACATAAGCTGTTTTTATGCAATTTGTGGTCTTTTTTGTCGGTGGGTTTTCTTGATTTTGTGTTAAAGATGGTGAAAATACTTCTCTGATGAGGTAAGCACATTTTGTTTGATGGGGTTTTCTTGACTTTTTTATGATTTTTTATGTTTGGTATGGATTCGAATGATTTTGGGTGTCTTTGGAAGATTGAATAGTGAACTATGAAGATCTAAACCCAAATGATTTTGGTTGTTGATGCCAGTGTTGATGTCGAAACTCCCATCTTAGCCTCGATTTTCAGTTTAAAATCAGAAGTTATTGTTTGTGTTTTGGTATTGATTTTTGGTTATTGTTGGGAGTGATGATGTGGAAACCCTCATTTTAGCCTTGATTTTTAGATTGAGATTATAAATTATTATTTCTTTTTTGGTATGGATTTGTAGGTTTTTGGTTGTCTTGAAAGATTTTAGTTTGGATGCAAATTAAAACTTGTGATAACTGCAATTATGTGGGTTTGATCTGTTGGATTGGGCGGTGATGATGCCAAGAAAACGTATATTTTGATGACGATGGCGCGACAAGAATGGTGGAGGGTAGGTTTTTTAAACTTGCAACCCCACTTTGCAACCTTGATTATTGGAAACTCTGAGCCAAACCCCGTTTTTTTTTTCAAGATCCACACATTGTTTTGATTTTTGTTGTTGGTTTTTTTATATTTTTTTCAGTCGATGATGATAAGTTCAATCGATCTGAGACACCTACTGAGTTGCGATTTTTGGGTGAGTTCGTTTGTATAAAAAAAAATTTAAATAAAAAGTAAATCATAAAAGGTAAAACTTTTTTTTATGTAAATTGTAAATCGTAAAAATTTTAATGTAAAACGTAAAACGTGAAACTTTAAAAATTTAACGTAAAACGTTTTTATGTAAAACGTAAAACTTAAAACGTAAAAATTTTAACATAAATTGTAAAACGTAAAACTTTAAAAATTTAACGTAAAACGTTACGTGAAATTTTTTATCTCGTAAAACGTAAAACGTAAAACATTTTCTTGTAAAACGTAATACGTTAAACTTTTTTTATGTAAATTGTAAAACGTACAACGTAAAACGTAAATTTTTTTGTAAAAAAAATAATCTCGCAAAACATAAAACGTAAAATTTTACGTAAATTCTAAAATGCAAAACGTAAAACATTTTCATGTAAAACGTAAAACTTTTTTATGTAAAACGTAAAACGTAAACTTTTTTTATGTAAATTGTAAAACGTAAAACTTTTTAACGTTAAACGTAAACTTTTATTTAAAAATATTAATCCCGCAAATCGTAAAACGTAAAAATTCGATGTAAAAATTTTTATCCCGTAAAGCGTTAAACGTAAAACGTGAAACTTTACGTAAAAATTTGCATCTCGTAAAACGTAAAACATAAAACTTTTTTATGTAAAACGTAAATTTTTTTTATGTAAAACGTAAAATATTGTGTTATGTAAATTGTAAAACATAAAACGTAAAAAAAGTTTTCGTAAAAAAAAGTTTAAAATCGTAAAAAAAGTTTTCGTAAAAAAAAGTTTAAAACCGTAAAAAGAGTTTAAAAATGTGTGTGTAAAAAATGGGGCGTAAAAAACAGCGCGTAACAACGGGGCGTAAAAAATAGTTCGTAAAAAACGGGTGATAAAACGGTGCGTAAATAAGGGGCGTAAAAAACGGTGCGAAAAAAAAAACGGCGTGTAAAACCGAGCATAAAAAAACGGCGCGTTAAAAAATAGCCGCAAAAACTGCGCAAAAAAAAAACGGGGCGTAAAAAACGGGTTGTAAAAAACGGGTTGTAAAAAACGCCGGTAAAAAACGGGGCCTAAAAGCGGGGCGTTAAAAAAACGGCTCTTAAATACGTTTTTTAAACAAATCTTGAAAAAAAATTTATCAAAAAATCTGATTTCAAAGTTTTGTTTAATAAAAAAATCTGATTTTTAATAAGAAACAATTACAAAAAAGATAATAAAAAACAATAAATATAATAAGACAAAAAACAAATTTACTTAAATACCCTTTTGACATTAAAATATTAAAAACATAATAAGACAAAAGAATTTTATAATGGTTTTAATTACATTTATTCTTATCCATCCATCTTGAAGATCTAATGGTTAGAAAGTGGTTCTTGCGGTTCTCACAACTAGGGATGGTTTTCATTTTAACGCTCCCCTATATATATATAATTTGGGTTAGGGTAAAATACGAACTCACATGAGTTATAAGTAGGGGTGTTCAAAATCGGATATCCGGATATTCGGATATCCGAATTTCGGATATCCGAAAATTTCGGATAGTCAATTTTGCTATCCGAATCCGTATCCGAAATTTCGGATATCTGAAATTCGGATATCCGAAATTTCGGATACGGATAATAAAACGGATATCCAAAGTTCTAAAAAAATCATTTCAATATAAAGATTAGTCTTTTCATATAATGATGCAAATGTGGAACTGTAACAAATCCATCAAGCAAATGTGAATAGGTGATTTGCAATAAAGGTTTAGTGGTTCATATAATGAATCCAAACAAAACATTAACAAATAGACACTAGTTCAAATATTCTGAAAATGGATAAAAATAAAACAAGAACAAATTAGAAATAAAAAAAATTAAAAACCAAACTTTAATCAACAAAATTAGAAGCCTTGAAGCTAAAAAAGAACAAATCTGGAATGTCTCGACTATTATATAAGTTGATTTCTGGATACGTTCATGATGTTTATGGTCGAGTGAATCTGGAATGTCTCGACTTTAGACTGGTTCAGAATCAAGTTTGAACAACGAAGCGAATCTGGAATGTGTTCTTGCAGAATTGTTGCAGATGGCGAAGAAGTAGAACAGGGGCTGAGACGTGAGGGTTTAGAATGAGTGGTGAAGATGAAAAGTTTGAGTGAAAGGGGCTGGAGTGTGGATAAGGAAGAACTAGGGTTTTCATTTATTGTTATATATATTAAAAATAAAAATTAGTATTTAATATTTTCGGATATCGGATATCCGAAATATCTGAAAATTTTCAGAATTACTATCCGAACCCGAATCCGAATTTTCGGATATCCGAAAATTCGGATAATTCGGATTCGGAATTTCGGATATTTCGGATTCGGATTTTTTTGCACACCCCTAGTTATAAGAACCATAGGAACCATTCATCACCATTGATCTTATATGTATGAATGACTTAGATCAAATCTTTAAATTTGATTTATTGAATCAGCTTTTTGTTAATAAAAAATGATTAAAGTACAAAAAGGGTAGTTTAGGAATTTGTCTTGAGACATCAGTCATTCTTCCTGTCACTAATAATTTATGTAAAATAAAATAAAACAATATATACTTAAATAAATTAAAGATATACAAGGTTTCTTGCATGTAAAATTAAAAGAAAAACATGAAAAATTAGACTTATAATAAACCGCAATGTAAAATAACACATGATACGTTGCAATTTCATTTCTATTTAAGATGCTTTATAAATAGTAAACGGCAACGAATGTAAAAACATTTTTTCAAACATATGTAAAAACTACAAATTTACAAATGTGAATTTACAAACATTTTCTAATTTTTTTGGTGCCGCCGACATGTAATTTTTTTGTTTTTACCCCAGCCCCGGTTGTAAATTATTTTTACGCCCCGGTTGTAAATTTTATTTCCGCTACGGTTGTAATTTTTTTACGCCCCTTTTAAAACATTTTAAACTTTTGTTACGCCCCAGTTGTAAAAAAAATTTATGCTCCCGGTTGTAAACTCTTTTTACACCCTGATTTGGAAAATAGTTTTACGTGTGACGTTTAGAGGAGCTCGGACCGACAATCAGGGGCGTAAAAAACATTTTTTCATTCGACACCGTGCGCCAAAAAAATATTTTACATTCTACAACTTACGTAAAAACATTTTTCAAACGTACGTAAAATCTATTTTACGCCTTCCATTTTTCCATGCATTTAAAATTAGATTTACGCATGAAGTTTAGAGGAGCTCGGGTCGGCGATCAGGGCATAAAAAAACTTTTTTTACGCACGTTGTCAAAACATTTATTTATTTATTTATTTTACATAGTGGTGTTCTCATACTTAGTTCGTGTAAATGTTTACGCACGTTGTCAAATTTTTTTACGCACGTTGTTAACACTTTTTTACGCACGTTTTCAAAACTTTTTTACGCACGTTGTCAACACTTTTTTTATGCAAGTTTTCGAATGTTTTTTTTAAGTTGTAGTGCAAACTCATCAAACGTTAACGAATGAAATAGAAATTCTCAATAAACATATAAGATAAATATAGCTTGTATTTTATAAAGAACATTACGACAGATTTATGAAAAATAGAGCAAAAAGAAATAGATATCATTTTCGATAATTTTGTATTTTCTAATAAACATATAACACAAATATATATTGCATTTTATAAAGAACATTTTGTCATAATAAAGGAAAATAGAGCAAAAAGAAATATATATCATTTTTGATATTTTTGTATTTTTTAAATTACGTAATACTTTTGGTGTTTGAATTTAAAACCTAAAATATATTTTTCTAATTTTAAATATAAAAAGTATAAAAGAGATGAAATAAAAGAGATATTGTTAAAGTATGATGTGATATGTTTTAGAGATAAAAGAGAGTGGATGTGACATTGAGAGAAAAATGCTAAAATACTCTTTTGAATTAAATTGATTATAGGTAATTAGTTAAAGAGTAAATTGCAATTTTACCCCCTGAGGTTAGGGGTGATTGGCACTTTTACCCCCCTAAGGAAATAATTGCAATTTTACCCCCCACTGTTAACTCTTATGTCGCAACATTACCCCCTATACTCAATTTTGTTGACTAATCTGTTGACTTGGTGGTGAAATGACTATTTTACCCTTTTATTTTACCCCCTGTGTTTTGTTTACTCTGTAATATTACCCCCTGCCACCATTGCCACCGCCATTTACCACCACAACCACCACTGCCACCTCCAACCACCAACCACCACCCTCAACCACCACTGCCACCGCCATTCACCACCACTGCCATCTTCTTCCTCCCCTCCTCTCTCTCTAAAAAAACCCACCAAACTGCAATTCATAGATTCTGTGAATTTACAAACCAAACTGGATCAGATTCCATCATCAATTTCCATATGGCAGACACCCATATTGAGATCAAAACAAATTTGACAATGATCAACTACAACTTTATCCGTGTACTGGACTATGCATGCACTGCTCATTTGTAATCTGGAATGATAGTCAATACTTTTTTAAGAGAATATTATGGGAACTGGTGTAACATACTGCAAGGTTAAGTGGGATTTTGGTGTAACATATTGCTGTTAAAAAAACTAATTCTAACAAGAGACTAAACTAAAATGAACAGATTTTTACAACTGGAATCGTGTGAAGCTGAGTTACTGTGATGGAGGATCTTTTGCTGGGGGTTCTATGTTCGACACCAGGTTACATAACAATTATTATTAATAAACATAAAACACTGAATTGTTATTACCTCATAAATCAACACTTAAAACAGTTATTACCTCATAAATCAACAACAGTTTATTATCATCTTTTAAGGCATCTAACAGTGATCTTTATTATCTTTCATACTTCAAATATTATGCATGACCAGGTGTACATGACGCATAATCAGTTGTACTCTTCCAAGAACCCAGCAAATACAAAGCATCAACATCTTAATATCACTATCTTATCATTATTCACATTATCTTCAACACTCCACCCTGAAATCGAGGCCATTTCCAAGGGCGGCCTACAGAGTATCCAGGAGACAAGACTGGTTGTGGCGGGGGTGGTGATGATGGCGACGGTGGTGGTTGTGGCGGGGGTGGTGATGATGGCGACGGTGATGGCAGGGGTGGTGATGATGGCGACGAAGAAGATCTAGATGATGATGATGCAATTTACTCTATATATAATAAAAAAATAATAAAAATAATAATAATAATAAATATAAGGTGAGATTACCAAAATACCCTTACATATAAGGGTCAAACTACCTTTGACTGAGCTTAGGGGGTAATGTTGCGACATAAGAGTTAACAGTGGGGGGTAAAATTGCAATTATTTCCTTAGGGGGGGTAAAAGTGCCAATCACCCCTAACCTCAGGGGGTAAAATTGCAATTTACTCTTAGTTAAAATTCTATTGGATGAGAGAAGTTCTCATGGTTCTCGCAACTGGTAGTGGTTCCTCCTTGAATCGAATCCTATTAAATTATATATTTATATGCATCCATTTTTTATGTAAAAAGTGTTGGTGATGGAGTGGAAAAAACCATCATAAGTTAATGTAGAGTTCTCAGGTTCAAGTCCACCACCCAATTCTGTTTGTCGCCTGAGGCTTAAATTTTTTTAAGAGATCTCGGGGACGGCTACGTCTTCGGCAACCAAGGGAACCAGTGGGGTAGAGAATAGAACTACATACAAACATCCATTTCTGTGTAAATTTAAACTCCGTTTTTTATATTCATTGTTTTTAATAAACAACTTTCTTTTATATGAATTTTCATTAAAAGGCCGATTTAACTAAATTGTTAGTAAAAGTTCTACTTTAATCCTCAACGATGACTACCATCCTTGTATAACATTTTAAACCTTATTAAAGTTATAAAACTAATAATATTATTTTGAGTTAATTACTGTTTTCGTCCCTATGGTTTGTCAAAAATCACTATTTCAGTCTATTAGTTTAAAAATTGTGATTTCAGTCCCTGTGGTTTCACTTTCGTAACCATTTCAATCCATTATTCTGTTAAGCACAGGGACTGAAATGGTTACGAGATGGACTGAAATGGTTACGAAAGTGAAACCACAGGGACTGAAATCACAATTTTTAAACTAATGGACTGAAATAGTGATTTTTGACAAACCATAGGGACGAAAACAGTAATTAACTCTATTATTTTTATAATAATTAGAAAAATGTAATATTTATAAATACTTTTTGAAAAAATCTAATAATTTCATAATATTTTATGAAGTATTAATAAATATAATGACAGCTTTTGTAATATTTTAGATACTTTTATATTTGAAATATTTTAATAAAAGCTTTCTATCAAATTTATAGAATTACCCTATATCTATATAACTATATGAAGCAAACCTGAAGGACATAAATGTAGTTTAACATCTCGTACAAACTTTATAACATGTACAAGAAAATAAAGCCTTTTTGGAGGGGTTGAATTTGTATTTGCCCAAAGTTTTAAGACACCTCGGGGCTAAAATCGAGAAATCCTCCTCCCGCATTTAAGAACCAGAATCGCAATTGTCAAAACCGTCGGAGTGTAACAGGATGCTTGGTGTAATAATTGTAATGCTTGTTCTAATGCAAAATCAACGAGATTACCTTTTGATTATGTTGTTTCACATTCTATTGTGCCTTTACATGTTACACTATGACATTTGGGGTCCTTCACCTGTCTTATCACGATCTGGTTACCGATATTTTATTACATTTATTTATGATCTTAGTTGGTTTACCTGGATTTATCTATTTACTCATCGTTCACAGTTGGTTGATTCTTTTCGACATTTCAAACCGCTTGTTGAAAATATTTTATCTTGCGCCGTTAAACATCTTCGATGCGCTGGTGCTCTTGAGCTGATTCATTGGCCTATTGCCAAGTTTCTTTCTGAGTCCGGTATCACTTATCGGATCTCATGTCCTTACACACCCCAACAAAATGGGGTCGTTGAGTTGAAAAATCATCATCTTTCCGAGATTGCTCGTGCTTTACTCTTTCATGCTCGTCTATCAAAGAACTTTTGATATGATGCTTATGCCATTACTGCATTTCTCATTAACCATTTCTCCACTATTCATCTCCTTTTGAGATTATTTTCGGGACTCGTCCTGATTACTCTCTTCATTGCACTTTTGGGTGTTTATGTTATCCATTTCTTGATGATACACGTACGGATAAACTTTCACCCAAATTAGTTCCTTGTATCTTTGTTGGATACGCTCCATCTCACCTTTGGCTATCTCTGTTATGATCCTTTTTCGTCTTGCACTCATATTTCTCGACATGTTCAATTTTATGAGACGATTTTTATGTTCCAGGATGTTTTCATTCTCCCACCACTTCTTGTTCATCCGTTTCATTATTTATATCTCCTCCGTCATCCTTTCCTCTTTCTTTTTCTACTTTACCCCATTTTCTTCCTTCTCCTGTTTCCTCATCTCAGTTTGCGCTCAAAGATTTAGGGGAGTTGACATATTTCTTGGGAATTAAAGCTACCTTTTCTAGGGATGTTTTGCGTTTATCACAGCAAGTGTTACTTGCTTGATATGTTACAACGTACTTGTCTTGCTTAGTATCAACCTTTATCTACACCAGTTTCATCTGGTCGACAGTTATCTCGACATTCTGGGATTCCCATGCCTGTTGATCCTACATTTTATAGGAGGCTGTTGGAGCATTGTGGTATCTTGTCTTGACTCGCCCAGAAATTGCTTACGTGGTTAGTAAGGTGTCTCATTTTCTTCAGACACCTATTAATCGCCATTAGGTTGTGGTTAAGCGTATTATATGGTATCTTAAAGGTACCATATCTCATGGATTATGTATTCGCCGGTTAGATTATGTTGATTTACATGCTAATTCTAATGCTGATTGGCGGGATGCCCTGATGATCGTAGGTCTACTACTGTGGTTTCCTTGGTCCCGACATTATGGTTGGAGCTCCAAGAAACATCATACTGTTGCCTGTTCTAGTACAAAGGCTAAGTATCGTGCCTTAGCTCAAACTAATGCTGCTGAGATTCGATGGATTTTCTCTCTTTTACAGGACCTACATATTACTTTATCATGTCCACCTACTCTTTGGGGAGATAACATTGGTGCCACTTATCCTGGAGTTAACCCAGTGTTCCATCAGCGCATAAAACACTTTGAGATTGACTTGCATTTTATTGGAATATGGTGTTGACTCAGATTTTATGTGTTCGGCATATTTCTACTACATTGCTGCTTGCAGATATTTTGACCAAAGGGTTGTCTTCGGCTCGCTTTGACACTTTGCGGTCCAAACTTCGTATTGTTGCACCCTGTTCAGCTTGAAGGGGCATATTATGTATATATTGTAGTGACAGTTGGTAAAAGCTGAATTGTTAGTTAGTTTGGTAGGTTGTTGTATGAGTTAGTTATGTAGTTAGTTTTTCCTTCTCCCTTTCTCTTGCTTTGTTGTTTTTTTTTTTGTTGATCGGCTTTGGTTACATCCATGTTGATATGATTATGATATCTATATATGTTATACATGATATATGTCATGCTATGTGTATATTAACTTCTGAAATCTATAAACAATTCTACTGATAAGCGTAAACTCTTTTCCCAAAAATAATTTTGAAAACTAAAGCCTTTTTATTGAAATAAAAATATGTTATTATACATATTAATAGAAAGAGCTCATGAACAGTGATTTTGATTTTTTATTAATATTGATTTTTTCTAGGTTTTTATTAGTATTATATTGTTTTATTCGTTTAATTGATTTAAACATATATTTTTATATAGCTTTTAAGATACGATCAAAGTACCAGTTATCAAACAAGAAATCACAAAAATGAATATATACTGGTACCGATGTTGTTTAGTACGATATGGTAGTGATACGATATTAATTCATCGAAAGCAAAAACACTAAAAATAAGTACGGATACAGATGTTATTCAATTGTTTTTATTGAATTTGGTACGATAGCGACCCAATATCCGTTTAAAAAATATATATCGTAATGTTGAAATAAAAAGAAGGGAACAATTGTTTTTGAGTTTTTTCAATATTGTTTTTTCTAAGGTTTTATTATTTTATTGGTTTATTACTTTAATTGATTTAAGTATATTTTGTTATCTCATATAACATTTAAGATACGTTCATAGTACCCGTTATCAAACAGGAAACAATAAAACGGATTGTATACCGGTATCGATGATGTTCGGTACAATATGGTAGCGATATAGTATCAATTTATTGAAAGCAAAAAGACTAAAAAAAATATTGGTAGCGATACAAATGTTGTTCAATTGGTTTCGATTGGGCTTGGTATACGATAGCGGCAGAATATCCGTTATAAAAAAATATCGTAATGTTGAAATAAAATAAACATAAAATGCAAGCGAACCGAACCGATATCAACTGAACCACTATAGGCACCATATCAATATGTGTTATTTTTTCGGTCGATGTAATGCTTTCTCTTTCAATTACTATATCTAGTGCAGGTACTGTAACGAACCAAATTGATACCGACTTAATCCCCGCCGCGAAACGTGGGGGAATATCACTAGTTTTTATTAAATTTTGTTCGTTCATTGGACAAATCATGCTCTGATGTGCATTTTTGCTTTTTACTTCTTGTACGTCAAAATATCAGCTTCGCTAGGGTATGATATGAAGGAGTGCTTGAGGGTATGTAAAAGACTCTTGCTTTAATACATAAGAATTTGCATATAGCTATGTATTGTTTAAGCACTTGTGGGATCTACTTTAGCCGGGCTAGGGTGCTACAATGTTTCACTTGAAAACCCAAAATTATCACTGCAAGTGATAAAACTTTTCGCTACAAAAAAAACAGCCTTTTGCGACCAAATTTCATCGCTATTATGTTTTGAATCGACTCGTTTTCGTACAAAATTTATGTCAAAATGTAAACCGATCGAAAACAAACATAAAAACAAGCACAAAAACGTATTATATTTAACCAACATACAAATAAAATAAGCACACAAAACCCGATAGGGACAAAATGACATTTTACTAAGTTTTTATAAAATAGCTGAGGCGTAAGTGTCAATGCTGAAAGTGGAGGTGCCTAACAAGAAAAGAAAAATACTGTAGATAAAAATAAGCAAATCGCTACCGGACATTTTACGCGACGATAAAAAGACCATGTCATAGTGGTATATTCAAAAGTTACAGAGAAAATATTGGTTTAGTTTGTTATGACATCGAAACTAAACTACTAAACATTACGCTGCAAAAAACCTAAAAAATTAAGAAGAGAAAAAAAAAACTTTATTTAACATCTAATACTAATAAAAGGGTAACATTAATGCCAAATGGCATTCTCTTATAAAAAATATTTCACCAAAATGCCATGTGGCAATTTCTTATGCTACCTCAACTATATAATAAATAATAATAAATTAATATAAAAACTATTAAATGATTGAATTTAATATATATTAGAAATTATCTTATATTCATAATTATTATATCTATTGAATATTCTTAATTCTTAATAATTAATATTAGTTATTTACTTACCCATACTTTAATATAATATCTCTACTTTAATAAATAAAGACATATTTATCAAAAGAAGATGTAATAACCAAAAATTATACACCCATCACTATTTGATGTAACCAAAAATTTAAAACCTTATCATGTTTATAATTGGATAAATTACACTTTTCGTCCTTTATGTTTGTAGCTAGTTGCAATGGATGACCTTTACCTTTAATAATTACAGCCACAGTCATTTATTTTGAAAACTCATTACACCATTCGTCCTTTGGTGCTAACCAGGTTAAAATTTTGAGTTAAATCTAGTCATATGAGGGTATTATGGTCATTTCATGTTTTTATTTAATAATAAAACTAAAACATAACATATATACATAATACAGCTTATTTAATCTACTCAAAGATCTTGTATCTATATCTGTACATCTGAATCTCTCTTGTATCTGCTCAACCACCGCCTAAGTCCACCACCGCCACCGCCTGTAACATCACCACCACCATCATCGGAGCTATTTAAAACCGAGAAAAACCCTCTGTATATAGATCGATGCACACCCCTATTTAAAACCCAGAAAAAACCCCAAACAACATCCCACAATCCATGGTTTCTTTCAAAGAAGAAAGCAACATGATCAAAGATCTTTCACATCTGGAAAAACTTCACTCAATGAGCTCAAACTCATGGTTCAAGAAGCAATAATCAATAAAGATTCAACCTTACACCTAATCCAGAACAACCCACTTAAGAAATCTCAATTTGGGGGATACCCCTGTTCAAAGATGAAAGAACTGGTGTCATCTTGCTTAAGTTGTTGCGTGCTGTGGCGGATCTGAATCCACTGGTCGCTCTAAATCCAACAAGGTGAAGCTGGATCTATGAAACTCATTAATAAATCTCTTATTAAACAAAGTGAAAAACTCATTAATAGTTGAGTACCTGTGATTATTCTCAATCGGTTCCAACTCTAATACCCCCATTTTCTTCTTCCTTAACTTTTGCAAGAGGCGAAAAAACTAGAAAATAAACAAAACAAGGGGTAAATAAGTTATTCCAATCAACGGTGGTGTGGTTGGACCAGAGAGCTTCGATTCCGGGCCAAGAACCATCAGATCTGTGAGTCTTCACAACCGGAGAGCTTCAATTCCAAGCCAAGAACCATCGATTCTAGTCTACCATCTGAAATCACTTTAGTTTCTTTGCAGGAATCGAAATCCACCAGATCTGCGGCTGTGATGTTATGAGATAATGAGTTTAGAGATAGATAGAGATAGAGAGAGAGTGTGTGTGTGGCGACGGTGTTGCTCTGATGATGATGGTGGTAGTGATGTATCAGGTGGCGGTGGTGGTGATGTATCAGCTGGCGGTGGTGGTGGGCTTATGCTGCTATCTTAGAGAGAGGAAGTTAAATGGGGATGAGTGAGAGTTTAATGGGGGATGAAATTATATATCTGATGAACTTTTGGTTTTATTTATTAAAAATAATTAAACTAAAAGCGTGAAATGACCATAATACCCTCCTGTGACTAGACTTAACTCAAAATTTTAACCTGGTTAGCACTAAAGGAGGAATGGTGTAATGAGTTTTCAAAATAAAGGACTGTGGCTGTAATTATTAAAGGTAAAGGTCATCCATTGCAACTAACTACAAACATAAAGAACGAAAAGTGTAATTTATCCTTTATAATTTGTTATTATCGTTTTCACAGATGTTAAAGATAAGTATAAACAATATATCTATATATATATGTGTTTAATATATATAATCTTAGATCATGAACTAATTTCATTCCATCTTCTACTTTGATAACACTTAATAAAATATGTATTTGGTATTCAAAAACAAAATTCTTACTTCGTAAACGCAACTTTAATGCCAAATGGCATTCTCTTATAAAAAATATTTCACCAAAATGGCATGTGGCAATTTCTTATGCTACCTCAACTATATAATAAATAATAATAAATTAATATAAAAACTATTAAATGATTGAATCTAATATATATTAGAAATAATCTTATATTCATAATTATATCTATTGAATATTCTTAATTCTTAATAATTAATATTAGTTATCTACTTACCCATACTTTAATATAATATATCTTCTTTAATAAATAAAGACATATTTATCAAAAGAAGATGTAATAAGCAAAAATTTATACACCCATCACTATTTGACGTAACCAAAAATTTAAAACCTTATCATGTTGGGGACTATGAGAGCTTCACTTGTGCGAAGATTGTTGGCCCTGGTATGGATGATGCGGATAGGAGCGTTGATACTGTTGCGATTGGTTTGGGTGCAACACCATCCGGCTCCCTAAAGCGTGGTTCGAACCTCCCGCCGCTGACCCCTGTAACTGGACGCAAACTTAGAAAGTTGTAAGATACCCTTTCCAATTCTCCCCTGTTTCGAATGTTTATCCGTACGAATTTTGTGCCAACACGTTTTTCAATGTTTCTTTTCAGCTGCGTTGAAGACTCGGATGAAGATGATGATGGGGTGCGTGTTGATCGTAAGGATGTTACTGATGTGCTAGACGATGGTAGGGATGATGAGGAGGGTTCCTGCTGATATGGCAACGCTCATTCTTAAGCTTATTTAAGTGTTTTCACAGTTGTGACTTTCTCTTTTATGTATTCAAATAATGTGGCGACGCTTAGGAGTTGTGCCCACAGCAAAAGTGTAATGCTTCTTTATTGCACGATATATAAATGACATTTTCAAACTCTGAAATATAATTGGCTTAAACTCTGAAATATAAATGACATTTTCAGATTAAAATTAATCTATCTTAAACTAAAATATCAAAGAATCATAACGGCTCACCAATAAAAGCATAGCACAAGCTGTCACTGGTTTTATAGTCACGGATTATATCAGTTCTGCAAAAGTTTATGAATTATAAAAACTATTCCAACAAGAAAATGGATTTGGTCAGATAAAACACTTCAAGATTTGATGACTTACGAGGTCACGGTTCCAAAACGTGAAAAGATAGTATTTAGATCCTCATCCTATGTTAAAAAAGAGAGAAATTTAATAAAGTAGAATCAGCATATATACTAGATTAAAACGTTAACAACTTACTTCAGCTACTGGATTTAGTTTGCATACAAAGATCATGTTATCAGGAGGTTTAATCTCAGCTACTGGATTGAAAGATTGTTGTTAAAAAATATAGACTTTATTGAATAAAAATCAGGCACGCATATAAATATGAAAATAAGTTACTAACCTGATTAAAGGCGCCAATGGCAGATCCAAACCATCCACTGACAGAAACCTTGACAATCCCCAAAAACAAACAGAAGCCACAAAACAGGAAAAACATCCACTGCCCCCCCCCCCGGACATGCATGAATGTTTTTTTTACGATGTATTATATGACATTGTATGCAACATGCAGCTGCCTCCGCGCCCATTCGTGATGCTCGAAGCCTCTTTCTCCTTTCATACACATTCACGTGTTATGGCCAACGGGTTGATCCAATACGTTTGTGGGCTAAAACTGCTCGCCCAGGCTGGACCTGACAAAGGTATGGAACTTTGAATTGCAGTGTTATCCCCGACCCCACGTATGGAATTTAAAATGCTGAGCTCTACCCCTTCCCATTCCCTCATAAAAAGATGAGGTTTCCAGGTTATGGTCTGCTGCTCCTGGCATGGTTAGTCATTCGATACAAGTCCGCCTTCGCTCCCATACGCTGTCTGACGGCAAGGTGCAAACATATTTCGGTCTTACATTGATGAACAGCTGCAGCGATACCAGCTTCGTGGGTGGCAAAAATTCCATCCATATACAAAGTCGTAACTATGTGGGCCTTGGTGGGAAGAACGTGACATATTGTGGACCTACACTTTCTTCCATAACTACAATTGCATCCTCAGCCGACCCCAACACAGGTTAGCTGTACTCTTTGTGAAAACGGAACCATATAGCCATAATGTTCACGTGCCGACATGCGTGCACGTACAAATTTAAGATCCAATTAGGCTACAAACAGTTTAGGCCCTCAAATTTTGACGGCACTGCCATCAGGCCGCACACAAGGGATTGGAATTTACTTTCATACTTAGTAATTTAATTTTCTGCCTACTATGCTGTCTTTGTTATATCTGCATCTTTTTCCCTGTTTCAGGTAACACTCAAATACAGCCGCCAAGTGCTACGGTGACCACTGGTACTGCCACTGGAGCGGGCAAAGAAGGATCAATAAAAGGTCGTTCTTATGTTTCCGCACCAGCGTCCCACTGGGACGATGTACGCATGTGGTATATTAAAAGTAAAAATTAGTTCCTAAATATGGATTCTTAAAACAGTATAATTAAGACCTTTGAAATGGGTATTAATTTAAATATTTATTTTTAAAGTAATGCAAATATAAATTTATTAGTGTTTTTATTATTTAAAATAATATACACTGAATTGAAACAAAATAACGTGTGAACATAATTACCTGCAAAAAAGGAGAGATGTCATAAAGTGAGGCATAAATTAAAAGTAAAGTTAAATAAATCTAATGCATATGGACTATCGACTATGTATAACAATAAATTATTGGAGAACGGGAATCATGTTACAAGTAAAGTTGATTCCAGGCATGTGGTGTTACCAGATATTCATTCGTTTAATTTGATGTTAGATGCGTGTTTGGTGAATCAAAAATGGGATGATCTTGAATTTTTCTACACAAAAATGCTGCAACACGGATACTACTTTAATGCAAAACGTCAATTTACTTTCATACTTAATGATTTAATTTTCTGCCTACTATGCTGTCTTTGTTATATCTGCATCTTTTTCCCTGTTTCAGGTAACACTCAAATACAGCCGCCAAGTGCTACGGTGACCACTGGTACTGCCACTGGAGCGGGCAAAGAAGGATCAATAAAAGGTCGTTCCCATGTTTCCTCATCAACGTCCCACTGGGACGATGCATGTTCGTATTTTTTTTTGTTTCCACACTTACATCATCCCTCATCCCAATACGACGCCTGCATCATAGTTGTTTCCCTTAATATATGTTGCAGGTAAAAACATTATGCGGAGCGATACAGTGCACACACTGCCTGTGGTATGTCCACTAACAACATGTTCTCCCTCCGTATCTGCCCAAGGTCTACAATGTTAGCTACACTGTTTACTACTATCCTTCTACCATTTCCATAACTATTATGTTTTTTTGCAGACAGTATTTACTGCACGCCACAAACTTCTCATCAAAACGTGGCGGGTCCATCACGTCTGCGTCCTCCTCGCCCTAAAAAAATAGAAGGTAAACTGCTATCACTTCCCGGTACCCTACTAGGCTTTTACCCATCTATCACCACCACAGGAATAACATTGCCATATTTAATTTTGCTAACAGGCGTTCGTATTCGAACCCCGCGCAGGGCAGCGTTTGCATCAGCAGGTACTGTCCAACCCTATTTTCTTACCACACAATTTTTGTTCCCTTTTGCGTCTAACTTTACTCCACTGTTTGGGTACGCTACTCTCAATCCGTGTGTTGTACTAAATTTACCTGTTATAAATATTACAGGTGCGCGTGTTGAGTACCAGAGCCTTGGCCGTCCAACCTTCACATGTCATAATTGTGCAGCGGTCATGTGGTATGAGGAGAGGAACAAAAATACAAAGGCGTCTGATGGGATGACTTTCTCTTCGTGCTGCCAGGATGGCAAGGTTTTGCTTCCTCGCCTTCTTGACGCCCCTGCGCCATTAAGATCGTTACTTGATTGTAACGACCCGGAGACGGTTAGATTCAGAGAACAGATTAGAGTGTACAACAGCATGTTCTGTTTCACATCATTTGGGGCAAAGATTGATCATGCTATAAACAGTGGTAGAAGCCTATATACCTTTCGAATAAGTGGTCAGAACTACCACCGAATAGGATCCATGTTACCAGTTGAAGGTGAACAGCCCAGATATGCTCAGCTGTATTTCTACGACACGCAAAACGAAATCAAAAACCGTATAGCTGCTTTGTTCGGCCAGGACCATTGTGAGGACACAGTAGACGAAGCAATTGTTGCGTCCCTCATAAGAATGTTAGACGAACACAGTTCTGTGGCTAACACCTTCCGAATGGCGCGCAACTGGTGCGCTCAGAATGAAAGAAACGACTGTCAGCTGCGCTTACTCGGCCATGTAATGAATAACCCACAGTACAATCGCCCTAATGTGTCTGAAGTTGCCGTTCTTATCACAAACGACTTTGGGGAAGACACCGAGCCACGCGATGTTGTCGTCAGCACAAAGCACGGAGCGCTGCAATGGATATCGGAATTACATCAGCTATACATGCCTTTGCAGTATCCGTTGTTGTTTCCATACGGAGAAACCGGGTACCACGAGCGAATACGCTACCATGACAACACCGGACGCCGTGCGACTAAACGACAGTGTGTTACGATGCGGGAATACTACTGCTACAGAATCCATTATCGCAACAATGAAGGCACCACCCTGTTCAGAGGCGGTCGCTTATACCAGAAACATCTGGTTGACGCATACACGGCCATAGAAGAACAAAGGTTGCGCTGGATGAGAAATAACCAGAATGAGCTGCGCGTTGAGCTCTACCATAATGTTTGTGACGCTGTAACACGTGGAGATACAAGTGCTGAGGCTATCGGACAGCGGATAGTTTTACCTGCAACCTTTACGGGCAGTCCAAGATATATGATCCAAAATTACCAAGACGCCATGGCTCTGTGTCGTGCTTTTAGCAACCCTGACCTGTTTGTCACCTTTACAGCCAACCCAAAATGGCCTGAGGTCGAATACATGGTATCTCTCATACCAGGCCAGAAATCCCATGACCGTGCAGATGTTGTATCACGCGTTTTTAAGCTAAAGCTGACCTTTTTGATTGAAGATATTATGAAGAAACAAATCTTTGGCAAATGCAAAGCAGGTAAAGTTTGTAATGCACTCAACTCTTTCTTTTGCTATCAATTCTCCACCAATTCTCACCTTTTTTTGCTTGCTAATTTTTCCCTCTCTATCTTGAATATGTGTCCCGTGGTGATATACAACCATTTACACAATTGAGTTTCAAAAACGAGGACTACCGCATGCGCACCTTCTGTTTTGGCTTGAACATTCCGCCGTGTGTCGCACACCTGCTGGTATAGATGATTTGATTTCGGCCGAGATCCCATCGAAGATTGACGACCCATCCGGCTATAAGGCTGTCACAAATTACATGTTGCATGGCCCATGTGGGAATGACGCACGCAGTGCTTCGTGTACAACAGACGGGAAATGCATGAAACACTTTCCAAAACCATTTTATCGAGAAACGACAATTGACGAAGACGGTTACCCGGTTTATCGACGAAGGGATTCCAAGATTTTCTTCATGAAGGGCAAAACTAGGCTTGACAACAGGTTTGTCGTCCCATACAACCGTTATCTCCTCTTGAAGTATGAATCACACATCAACGTTGAATGGTGCAACCAGTCTCGAGCAATAAAATACCTGTTTAAATACTTAAACAAGGGGCCGGATAGGGCTACAATGGTTGTTCAAGAAAACATTGGCAGTGACAGCGAAAAGCGTGCACAACAGATTGTTAAGGTCGATGAGATTAAAAACTATTTGGATTGTCGGTACTTATCGCCGTGTGAGGCTGTGTGGCGAATGCTTGCATTTCCTATACATTACTCATTCCCGTCCGTCTTGAAGCTAACCTTCCATCTACCTAACCAACAATTGCTCATGTTGCATGATTCGGACAGCTTGCCAGCCCTGTTAAACCGGGACGGGATAGGAGAAACAATGTTCACCCAATGGTTTGCGCTGAACAACAGAGATGCAGTGGCAAGAAAGTTGACGTACGCCGAGATACCAACACAGTATTTGTGGCAAGAGGATAACAAGGTATGGAAAAAGCGGTTGGAACGGACACCCGTTGGGCGGATTATGTATTGCAATCCAGCAGCTGGGCCAAAGTATTATTTAAGGATGTTGTTGGGAATTGTGAGAGGGCCCCGAAGTTTCGAAGAAATAAAAACAGTTGATGGGGTCATGTATGAAACGTACAAAGAAGCCTGCTATGCGTATGGCTTGCTTAATGATGACAAGGAGTGGAGTGACGCTCTTTCAGAGGCTAAATTATGGGCGTCTGGTTCCCAGCTACGGGAATTGTTTGTTACCATGTTATTGTTTTGCGAAGTGAACCGCCCGGCACAACTGTGGGCGCAGAATTGGGAGATACTATCTGATGATATTTTGTACATGAAACGTAGACACTTCATGTTTCCGGGATTACACTTATCAGACGACCAGCTTAAGAACTATTGCCTGATTGAGCTGAATGAACTATTGGAGAAAAATGGCAAATCATTGGCGAATTTTACGGATATGCCACAGCCGGATACGTCGCTCCTCGATAAGATGCATAATCGTCTAATCAGGGAAGAGATGAGTTACAATAGAAAACAATTGACAGATGAACACGGGCAACTGTACGCATCACTCAATACGGAACAGACAGCCATATACGACAGGGTCATTGATTCCGTTACCGCCAAAAAAGGAGGGTTTTATTTCGTATATGGTCCGGGTGGGACCGGGAAGACTTTCCTGTACAGGACCATCTTGTCACGCTTAAGATCTATGGGGCTGATAGCCCTTGCGGTTGCGTCTTCAGGTAAAAGAAATAATCCTGTTATGGTGTATAATTATTCTCACGCTACTTAATGTATGTGGTTGCGTAATCAACTCCATTTTTACTAACTTTACGTATCCCCTTGCGTTAGGTATCGCATCCCTTCTGTTACCCGGTGGTCGGACAGCTCATAGCCGTTTCGCTATCCCTTTAGAATTACTTCACGGTAGCACGTGTGCCATTAAACAAAATACCCAATTGGCACACCTTTTATAAGAGGTAAGGTTAATCATCTGGGACGAGGCACCAATGATGCAAAAATACGCCTTTGAAGCACTTGATAAAACACTTAGAGATATCTTGGGGTTCTGTACCTACGCAAACAGGGAACGTGTGTTTGGTGGCATGCCTGTCTTGCTTGGTGGCGATTTCAGACAAATCCTTCCCGTCATCTCAAAGGGAAAAAGAGAAGATGTCGTTCAGGCATGCATAAATAAATCGAACCTGTGGAAAAGTTGTCAACTCTTCATTCTCCACCGGAGTATGCGCGTCAACGAATACACCTCCACATGTGTGATAGACATGGATAGACAACGTTTCAACAAATGGTTGTTAGACATCGGCGATGGAATCGTTCCGTCGAAAGCCAAAGAAGATGAAGATGAGCCGACCTGGATCGAGATACCCGCCAGGTTCATCGTTGATAGTTGTGGTGTCCCTGTAGAATCAATTGTTAACGCTGTCTTCCTGTCATTTACAAAAAGGCAGGATGATTACGATTTTTTGTGTGAAAGAGCAATACTAACCCCACGCAATATAGACGCGGATGAAATCAATGATTACATGTTTCAACAATTGAAACGGACCGCAAGGACCTACAAGAGCTCTGATGAGATATGTCGCGCATCCACGGACGTATTAGAACAGGAGCAACTCTATCCGACTGAATTCCTGAATTCTTTGACATTCCCAGGTAACCCCCCCCCCCGACCGCGCTAAAATATTAGTTAAAAAAAGTTTCTACTGCCAACTAAAATCTTTAATTATTTGGCATTGTCAGGTATGCCGCCGCATGCTTTGCATTTAAAAGAAGGCCTCCCTATAATGCTTCTATGAAACGTGAACCCCTCACAAGGCTTATGTAATGGCACACGCCTTATTATCACAGACCTGGGGAAATTGGTTATCAAAGCTAGGATACTTACTGGGTCAAATCATGGAGACACTGCTTTGATACCAAGGATCACCCTTTCATCCACGAAATCGAAATGGCCATTTATTATGAAAAGACGGCAATTCCCAGTGAAGCCATGCTATGCAATGACCATTAATAAAAGCCAAGGCCAATCATTAAAAGTTGTTGGTCTCTATTTGCCCCGACCTGTGTTTAGCCATGGCCAGCTTTACGTCGCACTTTCAAGGGTTACGTCACCTGAAGGTTTAAAGATTGTCATCGTAGAGGACGGCGACGGTGGCATGAAAAACCATACCAGAAACATCGTTTACAAAGAAACGTTTAACAATTTGGAAACATCAGAGCGACCGGAATAAACGAACAATTGTTCATAGGTAACCGTTCAATGAGTTAATATTGATTGAAAAAATGGATAATACAACTATCTGAATTGACAACATTTTTACTGATATTATAGCTTTAGCGCACACCTGTCCTCCATTTTTATATATTCTTGATTATTGCATAATTACCCATATGCCTATACTTTAAGATTAGTTACTTCCACGCTTTATTTTTTCACTGAATATATGGTAACATGTTACTTCCACACTTTATTTTTTAATGAAATGTGATGTAACAATTGGCACAATGTTTGATGATTGGTGAAGTTGGGAAAAACAGCAGATTTGTAGCAGATAATGGTTTAACTTGCCAACCCCTGAACACAAATGATTTAACACCCCTAATTACTGAAAGAAAATTGTATGTTTTGTACTGTTTACAGCTGAAGGATCTACAAGTTTTTACAGTTATTCGCGTTATTTTCCAACTCTGTGAGGAAATTCCTTGCATCTCTGCAGTTGTTGTTGCGTTACTTTCTGAGGTACACCCTATAAATCCCACCAGTTTTCTTAACATCCATACATAAGAATATATTTGATTTAAAAAATAATCAGCTATAAATTATCAGCCAGAGCCAAAAATCGATTATACATTAAAAGCTGTTGGTGGAAGCAAATTGAGATCTTGAATTTTTCTGTGATTAGTTGTCAATATTTTATCATCAGTATTAGGCCAGATAACTACGAGAATTAAAAAGATTCAGTTTACAATGAAAAAAAGAAATAGAAGCTTAGTTTGTATGTTTGCTCTGTTCCGTCCTAGAGTCGTTTAGGTCTGGAGTCAAGGTGCGAGGTGTGAGGCGAAACCTTCGCAGGCGTTGATCTATGTATGGATAAATAGGCTTTATTTAGTATTAAGTATATACAACCAAAAGTTGCATCGCTTCTTCATTAACTAACTAAAGCACTTATAATATTTTCGTCCTTTTGGTTGTTTCCACGTATCAGCTTGATCGGACCTTAATCTTGGAAAATTTTAAACCCTGCATGTGACGTTTTTTTTTAAATCTGATGTCTGTTTATGATGGTTAGGTCTGTAATTTAGTGATTTTTTGCAAAAAAAACTATACATGTTTTTATATGATCTGTGTTGCTTGATTTAATAGTTGGATCAACCTAAAATATGAAAGTGGTATATTTTGTAATTGTTTTTTAGGTTTTTTTATTTACTGACATATTGTTCTTTGTTGCTCAGGCTGTAAGCTGCTCTGTGAATATCAAGAGTAACACTGTTGTGGAGTCTACTGCAAGGAGTTTCTGTCCAACAAGCATCAGGTCAGGAGGTCATACGGACATTGGACCGCGCAGATCAAACGAAGACCAACATATCATGATCGATGACCTCTCAAAGCATCTGGGCGATGCTTACAAGTGGGGTCTCGCGAGTTCCTTCTATGCTTTATTTGATGGTCATAATGGGTCGGAGGCTACATCTTATGTTAAAGAACATGCCATGAGGTTATTCTTTGAGGATTCAGATCTACCACAAGCAGCACCAACTGGTGCTTCAGATGCAGATGATTTGTTTTTAAAACAAGTGGAAGAGTCTCATAACAAAGCGTTTTTACAGGCTGACTTAGCCTTAGCTGATGAATGCAGTGTGAGCGATTATTGTGGAACGACAGCTTTAACTGTTTTGATAATGGGAAGACATATAATAATAGCCAATGCTGGCGACTCTCCTGTGGTCCTATGTAGGAACGGGTCTGCAACACAGATTACTGACGACCACAGGGGGTCAACTTGCTTACAAGAAAAGGAAAGATGTGAGCGGTAAATAATCAGCTATAAATTATCAGCCAGAGCCAAAAATCGATTATACATTAAAAGCTGTTGGTGGAAGTTTAACAGCCATTCCTGGACTTTCTGACCTGATAGATGTAAGTTTCTTTATGATGTGATTAACATTGTTTTGTAACTAAGTTTGTCTGAATTGTTGACAGTTTCTATGCAGTTGAAGAGCTAACACTAAAATACAATTATATCCCTAATTACTAATGTGCCTTTACATTGACTTGAAGGTTATGTTAATGTAATTAATAATCACATTAATAACAGACTGCACATTAATAACATCGGCTAATCATCTGCCCATAACAGTTCTGTATTAAATTTTGAATTAAACAACATTATCCATTCCAAAAGACTATTTTAAATGACTATATAAATAAGTCTCCACGTTGCAGGTCATACTCGCCTTCTCTTCAACAACCTGTAGTTGCTGGATCTACACGTGACGCCATGTCAGGGAACAACACTGTCGCCGGCTATTCCGAAAAATGGACCACCCTAGAAGCCATCTTGAACCACGGAAGAAGAAATAGGCAACACACGGTATGCCCCCTGCGAAACTATATGCTTTCTTTTATTATAGCGCACCCAAATAGCATATTTACAGAGTGCTGGTAATTTATGCAGAGTGCTGAATTCACCTGTCATGTTCAACTTAAGCGCATACGCAATAACCAGGAGTGGTTCACGCTGACATGTGGCGGTGGAGGCTGCATGAAAGGTGTGGTACGTGAAGACAACAATATGTGGTGTGATGGGTGCGAAAACCCCGTACTCTTCCCGAGAGTAAGGTTAGTTTCTGAAAGTGTGCAGTTATGCTAATTTGTGGCAATCTTCATGCAGGCAAATAAATTGACCCTTTTATTACAAACCTTGCATAGTTTCAGGCTAGAACTCGAGGTGTTTGATTCAACAGCCGAAGCTGTCATTGTCTGCTTTGATGACACCGCCCAACGCTTGACAAAGGCCACTGCTCATGATATACTCACAGCAGAGTCTGGCCTATCAGGCGTCTACAACCTTTATTCTACCGACATCCAGGATAAGTTCACTCCGGTGATAGTAAGAAACCCCGACAACAGCATTTCAGCACTGCCGAATTGTTTGCAGTCTCTTGTGGGCAGCACTCAGACCCTCCAGCTTGATTCATGTACGTACTATGATCATGGTTCTTTCGAAAGCTTTAACTGCAAGAATGTTCTTCTATACGGAGATGGCTGTGGGTGTGTTGGTTCTTCCACACCTCCTTCGCTCTCTAATAAAGACAATGAGGTAGTGCCGATACCGACACCAATTAAGCACGTTGAAACGACCATAAGGTATATCTCCGTTTATCATTGATTTTGACTTCAATGAGAATCGTACTGATGATATTTAAACCACACGATATGCATTACATTTACAAAAAGTTTTGTTAGGTATGTGCAGCATTATAATTTATGATTTTGTTTCTTTTTTTACATTAAAACGTACATAAGTTAGTTATGAATGTCTAAAACAAACTCAAAGGAAGGGACCCATGAAAGACAAATATGTTGGGCTAATCGGGGCCATGAACCAACAAACCTAGCTTTTTTAAGCAAGCTTATAGCTTTTTTAAATCGTCAAGAAAAGTTCCCGTTCTTTCCTTCGCAGGACTACTTATACAGATTCGGATTCGGATTCAAAAGAGAACGTTGGCGATGATCCACGTGAAAGGTACACCGTTTGGACACAAACATACACATTTAGATATCACTTTTATAGTGTTAGTAGTAACTCATTAAATTTCAGATGCCATTTAACATTTAATTCCCCTTTATTCCAAAGAAACTACCAAAGTCCATTTAACAGTTTCATTTGACTTTATTCCTAGCTAGGCTGCATACATTAGATAAAAAAAATGCAAAACCTACCACTTTTTAATGGTCTTACTTTTGTTAATTCACTGCAGGCAGTCGACCGGTGATGGGATTGGGGATGACAGTGCCATGCGTTAACTAAAGTTCGGTCCATGTGTTATCCAATAAGACAAGGAGGCGTGCGAGAGCTACTGCGTTTTTCCATTTATGTTTCATGTTTTTTATTTTGGAAGACATCTTTTCCCTTTTTTTTGGCACAAGAGTTATGCCGACAGAACAAATTACGATCCATGGTTTAATAAAGTTTTAGCATGTCTCTTTATATGCGTCTTTGTCTTACGTATATGTGACGTGTGTGCGTTATGAAAACCGAGACTAAAAAGGTGGAAATAACTGCTCTTCTTTTCTTTTATCAGAAGGTTTATGCTTGATACTTCACAACAAGAAATTGAGGCCTGGGAGCTGGTATATCTTTGTTTTTCATTTTTTAATGTTTCTGTTCTTCAAAAATGGCGTTAACTTCAGATGCCTTTAATTTTAAAAAGTTTAGAATATCTTCATGATTTCATCCAGCTTTAATGTAGATTTTGCTTCCTTTTTTTTCTTTGGCTAAGTAACGTGTTACCTACATTTCTTTTGAGATCATTTTGTGGGAGGCCGCAACATGTGTTTTCTTATGTTTGACTTTTCAACTGTCAATGCAATTTTGTGTTTTCTCAGGTAAGTACTAACATAATTCGCAAGTACAGTGGGCCAGTTGATATCTGGTTTTCGTTATGGAGTGCCCAAAATTCTTTGAATGGACAAATGCATTGCTTGCTAAATGAAAATCCATGTAGAAGCTATGCTGCAATGTCACAACACTTGAGTCAATGGGTGCCTTTTGGGTTATTATATCTCAACAATTATTACATGGTTTTACTTTGTTTGATATAAATAAGTTGTTAACATGTTAGTTACAACCCTTCCCCCTGTACTGTTTAACCTGTTATAGCGTGGTCTCAAAAGGCAAAATAAAGACAATAACTATTATGTTAGTTACAACCCTTCCCCCTGTCGTTTCAGAAAAAACCAATAACTATTATGCATGTCGTGCATCGCACGGGTATTCCCCCTAGTAAATAATAATAAATTAATATAAAAACTATTAAATGATTGAATTTAATATATATTAGAAATTATCTTATATTCATAATTATTATATCTATTGAATATTCTTAATTCTTAATAATTAATATTAGTTATTTACTTACCCATACTTTAATATAATATCTCTACTTTAATAAATAAAGACATATTTATCAAAAGAATATGTAATAACCAAAAATTATACACCCATCACTATTTGATGTAACCAAAAATTTAAAACCTTATCATGTTTATAATTGGATAAATTACACTTTTCGTCCTTTATGTTTGTAGCTAATTGCAATGGATGACCTTTACCTTTAATAATTACAGCCACAGTCCTTTATTTTGAAAACTCATTACACCATTCGTCCTTTAGTGCTAACCAGGTTAAAATTTTGAGTTAAATCTAGTCATATGAGGGTATTATGGTCATTTCATGTTTTTATTTAATAATAAAACTAAAACATAACATATATACATAATACAGCTTATTTAATCTACTCAAAGATCTTGTATCTATATCTGTACATCTGAATCTCTCTTGTATCTGCTCAACCACCACCTAAGTCCACCACCGCCACCGCCTGTAACATCACCACCACCATCATCGGAGCTATTTAAAACCGAGAAAAACCCTCTGTATATAGATCGATGCACACCCCTATTTAAAACCCAGAAAAACCCCCAAACAACATCCCACAATCCATGGTTTCTTTCAAAGAAGAAAGCAACATGATCAAAGATCTTTCACATCTGGAAAAACTTCACTCAATGAGCTCAAACTCATGGTTCAAGAAGCAATAATCAATAAAGATTCAACCTTTACACCTAATCCAGAACAACCCACTTAAGAAATCTCAATTTGGGGGATACCCCTGTTCAAAGATGAAAGAACTGGTGTCATCTTGCTTAAGTTGTTGCGTGCTGTGGCGGATCTGAATCCACTGGTCGGTCTAAATCCAACAAGGTGAAACTGGATCTATGAAACTCATTAATAAATCTCTTATTAAACAAAGTGAAAAACTCATTAATAGTTGAGTACCTGTGATTATTCTCAATCGGTCCCAACTCTAATACCCCCATTTTCTTCTTCCTTAACTTTTGCAAGAGGCGAAAAAAACTAGAAAATAAACAAAACAAGGGGTAAATAAGTTATTCCAATCAACGGTGGTGCGGTTGGACCAGAGAGCTTCGATTCCGGGCCAAGAACCATCAGATCTGTGAGTCTTCACAACCGGAGAGCTTCAATTCCAAGCCAAGAACCATCGATTCTAGTCTACCATCTGAAATCACTTTAGTTTCTTTGCAGGAATCGAAATCCACCAGATCTGCGGCTGTGATGTTATGAGATAATGAGTTTAGAGATAGAGAGAGAGTGTGTGTGTGGCGACGGTGTTGCTCTGGTGATGATGGTGGTAGTGATGTATCAGGTGGCGGTGGTGGTGGGCTTATGCTGCTATCTTAGAGAGAGGAAGTTAAATGGGGATGAGTGAGAGTTTTATGGGGGATGAAATTATATATTTGATGAACTTTTGGTTTTATTTATTAAAAATAATTAAAATAAAAGCGTGAAATGACCATAATACCCTCCTGTGACTAGACTTAACTCAAAATTTTAACCTGGTTAGCACTAAAGGACGAATGGTGTAATGAGTTTTCAAAATAAAGGACTGTGGCTGTAATTATTAAAGGTAAAGGTCATCCATTGCAACTAGCTACAAACATAAAGAACGAAAAGTGTAATTTATCCTTTATATTTTGTTATTATTGTTTACACAGATGTTAAAGATAAGTATAAACAATATATCTATATATATATATGTGTTTAATATATATAATCTTAGATCATGAACTAATTTCATTCCATCTTCTACTTTGATAACACTTAATAAAATATACTATGTATTTGGTATTCAAAAACAAAATTCTTACTTCGTAAACGCAACTTTAATGCCAAATGGCATTCTCTTATAAAAAATATTTCACTAAAATGGCATGTGGCAATTTCTTATGCTACCTTAACTATATAATAAATAATAATAAATTAATATAAAAACTATTAAATGATTGAATTTAATATATATTAGAAATAATCTTATATTCATAATCATATCTATTGAATATTCTTAATTCTTAATAATTAATTTTAGTTATCTACTTACCCATACTTTAATATAATATCTCTTCTTTAATAAATAAAGACATATTTATCAAAAGAAGATGCAATAACCAAAAATTTATACACCCATCACTATTTGACGTAACCAAAAATTTAAAACCTTATCATGTTTATAATTTGTTATTATCGTTTTCACAGATGTTAAAGATAAGTATAAACAATATATATATATATATATATATATGTGTGTGTTTAATATATATAATCTTAGATCATGAACTAATTCCATTCCATCTTCTACTTTGATAACACTTAATAAAATAAGAAAATAATAATTTGAAATAAAATACACTATGTATTTGGTATTCAAAAACAAAATTCTTACTTCGTAAACGCATCATTTGAAATATTAAAATTTAAAATATTTAAAATGAGTAATGTTATATTTTCTTTAAGATCGTATGTATAGTTCATATTAGGGTTATATGTATTCATATTAAAATTTATATTTATGATATGTGGTGCAAGAAATAATATGAAATATAAAAAATAATTTAAAACCTGTAATGGTTATGTCCTTCAAAAGCAACCAACCTCAACAATAACATATTTATTTAAAAAAAAAAACTCATTCAAGTTTATATAAATGGAAAACACATTTATTTCCCAAAATAACTCGATCAACTCCATGTGTATCCTAAAATCCATGTAATACATGCATAAACTAGTGTGGTACTAAACATGTCATTAAGAAAGTTGTTGAACCGACTGTCATACACTAAAAAAAAGAAAAACAATTAAAAAATAAGTTGTGTGGTAATTACTAGTATAATAATTTAAGAGGAAATTAAGGCAACGTGATATGAACATCTAACTTTTTGCCTTTAAATAAAACTTATTTTCCATTATATAAAATTGATACTTAAATAAAAGTGATAGTTTTTTTTTAAATATAAATTAAAAAAGTTTAGAAAACTAAGTTTCAAGCTTTTTTCAATGAATAATAAAAAGTGTTATAGTTTTTAAAAATAAATAATTAAAAAAGTTATATGTAAAAAAACTAATTAAAAAGTTTAAAAAAATCTAATTTCAAAACTTATAGTTTTTGATAAAAATAACTACTTAAAAAATAGTTTTTAAATAAATAATTAAAAAGTAATAGTTTTTTGACAAGGAAAACTAATTAAAGAAGGTTATTATGCTAACTAAACCAGAGTTTTAAATTTATTGTAAGAAGTTTTTCTGAAATTTAGAAAGTAAAAAAAAAAACAAACTAATAATAATTGGAGAAAAAAACGTTTTATTAATATTTAGGCAAAATTGCATTTTTCGTCCTTTATGTTTCGAAGTTTCTGCAGGCGCTGTCCTTTAAGTTTAAAAATTACACTCTATGTCCTTTGTGTTTGCAACCTATAACGGGCGGTGTCCTTTCTTGTCAACCCAGTTAACTTTTAATGTTAAAACCCCTCTTTTGTAAAACTCTTTAACAACAGGGACCATATGTGTAATTTTTACAACCGCTATGCTCCTGTCTCTCTCGATGAACATCAAAGAAACAAAAAAAACCTAAAATTTTCAAAACACTTGGCTGTCAACACTATTGCAACTCTCTCTTCTCACTCTACGCAGGCACAAAAGAAATCACCAAAATCAAACCCTCTTTCCACTTTCAAATCCCCCAAACCTTAATCTCCCAAATGTTTGAAACACCAATCCAACCGCCAACAACAACAAAACTTGTTCTTCTTCTCTACTTCTTTCTTTTAGGTCACAACCAGAGGTTGTCAGATGATGGTGAATATGATGGGTGTTGGCTGATCGGCGGTGTGTGGTGGTTTCAGTTGTGGCCTATGGTCGGAGACGGTGATTGTTGACGGCGGCAACAAGAAACCGGAGGCGGAGGATGGAGGCGGAGGTTGCAGGTCGGCTGTTCGTTGGAGGAGTTTGGGGGAAACGGAGCCGCAGGTGGTGGTGACCGGAGTTGGATGGTCTGTGGTGGTGGTGACCGGTGTACGGTGGTTATTGGTGATTTCCGGTGGGTGTAGTAGATGACAGTAGTACGGAGGTGAATAGGAGGAGACGACGGTGTGTGGTGGTATAGTGGATGAGAAGCGGTGGTTGATTATGGGTTGGGTTCGGTTCGGTTCGGATCGGATCTTGAAACAGGTTTTGGTGTGTGATGTTTGGTGACTACGGAGAAGAATGGTTGTTAGGCCGCCGCCGTGTGCCGCCTCCACCGCCACCAAGGAGGTGGTCTGCCAGATTTTACACATATGGTCCCTGTTGTTAAAGAGTTTTACAAAGAGGGGTTTTAACATTAAAAGTTAACTGGGTTGACAAGAAAGGACACCGCCCGTTATAGGTTGCAAACATAAAGGACATAGAGTGTAATTTTTAAACTTAAAGGACAGCGCCTGCAGAAACTTCGCAACATAAAGGACGAAAAGTGCAATTTTGCCTAATATTTAAGATAAAAAGTCACATCTAAGTTAGAAAGTAAAGAAAAAAACTAACTACAATAATTGGAGAAAAAAAACGTTTTATTAATATTTAAAATAAAAATTCACATTTAACATATAATTTTTTTTGAACGGCAAATTTGGATCACTGACGGACCACTGGAGTATCATTGTGCCACCAGCGGAACCACCCGATCATATCCATCTCTACTAGGCATAATGTCTATACACCAATTCAGGAGGAAACCCAATAAATTTGGGAAAACCCCCTTTGTGAGAATCGAACCCAGGACCTATTGGTCCCAAAGCCTTATCCCACCCCTAAGATCCCACTAAGCTATAAAGCCATGGGCACATTTAACATATAATTGATGTGCATGTTCTTCAATGACATCCCAAAACTCCACACATTTTCGTGGTCCACGTGAGAAGTAGGAAAAACCACTTAATGGTTTCGGGCCCTAGCCTGAAAGCCTAGTCTTGGACACAATCACACAAAGCCTACTAATTTTCCAAAATATCAGGATCCAAACTAAACAAAATAAATTCAAAAAAAAAAAAAAAATCAAATGGTTAGAAGATAGCCAGCCGATGATGGCATGCCGGACGAGGCCAACAACTACGGAAGGTAGTGGTGCAAAAAAAAACTGGATCTAGACCTGACCCAGCGTACCTGACTCGGAACCAGAACTTAGGAACCGGTAGCAACCATACTTGGTTCTGAATTGTTTGTAACCGATAGTTCCTACCCGGTTCCTACCCTACCCGGTTATCCCGCGTAGATACCGGTTAAAACGGAATAAACCGATGTAGTCAGTTCTAGGCGTTACTAACGCTATATAGCCATTTTTTTTTAACTTTTTTGACCGTTAGAACCAGTTCTAGAGAAATGTCAGCATGGTAGATCAAAAAGTCAACAAAATGGACGAACTCGCTATTTTACCCCTTTTAGCCATTATTAACTTCCAATTAATTACGAAATGACTTTGTTACAACAACTTTAGGGGGTGAGGATAAACCACATTGGGTCATAGTTGGAATTATGTTCCCATCTAAGTAAATTTGACTTTGTTTGACCTACTTTGACTTCTTTTGACTTAGATTAACCAAGTTTGTCTTTAAAAGATTATAGTCGTTAGTTAGTAAAACTTGATAGATGGTTATTTATAATTATTAAATTAATGCCAACAAAAAATATGGTGACATATATATAATTTATGTTACTATTTCTTAATAATATTTTCCAATCAAAAATGCATATTTATCTATTCATGTATGGATTTATTTAATTATTTATTTAAATATGTGTTTAGGAATTTGAATAATTAATTATTAGTTTTCTTCTTGAATTAATTATCAAAATTCAACATTTACACAAAAATATAGTAACATAATTAATTTTATGTTGAAACGATAATTCCAATCAAGCTATATTATTATATAATCATTTAGATTATTTATATATTTTTGGATTAGGAAATAAATTATTTTTATATAGACTTATATTTACTCACCCGCTCTTATAGTTAACCCAAATACTTTACACGTGGTACACGAAATGAAGCTTGATGATGCAAGGATTGAAGTGACATAGGAAATAACTTAGAAATAAAATTAATGAAATTTCTATGTATTTTATTTTGGATTACGTTGGATTATATGCAACTTGTTATGTTTTGATGTGACAATTTAATAATGTGACATTATTAGTTATTAAATATTAATTAGTGACATAAGCTTTGGACAACAATCTCGTCCCGACCGATAATCACCACAAGTTGGGGTGTGACACGTATAATGTATAATAATATACGACACGATATAATACAATACGATACGACACACAATTATATAATATATATATATATATATATGAAATCTTTAAAATAAATGATGAAAAAAATACGACACGATATAATACGATACCTCACGACAAAATACAAAATACAAAACATATAATATTAATATTAAAAAAATAAACACCCACATATGCCATCTTTTAACACCAATAAATCATCCGGCCGTGTATGACTCGTGTATACGACTCGTATAAACCTATACGAGTTGTATACGAACAGCCGCCTACAAAGACTGACAAACAGCCGCCTATAAAGACTGACAATAACAGTTTGATTCGTTTAAGGTTAACCCTTATAGTTCTATACGAGTCGTACATACGGGTCGTATAGGGGAAATCAAGGGTTTGATATCCAAACAAATGGTTGGTGTCTAAATAGACTAATATATTAAAATAGAATTTTCATAGGATTTACAAAAGAGGATAAGAAATACAAATAAGAAAAAAGATTAAAATAAGAACCAATAACATGTGTCGAGTATTTGTGTGGCTAATATTGTTACATACCATTATCCCAAAAGTCATTTTCAATACGGCAGATTCACGTGCGTAGTTGCATAAGTTAAACGTGCAACTACAATGTGGATAGATATCATTCTTGTCTTGTAATCCTCTCGTATGTTCGATAGTTTTGATTGATGACCTACAATGTATGATTAATGTGCATTACATTTCAAGTTTATGACTGGCTGTGGTAATTAGTTAGGAAGTTTCATTCATGTGATGATACCGAAAAAATATATACAATAAAGGAAAAAAAGTTATAAGAGTATTAGATTTAATTATATGTATATATGATATGATATGTTCCGGTGACCAAAAGATAAAACTCAAAAAATAAAGTCATATGACCAAAATGATATCGACACATGTTTTATATCAAATGAAAATCATAAAAAATGAATATTAATATTAACACCAATTATGATGTTGTTCAGCTAAATTTAAATGGCTTTTTATAGATTTTTATTTGACTTAAATGTTTTTTCAAAGAAGCTGAGTGATGGCCAAGTAAAAGATGGGCATTTTACCATAGGGATGGTTAGAGTTGGACTTAAAAAAAAACTAATGTTATGCTAATGTGGATAAGAGAGAATGTTAGGGATGTAAGTGATAGGAAAGATGACGCTTGATGTTTGTTGTTCAAGTTATGCAAAAAGCTAAGTAACCTAGGTAGTTAGGGTAAACTGGGTATCATATTCATTAGGATGGAGCATGTGATCAATATTACACTAAAACTTAACTGAAACTGAACTTTGAGTTGGCTTAATTGATTAAAAATACCTAAAATGAAACTTAAAACAACAACTAACTGGATTTTCGTAAACAATAGTGCGAAAGATGATCGATCACCTAGGGTTTTAGGTTTTGTGAAACAATGCACAACGTAAACAATAGTGCGAAAGATGATGGATCACCTAGGGTTTTAGGTTTTGTGAAACAATGCACAAATTAATTTGATTTGCCAATGGGAAACATTTCTTGACATAATTCCGATAAGACTTGTAAGTTATGATATCATAAACCAAATGAATTTGACTGCGTTAACCTAACGATCTGTAACCAAATAGAAACACGTGCTCGGATGTCGTCTTAACGAAAATCAACTTGAATAATATAAAACTCGTAAAACAATTACTTGTGACGACATTCTTCATTCACAACCAAAGATTGCTAAGTGTGGATAAATTCAACAAAAGCAAGATCGTTCACCAAATACAAGATAATCACAAAAAAAAAAGTTAATCAAGTGTTATTGATAACGATTAACCAATCATTCGTATCAGCAGAATTTGATCATGTTTATACATATAAAATCACTAACCTTACACCTCTGGGTTGATCAGAAGAAATTCAGCCAATCATAATAATAATAAAGAAATCAGATATCATCATAACTGTCACACCCCAACCCGTGGCGGATAACCGATTGAGACGTGATGATTGTCCACATCCCATGACACTATTTAATGTTTCATAATTATTCACGCCGTTTTATTAAAATGTTGCACCAAAACATAACAAGTTCAAATATCCAAACAATATTCAAAAGAAAATACATAGAATCTCATTATTAACTTCTAAGGCCAATCCTACATGACTTCAATCCGAGCATCTTCAAACCTCATTTCCTTAACCAAGTGCAAAATATTTTGGTCAACTACGAGAGCTGGTGAGTAAATCTAATTTTAAATAAATATAAGTTATTTTGAAAATGGTCATGCATATCATGTGTAAGTTGAATAATCTAAATAATGAATAACAAATAAAACATACTGATGCTTGCTTGTGTCCCTTACTCTGAGGAATTAGACTGGATAAAAGCGATTCTAATCACCCATAGCCATGGGTAAGTGATCCACCAATAGATCTATTATGATGCTTGACTTTGTTTGACTAGCTTGACTATCACATACAATCTCAATAGCAAATAAACACATAACACATAGGGCTTGTTTGGCTAAGCTTTTCAAAACTACTTATTTGCTTATTTGCTTTTCTGAAAAGCAAATAAGCAAATAAGTAGTTTTGAAAAGCTTAGCCAAACAGCCCCATAATTCATACAATGACTTTGCATGCTTGATTTATTAAATAAAATAAATATGAAATTTTAGGCACGATGATACACCGCAAAAATATCTTAAAGTAAAAACGAGAGAATTTACTCACTGTTTGCGAAGATGATCCCCCACCCCCTTGGTCCATCCCCTTTAGGCCCATCCTCACACCCGTCTATGTGGCGTCTACGTGGCGTCTATGTGGCGGCCCATCCTCCCCTCACCATACCCTTTAGTCTAAGCATCAGTTGCATATACAGTCAAAAGTAAATTTGAAAAGACACATGACACACACTCGAAAATCAACCAAGTGGCACACCTTTAGTTATAGGGTACTATAGCGGATAATATGGTCAAAAAATTATTGTAACTAATCATATATGGTAAAAGTCAATGAATATTTCCACATTCGTTCATGATTAATAGTTTGTTAAAAGAACATACATAAAGTAGAGAAAGAGTTAAATGATAACATTAGAATATATAACTAATCATCTTCGTTATATACGATTATCATATCTTTCTTTTCTGTCTAGTACTTAGTTAAATAATCAAAATAACATTTGAGTTTTTTTTATAAGGAACATAGTTTCTAATATTCCTTATTTGACTATTTGAGAAACACTCGTTATCATCTAAAGTCTAAACATAAGGGGATACGGAGTGGTGCGGTAATGGTGTTCGGCAAGGGGGTTTGCTGCGCGGGAACACCGCCGCCGACCCTCCTTTGCCGCTCGGTTTCGTTAAACATCGGTGACCAAATGCCGCTCGGGAAAATCAATTCAAAAGGCTATAATGCCGTTGACATTAATAAAAAAAATTCAAATTTTAACTTTACAAATTAAACAAATTCATTTCCATTTTCACCAAACAAACTCAACATCCATATTCACTACATTTCACACTCATTCTTTCAAATCTTTTCAAAAAAATGGAAGGCTCAAACAAAGGTGAAGGCAAGAAAAAAATGTAGGGTCCGGTTCGAAGGCGAGGGCATAAGATAAAAGCGGTGGTTCGGGTGGTTCTAGTGTGCCGTTTCATCCCCAACTTGGGTTTGCGAATCAAACCCAACCTCCATTTTTTTTAACCAACCCATGCATCCAAATTTCGGTTATGATAGCCAACCTCTCCAAAATTGGATGCAACACGATCCGACGATGGTTCGACCCGGTTATTATGATTACTCCCTAGACGCCCAAAATGTTTTTGACCCGTTTGTTTTTCAAACCCCAAGCTCACAATCACCGAGAGCTTTTCAAACCCCAAGCTCACAATCACCGAGAGCTTTTCAAACCCCAAGCTCACAATCATCGAGAGACATACAAGATGACTCCGCTGAAGAGTTCGTGCCGGATACCCAAGAGCAACATTATGGTGAGGATGAAGATGTTACGGTTCAAGAAAATCCCTTGAACCAAAATGAAGCCGCACCGGAAAGAAAAGGAAAAGCAAAACGGGAAAGTTGGACGCCTAAACAAGAAGAGGCGTTGGCAAAGGCTTTTGTTCATTGCACTTTGAATAAAAAGAAAGGCAATCAACAAAAGGCGGATGGGTTTTGGAAGCAAGTTCTAAACCACTTCAATCAAACGGTCGGAGGAAGTAACCGAACCCACCACCAAGTTCGATCAAAATGGCTCACGATGCAAACAAAATTGAACACATTCAACGGTTTATATCATCAAGCGGTATACTTTATTATTTATATACGGTATATTTTTTAATGAAGTATTTGGATTAAGTTGTTGATAATTTATTATTTTAGGATCGTTTACATCCTAGCGGGAGTGACGATGCTTTTGTAATGAAGCAAGCGATAAAGGATTACAAAGGCAAAGAAAAATTTGATTTTGCTCATATTGCGGCTTGGGAGGTTGTTAGAACAAATCAAAAGTGGTCGCCGGTACCCTTGTTGGGTGAAGAAAGCGCCGGCTCGAGTCAAAAAAGAAAGTCTTCGGATTCGGGAAATTATAGAGCGGATACACCGAATGTCGAAGTCTCGAGCGGATTCGGTATTCCCGACATAAATGGGGATCCCTCGCCAAGACGACAAACGAGAAAGGAGAAAAATGACAAAGGGCCGTCTTCAAGAAACGAAGACCCAAGAGATATAACCGGTAAATTCAAAAAATACAAGGCAATGAAAAAAGAGTTAATGGATATTAAACGTATACGAGAAGAAAAATACTTGACCTTGGCGGATGAGCAACGAGAGGCGTTGCGACAAACAATGTACGACAAGGACTTGGAGACGTTTAATCGGCCTACCGACAATGTGCACCCTACGATGTTGGAAATCACACTCGCTAGAAAACGTGAGATTGCAAAAAAATATGGATGACCTTGTGATTTTTAGTTGTTTTTAAACTTAGATTTTAATGTAATGCTTTATTTTTATTTATAAAAGTTTGATGTTTTTCCATTTTATCTTAAATTAAAAAAAACAAAAAATAAAAAAAAGTTTACCACTTCAGTAAGTGTCTAACCATTGCCAACACTTTTCAGCATAGTTTAAACACTTTTCACTGATTGACGTGGTGCACTCTGATTGGTTGATTTTTTAGTTTGACACTCTCAAATGTCTAACCACTCCTTATACCCTAATGTCATGATATGTTTTAATAAATAAATTATATTAGTTATCAATTCAGCAACTTGAATATCTATATATACTTAAAAATTTAGTTATATCAACTTTTTTACAACCTTTATTATAAGTCTCTTAAATACATTTATGTCTATAATCTATACTACTATATTAAGAGAACTAGGATTTCTATCCTTTTGGTAATTTTCCATTGTGTACACATCTTCAAGCAATATGTACAAGTGAACCAAACTATTTTAGAGGGGTAAACTTGCCCATTCTTCAAACATTTAAGACACTTTAGTGGCATTTTAGGGATTTTGGCACATGTGTAACTATAATATTAAAATAATATTAATATCAAATACAAAGAGTCTAGGTTAATTGATTAAGATTGAAGGCGTATAATCAGTAATAATTCACATTCTTGAATGCAGGCTAAATTCATATTCACGTTTAATTCAGTAATAATTCCTCCTCAATCGCATTATTTATTCAGTTTTAATTCATTGCCAATTGAAGGATGCAAATGAAGCGTCTCGCTTTCCGCCGTTTCCATCAAACCCTCTATAATAATGCATTATAGATATCCCTAATTTGTCTCTCTGATATCATCATTTTCGCACGTCTAGGTCTAATTCATTTGATCAGGTTCGAAATTAGTTAGATTTTGCTCGATTAATTCAATTCCTCATATACATCTACTGTTGAATTATCCATCTGATCATCTTTATGTTCTCTATTTGCATATTTAAAGCTATGAGGTCGCTAAATGCCATGTGTCTGCTTCTGTTTATCAAGTCTCATCAGAACTATAATCTTCAAAGATAAAAGAAACCAAGACAGAACCAGTAAAGATGCTCAAATATGTCACTTTGTTATGTGTATACGGTTAATGCAGTTTACAATTCGTTCATCTATGACTTTTGTGTTGTTTTTAGGTAGCGGGTCAAGAATTCGGTGAGTTTTCTCAAAGAAACCGACAACAGAGGCTGACACTGAATCATCTGGCACCAAATCAAATGCATGTACGGGCATACTTTCCAACATCGAGTCAATGTTTAAGGATTTCACCTTAAACAAGATTGTGAACTCACATTTGAGTTGGAAGATGAAGCAAGTTGGGTAAAACAGGTCAAATGGTAGTCTCAAACTGGTACAATTTTGTCAAAAGAAAGTTTAAATTCTGTTTTTGTGGTTGTTAGTGTTTGGGGTGTCTGCGTTCCGAACATCCAGGTATACTTTCTCCTTTTATGTTGTTGATTTATTCTGTATTTCAAGGGGCTGGGTTCTGGGTTTTAGAGTGCGAATTTGCGATGTCAGTAATATGTATGTTTATACAGGGACACTTTTATCATTTTACAACTTTAGCTGTGAGAAACTTTAAATTTATGGGCATTTGTTATTTTTCTATATTTTGACAAGTTTTTTTCCGATGTTGCTATCATCAAAACTGAAACCAAGTTCATAAGTGGGTGACCTTTAAAGCTGGTTTAATCTGTGGGTGGACTTACTGAGAACTTTTGATTACTTGGGTGGCCTACATAACAATATCCCTATGAGCAGTCTCACTTTTTTTTTTGCCAATGAGCAGTCTAAAATACCATGTGATAACTGTTTCCCAAAGAGTGGTTTTAAAAGCATGCAGCCTCCTAGCCTTCCTTTGGAACAGTCAATCTCAGCGGCGGTTCGTGATACGGCAGTTCATGATACCGACCGAACAGAAATTGCAGATGATTCATGCGTCAATCTCAGCGGCGGTTCGTGATACGGACCTTTCCTGATCGTATCGGCACAATGGCGACTTTTTAACAACGATTCTGCCGTTTACTAACTTGCACAGTAGCAATTAATTTGCAAATTTAGGTTTTGTAAATTTAGAAGAACATAGTGTTGATTGTGAATTGATACTGTAAAAGTTGTGGGAATGGATTTTTAGAGAGGTAGACTTTGAAAAGTTTTAAATTGGTTTTTTTGGAAGGGAGGTATGAAAAGTAAGAAGTGGGGGTGCTTTATAATACTATATAAAGGAAAAGTGACATACAAAATTGTAATTTTACATGACGTACAAACTTTACAACAATATGTACAAGAAAATAAAGCCTTTTTAATTGCACCTTTTCCAAATTTTAAGACACCTTAAGGGTGTTTTAGGGATTTCATCCATACAATAACCCTACAATTAACTCCTCAGGCAATTCAATCGTTTCTTTTCCTCCTGCAATTGAACCATCTACGTTTGGAGGCCATGAAATAGTGAGAACAAAGAGAAGGGAGAGATCGTAGACCTCTGGCGACCGATGATTTTTCCGATCATTGGGATTTGGCACGAGCACGAAGATGATGTCGGAGCAATGATTTAGACGGCGGTGTGATCATTGGCAAGGCTTCCGACCATGGGATTTTTTAGCGGTATGTATCTACTGCCTCCGTTCAGACGAAATTGAAGGGTCCTTCCACATCCCCTCATTGCCCTGGGTTTTAATTCCTATTTGGATGCCAAAATTGAAGCGTGTGTGATTAGGGCTTAGGGGGCACTGGTGGTTCACATGAAAACTCAGTCAATCGAATTCAGGTAACCTTCCTCACATCTAATCTTTTTTTTAATTGTTAGTACGACTGATCAAGACGATTAGTGATCGAGTTCATGGGTTCGGGTTGCACGGATGGATACCGGGTGCGGCATGGGTGGATGCTAATAACCCGAGACTTCATCGAATTCAGGTAACCTTCCTCACATCTAATCTGTATTCTTAAATGTTAGTATGACTGATCAAGAGGATTTGTGATCGAGTTCTAGGGTTTTGAAAGGTTAAATATTTTCATTGATTGATATATTGAGTATGTGTGTCTGCAATTTGTGGAATGTGTTTAAACTTGAATATGTATTTGGATCAAAATTGAGTTCTGATGTTAGTTTTCAAATTACAGCCACGCAAGGGCATTTTTTTGACATTGGATGCATCAGCAAGGAAGACAATTGGTTTGTGGTTAGCTTATAAGGCGATCATGTTGGCCTTGCTACAAAAGAAGTGGTAAACACACACTTCAAGCTTATAGAGTGGTGTTTAATTGATATATTTAAACATTGAATCTGTTTAATTTTTGTTTCCTTTATAATAAAAGTGTTGCTAATTAATTTTTTTTCTTTGTGCCAGGTACAATTGTTTTCCTTTCAAAATCCATTTAATGACATTATCATATTGTTATCGATTATTCTGTCACCTCACAGGGACGTGGTCATCTATCGAAGTCATCATAGGTGAAGTTGGGTTCGTTCTTGGTAGATTTTGGAGCGGTTCAGGCTTCGATCAAAGTTAGGCAAACAGGTAAAGGCTGGTCGAACTAGGGGAGGACGGGCGTGAACTAATTTCCACCATCTAAATCAAATAAGAATGAAAGAAAGGTAATTTAGATATAATAAGGCTTCTTCTAGAAAGGGGAGCAAATGTAAACAAGCGCACCCGCCGCAACGAGCGGTTCGGGCTTCGATCAAAGTTGGGCAACAGAAAAGGAGCTTCTATTTTGGCTATTAAAGAGTCTTGTAAGTAATTCTTTTTTTGTCTTTATTATTTCAGCTTATTTTAACTGTTGATGAGTTGTTGAAATATTTAATGGAGGTGACAAGGGACCACCAGCCACTACATCATATCTTTTGTTTTTAGTTCTTATATAGGGTTTACTCCTACGGTGTATGTTATGAACTAACGTGACCTGCCCAAAGTTACATATCTATACCCGCGTTTTGTTTTGACCCATAACACAAGCTGGCTTCTTTACTTTATGTGTCTGTTTGTGATTGAGCCAGTGAAGCAAGTGAGGAAAACAGAAGCCATGTTAAGGGAAAGGATGCTGGAAGCCTATTAGTAAACGCATATGCTTGGTGGACTTCTTTTACTTCCTGCTTACATATTGTGTAATAAGCCAACTGAAACAAAAATGGTTATCTTGAATTCTCAAATCTGGTATGTAGGAGGTTTTATACACCATTGTGGTTGTAGTTGTGGTGAATAAATACCCCAAGCAATCTTTTGGTGATGGGATTGGGGATGACGGTGGCATGCGTTAGAAAAAGTTTGGTCTATGTGTTATCCAATAAGATAGGAAGGCGTGCGAGAGTTTATGCGTTTTTCCTTTTTCTGTTTCATGTTTTTTTTTCTTGGAAGACATCTTTTTTCACTTCTTTTTGGCCGGCAAGTTTTGCCAAGGAAACAACTTATGGTCCATGGTTTAATAAAGTTTAAGCACGCCCCTTTGTAGGCGTATTGTCTTACATGTTATGCACCGGCCGTGTCAGACGTCTTACCACGAACAAACAATAGCTATTATGCATGCCGTGCATCGCACGGGCTTTCTCGCTAGTCATCATTAAAATTAAACGAGAATATGAAAAGGAAAATAACATAAATAAATGAAAAGTCAACATCTTTCAAACTACATTTTTCTGTTACTTATTTAAATGTTCATTGCTTTAGAAGATAGAAAGTAAAATAAATACTATATATTACAAATTATATATATATTGTTGACGAGTGACGACGGATAGTAACTTTATTTTTATAATAGTATATAGTTTTTTATTAATTTATTATTTAATATATTATAATAGTTTATTATTATATTTAGAGTTAATTACATAGTTAGTCCCTGTGGTTTGCCCAAAGTAACATACTTAGGTACTAATAGTTTAAAATCACAATCTAGGGTATTAACTTTTCATTTTGTAACGTTTGTAGGTATTAACGTTATTTGTAGGTTTAAAACCACATTCTATTAGTACATAAGTATGTTATTTTGTGCAAACCACAGGGACTAACTATGTTAATACCCTAGAAGTTAATACCTCCAAACGTTACAAAATGAAAAGTTAACACCCTAAAAGGTGATTTTAAACTATTAGTACCTAAGTATGTTATTTTGTGCAAACCACAGGGACTAACTATGTAATTAACTCTTATATTTACTTTAGTAACATATTTTTTTTAAACATATATTTCCTTTACCTTTTTTTAATAATTGTTTTTAATATATATTAATTAATCGATTAATTTAATACTTATTTAATAATTTACGTTTATAATTTTTTTTCTAAAAACTTAAGAACGTAGTTGTGATTGATTTTTTTCTCTGACATTCCGTTATAAGTTGTTAAAAACGAAGTTGTACTCAAAATAAAGTAATTATTTGGTATCATAAAAAGGATGACAAACTAAATCGTTCTAATGGTTTGACTTTCTAAACAACATTCTTTATTTTCAAATCACGTTTGTTTTTCATTATCATTAATTTGCTCGTTTTCGCCGCAACGCGCGATATAAAAAACTAGTTAATAATTAAATTATATTTGTTGGAGTTAGTTGGAATAAAGTCTAATACTTTAGACTGAATTAATAAGTGCAGGATAAGTGCAGGGACCAGTTATGTAACTTTAGCACAGTCTAGTTCTTTCTTAGAATGTATTAGAAGTACAGGGGTCTGTTGTGTTAGTATTGAAAGTTGTTTGTTAAGAGTCTGTTATTAGCTGTTGCTAATTAGGTTTAAATAGAGAATTGGGGATTAGGGTTAGATACCACAATCATTTGAGAGTCTGTAACTTCTTGAATCATTTGTTCAATTCGTGAGTTTAATAAAGTTGTGAGTGAATCAATTGGTTGAATTCTGATTCAAATCTTCAATAATTGGTATCAGAGCCTGGTTGGCTCAAGAATTTAACCGGAATTTGATCGGAGAGTTTGATTATTCACGATGGGGTCAACAACGAAGTTCATTCTTGATAAGTTTGACGGGAAGAATGGTTTTAGTCTGTGGAGAATGAAGATGAAGGCTCTGTTAGTTGATAATGGAGTGGTCGATGCCTTAAAAGGGGAAGACAAACTTCCGGAGGGTCTCACAGACAAAGAAAAGAAGGAAATTATGGAGAAGGCTCACAGTGAGATTGTGTTGAGTCTTGGAGACAGAGTTCTCAGGGAGGTTTCGAAGGAGACAACAGCTGCCGGAATCTGGTCTAAGTTGGAAAGTCTGTATATGACAAAATCGCTGGCAAATCGATTGTATCTAAAGAAAAGGCTGTATACCTTCAATTTGATGCCGGGTAAGTCTCTTGAAGATCATACCGATGAGTTTAATAAACTCATTATTGATTTAGAGAATATTGAGGTAGCAATTGACGATGAAGACCAAGCAATAATATTCTTGACTTCATTGCCAAGTTCTTATGAACATTTTGTGGATACTCTCATGTATGGGAGAGATTCACTTTCAATGGAAGATGTGCTAGCTGCCCTAAATTCCAAAGAATTGAAGAAGAAGTCTTATGAACAAGAAGATGGTGGTGAAGGCCTGGTTGTAAGTGGAAGAACTGAGCAGAGGTCATTTAAGTCAAAAGGGCAAAGTAGATCCAAATCAAGATTTAAAAGAAAGTGTTTCATATGCAATTCTGAGAAACGCTTCAAAAGAGAATGTCCAGGGAGAAACAAGAAACAGAAAAAGTATGATCAGTCTGCAAGCTCTTCAAAGAATCAAGGCCATCAATCTTCTGAAGAATCTTTAGATGGCTATGAGAGTGCTGATGTGCTGGTTGTTACAGAACAGGGTCCTAAAGATGACTGGATCATGGATTCGGGTTGTTCCTATCATATGACTCCAAACAGAAGTTTGTTTAAGGAGTTTAAAGAAGAAAATCTTGGTGCAGTAAAGTTGGGAGATGACAGAGCTTGTGTAATAAAAGGCCATGGTACTGTTGTTTTAAGATTGGATAATGGCACAGAAGTGGAGTTGTCTAATGTCAGGTATATTCCTAACTTGACTAAGAACTTGATCTCATTGGGAACCTTTGAAAGCAGTGGTTATACTGTTAGTCTCAAGAATGGAAAAGCCAGGGTTGTAAAGGGATCTATGGTTGTGTTGACTGGTACAAGAAGAGCAAATAACATCTATGTGCTAGATGGTCATGCTATGTGTGGTGAAGTTGCAGTTGCAAAGAAGAAGATTAATTCTGCAATGTTATGGCACAAGAGACTAGGCCATATGAGTTGTCAAGGGCTGAAAGAGTTGAAGAAACAGGGTGTAATAGATGGTTTAGTTGACTGTGAATATGGTCTTTGTGAGAACTGTATTATGGGGAAGACACATAAGGTAAAATTCTCAAAAGGTATTCATAGGTCAAAAAGGGTCCTTGATTATGTTCATGCAGATCTGTGGGGGCCAGCTAGAACCATGTCACTTGGAGGGGCTCTGTATTTTCTTTCATTAATAGATGACTACTCAAGAAGGGTATGGGTCTATCCATTAAAACACAAGCATGAGGCATTTGATAAATTCAAGGAGTGGAGAGTTCTTGTTGAAACACAGTCTGAAAGGAAGATTAAAAAGTTAAGAACAGACAATGGCCTTGAATTCTGTAGCAATGAATTTCACAGTTTTTGTAAAACCAAAGGAATTTCAAGGCATCTAACTATTCCTGGTACTCCACAACAAAATGGCTTAGTGGAGAGAATGAATAGAACTCTTCTTGAAAGAGTAAGATGCATGCTCCATCAGTCTGGTTTACCAAAGAGTTTCTGGGCTGAAGCATTAAAGACTGCTGCTCATGTGATAAATAGGTCACCATCTTTAGCAATTGAGAGGATGGTACCTATGGAGAAGTGGTCAGGTCTGCCAGTTACTGATTATGAAGATTTGAAGGTATTTGGGTCATTAGCTTACTCATATGTAAATAATGGGAAGTTAGAGAATAAAGCTCAGAAATGTGTGATGATTGGATACACTGATGGGGTAAAAGGCTACAGATTATGGAGATTAGATGAAGGCAGTCCCAGGGTAATAAACAACAGAAATGTTAAAGTAATTGAAGAAGTCTTATATAAAGATGTGATGGCTGGTTTAGATGGTTCTGATAAGAGATGTAGTTAAGTCAAGGCAAGTGTTGATTCAAGAGGTGGATACTTTAGAGAATGCAGCAGATATGTTCACTAAAGTTCTACCTGGTCCGAAGTTTGATTTTTGTTGTGATTTGCTGAACATTGGATAGACTTTATCCAAAGGTGGAGATTGTTGGAGTTAGTTGGAATAAAGTCTAATACTTTAGACTGAATTAATAAGTGCAGGATAAGTGCAGGGACCAGTTATGTAACTTTAGCACAGTCTAGTTCTTTCTTAGAATGTATTAGAAGTACAGGGGTCTGTTGTGTTAGTATTGAAAGTTGTTTGTTAAGAGTCTGTTATTAGCTGTTGCTAATTAGGTTTAAATAGAGAATTGGGGATTAGGGTTAGATACCACAATCATTTGAGAGTGTGTAACTTCTTGAATCATTTGTTCAATTCGTGAGTTTAATAAAGTTGTGAGTGAATCAATTGGTTGAATTCTGATTTTATCTTCAACAATATTGAAGGGATCATATTCATTATATTATTTTCCATATTTGCACATTTTTAAAATTTAAGACGATGTCTATTTGATCTCTAATATCAAGAAGGGGTTAAGTTCAAGCAGCTTGGAATAACTTTATATTGGTAAAGATGGAAAGAGGAAAATAAATAAAACATTAGAGCAAGCTGTTAATTTTGAACACACATCCACTTATTCATACTTTCCTCATCCTCGAGTTCATTTACTCGAGATTAGGCATAAACAAGGTAAAAACCAATTACCACTTACAAAGATTAAATAAACTATGCCCCAACTTACCCGACATGAAACAAAATAATATTAGAAACGAATAGTTGTCACTATATATATAAAACTTAATTTGATTAAACCGGAAGACCAACCCCATTTTTTTCTTTCGTTATCACCGCGTGAAAAGGAACCCTAGAAAATATAGTTAGTTACCTTATTTACCTTCGGCAACAATCCACAAGACATCAAAGGATTCGAGTTCACGTTTCCCCCAGCACATCCCGGACCATTTTGTTTATATATTGTTTAAAGGATTAATATAAAACTACAATGCTTAGGATCATCTTCTTCCTTTTAGAATTAGGTTACAAGGTCCAATTGCCCGAGATGCTAACAATCGATTATACATACATGGTACATATAAGGGATATTGGCATCTAATAATCCCTACTAAATGTCATTGGCCATTGAGAGAAACACCTTTTTTTATTCCCCCTGACAATCCCACCTTTCAACTATTTTTTCCCTAATAAATGACTACATAAATAAATATGATTTTGATTAGGATTATTGTTTCAAGAAATAATAACATAATGTGGTGAAACAACGGTCTATTAACAGCATGAGAACAAGACTATAGAGATCATGTAGAGAAAGAGAATATAGAGAATGAGAATTCTTATTCTTTGATCTTGAACATCATATATAAAGGCCACTATATACACGCACTATGATATTGATACAAATATAATTGTGATATGGGAGTTGGTAATGTGGATAGTCAGTAATAAATAATACATCCATAACACTCCCACTTGACTATCCACGTGACAAAAGAAAGTGGTATATTATTCTTTTGATACGCATGGAGATGCTGCCTCGTTAAAAACTTTGCCAGGAAAACCAGTGGGACAAAACCTTAGCTAAGGGAAAAAGAGTGCAGCGCGTACAGTCTCCCCTGATACTTTCGGATGAGGCTCGTTGCCTCATTAAAAACCTTATTAAGAAAACCCAATGGGAGAAAACTTAGTGAAGGGAAAAAGAGTGCAACTTGTGTAAAACTCCCCCTCATTCTAATAGGTAAAGTAACAAGTGTCAATCTTCTATGAAAGTTTCTAAAATTTTTTGTAGTAAGTGATTTGTCACTTGATCCCTTCAATGTGCAATCCTTTAGTGAACAATATTGATGTATGATCTTCATGTGCAATCCATAAGATCCACGAATGTGTTTTGTTACATTCTCTGCATCTACAAAAGTAACCAAACTTGTTGATAGGTTAGTAAAATATGAACACGTATCTTTTGTACCTTAAGGTATAGAGAATATATGTTTTACCCATTACATTATCTCCTCACTGTTCACAAGTTATTCATCATCATATTCAAGTTTTGATCCGAATTTCACAACACCAAGTCCTTAACGACAGAATTCAACAAATCTGCAATGCAACGTTACATTGAACATTCAAAATGGTCAAAACCTTTCTCCAGAAATAGCTAAGCAACACATGGCATCACTTGTTGCTATGTTAGAGTCCTATGAAAGTTTGGTTGCTGGTAGAATTGGAAATCCGATGCTCACCAAAGAGGATTATGACCAAATTGATGCTGAAGAACTTGAGTTGATGGACGTCAAGTGGTGTTTAGCCAGTGCTGTTAGAAGGGCAGAAAAATTTCAACAAATCACTGGTAGAGATGACTTTAGTGAGATGGCTAAATCTCCGATAGGATTTGACAAATCAAAGGTTACTTGTTTTCGTTGCAGAGAAAAGGGACATTTTAAACCAGAATGTAAAAATAAAGAAGCAACCGGAAGACAAGAAAAGAACGATTATTATCAGAAATCAATTTTTCATCAGATTGCTCAACAACCATCATCATCCTATGCTATTGATGACGGAAAGAAGAAAGCTTATCTTATTCATCAAGATGATGAAAAAGTGGCAGAGGGATTTAGCTGGGACAAATACATTCCGGCTAATTCAGGACTTGTTGCTCGAATCTTGGAAGAAGAAGTCAAATCTAAGCTGAAAAGAATACCGATTTTTAGTGAATTAGGAAGTAATGCAGACACCGATGACGAAGAAGAGTATATTAATAAAGCTAGAAAAGGTTTGGATACTTATAGTTTTAATTTGTTTTTTACAGATAAGATCGAGATGTTGAAAGAAAAAAGGGCTGCTTGTCTGAAGAAAGAATTGGAAGAACTGGAAGCAAGAAAGATTGCTGAAGAAAAAGAAAAAATGGAAGCTGAAAAAGCAGAAGTTGAAGAAAACTCGACGAAAAAGATCGAAGATGATAAGTGTGAAGTAAAGATAGAATTTGATGAAGAACCGGGTGTGTTTGAAAAAGTAGTAGAGAAAGTGGTGGAGAAGATCGTTGAAGTTGAAAAAATTGTCGAAGTTGAGAAGATTGTTGAAGTTGAAAAGATTGTCGAGGTCACTAAACCTTGTCAGAAATGTTTGGAATCTTGCAAACATTGTGAAGAAAAGGACAAGAAAATTCGTGAACTTGAAGAATTAAAAGAAAAACTGTTATTTGATGTGAAGTATGTGAAGGAATCATATGATGTCCTGAACAAAACAGTTAATAGTCTGAACAAGACAAATTTAGAAGTTGATGCTGCTATGACGATGATGAGTTCAACATTAATGACGAAGCAGAAGGTCATCAATGAGTACATTGAAGATAGTGAAAAGCTGAAGCAAGATCTGGAACTAGAAAAGATTGAAAGTGAAAGAATCAAACGATTGTTGTTGAGTTACACAACTTGTGATTATTTGATTGACAGAGTTTATCCTACTGTTGCAGGTCTTGAAGCGTTTCAAGAACAAAAGACGGAAGGAACGGATACTGGTAAGAAACAAAGTGTCAAGTATAACAAGTGTCCGCCTCCAATCTATGAGAGTTATTCCCCCAGAAAACCAAATGAGGAGCGTCTAAAACAGGCAGTCAACATAAAGTTAAAGTCTGAAACCATTGATGAGTTACCAGACAACATTGATGTCACATTCACAGCGTCTGACACTGATCATGAGTCTGAGTTAGTAAAGAAAGTGGTCGATCAGGTGTTGGATATGGATGAAGAGTCAAAGTCGGAGTCTAAATCTGAAAGTTCGAGTTCGTCAGACAAGAGTCCGAGTTCACCGGTTAAAAGGGTTTACAATAAAGAATTTCTTATGTCGAAAAATAATTTGAATGACGAACCAATCAAAGTGGCATATACTTTGAAAGATTCTGACAAATTATTTTCTGATGAAGAATTTCCAATAAGAAATGTCAAATCTGAAATGATAAAACAGGTTTTCAAATTAATAGAAATTAATATTTCTGAAATAAAAGATGTAAATCTTTCTGAAAAACCTAAAAAATACACTTCAAGAGTTCAACAAAAAGTAAACAAGAAAATGGGTTACAATTCTGGTTATGGTTTTCAAAAGAAACCAAACCATAATGGTAATTTCAGAAAGAAGGGTTTAGGTTTTATTTCTTCAGAAAATTATAAAAATGAGAAAAATTATAAATCAAAAACTAAATTTGTTTCAGGAGGAAGTTCGGAAGAAGAGCAGAAGAAACCATTCTGGAGACAGTCAAACAAAGATTTTCTTGCTGAAAGGAAGAAGAATGTGCAGAAGAAGTTTGTTTCAAAAGTTGACAGAAGAACATGTTTCAAAGGTCAAAAAGTTGGACACATTGCTTGGAATTGCCCCAAGTCCAACACAAAACAAGGAGTTTCTTCTAACTTAAGAAAGAATGATAAATGTGTTGATGAAAAGAAACAATCATTTGAAAAGTTTAAAGTGTTTGAAAATTCGACTTTTGAACTAGGTGAAAGTTCAAAACGTTTTTACAAAAGAAAAGTCGATTTAAACAAACAAAAATGGGTTGTTAAAAGTTCAGATGAAAGTTCTGGTGATGAATCTGATTCCATAAAATCAGATGAGCCATCTGTTGTGAAAAATGCTGAGAATTCCGTTCCAGAGATGAACGATGAAAACTTTCCGCCATTGTCAAAAGAAAGTTTGAAATCAAAATTTGGAAAGATTGAAATTTCGAATCAATTCTATTCTGAGAAGAATGAATTCGATGTCGAAAAGGCTTTTAATGGGAAAGTTAAACATATCTTTGGAAAGATGGTTGACGGGAAGGTAAAAGGTGTGAAAGATTTTTACAAATCAAAAAGATGGTGGGATAGAGATGAATGACAATCACCCAAGGCTGGTCAGGCTTGGGTGACAGCTTGTTCTGATTAAAAACCTGACTTGCCAGAGCTCCCAAGTTGGTAATCGTGGAGCAGGAATCGACATCTTACTTGAGAAATATCACAGTTGTGGTTGTTGGTTATTATTCATTGATATTTCAATCTACAAGTGGTAGTATTATTCAAAATTGTCATATTTCGTTTTACGGGTGGTATGGTTGATATGAGAACCTACAAGTGGTTATTCAAGGTCATTAAGTTGAACTTGATCTAATTCTCATACAAGTGGTTGAAGAGAACAATGTGATTAATTAATCCCCGATCCTACAAATGATTTCAACAAAACTAATTTTCCGGAAAAACCATTTGATTAAAACAAACTTAAGTGTTTTGAAATCTAAATGGGAAAATAGTTTGTTGACAGGGGGAGTTCTGATTGTTTATGCCAAGTGGATGGCGAATTGAAGCGATTCGATATCAGTTTGTCACTTTGTGTGTACAGTTTGTTTTCAAATTTTTCCAGAAAATCAAAATTGAAAGATATTTTGATTTTAGGGGGAGTAAAATTTAAAAAAAAATTAGAAAATTTGAAAAAGACAAAAACATGATAAAATTTGAAAATGCCAAAAACATTTGAAAAATGAAAAATGAGTTTTGTTGTGAAAAAGAGGAAATGATAGTACATCAGTAGACAGTCAAGGTATGCTAATGAAATGTAATGATTAAATAGCATTAAACGGTCTCACTGATGATATGCCGATAGGTTTTTACACATTTAGTAAACTTTTTCGGGATATAAACTTAAATTCAAACTTGCTTGTTTCGTGGGGAACACTACTTGGATATATAGGTAACCCCTGAAATCTTGTTTGAAGGACCCCTCTTTCTGAAATACTAGGTCTTTATACTCAGTGATATCTGGGGTATTATCCCGGGACTTCTGATAATGCGGAAGCAATGGCCTAGTCCCCGTATAATACTTTCTGCTGCTTGAAATAAAAGCTCGCCCTCAGCACAAAAATTGATGAAAAATCCAAAAGATAAAGTCAAGTGCTGTTGTAAAAAAAGATCCTCTAAAGGGGACACACCAAAGTCGAACCTTCATCTCTGCAAAATATTGAGCTCTCAAGGTTTCGTATTTAACCCCTTACAGATATCATATGTGGTATACTCACCTGTAAGACTGAATATTGGGATCTGGATACGGGAGTATATTCAAGAGGTGGGACACATAAATGAGTTTAAGTTCTTAATACACCTAATTCGTATCCTGAATCAGTTGAAATTTGTGTGAAAATTTAAGTGGATCAGTATATCGACAATCTAAGTGAACTGTTTAATTCTTAATGTGTAACTCAGCTCAACGGTACTTGTGACTGGTCAAAAACTGATATGATCCTTTTACACAAACTCACAAAAATATTGTCTGTAAATATTTCTTTACTGTATTTCAATACTTTTCCTACAAGTAGTTTTAGCATAATATTTTGAAAATACAAAAAGATTTTCGACAACTGATGTTGGAGAGCTAATTTTCAAAATTCCAAGTGCTGAACATGATGAACAACAGGTTGGGAGAGTATGTATGAAATGAGAATTTGAAATGATTAAAATTTGATTTCATGTGAATGCAACTTTTAAACATGATATTTTACAAGTGGTCATCAGAATTTAAAAATGTTAAATCATTTTGTTCTATATCTGCAAGTGGACTATAAATTTGTCAAATTTTAAATTTGTGTAATTTATTGTTAGGTAGAGATTTGTGCAGGTCCCCGTGTTTAAACCTGAGCTTGATGAGAGTCAGGTCACTATCTTGGAACAAGAGCTAAGTCAGATTGCGTTCCCGGAACAATTTAAGGGGGAGTCTGCTAGCAAAGGGGAGTCTGTAGATGCAAGAGCCAGAATCGAATCCTGATGATCAGAGAGAGAGGAGATTGAAGATTAAATCAACATTCAAGGGGGAGTTTGAATGATAAAGAACCAGTTTGAGATTCTAGAAAAGAGAAAGAGAAGAAGAGAAAAGATTGATGGAAGCTTACACTGTCAGATACGTTGGAAAGAGTTCGAAGACTGATAAAGATTGAAGACTCGACATTCTGAAGACAAGTACTGAAGACTCATCGACATCCAAGGGGGAGTCTGTTGGTGCATATGTCTTTCGACTTCGTCTTATATCGAGTCTTGTAATAGGATAGATTGATCAGGGCACGAAAAACGAGAAATGTATAGAAGAGTCATTTCGCACGAAATGAACTCCCGGTCATTTCGTACGAAATACTCTGCCTATATATACCTGTTGTGCCATTTCATTTGTAACGATTCTGTTTTCCGGTACCGAAGTGCTGCCGACGTGTCTACTGATTGTAATCTTTGTCAAATCAATATAAGAGACATTAAAAGTGATTCTGTGCGTAAATCAAGCCGATTCCAAGTCGATACGTCTGTTTCCGCCTTTCGTATTGATAAGAACGCTTCTGAACGACTCGTATTGGTCGTGCAAACGATCCTTCAACTATTCACTCGAAGGTTAGGTTCACTTCGATTGATAATTTGGAGATGTATGGATTCGGTTAATTCTGTTGGTATGATGAGTTTGAAGTTACTTATATGAATTTGTTAACTCAATTTTGGCTGATTGAACTGAAATTTTGCAGTTTTGGCTTATAGCTTCTGAAGAAGGGGAAAAGAAGGTTCCTGCATCTATCTGATACATTCGGTAACTAAATCTTCTTTGCAACACAAAAATTATTAGTGTCATTTTAATGTCATTTAAAAAAAATAAAGAGATGCATAAATAATTTATTATTTTATGTAAAACTCTTTACTCGATTTATCTGCCACTTACTACTTACATTCCAAGATGTAAATTGCTTTTCAAACAAAAGCTTGCAGATGTAAATTACATCCACCAAAACAACTCCACCGCCCCCACAGTATTCTCCCACACACAATAGCACCGCCAACGTTAATAATTACGGCCACCATCACCAACATTTCCGCTCCTCACCACCAAGAAACCCCACCGCAAACAGACCATCCGTCCTTACCCCACTTTCGTGCTTTTATATTAAGCCAGATGTGTTCAGTAAGCCAGATGACATATTATTTGCTGCTGAGAAATACATTCAGGAACACGAACCAGATGCGTTTCAAGAAATTATACATGGCGTATGCATCCCTCCTTCCCCACTTTCGTGCTTTTATTTTAATTTGTTATGAGATGTAATTGTAATTATCTATTTGTTTTGTGCAGTATGATAGGGAAGTGAGATACAGAGGCAACTGAGGCTGAATAGGCCGGTAGATATATTTTTTTACTCCTATCAACATTGGTTTGGATGTTTATTATGAGGAACATTGGATGTATAAATTTTTACATTTTAATGGAATGGAAACAAGTTATAAATTGTTATGTTTTTATGAAATGGAATATGTGAGGTCCCTTTGCATAGGATCTGATCTTAAGGAACAAGATGAATCGACTTTGTCTAATGTGCGGAATCCATTATGACAAATCTCAGATAATCAACACAGAATTCAACTCTTAAAATGCTGTCTGATCTTTCTATTAAACGTATATGAAAGTACAATAGTTCCTTTGAAAGTCAGACTGACATGAGTTCACCAGAGAGTCAAAAGTGTAAAAGTTACAAATGACCTGATCGAACAGGTATTTATAGGCAGACTCAGGATAGAAGAAGTGCTGTCCGATCGGACGCCTGTCCGATCGGCTGGCATTGCTGTCCGATCGGATGCCTGTCCGATCGGCTGACATTGCTGTCCGATCGGACGCCTGTCCGATCGGCTGGCATAGCCACCAAAACATAGCACTTTACATCAATGCCCCATATCCTGTTATGCTAATCTAACTTACATACAGATACATTACAAAAAGACACAAATATACAAAATATGACTACATGCTTATGGAAGCTACAGACGTTTGTACTAACAGACTCCCCCTCGGATGTAGCTGTAGTTCCTTCCAACATAGTCTTCAGTTCTTCCTGTTGCGTCTTCTTTCACGAGCTCTCTGTCTTCTCATCTCTGCTTTTTCTTCTAACATTCTTTTTCTTTTATGTCTTCCTTCGGTCAACAACCAGTTTCTGTAAACAGGATCACCATCACGCTTCCGATCCCATTTTGGTATCTTGTTTTCTTCAGATTCAATTGGTGTTTGATCTGTTGGAGGTACAATCCCCAATTTACGTCTTCCCATCTTAGCAGCATGCTCGGCAATCTTTTTGGAACGTTGTTCACGCTTGTATCTTTTCAAGAACTCATCAATCTCCAGATCTCTCCATTTTGTCTTCCAGTATCTTCCAGAATTGATGTCTTGCGCAAAACAAACATCCACAATTGCTTGATATTGCATTGCTTGCTCTCTGTCAGGCCTTTCATATACTATCTTGTTGTAAAATAGGCAATCTATGTCTTTCTTTGAGCAGTTCACAAGCCACATAGGATCTAACACACAGATTCTTCTTGCTTCTCCAGTGGTCTTGTTATTTAATGAAATTATTGCCTCGGCCGTAGATTGATTGTACAACCATCCTTCAAATTCTTCATGGAAATCTTGCTCCATTTCCCGTAAAGGCATATTCTTCAAACAACGAGGAGGCTTGATATCCAGAGTAATATCTTTTTCACCATTCTCTAAGATTCTGACAATTTGATCTGGGTAATGTGGTTTCCAATCAGGATATCTTTTCTTCGCTTGTAGCTTCACATAGTTCCATAAATGTTGATCATGCTGCTTCACATCCAAACCATGGTAAAATTCTTTAATGTTCTTTGTTTTCACCAACTCATCTATATCCCACCATGGAAGAGTTTTGATATCGGCCAAGAATTCAAAGTACTGTACCCCCTGTTCTCTTCTGATTGCATAGACTTGTAAATCTTCCAAATAACCCCAAGAAAGAATGTCGCTCCAAGAAAGATCTTTGTTATGAGTGAAGAACTGAAGTGCCCTAAGTTTCTTTCTCTCCTTAGGCATAACTTTGAACCATTTCTTTCTTTCTTCAGCAAGGTTTTCTCTGGGTATGGTTTCTGGAATACCTTCGGTAGACACTTTCTCCACAATCTTTCTCCTGATTTCATCTTCATTTCGGTCTTTGAACATTTCAGCAAATGATGGAAAAGTCGCATCAACACCAGAATAGTGGAAATCAGTTTCCTCATCAGATGAATCTGAAGCATCTTCAACAATTACATCATTGTAATGATCAGCTTCAAAAGCATATCTTGGTTCAAATATGTCTTCAGATGACTGAGGAATCTCATCTTCAATATCGAATTTGAATTTCCCTTCTTCTAATCCCAATTCTTCCAACATCTCTTCTCTTGTCCTCCTAACCTCAATCACTTCCTCATGTTTATCATGTAAGTAAATTACAGTAGGATTCGTGAGGAATACCTGATCTGCGTGCTGTTTTCCAGATGTAGAAGTTTCTTGTTGATCATCATCTTCTTGTTCATTGATCTGATCATTCAGAAGCTCTTCAATATTTTGTTCATCAATAGGATTCTCAACCAGTAATCCCGAAGCACCTTGATCATTATCATCATCATTATCATCTTTCTTGTCATCATTTTTCTGAACAGACTCATTTTCATCATCATTATCCTCTTCATTCTCTTCTTCATCTCCAAACATTTCAGCATCAGAATCACTAACTTCTGCTCCACGAGCCTTCTTTGCTTCTTTTCTTCTTCTCATAATTTTCATTCTGCGAAGAGCTTCTTTTATGTTGCAAGGCACTGTATAGGCATTTCCAACAAGTACAAACTGCTGCGTCTTCCATTCTAGTAGCAGCACTTCTTTGGCCTTTCTCTTCTTTTGTATAGCAGCAACTCTACGAACTACTTCATCAGAATCAATTAGTAGAGAAGGCTCACCAACTAACATGTACTCTTGACCATGTGCATCATGTTCTTGTTCTTGAATATCTTCATTAACTTGTTCGTTAGCAACTTGTTCTTGAATAACTTCAATCATTTCAACATCAATTTGACTTGAAGACCCACCAGCTTCCTGAATATCTTCAACAACACTTTTGTTCTTTTGAATTGCATCTTCAGCTAGTCTTCTCTCTCTTTCAAGTCTTCTTTCTTCAACTTTTCTTACTTCAATCTCGTTGAATGCAGCTTGAACATCCATTTTTAGATGACTTTCCATAACAGAGTATAACATTCGAAGTTGTTCATCCTTCACCACTTTGTCTGCTTTCATAGCTTCCATCTCTAACTTCATTGCTTTCATTTCATTAGATGTAGCTTCACTCATTTCACTGAGAAGTTGATTGAGTGTCTGATTCACATCCTGGAGATTCTTTGTCTTCTCATTTAATGAAGAAATTTCTGCAGTTAGAACTTCAATGACTTTAGAATTATTATCTCCATCATCCTTTACTTTCTTCATTTCTTCTTCATGGTTGATCAGCACCAATCTTATTTGATCATGAGCTTTCATCAACTTATTCACTTGCTTCAATAAGACATCACATTCTTCTTTAGCCTTTGTCTTTTCCTTCTCAAGCTCCTTAACCTTCTTTGCTAGAATCCTTACTGCTTCATTATTGAACAAATCATCTTCAAAATTCAAATCTTCTAACGGATCTCCTGATGCAGGTGGAAGATTGCTAAAGAAATCATCTGAATCCTTTGGACGTGAGGATTCTGGAATCTCAATGTTTTCAGGAATTTGCGGAAATCTTGAAGAAAAGACTTCACCCTCGGTTACTTCAACATAGTCATCTTGACCAATTTTCTGTTGACTTTCCGGTTCTTTAGCCTTAGATGATTCAGGCTGCTTCTTACCTTTGCCTCCTTGATCCTTTTGAACTTGAGCTTCTCCTTTCTTTGCTCGCACACTTCTAGGAATAACTCCAGTTTGAACAGCTTTACGCTTCTTTAATTGTTTCTTAGGTTGATCTGGTTCAAAAGAAGAATCTTCCTCATCTGAAGTCTTTTGTTTCTTTGAACCCTTTTTCTTGAGTTGAGCTTTGCCTCTGCCAAGAGTATTTGGATCAAGTTCTGATTCTGATTCTGTAGCTTCAGAATCTTCATCACTTGATATATCTTGAACAACGCCTTCAGGTTCTTTGCCTTTAACCCCTTTAGCAGCTTCCTCATTCTTCTTTAAAAAACTTTGAAGAGATTGTGACAATAACTCAGCTCCTTCTTGAATAACTGCTGATGGTTCCAAAACTGTTTCATCTCTTAACTTTAGTTGCGGTTCTCCAGAAGACCCTACAAAACAAATTTTGACAGATTTATTAGAAACTATTAACAATATAAAGTTCTAATTACCTTATGACTCCCCTTTCACTATACCCTTTTCTACATTCTTCGGAATAGAAACTGCAGGGGACGTCTTGGGAGTTCTCTTTCTCTTCCCATCTTTAACTTTCTCAACCCACCATCTAGTATTCTTTTCTTTCAAATCACTCATATTCTCATCTTCATTATCTGAATCACTGTTCTCATGTCTCCATTTATCATTTTCAGGAGCAACATAATCTGGATTCTTGATTTTGCATATCATTTGTTTTGTTTTTGCATCATCTTCTTTGGTGACTCTTGCAATGGTCTCAGTTGTTATGTTTCTCATGTCCATAATGTCACTTTTATTCTTTGGAAGATCTTTGAACTTATCATTTATCAGCATCATTATGAATCTTGGATACATGATATACTTGTCACCTTTATTTTGACAGTTCTCCTTCATATATTCAAAGATTATTTGAGAAATGTTGTAACGTCTGTTCAATACCAAACTTGCGATGATATTCATGATGTAATCTGATACTTCATCATATGCACCTTTCCTGTGTGACAGTGAATGAACCATGCAATGCAACAAAAATCTGTAGGCCTTTGAGAAACTTGTCTTAGTCATCTTTCCATTGATATAACCAGTGAATCCCATTCTGCACCATACACCTTTAGCAAGACGTTCAGACATGATTGTTGGATCGTCGTCAGAATCTTTTAAGTCTAGAACCCTTCTAATGTCTCCAACACCAAAATTAAACTCTACATCTATATCTTTTCCCTTTTTGTCCTTCTTTCTTAAAACTGAGTGTATCATCTTATCAGTTTCTTCATATCTAGCTGTGCTCCAGAAGGTTCTTACATGAGATTCATATATAGCAGTTCTGTCAGATAAAGCCTTTGCAACTCTGCTTTCTCTTAAGAATTTTGCCATTTTTTCAACCACTGTATTCTCTGTGTTAGCTTCATCAATTATACAGTATACATTGTGACCCTTATCCGTATCCTTTCCTCTTCCCTGTAAGAATATGCATTATTTATTATTTACACAGGTTTTGGGACATAAGGATGAAAGATAAAAATTTTGAAAAATTTTCTATCACTGAGAATCCCTTGAATCAGCTGTCCGATCGACTAGCAATGCTGTCTGATCGGCTAGTGATGCTGTCCGATCGGCTAGCAATGCTGTTCGATCGGCTAGCATATCTGACACATTGAAAAATCAACAAGGTATTATTGAATGCTGACCGATCGGCTGGCAAAGCTGTTCGATCGGTTGGTAATGCTGTCTGATCGGCTGGCAATGCTGTCCGATCGGCTAGCAGAAAATGCTGTCCGATCGGCTGGCAATGCTATCCGATCGGCTAGTACAATTTTGCACATATTTCAATGAATGCTGTCCGATCGGCTGGTAAAGCCATCCGATCGGCTAGCACAAAAATTCAACAAGAAACAAGAAACAATCTATACATTGATGACACAAAAATGGCACAAACTCCAAGGCATAAGCTATCCAAACAAGTAACACTACTATTGTAACAACTATGATAGCTGTCCGATCGGTTGACATCTCTTCAAGAACATTCAAGAACACTCATACTCAGAAAATTTTTCAGGCAGATTATCAAAGATTGAACATAGATCTATGATAAGAATCTTGTCGCGATCAAAACCCTATGTTCATTATTCTTTAATTCGTTTTAAACAAGGTTTAATCTCACAAAAACCTAGCCGACTACCGTAACTCTAATCACCAGATCTACACAATTTAAACATGATATTACACAAATTAAACCGGTAAATCTATAGATCTTAACATTCCGACCAAGACCCTGTACTTAGAATTCATCAAAAATGTCTACAAATTCCTAGATCTGATTATAAAGAATATAACAGTTACGACATGAAGAACAGATGGAACAGATGATAGATTTGGATGTGAAAAACTTACCTTTGGCATCGTGAATGATGTGCAAACCAACAAACCAATGTTCTAATCCAAAGAAAATCAATGAGAAATCAGATGAAGAAAGTTTGAGAGAGAAAGGTCAGCCGATCGAACATGTAGCCGTTTTGACTGAACTTTGACCACCTATATATAGGTGTCATTGAGTCGGCGTGCTGTCCGATCGGCTAGCAATGCTGTCCGATCGGTCAGCTGTTCGATCCAAGCATTCCTATATACTCAAAACTTTGACATTTTGACTTTTTGACCAAAACAGTGTTTGAAAATCCACTTAAGTATCTAGGTCCAAATTAATGACCCTTGGTACTTAATTTGTCGACCAAGTCCAACTTAATGACCTTGGTTGACCCGATACAAAGCAAACTGATGTTTTAAACAAACTTTTTCTGAAAATTTCAAGTTTCAAATTAATGAACTTGTATTTGACTTTTCATTTTCACAGTATTTTCATAATTAGCTCCAAACTCATCATCCAGCCCAGAAACTTCCTGTCTTCAATTCAAATCTGAAGATCAGCTCTCCGCTTTGGTTTATCGAAAAAATAAAGCAGAAATAAAAAATCTTTTTGGAATTTTAAGAAAGCATCTAGACTAAAAAAAATACAGAAATAGAAATGCAGTAAATGTAAACTATTTACAAACATATTTTTGGTGAGCGTGTTAGGGAATCATATCAGCTGCCGACAAGTTACAAGTACCGTTAAGCTTGATTTCATACACAGCATTTAAACAATTCACTTAGATTGTCGATATACTGATCCTTTTAAATTCTCACACACATTTCAATCTGTTCAGGATACGGAATTAATGTTTTAGAAACTTAAACTTATACGTGTGTCCCACCTCTTGAATATACTCCCGTATCCAAATCCCGATGTTCAGTCTTACAGGCAATTATAACACAAATGATATCTGTAGGGGTTAATAATTTATGAAGAATCATGAGAGCTCAGGTCAGAACTACCGTTCAGCAGAGAGATCATGACTCAACTTTTGGGTGTGTCCCCTTTAGAGGATCTTTTTTTTACAACAGCATTGCTAAGCAATTTTATTGTCTTATCATATATGCTGAGGGCGATGCTATGTTTCAAGCATTGCGGAAAGTATTATTCAAGGACTAGGTCAGAACTTCCATTCAGCAGAAGTCCCGGAATAATACCCCAGATATCACTGAGTATAAAAACCTAGTATATCAGAAAAAGGAATCTTTCTAACGAGATTTCAGGGGTTACCTATATATCCAAGTAGTGTTCCCCACGAAATAAGTAAGTAAGAATTTTAAGTTTATATCCCAAACAAATCTACTAAATGTGAAAAAACCTATCGGCACATCATCAGTGAGACTATTTAAAGCATTTAAAACTTTCCATTTCTTTAGCGTACTATAACCGTCTAGCTGATGTACTATCATTTTCCCTTTTTACACAAGCTCTTTTTGAATTTTATCATGTTTTTGGCTTTTTCAAATTTTCTAATGTTTTTGGATTTTTGAAATTTTTATTGTTTTTGTATTTTCTGAAAATAAAACTACTATCTCCCCCTAAAGACCAAAACAAGTAAAAATTCGACAAACCATTGCAGATTGCTTTTCAACATCATCTACAGTGGTACCTTCATCAATGCCAACGATTTCCTCCGCATCCGATAGCAACTTCATACCATTAAGTTTCAAAAGATATTGAAAACGTGTTTTGTCAAATGCTTTGGTATGCAAGTCAGCTCTTTGTTCATCGGTGTGGATTTTTTCTATTCGTATCAACTTTTTCTCGAAACAGTCTCGGATAAAGTGATGACGAATTTCAATGTGTTTCGTTTTAGCGTGATGAACAGGATTTTTTGTTATGTTTATAGCAGCCTCATTATCAACAAAGATAGGGGAGTTTAGAAATTGCAAACCGTAATCTCGCATCTGTTGCTGAATCCACAAGATCTGAGAGCAGCAGCTGCTAGCAGATACATATTCGGCTTCACATGTGGATAAAGCGACAGAGGTTTGCTTCTTGCATTGCCAGGTGACCAACTGTGGTCCGAAAAACTGGCACCCCGCTGTTGTTGATTTAGCATTCACTTTGCAGCATCTGAAATCAGAATCAGAATATCCTTCGAGCGTGAAATCGCCTACTTTTGGATACCACAACCCCAGAGATGGAGTTCCTTTCAGGTAGCGTAGAATCCGTTTCACAATTACCATATGCGAGGCTCTAGGACTTGACTGAAATCGGGCTGCGAGGCAAGTTGGATACATAATATCCGGTCTTGATGCCGTCAAGTACATTAACGAACCGATCATGGAGCGATAAAGTGTTTCATCTACCTTCTCTCCGGTGAGATCAGGGTTTATCCCATGGTTCGTCGCTAATGGGGTGGACATAGGTGACATTCCTGACATCCCAAATTTCTCCAGAACATCATGAACGTATTTCGTTTGATGTATGAAAGTTCCCTCGGGAAGTTGATCAACTTGAAGTCCCAAGAAGAACTTCATCTCACCCATTGATGACATTTCAAACTTCTGCTTCATAACTTTTTCAAAATCTTTGCAGAGTTGTTCATTTGTAGACCCGAAAATTATGTCATCTACGTAAATTTGGACTATCAGAAGATGTCCATCGACTTCTTTTGTGAACAGAGTGGCGTCTATCTTTCCTCGGATGAAGTTGTTGGCTAACAGATGTTGAGACAAGGTCTCATACCAGGCTCTCGGGGCCTGATGTAAGCCGTATAACGCCTTATCCAAGAGATAAACTTTATCTTTGTGAATTGGGTCGGTGAAGCCCGGTGGCTGTCCGACATAAACCTCCTCTTTCACCTTGCCATAGAGAAACGCCGACTTCACATCTAGCTGAAAGACTTTAAATCCTTTCAACGAAGCAAATGCTAGGAAGATTCTGATCGCTTCTAGTCTTGCAACAGGGGCATATACTTCGGTGAAATCTATCCCCTCCTGCTGACTGAAACCTTGGACAACGAGTCGAGCTTTGTTTCGAATAATAACTCCTCGATCATCCCTCTTGCATTTAAACACCCATTTGGTATTGATCTTTCGATGACCATCCGGAAAATCTACTAACTTCCACACTCCCAGCTTTTCGAATTGGCTCAGTTCCTCCTGCATTGCATTGACCCAAGAATCTTCAGTAAGCGCCTCTTTGTAAGTTCTTGGTTCAACCTGCGAGATAAAACAACTTAATGAGAATTCAGTTTGCAAAGGAGCAACTTTTGTGTAAAAACATGTAAGCCCTTGATCAAGCTGTCTTCGAGTGCGGACTCCTGACTGCAACTCTCCGATTATCAACTCCTCTGGATGATATGAGAGTGTTCTTGGCATCACCTCGCCTGAAACATCTACCTCGCCTTCCAAATTTGTGACGTTTTGATTTGCAACTTGTTCACTGACTGGAATAGTTTGATTTGAAAACTGAATTAGCTCCCCCTCAGAATCTGAATCATCACGATCAAATACAGGTCTGTTTTCAGATTCTTGATTATCGTTTTCAACTGTCTGATTATCTTGAGCAACTTCATTCTGTTCAACTTCGTCATGTTCTCCAGCATTGCTTGGACCTGCTTCATCATCATTCGAAGTTTGTCGTTTTCGATAAGTTTCTGCTGGGAATCTTTCATCTGAATCTTCATACTCTCTTAGAATATCCAACTCGTCAAAGAACTCTGGTTCTTCCTCCATGTCGAACGACTCCCACAAAGTATCATAATTGAAACGCCATGAGTCGCCGGGATTTTGTGGTGGCATTGTATGGCCTTGACATTCAACATTTGGAGCTTCAATAATCCGCTTCAGACTTGGAACGAAGACTCGTCGTAACGAACTAGCATAACCTATGAATATTCCTTCAATACTCTTTGGACCAAACTTTCCAAAAGGATCTAGAACAGTACAGGGTGACCCAAACGGTTCAAGATACTTCAAATTCGGTTTGCGGTTATTGATCAACTCAAAGCATGTTTTGTTGAATTTCTTGACAGTGAGAACTCTGTTGAGCGTATAGCATGCGGCTGAAACTGTTTCTGCCCAAAAATTTATCGGTAACTTTGAATCAGCAAGCATTGTTCTGGCCGTTTCGATTAGCGTCCTGTTTTTACGTTCTGCAACTCCATTCTGCTGCGGAGTGTACGGAGCACTAAACTCATGCAATATACCTCTTTCATCACAATATTCTTCCATCTTGTTGTTCTTGAACTCAGTACCATTATCACTTCTAATTCTTCTGATACGTCTTTGGTACAAATTTTCAATCTTTCTGAACAACGCCATCAAACTTCCAAACGTTTCATCTTTCGACTTCAAGAATGATACCCACGAAAATCTGGAATAATCATCAGTAACCACAAGACAGTAGAGATCCCCTGTAATACTTTTGACGTTTACTGGACCAAACAAATCCATATGTAGTCTCTCTAATGGTCTGGAAACTGAATTGACTTGCTTTTTAGGGTGTGACTTTTTCTTCTGCTTGCCTTTAATGCAACTAATGCACTCCCCCTCCAGATGAAAACCTTTAATATCAACTCCAAGAACCAAATCATTTTGCACCAAGTAATTCATTTTTCTAAGATGTATATGCCCCATCTTCCGGTGCCACAACTTCGATTCTTTCTCAGTTGCTCTAGAAACAAAACAATGTGCTTGACCTGTTGTTGTAGTTGCTACACTCATATCCAACACATATAAATCATTCACTCTTGGTGCCCTCATGATAATCCATTCTTCAGGAACAACAAATCCTGGTTTCAAGATCAAACATTCTTTGTCTGTGAAGTGAGTGGTATACATATTGTCACAAATTTGCGAGATACTCAGCAGATTGTTCTCCAGCTCAGTAATGTAGTTAACTTTCTCAAACGTTACAATCCCATTGGATAACGTTCCTTCACCAATAATTCTACCACCTTCATGTCCAGCAAATCCTACATAACCACCATTGATATTTTTAACATCATACAGCAGCGCTGTCTTTCCTGTCATGTGCCGAGAAGCTCCACTATCCATAATCCAACGTGAAACGGATCTCGGAAGCTACTGCACATATCAAAAACATTTAATGAGATTTTGATGCTACCCAAGCCTCTTTTGACTCGGGTAACTTGACATTAATGTGAGTTTTTGTAGTGTAAAGTGGCGGAAAGTTTTTATCATTCATTTTTAAGCTTTCAGTAGTCCCAATTTCAACCTCTTTGAATAAGAAAAATTTGTCTTTTTGAGGTTGACCTGATGGTTGGTCTTTCTTCACCACATCCTTCTGTTCAGAAGTCGATTTTTGCTTCTCATATAAATCCAAAGGTACATACATCTTCTTGGTTGAAGATGATGATTTTTCAGTCTCAGACACCTTTGATTTTGAAGAATTTGCTTTCTTTTCAACAACTTTTGGCTTCCATGTTTGTTGAGGTGATGCAACCCTTTTGTAAAATTTATCAATTTTAGTTACCAAATTCTTAACAGGTTCAGTTTTGATCTTAGAGTTATCATTTTTCAAAACCTTTTTCTCAACAACCAATGGAGCTTTTTCCTTCACAATATCTTTCTTGATAGAATTCATCACGACTTCAGTCTTAGGCTTCAAGTTGGTACACTTTCGTGCAATATGTCCAACTTGATTACATTTGAAGCATGTTCGGGTGTCAACTACCCGACTTGTCCCTTCAGACTGAGGCTGTGAGGCCTTCTTTTCAAAGAACTCTTTGTTTGTTTTTGAAAAAATCTTTGATTCCTCATCAGAAAGTGAACTTGAACTGTTCACAAACACCTTTTTCACAGCAAACTTCTTGTTCTGAACATTCTTTTTCTGATAATTCTTACCACCCTGATATCCTCCCGACCATTTATTTTGATTATTGTTAGAAAAACGTGGTGGAATAACAGGTTTCTTATAGTAAGCTTTATCTTTCTCAAAATTCATTTGCCTCTTTGTCTGATTCAAACCTTCTACTTCAGACAAATCGATTTCAACCAATTTGAAAACATTTTTCAATTTGTTCACATTAACATTCTCCAAAGGAAACTCAAAATCTGAATACAACTTATCAGAACCAGCCATCTTGTACATCACAAGACCCGGTTCATCATCTAAGTTGTTTTTAGATTTTGGTTTTGGAATGTAATTGTTCAGAAAACATTCTTCATCACTATCCAAAACAGTTTCAGCCATGCCTTTAACAATCTCAGTTTGCACACTATCATCGGATGATGGTGAAGAAAATGACACATCAATTGTCTCTGGAAGTTTTATCTCATTTGTTTCAACTTCATCATTAACCAACCCTGATTGCTTCTTCGAAAAATTGTTTAGAACTGGTGGTGGAACTTGATGAAACCCGACCCCAGTTCCATCACAGTATACATCTTCGCCAGCTTTGTTTTTCCCAATGGGTTTGGGAACAATGTGTTGCAAAACAAAGCTTGCAGAGTTGTAACTGTTCAGTTTCAAATTAATACGCTCATTCTCAATCTTAGCTTCTTCAAACTGAAGCTTCAATTTCGCAATTTCATCCAATTGTTTGTTTATTAACTCTTCTTTAACCCTCAAAACACCTTGCAAATGACAATTCTCTTTGTATGTTTTACCGTTTCTATCATCAGAATCTTTCACCGTGCGTTTCAGTTTTTCAAAATTTTCAGAAATTTGACGATTTTCAAGAATTAGTTTTTCATTTTCTTTCCTAACTTTTTCTATGTCAATTTTATCAGTTTCAATTTTGTCAGTTAATTCCTTTAATCTGTCATTCGAAGCTTTCAGCATTTTGTCACGGTTCAAGATCTGATCCTCAACTTCTCTGACTCTGTTTGTCAGATCCTCAACTTTCTTACCACTGAGATAAGTGATTGTACTACAAATCTTGCAATTTTTCATGCAATTTTTGCAGTCAAAATCTCCATTTACTTTCTTACCTGATACACTTGTTGACCCGTTTGAACTGACCTGGCTTTTGGACTCAGATACGGATTTAGAATCTACCTCAAGTTCCTTAGCAGCCAGCACCTTGTCAGCCATCTTTCTCAAGTTTTCGGCATTCAACTCTTGTGATGTATCAATGATCCCATCATCAATCTTCTTTGACTTTTCTTCTTTCTCGTTTTCTTTCTCTTCTTTGCTTCCCCACCATTTTCTTTGCCAACCCTCTTCTTCTTCAGCAACTTGTTGAATTATGGTTTCAAGATCGAGGGTTTTGTAGTCAATGGCAATGTTTCCTTTGGGGTCAAGATAACATTCTCTGTCTGGATCCCATCTCTTTGCCCTATTTGCTTCAGTGTATATTTCATAAATTCTGATCATTCTGTTTTGAGCAATCATCTTTCTGTTCACATACTTTTCTTTTTCATTTCTGTTGTCTTTATAAGGAACAGGTTCAACAATCTTTGCCATAAAAGCGTATCCAACCGCATCCTCTTCTGGTAACAACTCGCTCCAGTCAAAGCCTTCATCGTCATGAATTACGACGAGAGCTCTGGATTTTTCTTTATTATCTTCAAGTTGTTTCATTCTAGGCGGTTCTGATTTATTCTGATGATAAATCGCTCTCTTGTAGTAATCTTCTTTGAATGGATTTTCAGAATCATCAGCATACGCATTTCGGCATTCTCTTTTAAAATGACCCTTTTGTTTACACTTGAAACAGGTCACTTTTGTCTTGTCAAAGCCTAACTTGGTAGATGGTCCACCAATTGACTTTCTCCCAGTTATTTCCATAAAGCGCTGTGCCCGACGAACTGCACTAGCCATGCACCATCTTATGTCGATCAATTCCATCTCCTCAGGATCGATTTGATCGTAATCTTCTTTGGTTAAGTTGGTGTTGCCAATCTTGCCTGCTACCAAGCTCTCGTACGACTCCAGCACAGAGGCTAGAAAAACCATCTGTTGCTTTGCAGATTCCTCGCTGAAATTTTGAGCGTTCTTTAAATCAACTGCGATGTTGCATTGAAACAAATTCTTTGCAGCTGAATTGTTTGTATTCGATGAAGACCCACTGTGAAATCCACTGCTTGCATTTTCTTTGTTGCTTTCACTTTCTTTGCTAGATGTGTTGGAGCTTTTAGCAGAAAAAGCTGTTTTAGGAGGTGTATTCTTTGGAATCATACTTTTTGGATAATACAAATCCAAGTTCTGCTGATATGATGAATGATTGACTTTGTGTGTTTTCTTTATCTCCAGCTCGTGACTTTCTAGTCTTTCAATCAACAAATCAACTGTAAGATTCTCAGAATTGATCGTATTCTTCAACATCAGGGCAAAGTATTGCCAATCCATCTCATCTGGCAATGAGTCAAACAATTTGTCGACTAACTCTTCTTGAGAATAGATAATCCCATGTCTTGCCAGTTCTAACTTCAAGTGCCCAAACCTCTCGATTATTTTACACACTGATTCATTTTTTAAACACCCAAATAGATCAAACTCTTTTCTAAGTAGTTTCTTTTTATTTTTCACAATTTCTGCACTACCCAAACATTTAACTTTCAGCTTTTCCCAAAGATCTTTAGCATTAGTGTATTCGATCAAAGATATTATATCTTCTCGAACAGACTGGAACAACAATGCAATGCATTTTTGCTCGGCAACAAACATATCTATCTCTTCGGATGATGTCAAATTTTCACCAACTTTCCCTCCATCACTGTATCCATTCTTTAAGCTTTTCCAGCTAGTATATGCAAATGCCTTCAACCACTCTTCAAATTTCTTGGCCCACCTACTGTACTCTTCGATCGCCATTAGCTTTGGGGGTTTGTTATATGTTCCGTATGCACTTTCCACTCCCAAAACATCCGTCAAGGTTTTCTTTGCATTTGAAGTGTTCTCATTTGTGTTGCTAGAAGTACTATCATCTCCCGAGTTTCCAGCAAAAGCATACATCTCACTGAAAGGATTCATGAATTCATCCATTTTTAAGTACCTGAAACAGTTATCAAACACTTAGACAAATTTTTGTGATTTTCAAAAATTTTACACAAGTGCACTTGGATCTAATGACTGTTCGATCGATCAGCTGTTCGATCGGTCAGCTGTACGATTATATCAACAATCAATTACCGTCCGATCGGTCGTCTGTCCGATCGGCTAGCAATATGACATAGGCAAAAGGTAACTTGTAACAACAATGCTGTCTGATCGGTCAGCTGTCCGATCGGCTAACACTGATGATGTCAGCAAACAACTGGCAGATACTAACTAATCTAAACCGTTCAGACAGCTGTCCGAGCGAGTATATGACGTCAGCATATATGAACAGTTAAACATGATTTTTGATGAATTTGATCTCGTTTTAGGTTGAATTTGAATATGAAACTCAGCAGGATTATACTTTGAATGATTGCGAATCGAATGATATCAATTTTATCAAATTTTAACCGTAGATTCACGTTCAATTTTAAGTTTTTCTGATTTTATGGTGACAAACTGAGAAATGATGTAAGAAACAAGTAGAAGACGATGAATTTGGTCAAATCTCCGGTGAAATTTGACTCTAATCGGCAAGAAATATCAAATTTCCGGTGAAATTTGACTTTGATCGGCAAATAAAGCTCGAATTCCGATGAATTCGGTGTCGTTGATCTCGATTCAGGTCCCTGGATGCTCTGATACCACTTGTGAGGTCCCTTTGCACAGGATCTGATCTTAAGGAACAAGATGAATCGACTTTGTCTAATGTGCGGAATCCATTATGACAAATCTCAGATAATCAACACAGAATTCAACTCTTAAAATGCTGTCTGATCTTTCTATTAAACGTATATGAAAGTACAATAGTTCCTTTGAAAGTCAGACTGACATGAGTTCACCAGAGAGTCAAAAGTGCAAAAGTTACAAATGACCTGATCGAACAGGTATTTATAGGCAGACTCAGGATAAAAGAAGTGATGTCCGATCGGACGCCTGTCCGATCGGCTGGCATTGCTGTCCGATCGGATGCCTGTCCGATCGGCTGACATTGCTGTCCGATCGGACGCTTGTCCGATCGGCTGGCATAGCCACCAAAACATAGCACTTTACATCAATGCCCCATATCCTGTTCTGCTAATCTAACTTACATACAGATACATTACAAAAAGACACAAATATACAAAATATGACTACATGCTGACGGAAGCTACAGACGTTTGTACTAACAGAATAGCCAATTTATAGAATGGAATACCATAAATGGTAGCAAAACGGTGGTAAAATGTGACAAAGCGGTAGCAAAAAAGTGGCAAAACAAAATGTGGTTGCAAAATGGTGACAAAAAGCGGTAACAAAAAGGTGGCAAAATAGCGGTAGCAAAACGGTGACAAAAAGCGGTAGCAAAACGGTGGCGAATCAACGGTAGCAAAATTGGTAGCAAAAAATAAAACGGTAGCAAATAGGTGGCAATAGGGCATTTGCTACGTGTGCTTTTGCCACCGAGTTTTTGGTGGCAAAACGGTGGGAAAAGAGCATTTGCTACCGTTTTGCGACCGAAAATGTGGTAGCAGATACCTAATTCTCTAGTAGTGACATAAATGTCACAAACGTCACAATCAGGGTTCGTTAAGTCACAAACACGTCATAAAAGTGCAAGTATATTGTGACCTACTTATATACAATAAGCTAAGCAAAACCCAACTGGAAAAAGTGCAAGTATAAGGTCCAAAGCAAAACAAATGATGTATTGTAATGAGTGAATCACTTCTAAACAAAAAAAAGGGTTCGTGAAACAAACATGACACCTTTGAAACTCTGATTCAGCAACACTTATCTCATCTTGAAGCTCCTTAAGTTTTTTCAACATCTTAGACTCTTCAGCCTACAGAAGTTACCAACTTTCAACATTTTAAGGTAGTTTCCATCAAAATGGCACTTTGAACATTATTTACATGCTAATGGCAAACCGATCAAAAAAGAACAAAGCAATATCACAAGAGAAAAAGGAAAGTATATTATCAAAATTATACAAAGCCAAACCTATAACTTATAATTTCCAGAATGCAAAAACTATGCTCTTGTCTTATGTTCGTACAATACCCATTGTCCGGTTTGATTCTTGGTTCTAAAGTTTCTAAGAAAATGGTTTTTGATTATCAACATCTTATTTTTAAACTTAAATTAATATCATTTTATGCTTTTTAATTTTCAAACTTAAAACCTCAAATTTAGTTGAAGTCCAGTTTGACACCAACAGGTAGAATAGGCAATCTTGATCACATGGATTCTTATTTTTCTAGTTATTAATAACCTTCAGCATATGAAACTTCGAATTTTAAACGTTTCTTGATTATTTAGAAATAAGACCATGCAATACACTTATACACCAACAATTATTTGGTTCATACATATAAACATCTAACATTTTTATTATAAAAAAGCGCGTCTTCAAAGTTCGTCGCATGATCACCTATCGAACCATAACAAGGAAACTATAGTTTGGAATGAGCGAGTACGTGTTCTTGGTTAACATGAGCATCGTTATCGTCTCGCGCCAACATTATATCTAGCTCTTTGACGAATCTCTTCATAGCAACACACGGCAACCATATGGGTACCACGATTCCAGACTCACCCTTATGATTTATATGACGTGTATAGAAACCATCAACATGGTAATTAGGCCCGGCATAGACCGCTTTTCCCCACCCGAAATCAATTTCAAGTAATCCAGAACGTGTCACGTCTGACACGATATAGCTTCCAACAGTTGTGAAGTTGGGTCGTCCTTTGATTACCATCAGATCTGCGACGGATTTCAGGTACTCTTCGGTGACTTCAGATTTGGCTTTCATCACAAGCTCCAAAGCGTGTCCTAGCGGCTTGTTACATAGGTCTCGAGCTTTGGAGGTCCGTTTTGGGCGTGCGACCAGGCGAAACGAACGTGAGAAAAAGCTCCATCTTGCTGCAAACAGCCTTTGGCGGTTTGGGTCATCGTCCGGGCCAAAAAACGCTTATTTCTATTACTTATTTGCATTTTTATGTTTTTTGAACTATTTTGGCCTTTTTGTTTTAGGCCGTGTGTTTGGCCCGTTATCTTTTTTTAGGCCCGTTTCGAATTTCAGTCTCTATTTATATGTTGCTAAAGCTAATGAGAAGTTCAGAATTGAATTTTGAGAAAACTGAATTTTCACTTCAAATTCCGTGGCCTTTGGGTTGCAATTTGGGGGTTGGGGAAGAACACACGGGTATTCTTAGAATCAACGTGTTTGATCTTCGTTTCCGTATCACGCGCTACATCAGTTGGTATCAGAGCCGAATTCCTGGCTCAAAATGCCTCCGAGGAGAAACAACAACAGGCCTCTTGATGAAGTGTATGAACGAGAGTTGGAGCAGCGACTTATGGCGAGGATGGATGAACGGTTGGATCAAGTGGTCAATCAGTTGACTGATCGGATGGCCGATTTGATCAATCGTAGGAGGCAGGGACCCAATGACGGGTATGGTTCTGATTTTAGTAACCCATTTGGTGATGGTTCGGCTTCCGAAGACGAACAGGAAGGGCGACCAAGGGGTGAACGTGGAGGGGGTAACAGGCGTTGGGATTCTGGCATAAGAGTTGATATTCCAGAATTTGATGGGTCTAATTTGAATCCGGAGGGGTTCATCGATTGGTTGGCTACCGTGGAGGAGGTGTTTGAGTACAAGGAGGTGCCTGAAAATAAGCGGGTGGCCTTGATCGCTACCAGGTTGCGTGGTAGGGCCTCTGCGTGGTGGCAGCAATTGAAGTTAACACGAAACAGGCTCGGAAAGTCAAGGATCGTGACATGGGCCAAGATGAGGAAGTGCTTGCGGTCCAACTTTTTGCCTCATAATTTTCAAAGGTTGATGTACCAACGTCTGCAGAATTTAAAACAGGGGGCGAAATCTGTTGATGATTATACAACGGAGTTTTATCAATTGATTGCGAGGAATGATATTCAAGAACCGGAGGAGCAACTTGTTTCTCGGTATATTGGGGGTCTAAGGGTTCAAATCATGGAGTCCGTTAATCTTTTTGATCCGTTAACCATTCCAGAGGCACACCAACGGGCGTTGGCCTTTGAGAAGCAAAACCGTCGGGTGGGCGGTTCATTTACTCCTGCTGGGGGAAACGTTGGGTCGGCCAGTGGGGCACCTCGTGGTGGGCCAAGTCAGCAAAAACCAGGGGTTAACAATACTGGGTCTTCTTCTAAGGGGGCTAGTAGTAGTGGTCCGAGACGTTTCAGTTGTGGTGAGACGGGCCATCGTCAAGCTGAGTGCAAGAAGGCTGGTAAACGACACTTGTTTGCTGAGTCTGAGGATGAACAGTATGAAGAATATGAAGATAACCTAGTGTACGATGAAGAAAATGAATATGAAGAGGAGGTTGTGACCGGTGATGTTGGGGTGAACTTGGTGGTTAGACGTTCTTGCTATACACCAAAGGCAGATGGAGATGATTGGCTGAAGCATAACATCTTCCACTCAACATGTACCATTTTGGGAAAGGTTTGCACGTTTGTCATTGATTCGGGGAGTTGTGACAATCTGATTTCTGAAGAGGCAGTTCAAAAGTTGGCCTTGAAGACAGAGAGTCACCCGAAACCGTACAAGCTTCAATGGCTTAAAAAGGGAGGTGAAGTGACGGTATCTAAAAGGGCACTTGTTTCTATTTCTATTGGGTCAACGTACAAAGATGATGTTGTGTGTGATGTGGTCCCTATGGACGCGTGTCACTTATTGTTGGGTAGACCTTGGGAATATGAACGTAATATAGAGCATCACGGGCGGTCCAATACTTATAGCTTTATGTTTGGTGGTGTGAAGATCACTCTTGTCCCTAGCAAGCCTAAACAGTTAGCCACAAAACAGTCGGGTAATTTGTTGACCATCAGTCAGTTTCAAGATGAATTGGAGGACACAGACAGTATTTTTGTTTTGATAGGGAAGGCAGTGCCCGAGGAAGTCGAAATTCCTGATGCTATGGTTCCTTTGCTTGAGGAATTTTCTGATGTGTTTCCTGTTGAATTGCCCGATGGATTGCCACCTTTGCGTGACATCCAACATCATATTGATTTGGAGCCTGGGTCACGATTACCCAATAGACCACATTACAGGATGAGCCCTGGTGAGCATGAAGAGTTGCGAAGGCAGGTTGAGGAATTGATTTCTAAGGGGCATGTTCGTGAAAGTATGAGCCCTTGTGCTGTTCCTGCTTTATTGACTCCAAAAAAAGATGGCACTTGGCGTATGTGTGTTGACAGTCGAGCAATCAACAAGATTACTGTGAGGTACAGGTTTCCTATTCCTCGACTTGATGATTTGCTTGATCAACTTAGTGGTGCTACTATTTTTACGAAGTTAGATTTGAAGAGTGGTTATTACCAGATTCGTCTTAGACAGGGTGACGAGTGGAAGACTGCCTTCAAGACTCGTGAAGGGTTGTATGAGTGGTTGGTGATGCCATTTGGTTTATCAAACGCTCCTAGTACTTTTATGCGTGTGATGAATCAGTTGCTTAGGCCTTTTATTGGGAAGTTTGTGGTTGTGTATTTTGATGACATTCTCATTTTTAGTGCTTCTTTCAGCGACCATGTTGTGCATGTGAGGCAAGTTTTGGCCTTACTTCGTAGGGACCGTTTTTATGCAGCCACCAAGAAGTGTGTGTTCATGACCCCTAAAGTGTTATTTCTGGGGTATGTTATTTCTGGTGATGGGATACAGGTTGATGAATCCAAAGTGGCGGCTGTTCAAAATTGGCCAACTCCTACTACCATTACTGAAGTTCGTAGTTTCCATGGGCTTGCTTCTTTTTACAGACGGTTTATTCCACACTTCAGTTCTATTATGGCTCCAGTGACAGATTGTATGAAGGGGAAGACGTTTGTATGGACAGATGAGGCAGAGTTGGCTTTTCAAGTTGTGAAAGAGAAGCTCACTACAGCACCAATTCTGGTATTGCCTAATTTTTCTCAAGTTTTTGAAGTTCATACTGATGCCTCAAAGGTTGGAATTGGTGGGGTTCTTAGTCAAGGTGGTCGACCTGTTGCTTATTTTAGTGAGAAGCTCACTGGGCCTAAGTTGAGGTACAGTACTTATGACCTAGAGTTTTATGCAGTGGTCCAAGCTGTAAAGCATTGGCGTCATTACTTGTTTCAAAAGGAGTTTGTTTTATTCACTGATCATGATTCCCTAAGGCATATTCGTACTCAAGACAAGGTATCTCACAAGCATGGGCGATGGTTGGCCTTTCTTGAGAAGTTTACTTTTGTGGTCAAACACAAGACTGGTGTTTCAAATAGGGTTGCTGATGCCTTAAGCAGGAGGAGTAATCTGCTTGTATCTATGAGGGTTGATGTGCCGGGTTTGGAGGTCATTCGTGAGCAGTTAGCCATTGACCCTTATTTCTCAGTTATTTTGCAGGATGTGGAAACTGGGAAAAAGTCAGACTTTCTTTTGCATCATGGTTTTCTGTTCAGGGGAAATCAGCTATGTATTCCCGATTCTAGTCTTCGTTTAAAGATTATTAAGGAGCTGCATGGTGAAGGGCATGTTGGTCGTGATCGTACTTTACAGTTGGTTCAAGCTTCTTATTATTGGCCTAGTATGAGGAAAGAGGTGGATCGTTATGTGAAGAGGTGCCGTATTTGTCAGGTTTCCAAGGGCACGGCCACCAATGCGGGTCTCTATATGCCTTTGCCAGTCCCCTCGCAGCCATGGGTTGATATTAGTATGGATTTCGTGTTGGGGTTACCTCGTACTCAGAGAGGTAATGATTCCATCTTTGTTGTGGTGGATCGGTTTTCTAAGATGGTCCATTTTATTCCTTGCAAGAAGACGACTGATGCTGTTAATGTAGCCCAACTCTTTTTTCGTGATGTGTACCGTCTGCATGGGCTACCTTCTTCTATTGTGTCTGATCGGGATACCCGATTTCTGAGTCATTTTTGGCGTAGCTTGTGGAAGATGGTGAATACTCAACTCAACTTCAGTAGTGCTTATCACCCGCAAACTGATGGGCAAACTGAAGTTGTTAATCGGTCACTTGGGAATTTGTTGAGGTGTTTGGTTGGTGATCATGTGAAGGCATGGGATCAAAAATTGTGTCAAGCTGAGTTTGCTCATAATCATGCTGTTAATCGGAGCACTGGATATAGCCCATTTCAGATAGTTTATTCTTCTCAGCCTCGAGGACCACTTGATTTGATGTCTCTTCCTGTTTCTGGATCTGTTCCAAAGAAAGTTCAGGATTTTGTGGAGGGTTTACATGAAGTTCATAATGCTGTGTATGATCATTTGACCAGTGCTAATCTGAAGTATAAGCAAGCTGCTGATCAGAAGCGTAGGCATGTTGAGTTCGAGGAAGGTGATTTTGTTTGGGCTGTTTTGACTAAAGATCGTTTTACAGTTGGGGACTACAACAAGTTATCAGCGAGGAAGATTGGCCCAATTGAAATCGTGGAGAAGATCAATCCGAATGCATATCGTCTAAAGCTGCCTAGTCACATCCGTTGTTCTGATGTGTTTAACGTGAAGCATCTGTTGCCTTATTATGGAGAATCTTCTGATGATGAACCTGTTGGTAATTCGAGGGCGAATTTTGTCTATCCAGGGGGGAATGATGCGGCCCCAAGTGTGGAGGAACAGGCTATTTTGTATTTGGAGGCCCAAGACCGCGTAACAAAAGGGGCTTCACTAAAATGGCTCTAACTTGGGCTACGGAGGTCCGTTTTGGGCGTACGACCAGGCGAAACGAACGTGAGAAAAAGCTCCATCTTGCTACAAACGCCTTTGGCGGTTTGGGTCATCGTCCGGGCCAAAAAACGCTTATTTCTATTACTTATTTGCATTTTTATGTTTTTTGAACTATTTTGGCCTTTTTGTTTTAGGCCGTGTGTTTGGCCCGTTATCTTTTTTTAGGCCCGTTTCGAATTTCAGTCTCTATTTATATGTTGCTAAAGCTAATGAGAAGTTCAGAATTGAATTTTGAGAAAACTGAATTTTCACTTCAAATTCCGTGGCCTTTGGGTTGCAATTTGGGGGTTGGGGAAGAACACACGGGTATTCTTAGAATCAACGTGTTTGATCTTCGTTTCCGTATCACGCGCTACATCAGTTGGTATCAGAGCCGAATTCCTGGCTCAAAATGCCTCCGAGGAGAAACAACAACAGGCCTCTTGATGAAGTGTATGAACGAGAGTTGGAGCAGCGACTTATGGCGAGGATGGATGAACGGTTGGATCAAGTGGTCAATCAGTTGACTGATCGGATGGCCGATTTGATCAATCGTAGGAGGAAGGGACCCAATGACGGGTATGGTTCTGATTTTAGTAACCCATTTGGTGATGGTTCGGCTTCCGAAGACGAACAGGAAGGGCGACCAAGGGGTGAACGTGGAGGGGGTAACAGGCGTTGGGATTCTGGCATAAGAGTTGATATTCCAGAATTTGATGGGTCTAATTTGAATCCGGAGGGGTTCATCGATTGGTTGGCTACCGTGGAGGAGGTGTTTGAGTACAAGGAGGTGCCTGAAAATAAGCGGGTGGCCTTGATCGCTACCAGGTTGCGTGGTAGGGCCTCTGCGTGGTGGCAGCAATTGAAGTTAACACGAAACAGGCTCGGAAAGTCAAGGATCGTGACATGGGCCAAGATGAGGAAGTGCTTGCGGTCCAACTTTTTGCCTCATAATTTTCAAAGGTTGATGTACCAACGTCTGCAGAATTTAAAACAGGGGGCGAAATCTGTTGATGATTATACAACGGAGTTTTATCAATTGATTGCGAGGAATGATATTCAAGAACCGGAGGAGCAACTTGTTTCTCGGTATATTGGGGGTCTAAGGGTTCAAATCATGGAGTCCGTTAATCTTTTTGATCCGTTAACCATTCCAGAGGCACACCAACGGGCGTTGGCCTTTGAGAAGCAAAACCGTCGGGTGGGCGGTTCATTTACTCCTGCTGGGGGAAACGTTGGGTCGGCCAGTGGGGCACCTCGTGGTGGGCCAAGTCAGCAAAAACCAGGGGTTAACAATACTGGGTCTTCTTCTAAGGGGGCTAGTAGTAGTGGTCCGAGATGTTTCAGTTGTGGTGAGACGGGCCATCGTCAAGCTGAGTGCAAGAAGGCTGGTAAACGACACTTGTTTGCTGAGTCTGAGGATGAACAGTATGAAGAATATGAAGATAACCTAGTGTACGATGAAGAAAATGAATATGAAGAGGAGGTTGTGACCGGTGATGTTGGGGTGAACTTGGTGGTTAGACGTTCTTGCTATACACCAAAGGCAGATGGAGATGATTGGCTGAAGCATAACATCTTCCACTCAACATGTACCATTTTGGGAAAGGTTTGCACGTTTGTCATTGATTCGGGGAGTTGTGACAATCTGATTTCTGAAGAGGCAGTTCAAAAGTTGGCCTTGAAGACAGAGAGTCACCCGAAACCGTACAAGCTTCAATGGCTTAAAAAGGGAGGTGAAGTGACGGTATCTAAAAGGGCACTTGTTTCTATTTCTATTGGGTCAACGTACAAAGATGATGTTGTGTGTGATGTGGTCCCTATGGACGCGTGTCACTTATTGTTGGATAGACCTTGGGAATATGAACGTAATATAGAGCATCACGGGCGGTCCAATACTTATAGCTTTATGTTTGGTGGTGTGAAGATCACTCTTGTCCCTAGCAAGCCTAAACAGTTAGCCACAAAACAGTCGGGTAATTTGTTGACCATCAGTCAGTTTCAAGATGAATTGGAGGACACAGACAGTATTTTTGTTTTGATAGGGAAGGCAGTGCCCGAGGAAGTCGAAATTCCTGATGCTATGGTTCCTTTGCTTGAGGAATTTTCTGATGTGTTTCCTGTTGAATTGCCCGATGGATTGCCACCTTTGCGTGACATCCAACATCATATTGATTTGGAGCCTGGGTCTAATGACTGTTCGATCGATCAGCTGTTCGATCGGTCAGCTGTACGATTATATCAACAATCAATTACCGTCCGATCGGTCGTCTGTCCGATCGGCTAGCAATATGACGTAGGCAAAAGGTAACTTGTAACAACAATGCTGTCTGATCGGTCAGCTGTCCGATCGGCTAACACTGATGATGTCAGCAAACAACTGGCAGATACTAACTAATCTAAACCATTCAGACAGCTGTCCGAGCGAGTATATGACGTCAGCATATATGAACAGTTAAACATGATTTTTGATGAATTTGATCTCGTTTTAGGTTGAATTTGAATATGAAACTCAGCAGGATTATACTTTGAATGATTGCGAATCGAATGATATCAATTTTATCAAATTTTAACCGTAGATTCACGTTCAATTTTAAGTTTTTCTGATTTTATGGTGACAAACTGAGAAATGATGTAAGAAACAAGTAGAAGACGATGAATTTGGTCAAATCTCCGGTGAAATTTGACTCTAATCGGCAAGAAATATCAAATTTCCGGTGAAATTTGACTTTGATCGGCAAATAAAGCTCGAATTCCGATGAATTCGGTGTCGTTGATCTCGATTCAGCTCCCTGGATGCTCTGATACCACTTGTGAGGTCCCTTTGCACAGGATCTGATCTTAAGGAACAAGATGAATCGACTTTGTCTAATGTGCGGAATCCATTATGACAAATCTCAGATAATCAACACAGAATTCAACTCTTAAAATGCTGTCTGATCTTTCTATTAAACGTATGAAAGTACAATAGTTCATTTGAAAGTCAGACTGACATGAGTTCACCAGAGAGTCAAAAGTGCAAAAGTTACAAATGACCTGATCGAACAGGTATTTATAGGCAGACTCAGGATAGAAGAAGTGATGTCCGATCGGACGCCTGTCCGATCGGCTGGCATTGCTGTCCGATCGGATGCCTGTCCGATCGGCTGACATTGCTGTCCGATCGGACGCCTGTCCGATCGGCTGGCATAGCCACCAAAACATAGCACTTTACATCAATGCCCCATATCCTGTTCTGCTAATCTAACTTACATACAGATACATTACAAAAAGACACAAATATACAAAATATGACTACATGCTGACGGAAGCTACAGACGTTTGTACTAACAGAATAGCCAATTTATAGATTGGAATACCATAAATGGTAGCAAAACGGTGGTAAAATGTGACAAAGCGGTAGCAAAAAAGTGGCAAAACAAAATGTGGTTGCAAAATGGTGACAAAAAGCGGTAACAAAAAGGTGGCAAAATAGCGGTAGCAAAACGGTGACAAAAAGCGGTAGCAAAACGGTGGCGAATCAACGGTAGCAAAATTGGTAGCAAAAAATAAAACGGTAGCAAATAGGTGACAATAGGGCATTTGCTACGTGTGTTTTTGCCACCGAGTTTTTGGTGGCAAAACGGTGGGAAAAGAGCATTTGCTACCGTTTTGCGACCGAAAATGTGGTAGCAGATACCTAATTCTCTAGTAGTGACATAAATGTCACAAACGTCACAATCAGGGTTCGTTAAGTCACAAACACGTCATAAAAGTGCAAGTATATGGTGACCTACTTATATACAATAAGCTAAGCAAAACCCAACTGGAAAAAGTGCAAGTATAAGGTCCAAAGCAAAACAAATGATGTATTGTAATGAGTGAATCACTTCTAAACAAAAAAAAGGGTTCGTGAAACAAACATGACACCTTTGAAACTCTGATTCAGCAACACTTATCTCATCTTGAAGCTCCTTAAGTTTTTTCAACATCTTAGACTCTTCAGCCTACAGAAGTTACCAACTTTCAACATTTTAAGGTAGTTTCCATCAAAATGGCACTTTGAACATTATTTACATGCTAATGGCAAACCGATCAAAAAAGAACAAAGCAATATCACAAGAGAAAAAGGAAAGTATATTATCAAAATTATACAAAGCCAAACCTATAATTTATAATTTCCAGAATGCAAAAACTATGCTCTTGTCTTATGTTCGTACAATACCCATTGTCCGGTTTGATTCTTGGTTCTAAAGTTTCTAAGAAAATGGTTTTTGATTATCAACATCTTATTTTTAAACTTAAATTAATATCATTTTATGCTTTTTAATTTTCAAACTTAAAACCTCAAATTTAGTTGAAGTCCAGTTTGACACCAACAGGTAGAATAGGCAATCTTGATCACATGGATTCTTTTTTTTCTAGTTATTAATAACCTTCAGCATATGAAACTTCGAATTTTAAACGTTTCTTGATTATTTAGAAATAAGACCATGCAATACACTTATACACCAACAATTATTTGGTTCATACATATAAACATCTAACATTTTTATTATAAAAAAGCGCGTCTTCAAAGTTCGTCGCATGATCACCTATCGAACCATAACAAGGAAACTATAGTTTGGAATGAGCGAGTACGTGTTCTTGGTTAACATGAGCATCGTTATCGTCTCGCGCCAACATTATATCTAGCTCTTTGACGAATCTCTTCATAGCAACACACGGCAACCATATGGGTACCACGATTCCAGACTCACCCTTATGATTTATATGACGTGTATAGAAACCAGCAACATGGTAATCAGGCCCGGCATAGACCGCTTTTCCCCACCCGAAATCAATTTCAAGTAATCCAGAACGTGTCACGTCTGACACGATATAGCTTCCAACAGTTGTGAAGTTGGGTCGTCCTTTGATTACCATCAGATCTGCGACGGATTTCAGGTACTCTTCGGTGACTTCAGATTTGGCTTTCATCACAAGCTCCAAAGCGTGTCCTAGCGGCTTGTTACATAGGTCTCGAGCTTTGGAAATGGCAGCCGGGTAGGCAAAAACATTTCCATAGTATCCTACGGGGATCCGAGGGTTGAACTTTAAACGTGCGTTGACAATGGTCATCATGCGCATTTCATCAACAGGGTTTGGTTGGAGTGCGATTGTACGACAACGCCAAAGACAAGCTGTTAGGACCTCAAATGTGGTACAACGTTTCAGGTGTGTTGGAACTAACCTACGAATGGCGGAAATCTCAGTTGGTCCAAAGAAAAATGACCTAGTTTCCATGATTTCCAACGGGATGGTTATACCATCGGTGTCTGCCACTTTGTCATACTCGTGATGAATGCATGTTACGCGCGGCGGGTCTCTTGCACAAAGCAACTCTCTTTTCCAAACAGGCAAAGTCGATGGTGTGGATGCGCCTTTTGCCATTTCACTCAATGCTGTGAGAAATTGTACATATCCGAACGCATCGCACATGGTATGACTAACTCGTACAGCGAGGATGAAAGCTCCACATAAGAGTCGTGTTTCCTATCAATTGAAAAATGATATAAATAAGTCATTTTAGTGGATTTTTAACCGATTTATCATTTAATACATATCACTACATGTTTGACCGTGTTCACTTGTATGCTTTTATGTGCGTGTTCCTGTGTATGGCCTTTTTAGGTGCGTGTTCACAGGGGCGGATTTAGAGCCATTTAGGGGTTTCTAGGAACCTGTTCGTATAGTGTTAACTTATATACAATATTCTGAAGAAACCCTTTAATTAGGGAACCTTTAAACAAATTTATAGAATGGTCTGCTGGTGACTCAAAATCGAACTAGAATTAGGGTTTCTTGTCGCCCTTTTCCCCTTTCCTGTAGTTTACTCTCAAACCCAAACACAAACAGAACACTGAACACACGCAGTCTCCACTCTCCAGCCACTAGCAGCACCAACACACGCATGGCCATCATCAGTCTTCCAGCTGCGGCTCGCCACTTCACTGCCGCCCGTCCTCGAAACTTGCTTCAATCATACCATTACTATTATCATCTGTTGTTTAGAATGAAAATTGTATATGATGCACGATCCTATTGTCTCTTAATTTGATTTTAAAGGTTATTTCTTTTATATCTGTTTATTTGTTTGAATTACCTTTTGTTGGTTGTGTTATCTTTTATTTGTATAGCATTATCTCGAGGTTGTTGAACTTGTTTAAATACTCTAGGATTTCTTTTGTTTTGAGTTATTGAACTATTATTCTCTAATATATCCGAGGTTTTTAAGCTTTTGATTGAGTAACCTGGCCATGTGATTGCTTTCTTTTCCACATCAGTATATATAGATTATTATCGCCTAAGTTGATTAACTTTGAGCGAAATTAGAATACAACACACATTTGCTTTAAGTGTAGCTGATAATGAAGAAAGTGCTGGTTAATTAGAAGCTTTGGTTTATTATATGTCTTAGTTCTAGCAAATTGCCTGATTAATGGTCTTATCACAGAAAGCCGGAATTATCTTCAAAAGTTTGGTATCGCTAGGAAATTAATCTGATACAATTTTCTTTACTGTTGTAAATTGAGTTTCTATAGTGCATGTATGATATGTCATTTATTTGCCTTTGTAGACTATACATTAGAATATGGCATATGATGTGATTGTTTTCGTTTATATTACGTGTTTTTAAATTTATGATGAAGATTTTTTTTCATTATTGTATGGAAATTTTATTTTGTGATGAACCTTACCCGACCTGATTTTTTTATGTTCTGATGTATGAAATTGGAATATTTAAAAAAGTGAACCCCTTATAAAAAATTACTGGATCCGCCACTGCGTGTTCATGTGTACGTGGCCATACGTAGTAACATTTATATATTTTTGAAAGGTTAAATCCTTTAATCTTGTCGTCAGTGAGAATTGAACTTAAGGGTGAGAGGGGCACTCCCCTCTTAGGGGAGTCCCCTCTCTTACGCACACCCAATCAGGTTATGTCACGTCAACTCCCCTCTTAAACTCCCCTCACACCCCAATTTGATGGCGGCACTCCCCTATTAGATGACTTGTTTTTTTATTCAAAAAAAAAAAAAAGAAATAATTGATTGGTTTGAAAAGATGGTGGCCCCACACTCTCCCCCTTCCTTCTTCGGTGAACTCACCCCGAAACCCCTCCCCGATTTGGGTCACCGCAGGGATGGCGGCGGTGTTCCCGATCGGTGTCACCGATCCAAGTCCCCGCGAGTGCCCCGATCACCCTAAGTGTCCTAAAATATTTTGCCTTTGCCAATGGGCCCACCAACCAATTATTCACGTGCATAAGTTTATGTGTGCTTATTCAAACATTAACTTTTTCTATTACATTTTTAACATGCTATAATTCACTGATATTTTATAAATTGTGTATCAAACCTAACTTGTTCAAATAGAGTATATTCATAACCAACAAACCAAAAACACCAAATTAACAAAGTTAGCTAAGGAGGCTGTATTCTAGCCGGAACTAAAAACATTAAAAGGTACAACAGGTCCATAGAATAGCCAATCTAGACTGTGGGGGAGTGGGGCGTTTTGGCTCCTAAACGCCAGCTGCTCCCCGGGGTTGGCGTTGGGCATGGCGTTGTCCCTTTGGCGTGGGACCCGGGGGGGGGGGGGGGGGTAGGGTGACTTGGCTGGCTTTGGTTGGCAACTTTAATTAAAAAAAATCACATGGCTGGCCATGACAACCTAAGCCACGCCACATCACACCCCTCATTTTTCACCATATGCTTGTGTATCCTACCCCTGTCACGTGTCGAGCAATGCCCGCAACCCAAGCCCCTCCACACCTCATAGTCTAATAATTACACCTCTATCTTGGTAGGCGGCTAAAGGAGCCAACTCTATCTTAGCCGATGGAAACTATGGAAACTATGGAATTGACGAGTTTGTTTAATCAACTTTCAGGTATCACCCTATCGAAGAGTGCAGATACGTGGCATTGGCAAGGCTCTCTGGACGGTTTCTCGGTGGCTGCTTTGAAGTCGTGGCTATCTAGCAGCCGTAATAATTCTTTTGCAGTCATTCTCGATTGGTGCAGGTGGATCCCATTAAAATGTAACATCTTCATTTGAAGGCGATTAATGAGAGGATCCCAACGAACACCACGCTGGTCAAGAGGAACGTTTACATGGTTAGTACGGTTTGTCAACTTTGTGAAGAAGGTGAAGAATCGGCGACCCACTTGTTTACAGGTTGCGGTTGGACGTGTGGTATTTGGCAGGCAGTTACAAGATGGTGTGTTATCCGGATATTTTAGCATTTGACACTAAAGACTTGGTCGAGGTGTTCAAGAGTTGTGGTCGTGCGCCGGTTTACAAAGAGGCGATTCAAGGTATTATTAACATTATTTGTTGGCGTATATGGAAGGCCCGGAATGAATTGATATTTGGAGGTAAAGAAGCAAAAATGGCGGGGATAATCTCGGACATAAAGGCGTTTGGTTTTTTATGGTATAAACATAGGCATAAGGATAATTATTGTGATTGGGAATCATGATGTAAATTCAACTTGATGTAATAGGTGTTTAGGGCCTGCTTGTTCTCCGCCTTAGAGACGAGTTTGCCGATTTTTTAATGAAGTTTAATTTTCAAAAAAAAAATGTTAGCCGATGGTTAAAGAGCATTTTTTTTTGTGTCGCAGTAGATAGAGCCTTATCTATTTACGCGTGTAGTTATTTGCTTGACTACTTTATGGACCCGCTAATATTTGATTTGGCCAAATTTTAGCCTCTTAGGACCACTTTATACAGTGTTTTCTAAATGCATTGATATCTATTTCACTATTTTTATTTCTATAATTATACTAAAAATTATTATAGTTTCTTCTTTTATCAATTAATTAAATAATACGTTTTTATACCTTTATCATTATATTTTCTCTCCTCAACTCAATACCACTTTCAAAAATCACTAAAAAAATTAAGAGGGGTGAACAATGTCCCTAAATATACAGATGAACATTAGCATTTTCGCAATTTTTCACTCTCCACTCAAAATATCTATTTCACTATCTTTATTTCTATAATTATACAAAAATTATTACAGCTTCTTTTATCAATTAATTAAATAATACGTTTTTATACCTTTATACTTTTATCATTACATTTTCTCTCCTCAACTCAATACCACTTTCAAAAATTATTAAAAAATTAATAGGGGTGAAAAATGTCACGTAAATATACAAATGAACAATAGCATTTTCTTAATTTTTCACTCATAACCACTCAAAATCACTTTTATTAATATACAGAACCCACTCATACAAAATTACAGAATGATATGTGAGTGCTCCAATTGATTGGTTTGGATATCTTTATCTTTGATATGTTAAAAAACATTCTTATTTTGATGATTATTCCAAAATTAAATTACTTATAAACATTCTTACTTTTTTCTATAGGCTTTGCCAACATGAAGTTTTACCTGAATCAACAACAATGGTGAATCAAGAATGCCACTGGAGCCAGGAACATCATAAAGAAGCTCATCCTTACACGGGAACGGCGGCTGAAGCTCCACCCCGAACTGCTTCAGCGTAACATCTGCCTCCGCCTCGATAAACAACGCACCCTGGCCCGAGCAATCCACCATAAGCTTCCTCCCTGGACCTTCCTTTAGCCTGCCAGCGAACGGATAGTAAAACACCAACGCCTTAGCCAACGCGTCCCTGATCACACTCGCCGGATTCTTATTTCCCATTTTTGGATTGCTTTGGTAAATATGAATAGCTGGAATATGAAACCTAAGGCCTTCTTGATCGTCAATGTCGGAGAGAGGCTTCAGTTCTCGAGGTGTCGGTTTAGCAGGAACGATGAGCTCCGGCTCATGTCTCCGGACGGTGAATGTGAATGGAGTGGTGGTGGTTTGTTGAGACATATCTGGTTAGTTAGCTTTGTTATGGTGATACGAATTTGGGTAACCGGTAGATTTATAATGGTGTGAAGTACGTAGGGGACACCCTCACTATTTGTCCATTTCTATCTTCATTTTTGCCTCTTTTCGTTTAATAAAATTGTCATTCAGAAAAATGTTTTCAACATGCACCTTTAAAAAAAAATCATAAAAGCAGAACCAAGTTAAACACTGACATGTCTCAAAAGGTGATTTTCAATTTCTTGATACCGTATTCCCTTCCCAATTTTGATTTTGTGATGTCCTTTTTGTTTTTATTTTTTAAGAAAATTGAATTTAAATAATCTCAATTATTACATACTGTGACAGTCTTACCTTTTTAAATATTTTCTCCTAACAAGCTTTTTTCTAACTAAGGTTTAACCAAGTTAGTTTTTGCTGACGTGGATTATCATATAAGTAGTCCACATCATCAAAACTCATGGTGGTTCTTAATTGAACCAAATCCTTAATATATATATGTGTGTGTGTGTGTGTGAAGGATCCGTTAGGAACCACACTTTTATTGCGAGAACCGCGAGAACCAATGTGAAGACAAACAAAAATACCTAAAAAACTTTAAAAAAACACAAAAAAAATTTTTAATATTTTTTTTATAAAAAATCGTAACTTTTCGTCATCAAAAAAAATTATGACGAAACGTACCGAATTTTTTATAAAGAATATTAAAAAAAAATTGTGTGTTTTTTAGATTTTTTTAAGTTTTGGGGGTTTAGCCTTTATGATTTAGTGTTTAGCATTTAGCTTAGGTGGGGGAAGGGGGGTGGGGGTTAGGTTTTTTTAAGGTTTTTGGGATGTTTAGCTTTATAGTTTAGTTTTTAGCATTTAGCTTGAGTGGGGGGGGGGGGGGGGGGGGGGTTAGGGTTTTTAGGGGTGGGGGCATTAGGTTTTTTTAGGTTTTTGGGGGATGGGGGTGGGGGGGTTAGGTTTTTTAAGGTTTTGGGTGGTGGTGTAGTGGGTTTATTTTGTTGTATTCACATTGGTTCTTCTGTTTCTCGCAATAAAGGTGGTTCTCGAATGAACCGTACCATATATATATATATATATATATATATATATATAGGCTAATTATAAGGAGAAAACCCATTCCAGTTGACTAAACCCTGAAAACTCACACATGTGGCTAGGATTGATCCACGTTTGAATTTAGATTGAGAGTAGGAAAGGGCATAACCGTCTTTTTCTTTCTTTACCTTTTGAGATTTGTGTGACCCTTTTCATGTGTAAGTCTGCACACGCAGACCTTTCAACATTGCATCTTCTTGTCAAGCTTTTCATTAATTACATTTGTACTTGTGTATCTCTCACATGTTTCTAATATCTTCTCTTTTTGTTCTTTTTACATATTATATAATCTCAAATCTCATTTATTTCGAACCAGAGAGTGCAGTGAGAGAAAGAAAGCATACTCACCATTGAAGGGTATTTGCATTTAACATGGCTGATTCGAACAGCCAACACCCTCGGACCGTTGCCGGTGGTACGGAGACACTCATTGATCATCATGGTTCACCCTTAAATGTTGTTCCACATAATCTTTCACCTGTTTTTGCATTTAATGAAGATGAAGATGCATTGTTTGAGAGTAGGGTTGTTGAAGAAACTGAACCTATTTCTTCAGCGTTTCCAGGTGAGTTTTTTTTCTGTTTTATTAAATGTACAGCTTTAAATGCATACGAGTACTTTTGTAAATTAAGGATTTCTTGTTTAGTTTTTCATTGGATTGTTCTTGATTCATTTTCTTTGTTTTTTATTTTTTTTGTGTAGCATCAGTTCTGAATCAAAATGCCACAAATGATGATGAAGATGGTGTTCAGAATTGTACTTTTACACAGTTGCTATCAACAGGTCATTTTTGTTTATGTGAAACCATGAATTTTTTTCTATAGGGTTATTGTAACATACCCTTAGTTTTAATTTTCGTAGTTTGTTATTATTATTATTTATTTTATTTCTTTTGTTGGTAGAGGAGGAAATGTGTGGTTAGACTTGTATTTTTATTTTTTATGAAACAAGCTTTTATATTTTGTAGAAGGTAAAAACATGTGTGGTTACACTTGTATTTTGTTTTTTATGAAACAAGCTTTTATATTTTGTAGAAGGTAAAAAATGTGTGGCTACACTTGTATTAAGTTTTTATGAAACAAGCTTATATATTTTGTAGGAGGTAAAAACATGTGTGGTTGGACTTGTATTATGTTTTTTTATATTTTTATTGGAAGGGGAAAACAGGCTGGGGAAAACATTCGAGATTACATTTTTGGGCTACATAAAAAATTCCACCAGCATCTACACTTTTTGGTGACATAAAAAAAATGTACTACCATGTTTTTTTTTGCATTTTAGTGAAACGTGGTAAACTTGTTTTTGAGAATACAATGTTACATGTAAAATTTTTTTTTTTAACCTATACGTGTTTAAATTTATTAAACAATACAATTTTTTTCTAAGACTCGTGACCTTTTTTGTAGGTATTCATGCGAACGAGGAGTTTTATGTTCACCACACACCCAATGGCACTAGAATGTGGTGTCCTAATATTCCTATTGTTTTAAAGTCTGTTGTTGGTTCTGTATATGAAACGTGGAACGACGTGTTCAGTATGTACAAGGACTATGCTGTGTATTCTGGGTTTTCTATTCGTAAGGGGCAAACCAAGAGATGGAAGGGTTTTGTCACTCACCAGTACATAAGGTGTACTAAATATTCAAAACCACAAATTAGGCGTAAAACTTATACCTTGGAGCAGTCAACCTTGACTATTAGGCAAAGTAATTTCACAGTGACAGATTGCAAGGCTAGTATACTGGTTAAGTTTTCTGAGGGCAGCTCTGTTATGGGCCATTTTCTGAGTATGCATGCTGACTAATATCCTGCTTTTTATTGTTTATCTATGATCAGGATACTGGACGGGGATATTGCTAACATCCTGGGTGATATCCTGAGGTATATCGAATTAATCACGTGCAGGTTAAAGACTGGGACTTGCCAACGGTCAAGTGGACTCCATCTCCTCAAGACTCGGGCGTATTTGTTAAAGGAGAGACGTTGAGCCCGAAAGACCAGGTCTCCAACGTTCAACTAAGGAATATTCGTTGGATCCCGGTTATGTAGGATAGTTAGTTACATTTGTTTTACTATAAATAGATGGGGGCGGATCAGATTAAGGCACTCAACTTACACATTTTCAAACACTTTCTCTCTAGCTCATCGCAAACACTACACACAACACTTGTATTCGAATTACATTGTAACACATAGTTGATGCGCACCACATCCTGCACTGTATCCTGATATTTGAAGCAATAGAAGAACAAGGCAGTTGCGATTGTCAGCTCCCGAGGTTTTATGCCGGCGATCTAGATTGATCAAGGGCTTTCCTCGTACATCACGTGTCAACCTTTACATTTTCGCTCATTGTTTGATTGTAGATACAGCTCTATATCCTGAGCCGTATCCTGAAACTGTTTTCACAACTAATTTGGTTAACACATTTTTCACATATAAATTTTAGCACACTACCTCACTTAACTAATTTGATCACTTAATTGCTTAGGTAATTTTTGACCAAAACAATTTGGCTCCCACCGTGGGGCAAGTGGTGCTACTTTTACTAAAAATCTTTGTGAAATCGTTAATCGGTTTTCTATTTTCAAAACTTTTCGCCACATTGTTTACAATGGCCTCAAGATCAAACATGAGCTCCTCTACTATGTCTGCTGCAACCTCTGCTACTACCGGTTCAGTGCTTCCACCACCTCCTCCAAGGATGCCATTTTCTTCACAATCTCAAGATGTTATCCCTACTCGGAGTGTTCAGGGATCTGCTCCCGTTTTAGCCTCTAATGATGAAATTCTGACTTTATTTGGAAGTGTGCAGGAACAAATGAGGCAGCAACAGGAGACTAATCAAATGCTGTTAAGAGAAATACAACTCTTAAAAGCTAGCTCGAGCAGACCTGCTGAAGAAACTGTCACTCCTATACAGCCCAGGGCTTTGAACTTCAGTTCCGCAGGCTACACTGAGGATAACAGGGGGAATATCGTCCCAAGCCATTCTCAGAATCATACCCCTGAGATACCCTCTTCGGTCAGGATGTCGACTGTGAGGAGTTCAGGATATGCTTCAGGATATGGCCAAAATCCTCAGACCGGTAATGTGTCAAATAATAACATTCTTGCTACTAACAACAATGGCTCTTTGCAGGATGCAGGTATGACGTCAACATTTACCCGGGAGCTCCAAAAATTGAAGGACATGATATCCAGTGTACCTGGAGTGGTCCAGCCAATTCCGGAAGTATCCAAAGACAGCCACAGGATATCTCGCTTTGCATATCCTATCTGTGATGCTGAAATACCAAAAAGATTCCAGACTCCCAACATGAAACTGTATGACGGGACTACGGATCCTGAGGAACATATTTCCCAGTATAGGGAACGGATGGAAATCAATCCTATCCCTACAGATCTCAAGGAAGCATGCTTATGCAAGGGATTTGGTTCTACCCTGACAGGATCAGCCTTAAAATGGCTGTTAAACGTCCCTCCTCACTCAATTACTTCGTTTGCTCATTTGGTTAATTTATTTAACAGTCAATTTTCTTGTAGTCGGAGTTTTGAGAAACTAACCAGTGCTCTTTACAGGATAACTCAAGGGCCTCAGGAATCCTTGAGGGATTATGTGAACAAATTCAGTCGAGAATCCTTGGATATCCCACATCTTGATGTTGCAACGGCTGTGCAAGCTTTTAAGATGGGGTTACAAAAGGATTCTCAGTTTTATCAGGATCTTGTAATGAATCCCTGCAGGAATCTCGACGAAGCTCGTAACAGGGCTTTGAGATATATCCGTTTGGAAGATGACAAGAAGATGCAGGAGAGGATGAATTCTACCTCAACCTATGAATCAACTAACAGGAAATCAGAAACCTCATATAAGCCATATCGCTCCAAGCCATATGGCAGAAATGATAACAAGAAAGTGAATGCTGTTGAAGACGAGGATCCTGAAGAATATCCTGACTTATCTGAATACTGCTTTTTTGTTAATATACCTGAGTTAATGTATGCTATGCAGGGTTTAGGGGACAAAGCTAGGTGGCCTCGAAAGAACCAGCAGAAAGCTGATTGGAAGGATAAATCCAAATGGTGTGCCTTCCACGAAGACTTCGGACATATGACCGAGGATTGCATTGCTTTAAGGAAAGAAATAAGTTACCTGTTAAGCAAAGGGTATCTGAAGGACTTGCTGGGAAAAAAGAAGAATAAAGGTCAGGATCCCGAGAAGGATCCTGAACGAGCAGCATCACCCCCAGCAGATGCCAAGATAATTAACTTTATTTCAGGAGGATCCGATATTTGTGGAACTTCGTATTCGGCGGCCAAGAGACATGCAAAGGAAGCTAAGAGTGAGAGGGGAGACAGACCAGTCAGGATAACTACCCTCACAACTGATAAAGTGATCACTTTCGATAGTGATGACAGGGATACTGTTCAGGATCCTCACCATGATGCTTTGGTAATAACATTATATGTGGCTAACCATTTTGTACGCAGGATACTGGTAGACAACGGTAGTTCTGTCAATATAATTCAGCTGGAAACATTGAAGAGGATGAATGTATCTCCGATGGACATTACTTCGAAGTCCACTGTGCTCGTTGGTTTCAGTGGAGAAGCTAGGAATACCGTAGGGGAGATAAAGTTACCAGTATATGTTGAAGGGGTCAACTCGATACAACGCTTCTGCGTGATGGACTCCTTATCCTGCTATAACATCATACTGGGAAGACCATGGATTCACGATATGAAGGTCGTGCCATCAACATATCACCAATGCATCAAGATCCCTACCCCTTGGGGAGTTGTCAAGGTTGAAAGTGATCAGCAGGAAGTGAAAGAATGCTACTCATCCTCAATGAAATCCTCAACTAAGCCTAGTACAGCATAGCAATTAAAGATGCGGGCCCAGGATATCGTGAAGGATTCGGAGCAGGATGTGAAGAAAATTATCCTGGATCAGGATAATCCTGATATCTCGGTGCTCGTAGGAACCAATATCCCTCAGGATATTGAAGAACAGTTAACTAACTTTTTGAAATGCAGGATGTCAACGTTTGCATGGAAGCATGAGGATATGACAGGCATATCCAAAGACATTATCACTCACAAGCTTGGAATTGACAAATCATTCAAGCCTGTTCAGCAAAAAAGAAGAAAATTTGCTCCTGAGCGGAATGCGATTATCCAAGAGGAAGTTGAAAGATTGTTGAAGTCCAGGATGATCAGAGAAGTCAAGTTTCCAAGATGGCTAGCAAACGTAGTTGTGGTACAGAAGAAAAACGGGAAATGGAGAGTCTGTGTAGACTACACGGACTTGAACAAGGCTTGTCCTAAAGACCCATTTCCTCTCCCTCATATCGATGCAATGGTGGATGCTACTGCTGGACATGAAATGTTAACGTTCATGGACGCATCCTCAGGATTTCAGCAGATTCAAATGGAGCCTTCGGACCAGGAGGATACTGCTTTCATGACACCAACAGGTATATATTGCTATACTGCTATGCCTTTCGGTTTGAAAAATGCAGGTGCAACATACCAGAGATTAGTAAACATGATGTTCAAAGATAAGCTGGGGGACACCATGGAGGTATATATTGACGATATGGTGGTGAAATCTAAAAAGGCTGAGGATCACCTCCAGGATATTAAGGGAGCATTTGATATCCTGGATCAGTATAACATGAAGCTGAATCCTGCTAAGTGCCATTTCGGAGTGGGGGCAGGAAAGTTTCTTGGATATATGGTAACGAAAAGGGGGATAGAGGCAAGCCCAGAGCAGATTAAAGCTATCCTGGATATAAAATCACCCTCGAATATGAAGGACGTACAACGATTAACAGGCCGAGTAGCAGCTTTGAATAGATTTATTTCAAGATCCTCGGAAAAATGCAAGGAATTCTATGATATCCTCAAGAAGAATAAGAAATTTGAATGGGGAGCAAAGCATGAAGCAGCCTTGCAGGATTTGAAGCGATATCTCTCAACTGCACCTCTATTGATGAAGCCTGAAAATGGTGAACCACTATCCCTATACCTCGCTGTATCAGGGAATGCTGTAAGTGCCGTTCTTATAAAAGACCATGAAGGTCAGCAATATCCTGTTTATTATGTTAGTAAAAGTTTGTTAGATGCTGAAACTAGGTATTCTCATTTAGAAAAATTGTTATTAGCTCTAGTCATGGCATCGACAAAGCTTAGACATTATTTTGAGACACATAGGATCCATGTTAAAACGAATTATCCTGTCAAAAATGTGCTTAGGAAACCAGAGATGTCAGGCAGGATGGCCAAGTGGTCAGTAAAGTTAAGTGCTTATGATTTAGTATATGAACCTAGAAATGCCATAAAGTCTCAGGCTTTAGCTGACTTTGTGGCTGATTTCAGTAGTGACATTCAGGACGAGGTAGACCTAGAAGTTCAACAGTTAGGAGAATCTTCAGGATCCTGGACATTATATACTGATGGTGCATCCAATATAAGAGGTGTAGGTTTAGGTATACTACTAAAATCGCCACAGGGGGGCATATTACCCCAGGCTATTAGGTGTGAATTTCCTGCTACTAATAATGAGGCAGAATATGAAGCTTTAATTGCAGGATTAGAATTGGCTAAGAATATGAGTATCAAGAATTTGCAAGTATATGTTGACTCCTTGTTAATTACTAACCATTTTAATGGATCCTATGCAGTTAAGGGTGAGAAATTAATCGAATACCTCGATATTCTTAAAAAATTAGCCGGATATTTCGATGTTTTTACACTTGAACAGGTACCAAGGGAGGATAATGCTGAAGCAGATGCCTTAGCAAATCTGGGATCATCGATCAGGATACCAGAAGGAACCCAAATACCAATATTACATGTCTTGTATCCTACAACGAATCCTCAGGATAAAGAAGTAGCAAGTATTCAGGATCCTGGAGCAGCATATCCTGAAGAGGATCCTAAGTCCTGGACAGCTCCAATCATGAGATATCTCAGAGAAGGACACATCCCCGGAGATGAAAATCCTAAGGCATTTAGGATGAAGGTATCACGATTCACTATTATAAATAATGTTTTATACAAAAAATCTCTTGCAGGACCGTATTTGAGGTGCTTGGAGGATCCTGAAGCCAAAGAAGTACTTCAGGATATACATGAAGGGGATTGTGGTAACCATACTGGGGGCAGGTCATTATTCTCAAAAGTATTAAGGACAGGATATTATTGGCCTACAATGAGAAAAGACGCCGCAGAATATGCTCGAAGATGTGATGCATGTCAAAGACATAGTAACATATTACATCAGCCTGCTGAACCGCTGTATCCTATTGTTTCCCCTTGGCCGTTTATGAAGTGGGGTATGGATATAGTGGGAAAGCTTCCAAAGGCTCCAGGAGGAAAGGTTTTCATGTTGGCAATGACGGATTATTTCTCCAAGTGGGTTGAAGCAGAAGCATTTGTTCAAGTTAGAGATCAAGAAGTAGTATCCTTCATAAAGAGAAATATCCTGACCAGATTCGGAGTACCAGCCGAGATAATCTGTGACAATGGTTCTCAGTTTATAAGCAAGAGAACTACTGACTTTTGCAAGAGTTGGGGAATCAAAATGATAACATCTACTCCGGTACATCCTCAAGCGAATGGACAAGCAGAATCCTCAAATAAGATAATTGTCAATAACTTAAAGAAGAGACTTGGAGCCAAAAAAGGAAGATGGGCAGAAGAATTACCCTTTGTTTTGTGGGCTGATAGGACAACGGTAAAGAATGCAACCGGCCAAACCCCATTTTCCTTGGTATTTGGAGCAGAAGCAATGATCCCAACGGAAATGGCAATACCTACTGCAAGATCTACCCTACGGGATCCTGAACAGAATCCTGAAGCCTTGTGTCAGGATTTGGATACTATAGATGAAAAGAGGGATGCAGCAAGGCTAAGGATGGCAGCATATCAATAAAGAATATCCAGAGCATATAACAAGAATATTAGGACCAGAAGATTTAAGGTTGGAGATTGGGTGTTAAGAAAGGCTTTTCAGAATACCACTAATCCTGCCGATGGCAAGCTAGCTCCAAAATGGGAAGGACCATATGAAGTTGAATCAGAAGCAGGGAAAGGAGCGTATAGACTCAAGAATATGGAAGGGGATATGCTACCGAGATCTTGGAATGCTATACACCATAAGCTTTATTTCAAGTTAGTTTAGAATATAATTTCTAACTCCAGATGGTATGAATTCTATCTTTTTTAAATATGTTTGGTTTAATTTATTCTTTGAAACCCAATACTAACTTAAGCATCGGAGGGGTGTTAGCCAAGCTAACACCCACCTTAGTGTAAGGATGTTTTGCAGTATATGCTTCGGGATATAGCTCCAGGATGCTCACTCAGGATACTTCGGAAGATTAGAGGATTGGCCCCCTCTCTCACGTACAAGGGATCCTGATCCCTTCACAGGTTTAAAGGTATTCACTTTTCTTCCGAATTGGGTTTAAACACTCCGCCTGGAGCGCAAGTTATTCAGGGATAGTTCAAGGTGGCGGGACCAGTCCATGTAAAAGTGGCTGACAATTTCGTCACTGTTGGCTATATCCTGAATCCTAAAGGTATATGAGGATTGATCACCCTCTCTCACGAAAGGGTATTTTCATACTCTCTAAGGTTTAAAGGTTTTCACCTTTCTAAGTCTTGGAGTTTATACTCTCCCGCCTGTAGCGCACGAAAATTTGGGATTTTCCCCAGGATACGAGGAATTTATTTCCAAAACATTTTTGGGTTTTACCCCTGTGACATGAAAAATTGCCCATGCAATGGAAACTGATATCCAGAAGATTTCTAAGTATTTGAAGACATTGTACACAGGGGACATTCCCACTAAAGCAATAATGTAAAGCTCAAAGGATAAGGTTCAGAACTAATGCACTAAGTGTCTCAGACAGGGGACACCTTCATTGGAAGAGTTGCAAAGGGATTGAAGTTTGGCAATAGGTTTATACCTCATTCCTGGTATGAGCTTTCCTTTATAGACAATGTTTAAATTTTTGGTAAAAGGTTAAATATCCTGATATATTCTCAAAATATATTTTCAAAATACTTCACAGAATATTTGATTAAAATATTTGAAACTAATATTAGTTTGAAACTTTGATCATTTAAGTAAACAGGTTTTGGAAAGATGGATTGTTTTTCACTCTTTAAAGAACTTTCTACAAAGTTGAACGAATGTATGGAAGTCCTCTCCAATAAAAAGTTTTTATCGCTGAGCATATTGATCAGGATATTTTCATAAGATAACAATACAAAATTTTTGCAAAGTTAAAAGGTACATTAAGTAATGCAAGGCAATAACAAGTAAGTTAAGAGATAGTTATATTATTAACATGTCAAAAGTTATGCTTTTGGATTCACCTCAAACCGAGGCTCATCCACCAAAAGCACAATTAGTTTCTACCATACTTGTGTAACGGTTGGAGGATCTATCTCAAAACAGGACCTGTCCACCTACAACCGTTACCACATTCAAAACAGGTTATATTAATCGATGACCAAGGGCTTCATCCTAAAACCTAGGACCCATCCACCTTTGGTCATCATATTGTTCTAATGCAGGAAATATAAATTGTTCGAAGACAGGAAAAGTAAATTGTTTAAACAACCACAACCACGAAATTAAAAAGTGGGCTCCGGCCTTGGCACGTATATCCATCATCGCCCACTTCGCCGCTTAAGAAGCGGCACCTTCTTGATCAACAGCCTCCTTCCCAGCATCTGCACCAGCATCGGCCTTAGGATTCTTCTCGGCATCACCATCGTCAGCATTGGCCACTTCCTCTGCCGCCTTAGAAGGCTCTTCACCAGCAAGCTTTGCAGGATGAGCAACGGGATGACCTCCGAGATCCTTTAGTTTCACTTCCCAAGCCTTTATGTTCCAGGAGGGGCATTCGAAACCCAAATCCCTGGCCTCATAAGCCATCCTTATCCTGGCTTGGAGAAGAGAGACGACCACAGATGCTTTGAGGCTATCCCGATATGAACTCATATTCTGCTGGTATTGGAGAAGGGCGGCATCTAGTTTGGCTTGGGCATCCTCGTTGGCTTTATGGAGGGTAGCTTGGTGTTCCTGGATCATTGCCTTGTATTTGTCTTCGTAATGCTGGGATTTGGCAGCCGCAATGGTTCCTTGATCAGCTATGGTGGCTTCAGCCTTCTCCAGCTTGATCTCCAACATCTTGTTAAGCCCGCAGGCGTCTTCATACAAGTGCATAAGACGTTCCAAGCCCTATCGATAAGGACACGGGTATCGATGTAAAAATAAGCAGGATAAGGACTAACATACTTGTGCAGGATATCGAAAGGAAAATTTTACCTGTTTGAGGAATGAGGTGGCTTCGTTAAACCCATGATTCTCGAGAGAGAATGTCTCAGAAACAGCTGGAGAGTCCGTCTCCTTTCTCTTCCGAGAGCTAGATGCCCGGGTCCTGGATGCCGGAGGGGCTTTGGGAGCAGAAACAGTCCCTTAAGAGGTAGGCTTTGGTGTAGCAGACGACTTTCGCTTGGATTCTTGTTTGATGGGTGCAAGGCTGGAGTAGCAATCCAACTCGTCAAGTTGGAAACCTTCAAGGTTGACAACTGGTACTGCACAAGGGAAGATATTCTTAAACTCATCATACTTTTGAAAAATAATTGATTTAAAATATATGTATAATTGCTGAGAATGTGCTTACCAGACATCTCTGAGCTTGATTTCTGGCTTGAATCTGTGTGAGACAGGGAGAAAGTTCTTTCACTGGCAGGAAGGCGGTAGATTTCCTTGATCTTGGATTCGGATTCTGCACTAGGAGGCACTAAATCTCTGAAGTTCGCTGCATAAAAGCATCAGGATATAAGTCCGGGATATAGTTTGAAGATATAATTGGGGATATTCCTAAAACCCTAAATCCTACCCTTGGTTAACCATTTAACCGGCAGATCGAAACCCTTATCAATAGAGTCTCTTTTTACGAAAAAGAATTTTCGTCGCCATCGATCCTCGTTCTTGGTGGCCTTAAGAACCAAAGGGTTCTTGGAGGTGGAAAACAGAAGAAAACGGTGATCGCCATGGGATCTCAAGCGGTATGCTATAGGGAGGTCTTCAATACACAGGTCAGGAAAATGACGAGACTTGATTTGATCCAGCACTATCAGAACTCGCCAGACCATTGGCATAGTCTGGGCATAGCTAAGGCCGGTGAGGTCAAAAAAGCGAGAGATAAAGGGTGGAAATGGATACCGGAGTCCAAGAGAAAAAGGGTAGGCGAAGAAACAAACCCACTCGTCAGATGATGCATCTGATCGGGCTTCCCGATCAAAAGGGCGAAAAACTGTTCCGGTGGGGAAGGCGCCGGAATCTTTAAGAGCAGCGATGTCGGCGTTGTTGAAGCAGCATATTTCCTTTGCTGGATCACGGATGAAGTTTTGGCTTAAGAGGGTTGAGGCCGGTCCGTCTGATCGAGATCTTGTTCGTGATGCCATGAAAGGTGTTGGGCAAACTAAAAGAAACTCAAGAAAGATGGATAGAGGATGAAGAGAAAAGTGATTACCTGAAAATCGCTTGAAGAATGATGATAATAAGCAGAAATGATTCGGCTAATTATAGGCTGAATATAGGGGGCAAAGAGTAAATATTGCATTGAAAATGGCACAATGTCGCTTCAACCATCGTTTCATTTTAATTGCCTCGGTCGACGAGATAAAGTTTTAAAAATATATCCGTTGGATTGGTATACCAACCGATATATTTGGGGACAATTGTTATGGGCCATTTTCTGAGTATGCATGCTGACTAATATCCTGCTTTTTATTGTTTATCTATGATCAGGATACTGGACGGGGATATTGCTAACATCCTAGGTGATATCCTGAGGTATATCGAATTAATCACGTGCAGGTTAAAGACTGGGACTTGCCAACGGTCAAGTGGACTCTATCTCCTCAAGACTCGGGCGTATTTGTTAAAGGAGAGACGTTGAGCCCGAAAGACCAGGTCTCCAACGTTCAACTAAGGAATATTCGTTGGATCCCGGTTATGTAGGATAGTTAGTTACATTTGTTTTACTATAAATAGATGGGGGCGGATCAGATTAAGGCACTCAACTTACACATTTTCAAACACTTTCTCTCTAGCTCATCGCAAACACTACACACAACACTTGTATTCGAATTACATTGTAACACATAGTTGATCCGCACCACATCCTGCACTGTATCCTGATATTTGAAGCAATAGAAGAACAAGGCAGCTGCGATTGTCAGCTCCCGAGGTTTTATGCCGGCGATCTAGATTGATCAAGGGCTTTCCTCGTACATCACGTGTCAACCTTTACATTTTCGCTCATTGTTTGATTGTAGATACAGCTCTATATCCTGAGCCGTATCCTGAAACTGTTTTCACAACTAATTTGGTTAACACATTTTTCACATATAAATTTTAGCACACTACCTCACTTAACTAATTTGATCACTTAATTGTTTAGGTAATTTTTGACCAAAACAAGCTCTATGTGCACAGTGGTAGGGTTCCATGAGCACCACAATCATCCCTTTGTTGAGCGTTTTAATCGTGACCTAAGTAGGATTTCAAGGAAACTACCCTTTACATCCAAACAGTTTATCCATAACATGAGTTTGAACAGAATTGGTCCAATTGTTTCTCACAAAGTTTTAGTGTCCCTGATGGGTGGACATCACAACGTACGTGGGACGCCAACTGATTTTAAGAACTGGAGCCAGTCGGTTAGGCTTTATATTGGTGACCGTGATGCGCAACTTGTTATAGATCGTTTGAAAGAAAGATCGGAGAGCTTACCAGACTTTTACTATGAGTTTGTGGTCGAGAAAGGGCAATTGAGGTCGATTTTTTGGGCAGACGAAATTTCCAAGATAAACTATGAGGTGTTTGGTGATGTGTTAACTTTTGATGCGACTTATCACACTAACAAGTAAGGTTTTGCAAACTGGCACTTTTTCCCCCTTTAACATATTATTACCTTTTGTTTTTTTTTCTTTGTCATGCAAGTACAACATGATTTTTGTTCCTTTCACTGGTGTTGATAATCATAAACAATGTGTGACATTTGGTGCTGGCTTGCTATTCAATGAAACCACCGAGTCTTACAAGTGGTTACTTGAATCATTTCTGAAGGCACACAAGAAGCAACCAAAGTTAGTTCTGATGGACCAGGACCCTTCAATGAAAGCTGCCATTTCAGAGGTTTTCACAGACGCTCGGCACCGCCTTTGCATGTGGCATATTATGAAAAAACTTCCAACCAAGGTTTTATTAATTTATCAATCTTGTTTGAGAAGTTTTTATTTTGTTACCTCTTTTAACAGCTTGGGGTCCTGTTATTTATAGATTGATGGAGACCTATTACAAAACTCTGAGTTAAGGGCTGTGACAACTTGTAATTTAGAACCCTTCGTTGTATCTTGATGTAACATGCTTGAACGCTATGTGACTAATTGACTTGTTGGTTTAATGAATGATATAAGTGAATTTATGTGATTATGTGTTGTGCTTGTATGTATGCGTGTATTTATATATGACCCGAGACACGAGGACCCGACTCGAGACCATGTGGTCTCGAGTGAACAGTGTAATAGTGGGCCAGTTGGGCCATGCACCCCTTTAGTCTACCCGAAAGCCCATTAGAGTGCACCAACTTAGAAAAAGCATATAACCTTGGTGGATAGTCAACCTTGTCATTTCTTTGGACAACTCACACACACTCCTACACTCTCTCTCTCACTAAAACCCTAGAAGCACAAACCTTCTTCCCTCATTCTCGGATTCAAACCGGCAACACTAGGACTCTCGAATCGAGCTCGGGATCATTACTCGGACACTCCATCTTATTCGTCTTCCTTACTATCTCGGAGCCTTTTCACAACCGGTTAGTGATTCACGCTAAGTGCTTTTATTTCGGTTGATGATGTGTGATGAGGTTGTATGATAATATGCATTTGCTTGTTAAGTTTTATACATCTTTCTTGAAATGCCGATATTAAGATTGTTGTTATCCATGATGAATGCATTATGACTATTGTTGGTGTTTGATAAAGGTGTTTGTTCGATTTGGAATGCACATGTTCATGTTTGTTATGTAGGATGTGTTTTAGATAACATAAAAATGGTTGAATGTTGATGATGAATCCTATAGATGCATGTATTGATCGGATAAGGATGGCTAGGTTGTATAACTATTGTGGTTTATGCTTATTTTGATTAATCAAGTGTGCAAGATGAAAACTCTAATGAAGAACATGATGAATATGTGAAGAACTTGTTGAATATGATATGGATATTTGAAAATTGATAAGTTTGATCCATTTTGGTTAATTGCTAGACAAGGAAACATGTTTATGAACCCTTATTGGATAGTACACCAAATCATGAAATCGAAATCCTATTGGTTAGTACACTATGCAGAATCAGCAGGTGCTGGGAGTCGAGACCCCTGGTTTTGACTCGAGACCATCTAGAAGCCAGCTCGAGATCAGCGGTTGCGAGTCGAGAACCCCCAATCTCGACTCGAGACCACAACTCCCTCACACAAGCAGCATAACTCGAGACCACGGTTGCGAGTCCGGTTGCGACTCGAGACCGTCTGGTCTCGACTAGTACATGCATGACTCGAGACCTCCATGGTTGCGACTCGAGAACTCATAGGCTGTAACTCGAGATCCCTAGTCTCGACTCGAGACCATAACACCCGTACACAATGTTTGGACTTGCACACTGCCATGGGCCTAAGTAGTTGGGCCGCACACTTAGACTTTGGTTGTTACGTGAATGTTACTTTGGAACTTGTTACGAACTGTTGTTGAACTGCCATGCTAGACATGTATGCCATGATCGTTACTTGTGTACGATACGTGTAGAACATAAGTGCACTACTTGGATATGAACCTGACTTGAATGGTATCTATGTTAAGACGTAGTTGACCACTTACAACTTGATTGACCTTTCTGTGTATCTGCCGAGCAAACCAAGGTGAGTTCACACTCTACAAAGCATGGGATTCCCAGGGGTTGGGAATGGGGTTAAGGAACATGGATTCCTCGTCCTCCTTGGGTAGGACAGTATTGGTTCAGGAATGTAATTCCTCGTCCTTATGGACAGATAACTCGTACTAGACCAAAACTCTATCCCGAAGTCCCTCCTTTTTTATATCGACTTAATCGTCGGGCCAATGGCGAGTGGGTCATTAGTTAGATAGGGCTATTTAGGTCTGACAAACCTCACACCATGCCGCAGAGGACGGGCATGAACTAATGGATCTGGGGCACGTCAATGATGATAGACATTGACAGTTCAGGGCACATAAACATGACTACAGTCAGCAGTCGATATGGTAACGAGTCTAGTGTATACATGGGGTAGCCCCCACGGCCGAAATGCCAGATAACTAACAAGGGGTAGCCCCCACGGCTGGATTGCCAGAGTAACCGGGAATAAACAAGTCACGTTTTCAACTATGGGGTAACCCCCACGGCAGGATGCCAGATAAAGGAAACTGTTTTCGAAACAACTTAAAACGAACACCCAACTGTGAACTCACTCAACTTGTTGTTGACTCGTTACTACATGCTTTGCAGGTCAATAGGTACTTAGCTGGAGCTTGCATGGGGGAGAGTCGTTGTGGGACATGGACAGCTGCGTGCCATGTTAAACCTTGAAATGTTTAAACTTATGTTTTGGTTTTGAACATTATGCTTCCGCTTTGCAACTTAGACTATGTTTTATTTGGATACCAATGGTATTGGTTAAACTTTTATAACTATTAACTTGTGTGTTCAATATGATTGGTGGCTGGATCCTGGTCAGTCACGCCTCCAAGCGGTGGTATTCCGCAGGTGGATTTTTGTAACAACTCTAATCAAAAGTCATAATTATTAAATTAATTAGTCCAAAAGGAAACCCTAATTTAGACACCCAAGTGATTCTGAACAAACCTTAAAATTTTCAAAATTTTCAGAATCAGGATTAGGGCCCCTAAAACTCAGGGGGGGTTAAACCCTATTGACGATTATCCATTTTAAACGTTGGCAACAAGGAATTATCGAAAACTGTCAACTCAGCTAAGCTAGTCCCAACCGTGGCAACCTAGGCCTAAAAAATAGGTCTCACGCGGCCCGCCTCAGGTTAAGCTTATTTCCCACGCGGGCCGCCTCAGGGTAAAATTTCACCTATAAATAGAGGGCAGTGGGACTTGAAATCTGGAAAAACAACGACGTAAAAATTCACAATATTCACTGAGATACGAACAGTATACTCTAAATCCACACACGGGTCTCGAAATTCTGCTACAAACCAGGGTATTAGCACAATCGCTGCTACGATTCATTTTCCGACGATCAATATATCCAATGAATGTTTAAGTGCCGCCCACATTAGGGTTATACTTTGTCGTTCGTCATTAATTTGATGGATCATCGTTAATTCGATGGATGAAGTATTGCACTTTGTCGTTCATTGTGAGAATTTGATCTCGTGAGTTATCGTAATTGCTGGAATGATTACTAACCCAGTTTTGTGTGCATTGTTATTTAAATTAGGTTAACAAGGCTAAATCATAGACTAAACTCTGTCCGTATTAAATCAGCAATGTGAGTCATTCTCTCTTTTTATCAAATCTATTTACAAAATCATGTTTATTTTCAAAGTTATAATTACGGGGATTAAGTTTATGTAATCACCATATTACAGCCGGTATGTGGGGTTTTGTATACATTACTTGATAATCGTCACCATTGGGGCAGCCAATTGGGGGATATGACCATAGTCACAGATTCGGTCGAGTGACAAATACCGTGGGTAGTTGGTTTGATATCAGAAACATTGTAATTTTCCTTAATACTGTAAATTATAACAAATGTGTCATTTTAGTAAATATAATGATTCACTCAGTATTTCCCGCTAACAAAACCTTTTTCAAACATGTTTCAGGTGATCTGTTGTAATTCAGGAAAAGTGCTGAGGAGCATTTCAAGCTTAAGATAGTGGCTCATTATAAAATAAAGAAATATGTTTTGTAATATCACGATTTCGTATTAAAAACATAATATTGTAAATTATCGGGGTTTTATCCCGAATTGTGAAATGGAATAAATCGGGAAAATTTTAGCTTTAAACGATCATGTTAAATAAACTTCCGCTGTTAAACTCAATTAAATCAATACCGCTGGATTTCTGTCCCGCGGCTCCTGAAACGGGTAAAACCGGGTCGAAGAAGGAATATTTGTGAAAAAGGCACAGTACGAGAACCCACTTTCTCCGGATAAAAGAAAGTTAATTTTAAAGAAAAGTAAAGAGAAAATCCAAGAAAAGAAGATTAAACGGGAAACTCAGGAATTAATTGATAAATCACCTTGGGAAGATAAGCTAGATGAGAAATGGGCAAACTTATATATGCTAGCCACAGTAGCAGAAAATATAAATCTTTAAATATTTTAAAGTTTAGTACCTTACCTTTACAATCTAGAAACCCTGTGCAATAAATAAATAAAAAAAAAAAATTTAAAACCTAAGTGTGTTTTTCAGTTATCTTTGTAATAAATTAGTATGCAGTATGTAATAAATTAAAAGGTTATTTGTAAATTTTAATTTAGTATTTTATGCATTTTGCATATATGTTACATCAGCATGAATGGGATATCTGAAGCTTTTCAGAACCTTAATCTTTACCCAGTGAATATCGAAGCTTCCAAAGAATATATTAGCTACTTTCCCGATGTAGAACAACCAGTAGAATTCAAGGTTCCACCTGTGAACAAGCCAAAACGAAAGAAAAGAAAGAATTACGTGTGGGGGAGTCGTATACGTAAGAAAAAGCCAGTTCCAAAACTTCCCAAAATAAACAATCCTTTGAAAAAGGGAAAAGAAATTATAACCGGCGAAAATTCTAAACAAAAGGAAATGGAAACTGAGGACAAGGAAGAAGTTAAGGAGAAAGGAAAAGAAATTGTAACCAGGAAAAGTCCTAGACTCCAAGAGATGGAGACTGAAGCCAAAGAAGATTATAGGCAAATGGAAAGGCAGTTTGAGGAATACTCTAAGGACATAGTAATGGAAGTTGGGCAAAGCTCTAGACCAACTCAGATAGAAATCGGAGAGAGCTCCAATCAAAATCAGGGAAGGACCTTTCAAGATGAGATAGATTTCCTATTGGCAAGCTGTGAAACAATTCAGCCTGTCAATACTAATAATAATAATATTTTTACTTATCCTCTTGAAAACCAACTCCCTATGAATTGGGAACCAGCAATTCCAGACCCAATAGTCCACTCCCAACCCATAGGAATGGACGAATGGTGGACGAACGATTGGCAATTTCAAAATATTGTCAACGATCCTTATTCTTTTCTTCCACAATTCGATCCAGAACCCCTACCTAATCCACCCATGAGTAATGAAAACATGGCTGAACTTCGCCACTTTGGTGAAGAGTTGTTTGATGCTGGAACTAGAATCAGGGAAATAGGGGGACAAATTGCCTGGAAATACGATGAGAGGGAACTGCGTTTTTAGAACGGCAAGTGACGAGAGATAGTACGATGATAAAACGGTAGTTGTATAATAGTAATAGTAAAGTTAGTCTGTAAATAACAAATAAAACTCTGTAAGATATTGGTGTGTAATGATGCATACTATACTAGATATAAAATGAAATCGAGAAATCGATTGTTTTGACTATACCTGTATTGTAAAATTTTCTGATTGTTTGTATATAATTGTTATTTAGCAAATACTAATAAAATTTATATATACATTATCAGATGGCAAACATTGATAATGAACCAGTAAATGAAGTTAATCAGTCTGAACAACATTCAAGAGATCAATATATGACTCGGCAAGATATCGAGAACATTGTTGCTCAAGGGATAGCCAATGCTATTCCAGCATTCGTTGCTGCTATAAAGAATCCAGTCGAACCGCAACAAGTTGTCCCTAGTAAACAGATTACTGAAGATAACTTCAGTAATAGTGTAAATGAAGGCAATAATCATGTTAATCATAATAGGGAACCACATCAAGCTCCATTACCTAAGAAAATGAAAACTGCAACGCCTGGTTGCACTTTCAAAGAATTCCTTGCTTGTAAACCCACTGAATTTGCAGGCAATGAAGGAGCAACTGCATCACTGCGTTGGTTAGAGAAAACCGAAGCAGTCATTGCAATAAGTAAATGTGGTAAAGATGATCAGGTCATGTATGCATCCAATCTATTCAAAGAAGGAGCACTCGAATGGTGGAACACTGTGTTACAATCAAATGGAAGATTAATAGCTTATGCTATGACTTGGGAAGAATTTAAGGGTTTGGTGGAAAGAAAATTCTGTCCCGAGTATGAAAAAGAACAGATGGCGAATAAGTTTCTAAATCATCGGATGATGGGTGTGGATTGTCGTGGGTATACCTCGACATTCTTTGAATATGCTAGAGTGGTACCAACACTGGCTTCGCCAGAACCGGTACTCATTTCTCGCTATATTTGGGGGCTAATTGGTGAAATCCGCAATATTGTTAAAGCTGCGAGACCTCGCACTATTGATGATGCGGTAGAATTAGCCAATACTCTAACCGATGAACTGGTGCGCACAAGAGATGAAGATAGGAAAAAGGAACTAGCTCAGAAAATTACCCAAGGATTTCGTGTGGGTAATAATAACAGCTTCAAGAGAAAAGGAACGGGGCAATCTCCAGCTCCGTCATTCTGCAGAAAATGTAAAAAGAAACATTATGGAAGATGCGATATCACTTGCAATTTTTGCAAAACTGTAGGACATCGTGAAGAAAACTGTAAAAAGAAAACCGTAATCTGTTTTAACTGTGGAGAAGCGGGGCATTATAAAACAGAATGTCCTAAATTGATCAAACCAATAGACAACAAACCCAAGGCGACCGAAGGAACTACTAAGAAGAATGCCAGGGCATTTCAGCTGACCACTCAAGAAGCAGAACTCATTCCGGATGTGATAGCGGGTACGTTCTTAGTTCACAACGTGTACGCAAAAGTATTATTTGACTCTGGTGCAAACCAAAGTTTTATAAATACTTTATTCTGCCAAGCTCTTAGTTTACCTTTAACCAATATTAGGCAGATTTTTACAGTTGAAACAGCAGACGGAAATTCAGTTAAAATAAATAAAGTTTTGCAAGAAGGAAACATAGAACTTTTAGGACATAAATTCTCTGCAAAACTATTGCCGATGAATTTGGCTGAATTTGATGTTGTCTTAGGAATGGATTGGTTAGTAGCTAACCATGCTAGAATCCTTTGTGATCAGAATTCTATAGAAATTCAATCACCTACCGGAGAAGTGATTAGGATTACAGGAGATAAACCACGAAAGCCCATGAAGTTCATATCAGTAATGAAAGTTGCTAATTATGAACGAAAACAAGGAATAGTGTATATGATTTCGGTAATCATTAGCACTAAGGATAAAGATCTTAAGGAAATACCAGTAGTCTCAGAATATCCTGATGTATTTCCCGAAGATTTACCGGGATTACCTCCAGACAGGGAAGTAGAATTTAGGATTCATCTAATTCCAGGAACTACACCGATAGCCAAGGCACCTTATCGGTTAGCACCCACAGAAATGTTAGAACTGAAACAGCAATTAGATGAATTACTAAGTAAAGGATTCATACAACCTAGCTCATCCCCTTGGGGAGCGCCAGTGTTGTTTGTGAAGAAAAAGGATGGTTCAATGAGAATGTGTATCGATTATAGAGAATTAAATAAGGTCACAATTAAGAATCGATATCCATTACCTAGGATTGATGATCTTTTTGATCAACTTCAGGGGGCTAGATATTTTTCTAAGATAGATTTACGCTCCGGATATCATCAATTAAAGGTACAAGAAGAAGACATACCTAAGACTGCTTTCAGAACTAGGTATGGTCATTACGAGTTTACAGTCATGCCCTTCGGATTAACAAATGCGCCTGCAGCATTTATGGACATGATGAATAGGATCTGTAAACCGTATTTGGATAAATTTGTAATTGTCTTTATAGACGATATACTTATTTATTCCAAAAGTCAGACAGAGCATTGTGAACATCTTCATGCACTCTTAACTTTGTTAAGAAAAGAAAAGTTGTACGCCAAATTCTCGAAATGTGAATTTTGGCTAAAAGAAGTGCAATTCTTAGGACACATGGTGAATCATGAAGGTATTCATGTAGATCCTGCTAAGATAGAGGCAATTACCAATTGGAAGGTTCCTCAAACAGCAATGGAAATTAGAAGTTTTATAGGATTAGCTGGGTATTATAGACGGTTTATTAAGGATTTTTCCAAGATAGCTGTACCTTTAACTAAGCTAACCTATAAAGCCACTAAGTTTGAATGGGGACCCAAACAAGAAGAAGCTTTTAGGATTTTAAAACAGAAATTAACCCATGCTCCAATCTTAGCCTTACCAGAAGGAACTGAAGATTTTGAAGTATATTGTGATGCTTCAAAATTAGGATTTGGATGTGTGCTTATGCAACGCAAGAAGGTGATTGCATATGTATCAAGGCAATTGAAAAAGCACGAAGAAAACTATACAACTCATGATTTAGAATTAGGAGCCGTAATTTTTGCCCTTAAGATTTGGAGACATTATCTGTACGGAAGTAAGTTTACTATCTATACAGATCATAAGAGTTTAAGATATGTATTTGGGCAAAAAGAGTTAAACATGAGGCAAAGGAGATGGATGGAAATCTTAAGCGACTACGACTGTGATATTCAGTATCACGAAGGAAAGGCAAATGTAGTTGCAGATGCCTTAAGTCGTAAGTATTATGAAAAACAACGACGGGTTCGTGCTCTCAGATTAAATTTACAAGTAGATTTAATGGAGCAATTAAAATATGTTCAAAAGACAGCAATAGAAGACGTTGCTGAAGGAATGAAAGGACGAATCAAAGAATTAGAGCAAGGAGCAGATGGAATTTGGAGATTCCACAAAAGTAGAATTTGGGTACCTAAGCAGGGAGACTTAAGACCTAAGATTTTAGAAGAAGCTCATAAATCTAGGTACACTATGCATCCAGGAAACAATAAGATGTACCAAGATTTAAGAAAGAACTTTTGGTGGATAGGAATGAAAAAAGACATAGCAAGATATGTTTCTAAATGTCTCACTTGTTCACAAGTTAAGGCAGAACATCAGAAACCTTCAGGTCTACTACAACAATTAGAAATGCCAGTATGGAAATGGGAACTTATAACAATGGATTTTGTTACTAAGTTACCCAAAACCAGAAAAGGTAATAATGCGATTTGGGTAATTGTAGATCGATTAACCAAATCTGCTCACTTTCTACCTATGAAAGAAACCTTTAGCATGGAAAGACTGGCTAAATTGTATGTAGATGAAATCGTATCTCTACATGGAGTTCCGCTCTCCATTGTATCAGATAGAGATAGTCGATTCACTTCCCATTTCTGGAAAAGTTTCCAGCAAGCTATGGGAACTCGATTAAATTTGAGCACTGCATATCATCCCCAAACAGACGGACAAAGTGAAAGGACAATCCAAACTCTAGAAGACATGCTCCGAGCATGTGTAATAGACTTTGGTGGAAATTGGGATGATCATTTACCATTAATTGAATTCTCCTATAACAATAGCTATCATTCAAGCATTGAAACTGCCCCATTTGAAGCATTATATGGAAGAAAGTGTAGAACTCCAGTTTGTTGGGCAGAAATAGGAGAAAGTCAATTATCAGGTCCTGAAATATTGCAAGAAACAACTGATAAGATTACTCAAATCAAGGAAAGGCTGAAGACGGCTCGAGATCGCCAGAAAAGTTATGCAGATAATAGATGCAAGCCGTTAGAATTCCAAGTTAGAGACAAAGTACTGTTGAAAGTTTCTCCTTGGAAAGGAGTTGTGAGATTCGGTAAGAAAGGAAAGCTAAGTCCCAGATACGTAGGACCATTTTCAGTGATCCAACGTATAGGACCAGTCGCTTATCGTTTACAACTACCAGAAGAATTAGCAGGAGTACATGATGTATTTCATGTATCCAATCTCAAGAAATGTTTAGCAGATGAATCTCTGGTAGTACCTCTTCAAGACATAGAGGTAAACGAAAAGTTAAAATTTGTGGAGAAACCTCTTCAGATAGAAGACAGAAAAGTGAAGTTTCTCAAGAAAAAACGACTAGTGCTAGTTAAAGTAAAATGGGATTCAAGGAGAGGACCTGAATACACTTGGGAGCTGGAATCAGAAATGAAGAAAAAGTATCCTCAATTATTCCAGTAAATCTCGAGGACGAGATTTTTATTAAGGTGGGGAGAATGTAACAACTCTAATCAAAAGTCATAATTATTAAATTAATTAGTCCAAAAGGAAACCCTAATTTAGACACCCAAGTGATTCTGAACAAACCTTAAAATTTTCATAATTTTCAGAATCAGGATTAGGGCCCCTAAAACTCAGGGGGGGTTAAACCCTATTGACGATTATCCATTTTAAACGTTGGCAACAAGGAATTATCGAAAACTGTCAACTCAGCTAAGCTAGTCCCAACCGTGGCAACCTAGGCCTAAAAAATAGGTCTCACGCGGCCCGCCTCAGGTTAAGCTTATTTCCCACGCGGGCCGCCTCAGGGTAAAATTTCACCTATAAATAGAGGGCAGTGGGACTTGAAATATGGAAAAACAACGACGTAAAAATTCACAATATTCACTGAGATACAAACAGTATACTCTAAATCCACACACGGGTCTCGAAATTCTGCTACAAACCAGGGTATTAGCACAATCGCTGCTACGATTCATTTTCCGACGATCAATATATCCAATGAATGTTTAAGTGCCGCCCACATTAGGGTTATACTTTGTCGTTCGTCATTAATTTGATGGATCATCGTTAATTCGATGGATGAAGTATTGCACTTTGTCGTTCATTGTGAGAATTTGATCTCGTGAGTTATCGTAATTGCTGGATTGATTACTAACCCAGTTTTGTGTGCATTGTTATTTAAATTAGGTTAACAAGGCTAAATCATAGACTAAACTCTGTCCGTATTAAATCAGCAATGTGAGTCATTCTCTCTTTTTATCAAATCTATTTACAAAATCATGTTTATTTTCAAAGTTATAATTACGGGGATTAAGTTTATGTAATCACCATATTACAGCCGGTATGTGGGGTTTTGTATACATTACTTGATAATCGTCACCATTGGGGCAGCCAATTGGGGGATATGACCATAGTCACAGATTCGGTCGAGTGACAAATACCGTGGGTAGTTGGTTTGATATCAGAAACATTGTAATTTTCCTTAATACTGTAAATTATAACAAATGTGTCATTTTAGTAAATATAATGATTCACTCAGTATTTCCCGCTGACAAAACCTTTTTCAAACATGTTTCAGGTGATCTGTTGTAATTCAGGAAAAGTGCTGAGGAGCATTTCAAGCTTAAGATAGTGGCTCATTATAAAATAAAGAAATATGTTTTGTAATATCACGATTTCGTATTAAAAACATAATATTGTAAATTATCGGGGTTTTATCCCGAATTGTGAAATGGAATAAATCGGGAAAATTTCAGCTTTAAACGATCCTGTTAAATAAACTTCCGCTGTTAAACTCAATTAAATCAATACCGCTGGATTTCTGTCCCGCGGCTCCTGAAACGGGTAAAACCGGGTCGGGGGCCGTGACAATTTTGGGGGTGTGACAGATTGGTATCAGAGCCATTGGTTATAGTGAACTTGGTTTTAATAAGGGGAAAAAGTTTTATTAAAATCAGACTATAACCTGTACAGTGCTCTACGATCCACAACGACGCTTCACTCCACATGCAAGGCTCGACATTCTAGGTGATATGATCTATGAATATATTGCTTACTTGTTAGTCACGTAGTACATTGCTCATGGCATACTTGGTTAGTATAACTACTGTTGCTTGAACACGTGTGTGCTTACCCTCTTCTGTCATCGCATTTTCGCGAACCCCTCTCACTCATGTTCCTCTTGATATGAAGATCATGTCTGGATGCGTGAACATGACACAAGCCCAGTTGACGGCTCTGATTAACGAACGAGTTGCTGCGGAACTTGCAGCTGCACACGCAGGAGGTATATCCTGCAGTCCAAACTCATTCTAGGATCTTTAGATCCTACTCTCGTGAACCAACCTTTGTGTTAAACTCTATCTTTTCTTTCACCCACAATAGGTCAACATGCACAGCCACCTGTATGCACCTTTAAAACTTTCATGGACTGCCGACCAACTACTTTTAGCGGCACTGAAGGAGCCGTAGGCCTCCTCCACTGGTTTGAGAAACTCGAGTCTGTTTTCGAGATGTGTGAATGCCCTGAGGAGCGCAGGGTGAAGTATGCTACCGGTACTCTCGAGGGTTTAGCCCTCACGTTGTGGAACGCTCAGGTTCAAATGCTGGGGTTGGTTGCTGCTAACGCCACCCCGTGGAACAACTTCAAGGAAATGATCAAGGAGGAGTATTGTAATCGTGATGAAATTCACAAACTGGAAGTAGAGTTTTTCAACCTCAAGATGACGGGGTCAGAAATTGAAGCTTATGTGAAAAGATCGAACGAACTGGCAATTCTGTGCCCTACTATGGTGGATCCTCCCATCAAACGCATCGAACTATTTCTCAAGGGCTTAGTGTCAGAAATCCAAAGTCATGTGACTTCAGCAAACCTCGCCACCATCCAGCAAGTTGTACAATTGGCTCACCGTCTCACGGATCAGGCGGTGGAGCAGAATAGGTTACCAAAGCGCATAGGTGCGACAACTACTTCAGGTGCTCTTAGTGACAACAAGAGGAAATGGGAAGGAGCTTCAAGCAAAGGTTCAGCTTCTGTGCAATCTCAATCTCAGCAAAGAAAGACTGAGGACTACAAGAGCCCTAGTTATCAATCATCTGGTGGTCAAGGTCATGGTGGGTACAAAGGGAATCACCCCAAATGCAATCGCTGCAGCCTACACCACAGCGGGCCATGCACCAGGGGTAACTGTCATCGGTGCAACAAGCCAGGTCACGCTGCAAAGGATTGCAGGAGCGTATATCCCGCCAATCAGAATCGTCAGCAAGCTCAACAGAACCAACGTCAGCAGCAGCAGCAAGGTGATAACAAAGGGTGCTTTCAGTGTGGAGCTGAAGGCCATTTCAAGAGGGATTGCCCCCAATTGAACAGGAACCCGAACAACAACAACAACAATAACAACAATCAGGGGAATGGTAACAATGGGAACAACAACAACAATGGAGCCAGGGGGCGGGCGTTCGTGATTGGCCAAGGTGAAGCAAGGAATGACCCCAATGTTGTGGCGGGCAAGTTCCTTCTCGACGACTTTTATGTTACAGTTTTATTTGATTCGGGTGCCGATACTAGCTACATGTCTCTAGAAGTTAGTCGAAGGATTAAGCGTATTCCAACACCTTGAACAACAAGCACACTGTAGAGCTAGCAAATGGTAAGAGTTTAGAGGCCACTCACGTAGTCAAGGGTTGTAAACTTGTTCTTGCTGACCAGACCTTCTCTATCGACCTTATTCCTATCGTCTTGGGTAGTTTCGACGTTGTCATTGGGATGGATTGGTTATCCCAACACCGGGCAGAGATCCTTTGCAATGAGAAGATTGTTCGCATTCCTAGTTCCGGTAGTGAACCTCTCATGATTCGTGGCGACAAGAGGGGTGCTGTTGAGAACGTCATCTCTTTCCTTAAGGCCCATAAGTGCTTGCGAAAGGGCCACACTGCCATTTTGGCTCTCGTTACTGACACCTCGGAGAAAGAGAAGAAGATAGAAGATTTTCCAATCGTACGCGACTATCCTGAGGTATTTCCTGAGGAATTACCTAGCCTTCCGCCTCATCGCCAGGTCGAGTTTCAGATTGAACTAGCTCCTGGAGCTGCGCCTATAGCTCGTGCACCTTATCGTTTAGCTCCATCAGAGTTGGAGGAACTCTCTATGCAACTGCAAGAACTCTTGGATAAGGGTTTTATTCGACCTAGCTCATCGCCATGGGGAGCTCCAGTTCTGTTTGTGAAGAAGAAAGACGGTACCTTCAGAATGTGCATCGACTACCGGGAACTCAACAAGGTGACCGTGAAGAATCGTTATCCTCTACCACGTATTGACGACTTGTTCGACCAGCTGCAAGGGTCGAGCTACTATTCAAAGATTGATTTGAGGTCAGGATATCACCAGCTGAGAGTCCGAGAGGAGGATGTCTCTAAAACAGCTTTTAGAACTCGTTATGGACACTACGAGTTTTTGGTCATGCCTTTTGGGCTGACAAACGCACCTGCGATTTTCATGGACTTGATGAATCGAGTGTGCAAGCCTTACCTAGACAGGTTCGTCATAGTCTTCATCGACGACATCCTGATCTATTCGAAGAGTCAGGAGGAACACGAGCAACATCTACGACTTATTTTGGAACTCCTTCGAACAGAACAGCTTTACGCAAAGTTCTCGAAATGCGACTTCTGGCTTCGCGAAGTCCATTTCCTAGGCCATGTGGTGAACAAGGATGGGATTCACGTTGATCCATCCAAGGTAGATTCGATTAAGAACTGGCCTGCACCTCGTACACCCACGGAAATTCGCCAATTTTTGGGTTTGGCAGGTTACTACAGGAGATTCATTAAGGATTTTTCCAAGATTGCACAGCCTCTCACCTCACTGACGCAGAAAGGCGTTGTTTATCGATGGGGAAATGCACAGGAGTTAGCATTTCAGCATTTAAAAGATAGACTTTGCAGCGCACCTATCCTTTCCTTGCCAGAGGGCACAGACGACTTCGTGGTCTACTGCGACGCATCAATTCAGGGTCTTGGTTGTGTACTGATGCAACGGAATAAGGTTATAGCCTACGCCTCACGCCAACTTAAAGTTCATGAAAAGAACTACACTACACATGATTTAGAACTGGGAGTTGTTGTTTTTGCACTTAAGATATGGCGACACTACCTGTATGGTACCAAATGCACCATTTACACCGATCACAGGAGTCTCGAGCACATCTTCAAACAGAAGGAGCTAAACATGCGTCAATGACGATGGGTCGAGTTGTTAAACGATTACGAATGTGCAATCAAGTACCATCCTGGCAAAGCCAATGTTGTGGCTGATGCCCTTAGCCGAAAGGACACTGTGCCTAAGCACGTACGAGCCTTGCAGCTCTCTATACATTATGGTCTTCCTTCTCAAATACGAGACGCTCAGATAAAGGCATTGAAACCAGAAAACGTCAGGGCTGAAGCCCTACGCGGCTCAAGGCAACGATTAGAACAAAAGGAAGACGGTGCATACTACGTAACGGGACGCATTTGGGTTCCACTCTATGGAAACATACGGGAGCTTGTGATGGACGAAGCACACAAGTCTCGCTACTCGGTACATCCTGGCTCGGATAAGATGTACCACGATATCAAAACTACGTATTGGTGGCCTAGCATGAAGGCCCACATAGCAACTTACGTCAGCAAGTGTTTGACTTGTGCAAGGGTCAAGACTGAATACCAGAAACCCTCAGGCCTACTCCAACAACCAGAGATACCTCAGTGGAAATGGGAGCAGATTTCCATGGATTTTGTTACGGGCCTGCCTAGATCTCAGCGTGGTAACGATACTATTTGGGTGATCGTGGATCGACTCACAAAGTCTGCACACTTCCTGGCGATCAAGGAAACGGATAAGTTCTCCACTCTAGCAGACGTATATCTTAAGGAAGTTGTTTCGAGGCACGGGGTGCCCACCTCTATTATCTCGGATCGAGATGCACGATTTACTTCAGAACTATGGCAAGCCATGCACAAATCCTTTGGCTCACGATTAGACATGAGCACAGCGTATCATCCTCAGACGGACGGGCAGTCTGAGCGCACTATTCAAACCTTAGAAGACATGCTTCTTGCATGTGTAATCGACTTTGGCAACAGCTGGGAAAAGCATCTGCCACTTGTGGAATTCTCGTACAATAACAGCTACCACACCAGCATTAAAGCTGCTCCGTTTGAGGCATTGTTCGGGCGTAAATGCCGGTCACCTCTTTGTTGGGCAGAGGTGGGGGATAGTCAGATCACTGGACCAGAACTTGTGGTAGACACAACCGAGCGAATTGCTCAAATACGACGACGCATGGCGGCAGCTCGTGACCGTCAGAAAGTCTACGCCGATAAGGGCAGGAAACCACTAGAGCTCCAGGTTGGGGAGCGGGTACTACTCAAAGTTTCACCCTGGAAGGGTGTGGTTCGTTTTGGTAAACGAGGCAAACTTAACCCACGATACGTTGGACCTTTTGAAATCATCGAGAAAATAGGCAGGGTGGCCTACAGACTGAACTTACCAGCAGAACTCAGTGCAGTTCACAACGTTTTCCATGTGTCGAATCTGAAGAAGTGTCTGTCAGATGAGACCCTCGTAGTTCCTTTGAAGGAGCTCAACATCGACGAGCAGTTACGATTCGTCGAGGAACCAGTTGAAATCACGGACCGGGATGTTAAGGTCCTCAAGAACACTAGAATACCTCTTGTTCGAGTTCGTTGGAACTCACGTCGCGGCCCAGAGTTCACCTGGGAACGCGAAGATCAGATGAAACAAAAGTATCCCCAACTATTCGCAAACAGTACAACCACTACTGAGGCTGAAGCTACGGAATTTCGGGACGAAATTCCAGATCAACGGGGGGAGGATGTGACACCCCAGGAAAACCAGGAAAACCATACAACTTAACTAGCTTCCTCAGTGAGTACTTACCAAATTTCGGGACGAAATTTCTTTCAACTTGGGGATAATGTGACAACTCGTAATTTAGAACCCTTCGTTGTATCTTGATGTAACATGCTTGAACGCTATGTGACTAATTGACTTGTTGGTTTAATGAATGATATAAGTGAATTTATGTGATTATGTGTTGTGCTTGTATGTATGCGTGTATTTATATATGACCTGAGACACGAGGACCCGACTCGAGACCATGTGGTCTCGAGTGAACAGTGTAACAGTGGGCCAGTTGGGACATGCACCCCTTTAGTCTACCCGAAAGCCCATTAGAGTGCACCAACTTAGAACAAGCATATAACCTTGGTGGATAGTCAACCTTGTCATTTCTTTGGACAACTCACACACACTCCTACACTCTCTCTCTCACTAAAACCCTAGAAGCACAAACCTTCTTCCCTCATTCTCGGATTCAAACCGGCAACACTAGGACTCTCGAATCGAGCTCGGGATCATTACTCGGACACTCCATCTTATTCGTCTTCCTTACTATCTCGGAGCCTTTTCACAACCGGTTAGTGATTCACGCTAAGTGCTTTTATTTCGGTTGATGATGTGTGATGAGATTGTATGATAATATGCATTTGCTTGTTAAGTTTTATACATCTTTCTTGAAATGCCGATATTAAGATTGTTGTTATCCATGATGAATGCATTATGACTATTGTTGGTGTTTGATAAAGGTGTTTGTTCGATTTGGAATGCACATGTTCATGTTTGTTATGTAGGATGTGTTTTAGATAACATAAAAATGGTTGAATGTTGATGATGAATCCTATAGATGCATGTATTGATCGGATAAGGATGGCTAGGTTGTATAACTATTGTGGTTTATGCTTATTTTGATTAATCAAGTGTGCAAGATGAAAACTCTAATGAAGAACATGATGAATATGTGAAGAACTTGTTGAATATGATATGGATATTTGAAAATTGATAAGTTTGATCCATTTTGGTTAATTGCTAGACAAGGAAACATGTTTATGAACCTTTATTGGATAGTACACCAAATCATGAAATCGAAATCCTATTGGTTAGTACACTATGCAGAATCAGCAGGTGCAGGGAGTCGAGACCCCTGGTTTCGACTCGAGACCATCTAGAAGCCAGCTCGAGATCAGCGGTTGCGAGTCGAGAACCCCTAATCTCGACTCGAGACCACAACTCCCTCACACAAGCAGCATAACTCGAGACCACGGTTGCGAGTCCGGTTGCGACTCGAGAACTCATAGGCTGTAACTCGAGATCCCTAGTCTCGACTCGAGACCATAACACCCGTACACAATGTTTGGACTTGCACACTGCCATGGGCCTAAGTAGTTGGGCCGCACACTTAGACTTTGATTGTTACGTGAATGTTACTGTGGAACTTGTTACGAACTGTTGTTGAACTGCCATGCTAGACATGTATGCCATGATCGTTACTTGTGTACGATACGTGTAGAACATAAGTGCACTACTTGGATATGAACCTGACTTGAATGGTATCTATGTTAGGACGTAGTTGACCACTTACAACTTGATTGACCTTTCTGTGTATCTGCCGACCAAACCAAGGTGAGTTCACACTCTACAAAGCATGGGATTCCCAGGGGTTGGGAATGGGGTTAAGGAACATGGATTCCTCGTCCTCCTTGGGTAGGACAGTATTGGTTCAGGAATGTAATTCCTCGTCCTTATGGACAGATAACTCGTACTAGACCAAAACTCTATCACGAAGTCCCTCCTTTTTTATATCGACTTAATCGTCGGGCCAATGGCGAGCGGGTCATTAGTTAGATAGCGCTATTTAGGTCTGACAAACCTCACACCTTGCCACAGAGGACGGGCGTGAACTAATGGATCTGGGGCACGTCAATGATGATAGACATTGACAGTTCAGGGCACATAAACATGACTACAGTCAGCAGTCGATATGGTAACGAGTCTAGTGTATACATGGGGTAGCCCCCACGGCCGAAATGCCAGATAACTAACAAGGGGTAGCCCCCACGGCTGGATTGCCAGAGTAACCGGGAATAAACAAGTCACGTTTTCAACTATGGGGTAACCCCCACGGCAGGATGCCAGATAAAGGAAACTGTTTTCGAAACAACTTAAAACGAACACCCAATTGTGAACTCACTCAACTTGTTGTTGACTCGTTACTACATGCTTTGCAGGTCAATAGGTACTTAGCTGGAGCTTGCATGGGGGAGAGTCGTTGTGGGACATGGACAGCTGCGTGCCATGTTAAACCTTGAAACGTTTAAACTTATGTTTTGGTTTTGAACATTATGCTTCCGCTTTGCAACTTAGACTATGTTTTATTTGGATACCAATGGTATTGGTTAAACTTTTATAACTATTAACTTGTGTGTTCAATATGATTGGTGGCTGGATCCTGGTCAGTCACGCCTCCAAGCGGTGGTATTCCGCAGGTGGATTTTGGGGGTGTGACAAGGGCATTGATGCATCGTTTGGTGTGGAGTATTCACATGAAACCATCTACATTTGAGACGCGTTGGCAACTTTTGATGGAGGAATATGGGTTACAAGATCACGACTGGTTGAATGATATGTACTCAATTAGGGACCAATGGGTACCTGCCTACTTCCGTGATATCCCAATGTGTTGTCTGATGAAGACTACATCAAGATGTGAAAGCTCTAACTCAAGCTTCAAGGTCAACTCTACTAGTGCTAACACACTAGTTCAGTTCATGCTATGTTATGAAACTAGGATAGACAATCAGCGTTACAGGCAACGTGTTGCAGAGTTTAAAACCTCATCTAGTGTATTCATGGACACTACTGATCTAGCTATCGAGAAGCACGCTTTTGAGCTGTACACACATGCAATTTTCACAGAGGTAAGAAAAGAGATATACAAGGGGAAGTTGTTTTGTTACATTCTAAACACGGAGGATTGTGATGATGTTCGTGTTTACTATGTGAATCAGTTGGACAAGCGAAGCAATGCAACCAACACATTCACGGTAACTGTGCTGTATCCTTATGATGACATCTTTTGTTTAAGCTTTCATTATGCTTTTTTTCACTGAAGCTTAATAATGTGTTTTGGTGTTTTTGTAGGTTAAACTTGAGTTGAGAAATCAGTCGGTCTCTTGTTCATGCAACAACTTCATCCGTATTGGATATCTGTGTAGGCACATCTTTTGTGTTTACCGGGTAAACAATATTGAAAAAATCCCTGCCCAGTTTGTTGTTAAGCGTTGGACTAGGGACGTGCTTCCCAAAAGTATATTTTCTATTGAGCATCGATACGGCGTTGACACCCGTCCACAAGCTGCTGCGAGAAGTCAGATTCTTGAGATTGTAACCGAATGTGTAGACGCATTAAGAAGTGATGTTGGAGGACTTTCTACTTTCGCTGAGCAGATAAAGGAACTGAAATCCAAGTTACTAAATGGAGGACCAGTTGATGACGAAGCCAAGAATGATAACTATGATGCTGTTGAAGAATTGCTTGGTGTTTCTTTAGATGGGGACGTAACTCTCAACAATCCAGACGGGATCAGGAACAAAGGATGCGGCAAACGTCGACGATTGTCTAGAGCATCGCAGGATGGAACGAGCAACTCTGCTGTCAAACCTCCCAAAACACCAAGGCTTTGCCGAACATGTATGAATTGTTGATACATATTGTGTGGACGCGACTCGGCTCGGTTGGACTCGACTCGGTTCGACCCGGTTAGGTTCGGCTCAAGTCCGACGTCACGACATTCCTCCGTCGTGCGTCCCAGAGTTCGACACGCGAAGCACGGAGCGCCGCAAGCCCATTCCCGTTTACACATTACCATGACATCATCATTGTGATGTCATGATGATGTCACAACCTTTGTCCTATGTTGAATTGAATGAAAGTTGTCAACAGAAAAGCTTTGACCGAACATACATACTTCTGGGCTTCAACTTTCACTTGGGCCGTAACTTGAAATTGGACTTTGACTAAACTTGGGCCACTTGCATTTGTTTTGGGCTGCTACATCTTGGACGAAGACCAGGCACATCAAAGTGACGAAATCACTTTGATTTCGTCAAGATATTATGGCGAAAACACACATGTTGGCGAAATCACATGTGTGACGAAATCACATGTGATTTCGTCGAAGTCCTATGATTTCGTTGAGATCTTAGATTTCGTTGATGGGTTTTTGTCTGGGACTGGATTTCGTCATGTTGTTACTATATAAGCCCAGATAACAGACAGAAACACCAGACAAGTCTGAATAGATTTGAGAGCGAACACATTGTAACACACACACTGAGAGTTTATAGGTTTATCTTGTAAACATTGCTTTGTAACGGTTTCATACGCGTTAATAAAATGGAGTGTTAATCGTTGAATCTTTGTGTTTGTGTTCGTGACTTGGTTTTACTTACCCGTTTGGATTCCGCACTTTCGGGTTTGTCGGAAAACATGGAATAGAGGTTACTCGATCCTCCAGGTGGACCTACATGAAGTACGTGACTGGGCATGATTCAAGAAATTGCAAGAAAAAGAAGAAGAATAAATCGGGTAACGAGGATGAGGACTCAAGCTCTGCGAGTCAGGAGTCCACTTGATTTGGTATTTATTTTGATGTGTGTGCTGTGCGTGTTTTGAAAACTTGTATGACGCCAGCTTTTTGGTCTCCATTTTAGTGGAGCGGAACTAAACTTTGATCATCCCTTTTGTATTTTTTGGGCTGCCTTTTTGTAGATGCACATGTTTGCATGTGTAGATTATCTGAAAATGGATGCACATGCATATGTTTGCATGTTAGGATGTATGTGGGTTTGGTATGTAGGACGGTTTTTTAGTTTAATGACTATGGTTTAATTGATCAGTTGCATTATGAAATGATATGCACAATGTTTGCGTGAAAACTAAACGTTGTTTGTTCAGGTTTTGCCATTTTTTGTCGACATTTTCGTTAGTATGTACTTGTTGATGTTTGGTTGAAGCTGAGAATTTTCTATGTTATGTTTTTTTTGGTTTTGTTTTCACCATGTTACATTTTTTTCCCTGAGATTTTTGTAGATTTTTGCTGTGTTGAATCTGAGAATTTTCTATCTTATGGATTTTCTGGTTTTGTTTTTATTCCAAGTTATGTATATAATTAGTCAGAAAATGACCCATTTCGTTACAAAAAATAGTAATCAAATAAAAAAATTTAAACACATATAGTATTTTGTAGTTTTTTTTTTGTTTTTGTATTTTTTATTTTATAAAACACAAGCCGTTTTTTTCTTAAAGAGATAATATATCTGGATGAAGGCTGGATGAATATTACTTGTTATTGTAACAAATTTTATATATTATACATAAAGTAACAACTTTTTATATGGTCAAGTTGTAGATACAAATTTTATATAAAATACATACAACAAGATGGGCTGCCCCAACAAGATGTATCTTTTTGTTACTTTCTCCTTTTTATCTAGTGATGCATTTAATTTGTCATTTATTTTCATATCTAATCACCACCATCCACCCCCAAAAGTTTACTTTTTCATTATAAATAGTTTCAGCATACATAATATGTACATCCACAAACCATTGTTAACTACTAATCACACCCAAAGCATAACAATGCACAAGAGGCCATCCGCGGGATCCAAAGTCCCGGATGCTGAGGTGATCGATCTCAATCTTGGAAAAAATGAGTTCATTAATGTCGCGAAGAGACTTCGAAAGTATGCATCGACTCCAGTGAGTGTTGGCGATATGCATGAAACCCCTTTAGCGCCTATGCCCACAGACACGCTTAGGAAGATTTTTACCATTGATGGGCACCCCCGCGGAAAGAGGAGTAGCTTTTGTTCGACCCCAAAGGTGGAACGCGATGTGAAGCCTATGGCGCGAGGAATACCGAAAAACATGCGTAGTGTTAAGCCTACAGTTAAGTTGGAGCCAAATGTAGTGCCCAAGGGTGAACCCTTTGGCTTTGATACACACACTACCGTTGATGTGATGCCTAACGATGAGCCTACAATATACCCAACAAAGAGACATGTTGATGATTCCAAAAACAGAGATTGGGTTGATGATGTCTCGTGGATGAGTGAAATTGAGTGGGATTCATATTTCCCAATAAACATATCAGTTTCCCCCGTGCCACCAAACCCATGCAAGTGCAAAAAGTGGTTCACATGAAGGAGCTCAAGTAGAAATAAGGTGGTGTTGTGTTTTTCTAATTATGTTTGTTTTTGAAGATGTGTGTTTTTAGGTTAATTAGAAATTAGGTGAAGTATCAGGTTATGAACATTAACTAAGGAGTAATTTATGTGTCTAATGATTTTTTAATTTTTTGTGGTGTAATATATAATGAAAAAAAAACTCTCTAGTTTGTGTGTTGTTACTTCTTTATTGGGATGAATTTTTTTTCTGTTGGTTATACAAGTACAAATGTGGTCGTAAACTATTTCTATGGGTAGGCCACATGCTAACAAAAGAAAAAAGTAATAAAAAGTAGAAAAAGAAAGAAGTGTATGGATGTGGGTAATGACAAAAGAATATGTTTATACTGGGGCCCACAAATCCTTAGTACATATCTTTTTGTTTTAGATGGATGTCATAGATCATCATTCCAACTATAGGCTTCCAACTATCTCCATATACAACTACTCCAACTATATTCAAATATATGATTTTCTTATCTCTCTATTTTCTTTACAATTCATCTATCTGAGCCTCATCTACCCCTCAAAAAAACATGAAAAGGTGTTCATGTGGGAGGATTGCTACCATCCGGACATCATGGACAGATGACAACCCAGGAAGAAGGTTCTATTCATGTCCGTTTAAGGTAAAAAAATTCGAACCCTGTTTTAATAAGTAAATGTATGTTCTAATCGGGTTTTATGCCCATTATTTTTAATGTAGCCTAGCAACTGCCCTTTCATTGGTTGGGTCGACCCACCGATGTGCCTAAGGTCAACTAGGATCATACCAGGTCTTTTGAGGAACATCAATAACCTACAAGCTGAACTCTTTGCCCGTGAGCAAGAAATCCGGAAGAAGAAGAGGGTTATATGGTTACTGATATTAGCGTTAGTGATTGGCAGCTTACTTGTTAGCATTGTTTGTTGAGGGTTTTGCCATTGTTTGTTGAGACTAAGAAATATGTGGTACTTAGTTGGATTATCCTGGGTAGTATGTACTTATTGATGTTTGGTTGAACATGAGAATCTTCTACGTTATGGATTTGTTGGTTTTGGGTTTACCATGTTACATTTTTTTTTTCTCTTAGATTTTTGTAGATTTTTCCTGTGTTGAATCTGAGAAATAATTTGGTTGTTTTGACCATGTTACATTTTTTTCTTTCTCTGAGTTTTTTGTACATTTTTGCTGTACGTGTGTGTGATCATGTGCTTACGTACCGTGTTACATTTTTTTTTCTCTGAGATTTTTGTACATTTTTTTTGTTGTATGTGTGCACGTGCTTATGTAAGTTTTTTTTTTATGTTTAGAATTCATTATTTGTTGAAATCATGTAATAATGACACGATTTTTTTAATAACATAGATTGAAAACATAGATTTAACCGAATAGTTCAGTAGCCCTAGTTGAGTACATAATAACTTTAACACTAGATATGGTAAAGTACATTGGATAACATAGGATAAGGAGAGTAGCCCCTATATATGAGAGGGAAAATGGGGGTACTTTCTTTTTCACACGCATACTAGTAAGTTCACATAAACACCACTATTTAGTCAAGAAACGATCTTGGAGTGCCATACTCAATTTCAGCGCTAAGTGGTTCTGGGCTAAGCTCACTCTCCCACGGGTTGTGGTTGGCCCACGTGATAAGGGTGTTTGGAGAGTAACAAGAGTAATCATCATCTATAGGATCATCTTCAGGATCATCGATAGTCTTTGGATCAACTGCCGGGGAGGTCTCCTGGGTGGCGTTGACTGGTTTTGCGTGGTCTGCGAGCACCACAGATGAAGAGTTTTTGACAGGGGTAACTTGTGTGGTGAAGTAAAATGATTCCCAGTCAACATCAAAAAGTGCCTCATCTAGCGACATCTCATCATGTGTTGTTACTTCAGGTTTAGTGTTAGTAAGGAGGTCACTTATAAGCTTAGCATCCATAGCCAGATTTTCTTCAACAGTTTGCGGCGTTGACGGAATAGAACGGGTGTTTGTGATTTGAGAACACTCTGGGTTGCAATCCGATTTTGGAGTTTGGAGTTCGAATGAAAGAGTTCTCCGCAATCGTTTGGTAACCCGTTTTGAGTTAGCTGGTGATGTTGGACTAGACATAATAAGGTTGTTTTTTTTAGTTCTTTATGGTGAACAAGTGATGAAACTAATGTTTTACATTTCACCTTAATTTATAGACAATCAAAATGATGTTAGGTGGATAAATTAATTAGATTGTTCACATCAGTTTACATCAACATTAAATGTACTACACTGACCAACATAGAAGTTAAGTATTTTTTTTTTACTTTTTCTTTTTGTTTGAAAGCAATTAGTAGATTTACATTTGATTTAACGAGTTACAAGTTTCTTTAAAGTTTTGAACTTTTGATTTTTCCCTCGTTTTTGTTTACCCAAATGTGATAGGTGTATATATATTTTATATTTTTATTATTACACCGCAATGAGACAATTGGGATTTATTAAATGCGTGTACTATAGTTATCAAATCATGAGAGAGATACACTAACAATGCATATCGTTAGAGATAGAAGTAGTCATTTTTTCTTTTTTTAAATGGGCATAAGATAGAGATAGAAGTACACATATTTTCCTTTTTATTATTTATGCCTTTTCCTTGGTGTAAACATTAATGAGTAATAAGCTTTCTTTTTATCCAATTTAGATTCCCCATAATGGGGCATTTTATGAGACTGTACTTTTATATATTTCTTGGATATAGTGTTCGATATGTATTTACTTCTTATGCAGATTAGACACTTCCAAGTTGGCACAATTAATTTGTAAGACTTCACTTTTTTTTCTTTATAAAAATACTATAAGTAAGAGTATTACAATTTAGATAAGATATAAGTACAATTGAGAACTATCCTTCCTTTTTGTCCATCTTAGATTCCCCATAATCTGGCATTTATATGAGATTGTACTTTATATATATTATTATAATAATGGGTACTATGATATATTTCTTGGATATGGTGTGGGTACATGCGTGTACTTTTTTTGCAGATTTGACAATTCAAAGCTGGCAGCATTATTTTTTGTAAGACTGTAGCTGTTTTTCTTTATGAAAATATATTATAACTAGGAGTAGTTAGCTTTGCATAGCAGGTAACTCGCTCCTCAATTTAATATATGTTGTTACATTTTTTTTTGGTACTGTTTTTTGTACCAAGAAAGGTATTTTTTTTTGTAACAAAGTAGTTTGTAATGATAGTTATGGCCGCTTGACTAACGCTAATTATTACAGCAAAGAACACACATATTGATTAAAAAAGTTATCAAACGAAAATATTGCTTTGCAACACCTTTTTTTACATCATCTTATTGTATGCTTGTCAAAAGAAAATATTTATCTTAGTCAAACTTCCCAGTAGTTTACTTATGGTTCACCAAAATGTAACACTAAACGTACACATAAATTGTTTAAGTTGTCCAGATCAACGACAGACATTAATAGTTAGATACATACGGGCAACTGACAAAGTACAAGTTTAAATTGTTTAAGTTGTCCACAATAGGCCCATCCACAAAAAACATAACATTACCATACGGAGCAGCAACTTACACTGATAATGCAGCATCGCGAACCTTTCCCTTCATTACATTCACATCAGAGAGTAGTATGCGTGTAGCGAATTTTTTTCGGAGGGTAAGAATTTGTTTTTGCTTTTGCTTCCAGTTGCTACTAAAACCACATTCAAAGTGTTTACTAATGCCGTTAAAATTCTGCATGTGGTGCATAAGGAATACTGCACTATCCATTGGATGTGCAGTTGTCGCCCAATGGATATCACACCTCTTAATCTTGGCTGGCGCAATTTTATCCTTTGACGGATGTTCGGAATGCTCCAAATAAGCGTCCAGCATATGCTTCTGTTAAAAAACGATAAACTAATCAGTTTTTGTATGAGTTGCTGTTTTTCATCATAATGTTTTATGAGAAAAGAAAATGACTAACCACTTTGTATGGTGTATCTTTTTTGTAGTAGTCTTGATGATCCCTAATGCCAGCTAAGGGTGTGCGATCAGGCTTGTGGTCTATGACGGTTATTTCACCGTTTTCCAGATCGAAAACAATCATGTAATATTCATCATTCTCCAGGATTGGAAAGAAAACCATTTTCATCCCAATGAATTCATATGCGCCGCCTACGAGCATCCTTTCGCCGAACGTTTTCATACGTTCATCATCATCACAAGTAGAATCCGTCAATAACCAGCTGTCCTGTTTTTTTTTTCAAATAAGATGTGTCAATAAGGTGGTGCAAGCCCTGAATTACAATAATTTAAAAGATGCATTTACATAGGCAAACTTACAACGTTCCAAAAGACTTAATAAATCCAAAATCACAGACAAAGATCAAGTAATATAGTATGAAATACTTACTATCACAGTTGTGCTAAAATAAATCCGCGTCGGGCAGCCGTTGGTTCTATCAAGTTCTTGATAATTCATCACATCTACCCAAGCATCAACCACATCAGAGCAGACCTTCACTTCCTCCCTCAATGTGCGCATCAACGTTTTGGTGAGTTCCAAGCCGTATATACTCTCGAAGATAACATTTCTGCGTAAGACAATGTTAGATATGTAAATTAGATTCTGGATATCAAGAAACTAGGACTATTATGTTTTACGTATATCTTTTATAGCTGAACTTACCCAGCAGATTGACCAAATTTTTTTGTTACCCCGCTAGACAAGGAGATGACCATTTCCCGTGTCCTGTTTTGTGAAAAATCATATGCTGTTATACATTTAAAACATAATAGACTATTTTAAAAAAAAAAAAACATACTATTTGGAGCAAAACATTCCCTAATCTATCAGAGGACCAAAGTTTTGCATAATGTAACAACTAGTATTTTTAATATTTTAAACTGAAGCTTACATTGAGTACTTCACATCGAATAGAAACTCCCAAATACGCTGTTCTTCCGTTGTAATGTCGATTTCCATTTCGTGTTCATGGTCATCACATGAGCGGTTGAACCTACCAACTGGTTTTCTTCGCCTTGATTCAAGTTCCTTTACCCAAGCATTACGTGTGATATCATTTTCAGCCGTTCCCTTCCCTGCTCAATTTTAGTTTTTGTTCGTTAGTATTTAATAAAAAAAATGCCAAGTTTATTATAATTTTTGAACGAAGTAAAAAACATGTAGAACTTACCTTCTTGATTTTTGTCATCACTTTTTTGTATCATAGTTGGTACGGAAGCTTCCGTATTCTGCGTATCATCAACATCATCACCTGCTTTTTTTTGGTTTTGATAAGTCGGATTATCTGTTGTGTACATAAATAACACATGTTCAATTTTTTTTTTTTTGGGAATCATGAGTTACCTAATTCGGTGTCTTGTGTGAGCAGGTGAAAGGTAGGCGCATCACACAATCCTTGCATGTTTTGTGTTTCGTTGTTCTTGTCTATTTATATTCATTCACATGTACACACACACATACCTGTTAGTTTGTTTGTGTATGATCGGGTTTTCTTGATTTTTGTACACATGTGACGGGTTATACGTAAGATGTAAAACTTACTTGTTGTTGTAGTTATCGTCTCTTGATGTTCTGCCTCATTTTCTTCATCGCCTATGACTCCACATGTAGCACTTTTTTCCGTAGTGGCATCTCCGCATCCTTCTCCATGTATCATCTCTTGTGTTTTGTCAGCCATACCCCCATCTATTTAGTTAAATGTGGTCACATACACACATGTTACGTTTAGTTTGCAATTTAGGACATACATAAGGTGGTTTACTTTATTGTTAGTTAAACATTTTACATTTTTTTTATCTGTAGAGAAATGTAAGATTGATGTCATTATTTTTTTTTTTTTTTTTGTATCTACAATTACTGCACGTGTATGTTGTCGTGTATGTTTCTATAGTGGAGTTTCTATTTCAAATAAAGAAATTAAAGTTAGCTTTTCCTCACATAACGTTTTTGTTAGGATTGTCATCACTAAAGTTACCTTTTGCTGACACATCTTTCTTCTTTCGCTTGCCATCGCCATTCCCCCGATCATTGCCAGATGCTATATACGTTTAAAAAAAATAGTATTAAAAAGATTTAGATGTGCCAATCAACCCAAATGAGCTTTTTATACAGCTTATTATCACACGTGCGTGTATGATATTTTTTTGCACCTTACCTTTTTTCAGTAAATTATCAGTCGCCGCACTGCGTTTTTTATTTCGCACTTTCCCATGATTGTGTTTATTCGAATCTGTCAATTATCATTATTTTGTGTTATAAATGATTGGTTTTAAAGAGTCAGTACATGATCATGATCCATTAAATGTACACTAAGGTTTTGAACTACTATACATAGGCCTTTTTAATGGTACTATTATTTTTTCGGGGAAATGTAATCAAAATGGAGCTTGTTAATCCATCTTTTAAATTAAATGTTAACGTGTAGGAGTAAATTGATTGAATATGAAGAACGTAAAAAACAGTTTATGGCTCAACGAATCTGAACGAAGTACGATAAGTACATTCTTGATCCAGTAAGTCTTACCAAAAAAGTTATCTCGCACTCTATATTTGAGCTACAAATACATATGAATACTTTTTCGTGTAAACGATTATTGGAATGAAAAAAAGCTAAATATGTTTGTAAAAAAGGTCATACCATTGATGTTTGCCACTTCAGCCGCGTTTGCCGCATCATCTTCAGGGTCTGCATTTACAAAAAAAAATAAAAAAATTCAAATTAGTTACGGTTTGTAGAAAAACTTAATACATATTCAAGGTAGTGATTTATCCGTTATCCGTTGTACCTTCTGTGTAATCATTATCTAGGTTTTGCACTGTCTTGTTAAGAGACATGAGGACCCCAGCAATTTTTTTTCCTTGGGGAATCAGGCGACAGCCATATCCTTGTTTTTGTTGAGTGTACAATTTTCTCAAATCGTTGTATCAATTTTTTAACTTGCTCGTTGTGTGGATGAGCATTGAACACCACATCCAATTTTGTTTCCACCGTAACTCTTTTTGCTTCCATCACATCCAAATGTTTTTCTATCGATGCAATCTCATCCTACAAACAAAGTTATAAAATACGTTTTTTAACTAATTTTTGAAAGAACATAATTATTTTGTAACTGGTTATAATTATTAATCTTACACTCAGAACTTCATCATTAGCATGTAACTCAGTTTTACTTGGATCCCGTCGAACCACAGCAACTTCATGCAAATCCTATCCACCAAAGCCACCTCTTTTTATCTCCAATCGTTCTCTTTTTTTCAGTACGTATTTGTTCCAGAATACGATTGGGTATATTGTCCGGTCAACTGGAAATCCTGTGCATTTAACTCTGTCGACATATAGCAGCTATGTAACGGCAAAAAAAAAAAAAAAAAACCAAAAAAAAAACAACAAGTGGTAAGATAACAAAACAAATGTTGTATGCCTATATTGTTAGTAAGTTTTGTTACACAAAACACTTACAGCCAAAAGTGTGAGTTGTCCGGAAAATGGAGATTCAGGATCACAACTCTTCCATCCATCTTTACATGATTTAATTTGTTGGATCAGATAGGCACACCAATTGATTTTACTGAAATCTGTATCTCCAGTAAAAGTTTTCAAAATCCACTCTTTCATTCGCCCATTTTTGTTACACTCAACCATGACGGTTAAGAATAACATCAGGAAGTCCAGTCGGAAATTAAAACTGTTGGCTTCATCACTTGTGAGTATAGATTGTGCCAGGTTTGTCGATGCCACAAATCGTTTACGATATCGTTTTCTCCATGCTTCAACAGCAACGTCAAGCTTTGAATATGCTGGTACAGTTTGCATGTCTATGCCCTTCTTAGGAATTCCTAGAAGGTCATGGACAGACTCAACATCAACATCTATTGACCCACATGGCATTTCAATAGCCATTTCTTCTGGGTTAAAGTGCTCCACAACATAGTGTGCAAGTTTCACAGGTATCCCACTGATGTTGAATGACAACATTTTTCCAAAACCCATCCTCTTAACGTCTTCTTGTTGGTTTCTCGTTAGAGACTTGATGCATTTGAACAACTGCATAGGTGACGAACGTGTTTTTAATTTAGCCCACTTATGCGTCGTTTTTGTGTGTTTGCCACTTCGGGTTTTCACCCGATCGTGTTTTACTTTTTTTGTTTTTTTTACACCAATTGCATCCTGTATTGGCAGAGTTGTATCTGCAGTCATCTGTGAGTCACCATCTGCTGAAACTAAGATAACAACTTTTGGTTACGATTTTCATATTTTATAAAGAAGGAAAGTAGTAGTGGGGTGTGTGTACGTACTTATTCGTTTCCTTTTGACATTTTTCTTTGGTTTGCTATCCTCATGCCATTGCTGAGCTGTAAATATACATTTTTGTAAACAAGTAGCATTAAAGTACCGAAGCCAAGTATAGAAACATATATTTATTTAGATTCCCAAAGATCACGTCTAGTACAGTTTTGTACCTCCTCTCGTACGTGTTGCCGGCTCGTCCTGATCGCCGTCGCCTTACAAATGTTTTACAAAGTCATGTACACAAATATTAGATTCAAGAAAGATGTAACCAAAAGTTCCATACATTAAAAAATGTACCTTTTTTTCTTTTCTCCATGTTTTCCATGGGGGTGTCCAAGTCACTATCTGGTAAAACTGCGGCACCATATTTGTTTTATTATTTATATAAAACATAACTATAAGACAATCAAAAGAAAAAAAAATGCTTTTACGTACTTATTAGCTTTCTTCTGTGTACCTTCTCATCACAATGCGCTTCCTTAACTACATTTGTACAAGTTTTATATAGATCACGAACTACTAACAACCTTTACAAGATATGTCTTAACAAAAAAAAAGACTAAATTTAAACCTTTTTTAGCTCCCCTTGTCCGCATTGCTGGTCCGCATGTATTAGTATCCGGTGTCACTGTTTTTAGAAAGCTTATGGAAATTAGACATTAACGTGACAACAAACATGTAATGAATTCAAAGTAGTTACGTACATATTTGTTGCCTGTTTTTGCGCTTCTCAAGCACCGGGGTACCACGAACCTTTTTAGCTGCATTTTTTATTTGTAATCAACATCAATAAAGAAAAAATGTATTTTAATCTGTAAGCATAGTTGATCACAGGTTTTGTAATTTATAAGCACCTGTGGTCATTTTTTTTTTTTTTTGGTTGGATTTGTTTTTGCTATCCTTAGCTGTTACAACGGATTACTGCAAAGTATGAGATTAAGAGGCAGTCAATATATGGTCCACATGACTTTTATAACAGACACAAATGACCAGTAGATAACAAATACAGGACCCCAATCACCAGTAGATCACTATGGCCCAGATCAATTTATAGCAAGCAAAGGTTTTTTTTTCTCAGAATGAACATTCTTCCCACATTTTTATGCTTCAATTTTTTATTATCCCCAAACTTTTCATTTTTTTTACCATTTCTCATTGTGTATAGATAAACAATTACACACTATCAGTGTAATTTTTTTTCTCAATCAAAATTAACCCACAAATCAGACCCCCCACCCCCACCCCAATTGATCATGTGTTCATCCCAAAAACCCCTAATGCTACCCTGTCATTAACAAAAAGCCAGATGTATGAAGAAACCGAGCACTTTGAAAACTGTTTAAAAGTTTGTAGTCTTTATTTTCAGACATCCCAAATATGTATCTCTAAAAGAAAATTCATAACTAGCTAAAATTATCAACTTTCTTTTTAACAAGTGAGATTATTTAAAACAAACAAAAAACCCTAACGGTACCTGTCATTAAGAAAACCCAAATGGGTATAAAGCAATCGAGGATTTTGAAAAGTCTTAAAAAACCCTATAATCTCTATTATAAAACTCCCTAATTCTGAATAGCTAAAACAAAGTTGATGATTTTAGTCAACAAAGAAGCGACGCACCTGAAACCCTCTCGTTTTTAGCCTGATTTTTTTCCGGCGGTGACTGTTGAAATTCTCCGGTGATTGTTGAATATCTCCGGCGATCGTTGATATTCTACGGCGATTTTGAAGATCTTTAAGCGATTTTTGGCCGGTGATTGAGGGTATAGTTGAATATCTCCGGTGATTTGGTTATAGATGAGAAGGTTTGATGAAGATTTTGGGAAGAGAGAGAATGTGTTTTGATTTTTTGAGGTTTTGAAATGACGAAGAGTGAAGTACTGAGTGTAATAATGCCGCCGATTTTGAGAGTTCTGGGTTCATGCAGACTTTTGTCTTTCTTGTAAGTAATTGTAAGTAAGAGATGAAAAAATGTTTCCGATTTTACCCTTAAGGTACAATGACTATATTAAAAAATACAGAAAAAGGGGAACTAAAGTAACACATGGCTCAAAGTTAATCTCAGCCATTCATTTAGTTTGATAATGGTGATTAATGGGTTTTCAGGGTTTAGTCAACTTGAGTGGGTTTTCGATTTATCCTTGCCCTATATATATATATATATATATATAGAATTCCGCTAAAATGAGAACCACCATATATAAGTATATATATATATATATATGGTAAGGTTCATTTGAGAACCACATTTATTGTGAGAACCAATGTAAACACACCAAAAAACACTTAAAAAACCTAACCCCCCACCTTCCCCCCTAAAAAAAAAAAAAAAAAACCTATACCCCCTTCCCCAGCTAAATGCTAAACACCCCCCAAAAACCTAAAAAAAACCTAACCCGCCCCCCCCCCCCTCCCCCGCCCCAAAAAAAAAAAAAAAAAAACCTAAAAAAATCTAAAAAACACACAAATTTTTTTTAGCTAAAAATCGCTACTTTTAGTAGCCAAAAAAACATTTTTAATTTAAAAAAAATTATTTTTTTTGGTAAAGAAAATTAGCGATTTTTCGCTAAAAAATATTAATAAAAACATTTGTGTGTTTTTTGGCTATTTTTTGTTGTGTTCACATTGGTTCTCGCAATAAAGGGTGGTTCCTAACGGATCCTTCTTGTCACACCCCAACCGATGGCGGAATCATCGGGGCGCGGCACTGAGCGAAACAGATTGTCCAAGAGAATCCACAACAACTACTAAATTACCAAATATTTAACGTTCAGGTCCCATACCATAAACATATAAAGTAAAAACAGTTATTACAGACATTGTTCTCAAAGACAAGTAAACAGTTCCGACAACTCAGATTTTATTCGTGGGTTTCTAGACCACCTAACCAAATTCACCGAGCACAGCATAGCATCCTATGCACCTGTCACATACGCTAAAATAAAGTCAACACACATAGTGTAAAGGTGAGCATACAAGCTTAATAGCATATAGTATAGCGAAAGTGTTTACGCATAACCAGCATGTAACACGTAGAAATGTGAAGCAAGTAAGCTATCGACAATGAAGTATGCAACCGACATGACTGCGAGTTGTAGAATGCGCAACACATTATCACCACTGTGACCATGTGAAGTAAAACCCTTAACAACCCCTGTCCACGACAGGTGGTGAATCCAAACTATAGTACTATCGTTGCTAAGGTGTCAGGCAAACAAACACTGTGTAAACATAACATACAAGCATTCATCGAGTCACGTATAACATGCGAGAGCGGTTAGCGTTAAAAGTGTTTGTGTTATGTGTTTGATGTGATTTGATATAGGTAACATATGTAACCCTCAAAAGTGCGTTAACCAAAAAGGGATCGAGTATACTCACAGAGCGTGTTTAGTAAATAAACACTTCCTTGGATTGAAGGGAGCGCTTGGAGATCAGCCTGAGTACAGAACGATAGTGTAAGCGTTGAACGGTGCGTGAAACAGCGTGTAACAGTTGAAGTGTCGAAGGGTGAGTCGATCGGATGACCGTCCGGACGGATGACCATTCGGTCGGATGGTCGTTCGACGGAATGAGTGTGTTCGTGAAATGTTTTGAACTTTGAAGTTTTCGTTGTAGCATTTTGAAAGATGTAAAGTGTTTCTAGATATCAAGTCATCCGGTCGGATGGTCATCCGGTCGGATGGTCATCCGGACGGATGGCCATTCGGTCGGATGGCTATTCGTTTGAGAGTTTGATAGTTTGAAGTTTGAGAAAATTGTTTAAGTGTTGAAGGTTGTAAAGGAACAAGTCACCTAACCAAATGGTCATTCGATCGGATGGTGATCCGGCCGGATGGCCATTCGACTTGCGTCCTGTTTGTTTGAAAGTTTTACAAGTTTACAATCTTAAAAGTTTTAACGAAGACGGCGTGATGACGTGTCAAACAAAGGGAACCCACACCAAGTCCAGTCAGCCGTTCGGATGGGAATCACCCCATTCGATTGTGCTCACTGTTCTTTTTGGTGAAGTTTCATGTTCAACCCGTGAATCGGTCGTCTTCTCCGATGGAAGTCCTTTTTCAGATCGGATCTCCACCAGAAAATAAGTAGAGCCTGAATTAGTCTAGATTCAATCGGGTTTTTGAGTAAAAAGTGAAAGATGTTGAAGAAGAGTTTAAAATCAGTGAAGTGGTGTTGAAATCTAGCTGAGTTTTGTGTCAAATCGTATGGAAATCCTTTAGATCTGAACCGTTCTTGATGAGATGAGGCCACATTTTAGTGTTCATAAGAAACCGAGGTGACGTCACTCTAAAACAGCCCAAATCAGGTGATTTCACGGTGAAAAGTAATGATTTGATGGAGGAGATGATGAGGGAGTGCGTGATGAAGATAGAAGTATAAGATTTAGAGTGAAAACTTACAAGAATCACGAGAAATCCAGAGAAAAGAACCTGAGAGTGCATGGGTCGAACGGAGCTGTCACATCAATGAACAGTTGTTGTGACTGGTGAGTATTTATAGGGGAGAGGTGAGAAAGGCGGTGTAGAGTGATTCGATCGGATGGCCATCCGATCGGATGGTTATCCGGTCGGATGATCATTCGACTGTATAGTCATTCGATCAGTTGGCTCGTGCGAGTTGGTTTCCGACTTTCGTTTCGTGCGTTAAGCGTCGCGTTGCGTTTAAGCGAGTTGCGAGCAAGCGATGCGATAGTATTACCCATTAATTACACAAATAACATAACTCCTAAAATGCATAAAAGTACATCTGCGTTTTGAGTTGCGATGCGATAGAGTTGCGATTGCGTTTACGAATACATCCAAAGCATATATAAAGCACACACAAGTAAAGCACATAAAGGCACACACATAGAACGACACCAATAATTGCGTTTCGAGTTTGCGATAGCGATGGCGATGTGATGGCGTTAGTAACATTGCGATAAAGTGCGTTTAAAGAGTGTGCGTATATATATCCATATATATACGTAGGGGAAAGTTCAAATGAAAACCACTAGTTATTGTGAAAACTCGAAAACTAATTAAAAAAAGCCAAAAAAACATACAAATTTTTTTTTTTTTTTTTTTTTTGCAAACCAAATTTCGCAGGTTTTTTTATATAAAAAAAAAATTTCAAAAAAAAAAAAAAAAATTTTTTTGTGTAGTGCACATGTGTATGTGTACTACACATGTGTATTATTACACATGAGCACTACACAAATTTTTTTTTTTTTTTTTTTTTTTTCAAAATTTTTTTTTTATATATAAAAACCAGCGATTTTTATTAAAAAAATTGAAAAAAAAAAAAAAAAAAATTTTTGTGTGTTTTTTAGGCTTTTTTTAGTTAGTTTTCGAGTTTTCGCGTTAAAAGTGGTTTTCATTTGAACCATCCCCTATATACGTATACATGTACGTATACGTATATATACATAAGTATATATACGTATATATACGTATACGTATATATACGTATACGTATATGTATATACGTATACGTATATATACATATGTATATATATACGTATATATATGTATACATATGTAGGGGACCGCTAAAATGAAAACAAACTCCAGTTGTAAAAACCGCGAGAACCACTTTCTGGCCATTAGATCTTCAAAATGGATGGATGAGATTAAAAGTAGTTAAAAGTAATATTTAATTCTTTTTGTCTTATTATGTCTTTAATATTTTAATTTAAAAGGGTATTTAAGTAATTTTGTTTTTTTTTTGTCTTATTAATTTTATTGTTTTTTATTACGTTTTTGTCCTGTTGCATTAATTGTTTTTTTCTATATCAGATTTTTTTTATTAAACAACATTTTTAAAATCAGATTTTTTGATAAAAAAAATATTCGCGCGTTTTTTTACGACCTGTTTTTACGCGTGTTTTTTTACGACCTGTTTTACGCTCCGTTTTTTCAAGCCGTTTTTGCAACCGGGGTTTTTAAGTGCCGTTTTTTATGCCCGGTTTTACGCACCGTTTTTTGCCGCGCCGTTTTTTACGTCACGTTTTTACAAGCCGTTTTTACGCCCCATTTTTTACGTCCCGTTTTTATGCGCCGTTTTGGCGTCCCGTTTTTACGCGCCATTTTTTACGTCCCGTTTTTATGCGCCGTTTTGGCGTCCCGTTTTTACGCGCCGTTTTTTTACGCCCCGTTTTTTTCACGCCGTTTTTGCAACTGGGTTATTACGTGCGGTTTTTTATTCCCAGTTTTACGCACCGTTTTTTAGCGCGACGTGTTTTACGTCCCGTTTTTAAGCGCCGTTTTTTTGCCCGGTTTTTTACGCGCCGTTTTTACGACCCGTTTTACACGCCGTTTTTTTACGCCCCGTTTTTTACGCCCGTTTTTTTACGACCCGTTTTATTCCCCGTTTTTTTCACGCCGTTTTTGCGACCGGGTTTTTAAGTGCCGTTTTTTATGCCCGGTTTTACACACCGTTTTTTGCCGCGCCGTTTTTTACGTCACGTTTTTACAAGCCGTTTTTACGCCCCATTTTTTACGTCCCGTTTTTACCCGCCGTTTTAGCATCCCGTTTTTACTCGCCGTTTATACGGCCCGTTTTACGCGCCGTTTTTTACGCCCTGAATTTTTCACGCCGTTTTTGCGACCGGGTTTTTACGTGCGGTTTTTTATTCCCTGTTTTACGCACCGTTTTTTAGCGCGCCGTGTTTTACGTCCCGTTTTTACGCGCCGTTTTTTTGCCCCGTTTTTTACGTCCCGTTTTTACGTCCCGTTTTTACATGTCGTTTTTACGCTCCGTTTTTACGACCCGTTTTACACGCCTTTTTTTACGCCCCCGTTTTTTACGTGCGTTTTTTTACGACCCGTTTTACGCCCCGTTTTTTTCACGCCGTTTTTGCGACCGTGTTTTTACGCGCTGTTTTTTATGCCCGGTTTTACGCGTCGTTTTATACCGCGCCGTTTTTTACGTCCCGTTTTTACGCGCCGTTTTTACGCCTGTATTCACGCCCCTTATTTACGCGCCGTAAATTTTTTTTTACGAAAACTTTTTTGACGTTTTACGTTTTACAATTTACATAACACAATGTTTCATGTTTTACATAATAAGGTTTTACGTTTTACAATTGGCATAAAAAGTTTTACGTTTTACATAGAAGTTTATGTTTTATGTTTTACGTTTAAAGTTTACGTTTTACGTTGTACGTTTTACAGGTTACATAAAAAAAATTTACGTTTTACGTTAAAAAGTTTTTACATAAAAAAGTTTTAGGTTAAAAGTTTTTACATAAAAGCTTTCGTTTTACGATTTACGTTAAAAAGTTTACATTTTACGTTAAAAAGTTTACGCTTTACGTTTTACGTTTTATGTTAAAAAGTTTACGTTTTACGTTAAAAAGTTTATGTTTTACGTTTTATGTTTTATGATAAAAAGTTTATGTTTTACGTTCTAAGTTTACGTTTTACGTTAAAAAGTTTTTACACAAAAGTTTACGTTTTACGTAAAATTTTTATAGTTTTACATTTTACGTTAAATTTTTTACGTTTTACGTTAAAAAGTTTACGTTTAACGTTAAAAAAATTTAGAATTTTTTTTTACGGTTGTAAAAAAAACATTTTTTACAAAAAAAAAATTACGGTTGTGAAAAAACATTTTTTACAAACACTTTTTTACGGTTGTAAAAAATAAACATTTTTCAAAATACAACAATAAACCAATCACAATTATCAATTATCAAACAACCCCAAACCCACATAATCGCCGTCAAAACCCACCACCACCGTCAATCCTCACACAGCCACCACCACCAACACCACCGCCGCAAACACCGTCGGGCCACCTCCAAAACCACATTCTACGTTTTACGTAAAACTTTTTACATTTTACGGCTTACGTAAAACTTTTTACGTGTTACGTAAACCTTTTAACGTTTTACGTAAAACTTTTTACGTTTTACGTTAAACTTTTTACGTTTTACGTTAAAAAGTTTACGTTTTAACTTTTTTTTTTACAAAAACTTTTTTACGCAAAATGAACGCACCCAGAAATCACAAACTCGGTAGGTGTCTCAGATAGATTGTTATCATCATCGACTGAGGAAAAAAATAAAAAACCAACAACATTAAAACAAAGTGTATCTCGAAAAAAACAGGGCTTGGCTCAGATTTTTCGATAATCAAAAGGCTGCAAAGTGGGACCAATATGAAAAAGGAACCAATATGAAACTGAACCTTCATTTACTCAACTCATGAATTATAACTGAACCTTCATTTACTCAACTCATGAATTATATGGAGTTGTAACTTTTAACTTCATTCTAGCAAATAAACACTCTCGTAAGCTAAGGGACCATTATGAAAAAGGAAAAAAAACAAACTTTTTGCTTAATTACCAACACACCCTTTAAAAACATCCATTCCCCAAACAACCCCTCACCCTTCCCTCTTTCTCCAACACACAAACACAGACCATCTCAAATTCTCATTCTGCCATTTTTGCACCTCTAAGCTTCCATTAATGCATATGTTATTCACACTTAAATCATGGCTTCTTCTTCTTCTTCTTCGCACCCCATTTCTTACAAATTCATCATCTTCCTTCTAATTTCAACATCACTATACTTATTAGCCTCAACCCAATCCAAATCATGCACAAACCCCACCTCTTCAAAACCCATAATCTTCGGCAACTCCACTATCCTCAGCGAAAACAAAACATTTGTTCTCGGTTTCTTCCACACAAATGACGAATCGAAATGATATTTAGGGATTTGGTACGCTACAGTCCCCACATCCACCTACGTCTGGGTCGCCAACCGTCAAACCCCGTTGACCAGCCTTAACACGTCGTCGTTTCAGATCGACGGTGCTAAGCTCACGGTGACGGAGAATCAAGATCGACGGTCAAACCCCGGGAAGAATTCGCTGGCGTCACAGGTGATAGGGGTGTGGTTGTGGGTGACCGGGCGGAGGTCCGCCGTCACCGGTGAACAGGAACCAGTGGTTTCAATTCTTGATTTTAAGAGGAGGTGAGAGCTTTTCTTAGTTGCTGGTAAAAAAAAGAGAGAGGTGAGAGATGATGGTGGTTATGATTTGATATTAGGAGAGAGGTGAGAGATAGAGAAAATAAATGGATTTGACATTTGGGGTAAAAGACTAAAATACCCTTTTAGTTGGCAAAGTCTAATTGGAGGAGAGTAGTTCTCACGGTTCTTACAACTGGGAGTGGTTTTTATTTTAGTGGCTCCCTATATATATATATATATATATTGACAATTGTATATGTTAATAAACTACATTATATTTTATTCTAATCGGATAATATAAGGGTTTATTCAACTATTCTATTAGGATAATACACGTGTTTATTCAACTCATATGATTTGGGTAATGGTTGAAAATAGGTTTGGATTAAAGCATGCAGCCGAGGATAATTTATTAATGGAAGTAAACCAAGCGAGACCATTCAAACAATGCTATAGAAGCTTGTAAGAATTGAATATTTCTTGTGGTGTTGTGCTTGAGATACCTTGATTCGTCTTTTTGTTTCTAAGTCCAACACTTAAGAATCAAACTCGGACCGGACCAGCTATACCCAGTTCGGTTCTTGGTTCTAAAGTCTCTAAGAAAATGGATTTTTGTTCGGTTTGTTTTAGAAACTAGTTCTCAGAGTTTTGCGGTCTAGAACTGTAACCAATTACCAACGTCTTATATTTTAAACTTAAGCAATATCAATTTGTACTTTTTTTATTTTGCAACTTAAAACCTCAAATTTGGTTGAAGACTTGCAGTCTTGTTTGACACCAAACATGTAGAATAGGCAATCTTGATCACAATGAATCTTATTTTTCTAGCTATTGATAACCTTCAGCATATCTAACTTCGAAGTAACACGTTGATTGACTATTTATAAAGGCTTAAACTATTGGCTCACCCAAGGTGCCTATTTGCACACTTTATGGTTTATATACGCTGCGTATAAGTCTATACGCAGCGTATATGGTTGCATAAAAATCAGTGTTCTGACTGATGCCAGTTCTGGTCTGGCTGCTCCTATACGCCGCGTATATGCCTATATGCGGCGTATATAAGCGCTTTTAATAAACATTTATGCAATATTAATCATTTTAGAAAAGTTTTATAAAAAAATAAGTTTTCTATTTTAAATAAATAAAAAAGTCTGTATTTCTTACGAACTTTTTTATACAACATTAATCATTTTTATACAATAAATATCGTATCATATAGGTATAGTATAGCTCACGTATTGACCTCGTATACGCTTATAAGTGTGATGTCGTATCATATAGTGTAGTATAGGTCCCGTATAGGTATAGTATCGTATAGTATAGGTCTCGTATAAGCCCCGTATAGAACTGTAGATGTAGTATTGTAGGCATATACAAGACCTATAAGGGACCTGTACGAGACTTATACTACATTGTACAATACGATACTATACGATACGATACAATACAATACGGTACTATAGAATACGAGGTAACACCTGTATAGATCTATAGGTGTAGTATAGGTCCCGTATAGGACTATAGGTGTGGTTTAGGTCCTGTATAGGCCTACAGGTACATACAAAACCTATAGGGAACCTATACTAGACTTATGCTATACATTATAACATATGATACTATGCAATACGATACGATACTATACGACACCATACAACACTCGTATAAGCCTATAGGTGTAGTATAAGTCCTTTATAGGCTTATAGGTGTGGTTTAGGTCCCGTATAGGCCTATAGGCACATACAAAACCTAAAGGGAACCTATACGAGACTTAAGCTATACACTATACGATATGATACTATAGAATACGATACCATACTATAGGATACCATACAACACCCGTATAGGCGTATAAGTGTAGTATAGGTCTCGTATAGGCTTATAGGCATATACAAGACCTATACGAGACTTTTACTATACACTGTACGATACGATACGATACTACATCCATTGGCCTACGCGAGGCCTATACGCAACATATATAAAGGGTGGTTTTTTAGAAACATCTATACAATATTAATCGTTTTAGCAAAATTTTATAACAAAAAAGTGTTCTATTCTAAATAAATAAAAAGTAAGTATTTCTTATAAACTTTTTATACAACATTAATCATTTTTATATAAGCCTCGTATAGTACTATAGATGTAGTATCATAGGCATATACAAGACCTATAAGGGATCTATACGAGACTTATACTACACTATACGATACTATATAACACGACAAGACACGATATCATACGATACGATACTATAGGATATGATATAACACCCGTATAGTCCTATAGGTGTAGTATAGGTCCCAAATAGGACTATAGGTGTGGTTTAGGTCTCGTGTAGGCTTATAGTTGTAGTATAGTATCATATCGTATCATATTGAATAATGTATTATAAGTATCGTATAGGTCCCCTGTAGGTCTTGTATATGCCTATAGGCCTATACGGGTGTTGTATGGTATCATATAGTATCGTATCGTATTGCATTGTATCGTATAGTATCATATAAAAGTGTATAGTATAAGTCTCGTATATGTCTCTATAAGTGTGATATCGTATCTTATCGTATAGTGTAGTATAGATCCCGTATAGGTGTAGTATCATATAGTATAGTATAGTATAGGTCCCGTATAGGCCTCGTATAGAACTATAGATGTAGTATCGGAGCGTATAGTGTAGTACAACTTAAGTCACGTATATGTGTAGTATAGTATAGCATAGCATAGCATAGTATAGTATAGGCCTATACGACACCTAAACTACACATATAGTCCTATACGGGACTTATACTACACACATAGTCCTATACGGGACGTATACTACACCTATAGGCCTACGTGGGACCTATATTACATCCATAGGCCTATACGAGACCTATAAGTCTATATGGGACCTATACAAGACTTATACTACACCATATGATATGATACGATACTATACGATACTACAGCTATAGGCCTATACGAAACGATACTACACTATACGATATGATACGATATGATACAATATTATATTACACGTATAGGCCTATACGAGATTTATACTACACTATATGATACGATACTACATCCATAGGCCTATACGAGACTTATATTATATACTATACGATAGAATACTTAACAATGTTTTTTTACTACAGTATACGATACGATACGATAGGATACAATATTATATTACACGTATAGGCCTATATGAGATTTATACTACACTATATGATACGATACGATACGATACGATACGATACGATACTACATCTACAGGCCTATACGAGAGCTATATTATACTATACGATAAAATACTTAACAATGTTTTTTATTTATTTTTAAAAATTACTTATTATAAAAGTTTGCTAAAACGATAAATAATGTATAACAATGTTTCTTTAAAATAAAAAATAAAAAAAAAGTCTTTTATATACGCTACGTATAGGCCTATACGCGGCGTATATAAAGGTACAAATTCCCACATCATATCTGAGATTCTCTTGGAAATTAAAAAAGGTGGCTATACGCTGCGTATAGACCTATACGCGGCATATATAAAGCTAGGGTTTGGTGTGCAAATAGGCATGTTGATGTGCAAATATATATACCCTTTATAAATAATATTATAGAATACACCAGACTTGTGAGTCTTACAATAAACTATAGTTTGGAATTAGCAAGTACGTGTTTTTGGTTAACATGATCATCGTTATCGTCTCACGCCAACATGCTATCTATAATTTTATTTTTCTATAACAAGATGGGTGAAAGATAGAGGAGGTTGATGATGTCCTTTGGCAAAGAATGGTGGAAATAGTCCCTGACGAGTTTCTTAGTCACGACATCGGTGCAAAATGCCGATACAAAGTGGATTTTTGGCAACCTTTTGCTTTACATAGAGAGCACACAAAGGTTTGATGGATATTCAACAACATACAATGGAAGCTAAAATTGTGAAGGAAATCAAATACAACACTTTCCTATGGATAAAAGAATATCTCCAGAATACAATTTCTAGAGTAACATAATCGGTAACTTTGATTTAAAAATTTGTTCCTTGTAAGTTGGCCCATTTTCTTTGTCTACTTCTATCTTCTATTTGCCTCTTTTGTTTAATAAAATTGTTGTTCAGAAAAATGTTTTTAACATGCGCCTTTAAAAAAATCATAAAACCAGAACCAAGTTAAACAGTGACATGTCTCAATGTATTTGTGGTACAATATGTATGTCCAGAAGGTAATTTTCAATTTCGTGATACCATATTCCCTTTCCCAATTTTGATTTTGTGATGTCCGTTTATTTTTATTCTTTAAGGAAATTGAATTTAAATCATCTCAACTAACTAACAAAATGCATTGTGAGAGTCTCATCTTTTAACATATTTTCTCCAAACAAGCTTTTTTTCTAACTGAGGTTTAACCTGGTTAATTTTTGCTGACGTGTACTACCATATAAGCAGTTCACATCATCAAAAGTTTGATTTTTTTCCACATAAGCAATCCACATTGTCTGACCACTTCGTCAAAAGTTTGATTTTTTTGCCACATAAGCAATTCACGTCATCAAAACTTTGATTTTTTTGCCATGTCAGCAAAAAACTAATGGGGTTAGATATCAGTTTCAAAAAAGTCTTTAGGATAAAATACTTTAAAAGTTGGGACTATCACAAACTATTTCATTAGTTGGGATTGTTGTCCGTATCAGAACTAAAGGATTTAAACACTTGAAATATAGAAATCTTTATATTATTACCCGAATCCTTTACAACTAAACGAATCTGAACTGAAAACAAAGAACTCAACTAATGTTCATCACAACAATGAACATTCTTACTTGTTGATACATATTATGTGGACGCGACTCGGTTCGGTTCGACTCAGTTCGGTTCAACCCGGTTAGGTTCGGCTCAAGCCCGACGTCACGACATTCCTCCGTCGTGCGCCCCAGAGTTCGACACGTGAAGCACGAAACGCCGCAAGCCGTTTCCCGTCGCCACATCATCATGACATCATCATGATGATGTCATGATGATGTCACTATGTTGACTAAACTTTACATACTTGAATTTGAGAATTCTGTATGAATAACGTGCATATGATTGGGCAGAAATCAACTCTTGGGCCACTACCATTGGACCAAGAAGCTTTGCATGTGGGCCGTAACTAAATCTGGGTCGGACAACTTATATGTCGACGAAACACATCTTGTTTCGTCGACTTTGATGATTTGTTATTGTGTTTCGTCGACTGAAACACTTGTTTCGTCGACTGTGTTGTGTTTCGTCGAGTCTGTGACTATATATACTCAGATAGATTTTAGGAAAACAGATAGAACACACACGAGAGAACGAGAGAGTTTACAGAGTGTATTTGTAAACCTTGTATTGTAACCGTTTCAAGTATTAATACAATGGAGTGTTAATCGTTGAGTCTCGTGTCTATCATTTACGTGTTCGATCTCGGTTTGCTATCTCGGTTGGATTCCGCACAACCGGGTGTGTTTGTACACAAGGATTAGGCGACTAGATCCTCCCCTAGCCGGACCTACAAGTGGTATGAGGCTCTTCTCCTTGTTAAAACCGAGTGTTTTCAGGTGTGTTTCGGGTTTTTTGAAGTTTATGCTTTTCTTGAAAAATCTGTTTGAATCTTCAAAAATTCTCGTATTTTGCTGAAAGTTCTTATAAAAACCTTGTTATTTCTCATTTTCACATGTTAAAAATGGGTTTTTAGTGAAGTTTCAAGCAAAATCTTGTGTTCGGAAATTTGTCGGCTCACCGGAAAACTCATAAGTTTCCCGGAAATTTCATCTCATCTTCAAAGTGTTCTTGATATTTTCAACCTTTTAGATCTTTCATCAAGTAACTGTTGAAGTTGTTTGTGTATTGAAAATTGAAAATTGAAAAGATAATGATTAAAATATTACACACCTTACCGGTTAGTGAGCTCACCATATCAGTTGTTTGAAAAAGGAGTGTTGTGTCAGACATATCTCACCAACCGAATCAGACTCTTCGACGAAACAAATTGAAAGTGTTTCGTAGTTTGTAAAACAAAACAAATTTGGGCCTGTTTCGTCACTTTGGGCTTGTGTTTCATTAACATTATTTGGGCCTATTTCACTTGTTTCGTCGGCCTCTACCCAAAGCCTGTTTCGTCGATAATTAAATCCATTTCGTCATCACTTGGGCTTCTATATTGGGTTTGCATTTCGTCGACTGATTGGGCCCAAAACCATTTCAGTTTGAATCTGTTTCGTCGGATATTGATTGGGCTTGTTTTTGTTTCGTCATCAAGATATCTCCAGGTTGTTTCGTGGAACGTGTTTCGTCGGGATTGGTGTCAATTTTTAACAGAGGAGTTGTAAAAGTGCTTTAACTGCCTGTTTCAAGTGTTTTTATTAGATAATCAGTTTTAAGTATCAAAAATGAATCCGGCTTGGGGTACTCCGTCAAATACAGAGAACAAATATAGAAGCACGGGTTTATCTCCCTCATGGGCCGAAAATCCCGCACCCACTTCTGCAATACCAGTGCGACAAAATACTGATATGTATTATGGAACTCCTACCACTTCTGCAATACCAGTGCGACAAAATACTGATATGTATTATGGAACTCCTAGCACTTCTGCAAGACCTGCTTCACACGCTCCATTTCAAACGGCATTTGTCACAAGCACAGATTTATATGGCAATCCGATACAAGTTCCTGTAAAGCCAGCTCAGCATGGGAACCAGAATCCGTTCAGGAATCAAGGCAATCAAGGTAACCAACAGAATCAGAACAGGAATAACGAGCGTACATTGATACCTGTCAACAACCCAAGTCAAGCGGGACCATCAAATGCCAACCAGGCTCTTGTGGTACAAGTAGATGAAAGTTGTGATTGGTCAATTCAGTTGGGAAATGATACTCCGGATGGAACAGCTTGTTTTGCTGAGGTTGTCAAGGATCTTAAACACGCCAGTGGCGGAGAATCTTCCACCAATGGTGATGAATCTTCTGAAGATGAAGACAGTTCTGGTTATGGTAGAAGCTCAGATGAAGAATCCTCAAGTTCAGGTGATGATCATGTGGGTGAGACATCAAGTGCGTCAGTTGATGAAGATGTTGATGGGCTTTTGGAAGAAGCTGCAGCAGGAACTCAAAGAAGATCTATTTTGGTGGATCAAGCTGCTTATTCTTCGTCTTCTCTCCATTCAGTCTTTATGGATAATGTCGACAGTTCATCAAGTCAGGTATGTGTCGATGAACCCACTGCTATTATTTGTGATAATTGTGATAGTTTGAGTGTTAAATGTGCTGATTTAGAAGCAAACATGTCTGAGTTGCAAGGCAAACATGATGCTTTACAAGCTAGTTTGTTTGACTTGCAAGACAAACATGTTTCATTGAATGCCAAGTGGTGTGAGTTGCAAATCAAACACGAGGCTTTGCAAGAAAAGTATGATGTGACATTCATCCACAACCAGAAGTTAACCGTGGATCTTTCGAAGTGCACTGAAGCCAACATGTTTTATGAAAACCATGAAAAAGAATTTAAATCGGTGATTGAAAAATTAAAGAAAGATAAAACTGAGTTGACAAAAATGGTTTCCAGAAAACAAACTGACATTAATTTGTATATAACTCGACTTGAGATAATGCAAAAAGAGATGGCTTGTGTGAAAACTGAAAGTGAGGCGATCCAGCTTAAGCTAGACAGTTATTTGAGCTCTAGCTATGTGTTGGATCACATCATTGACGTTCAGAAAGAGAAACGGGATGTCACATGCATAGGTTACAAGAAATGTCCACCACCTGTGAGACACAATTATGATGCCATGCCTGATGAGGAGGATAGAACTTACTTTGAACCATCTGTTCCTTTGGACGTTGAGGAATTTGCAACAGGACTCGGATACAAGAAGGAAGTATCATCAGAATCGGATGTGTCAGCAGATACATGTGTGTCTTCTGCTGAACCGAATCAGGATCCTCCAGTTGTGATTGAGGATGCTGATTCTTCTGATGATGAATCTAATGATACTGATTCAGCACAGTCAGATGCGGTAATCAAAGAAGAGGACATACCTCTCGAGAATCATATTCTATGTGATCCTCCCGCAAAACCTGCTGCGACTGTTCTGATCGAGTCCACGTCTACTTCCTCACAAGAGTCTGAGAGTGTGAATTTGCTGTACACTCTTGTTGGTGATGATAAAATCTATTCTGACAAAGATTTTCCTATTAAGAATGTTAATCAATCTTTAATTAGTAAAATTTTTGAGGATTCAATAAGTAAGTTTTTGGGAAAGACAGGATCACACGTTGTGGTAACACAGTGTCCTCCTATCCCAAAGGCTGAAGTTCGAAAACAATGTGGCAATCAGAAATTACCAACAGTGAAAAAGCAGCAAAATCGCACCAAACCAAAAGGTAATTCACCGACTCAAGGTCAAAAGAAACAGACCAAGAAAAAGGACAAGAAGGTGAACTTTGTGAAATCAAGGGGAACGGATAAAATTGACACATTCGAAAACAAATCTAACTTAGATTTTGTTAAACAAGTTAAAATTTTGAAAAGAAACAGTCAAAACAATTACACACAAACGGTTGTGATGTAGGACCAAGTACCTCAAGATCACGAAGTTCATCATCAAGCTCCTACAGTTATGATACTCCGAGGTTTGTTGAGCGGAGATCATGTTTTGAATGCGGTGAGTACGGGCACATTGTCAGAAATTGTCCATATCTCACGAAAGGAAAGGCAAAGGTTGATGCCCCCCATGGTAACAGTTACCATAAAAGATCTGTTTCACCAAAACAGGACCCTCGTCTTGTTAAACAACGGGAAATGAAACAGAAAAAGAAACAACGACAAGAAGTTGAAAAGGTTTTAAAACCAGAGGTTGTCCAAACGCATTCTGTTAAATCAAATGTTAAAAATGAAAAACAAAAACAGATTTGGAAACCAAAATCGGAAATTGTTTCCGGGGGAGCTACATCAATTCCGAATCATCGGGAAATGGATGTCACAATTCTCGATGATGACGGACGACCCAAGTCTGTGAAGGCTTGGGTCCCCCTCTCCAACTAATCTCTGAATGAGAGTGCAGGATGTTCCAGGAGGAACTATTGATAGTCTTAGGATTGTTGATAGTGGAGCGTCCATGCACAAGATCGGCGACACCAGACTCCGAAACATCATTATATCTAGGAGTTGTTACCTTTGATGGAGAGAGGAGAAAAGAAGACAAAAATGTCTGATGAAAGAATGTTGTTGAATGAAGTTAAAAAAAAAAAAAATTCGACATGATGAGATATGTGCCAAAATTGGTTGTTATGGTTTTTGATCGGGTCCTCAGGAAAGATTCCAATGAAAAGTACGCGCCTGTAGCACGTCTGAAGCTTTTCGAAGATTCATGGATTTTTTTTTCTTCCACAAGAAGTTCAAAGTCCAAAAGATGAACGTGTAGGGTACTTTTCTTCACGGTGTGATTGAAGAAAAAGTGTTGGTTGATCAAACTACACCGGGTGTGCGGATGCCTTGGCGTGGATTGAAAAACCGCACACTACTTTTCAAAGACAAAGACCTTCGCTGGTGCAATGTGGAAGACCAGCAGGACTCGAAGGTTTATGATCTTGTTGCTGTGAAGAGATTTCTCAGTAGCTACAAAATCGACTTTGAAATCCACACCGGGTGGATATCTAGTTTAGGAGAGCACTCAGATTCATAGCAATGCACGAAGCAGTTGCATGATACGGTTTTGAATTTCTAATCTCTCCTATTCTTGTCGATATTTAAGCTGCTTTATGATTTATTAGTATCCTCTCATACAGCACTCTTTGACCTGACACGTTGAACTCGAATATCACCTCACACGTGATTGTTTCAATATGAAACTCGTGAATGTTGTCATGGTCCACACCGATTACCGACATGCCAACTCATTTTTTCCAAAATTCGATAAATCATTTCTGATTAAATTAATTTTGGTAAACGGCATCGAGGTAAAGCATGAGTTAAAACCACATTGGAAAATCGTTTTTGTAAATATCTTTGTGTTTTTAAATTATTGTAAGTTTGTTGATTTTAGGGGGAGTAATTCCAAATTTGAAAATTCAAAAACATCAAACATTTCAAAACTAAAAAAACAATAGAAAAACAAAAATGAGTTTCCTGGCGAGCAAAAGAGAAAATGATTGTACATCAGTGGTCTGTCTAAACCTCTTTTAACTGAAATGCAAAATAAAAAATACGATAAGCAGCTCTATATAAGATGTATCGGTAGGCTCACAATCATCTTAAAGTGTGCAGGGTGATATAAACTTAAATCGACTGAAGACCAGGTGGGAACCACTCATTGGCATATGGTATTAGTACCGAAATTTCGTTTGAGAGATTGCCGAGGTTCTGAGATATGTGGTCTTTATGCTGTTTATCATCTGGGTATCATGGTTGTTTCTTTTACCGAAACAAAACGGGGACGCAAGTCTAGATCTTCCATGATATCATACATACGTGTACATATTGCATTCGACCTCAATAAGTGATCAACAATCACATGTCCATCAAAATAAGTGATAATATATCACATTTATCCGGGAGTCAAGTTCGTCTCTCTGCTGTACGAAAGTACTGACCTGTTCACGGACTTGCTCTTGTGCCCTTCATGCATCTGAAAATCAAGTTCCTCATCAATAAGTGATTCTATCACATAGGGCTTGTTTTCAATCAAAATAAGTGAGTTTCTCACATGTTCATATACGTCAAAACAGATGATAAATGGTATACTCACCTGTAAGATGAATCCTCGTGCATGCCTTGATACGGGAATGTGTCGTGATGTGGATGAACACCGGTCGGTAAGTATAAATCATACCTTAACGTATCCCCTCGCCATGATTACATCTGATAAGTTGAGCTTATGTGGATAACAATACCGATAATCGTTATAGGATGTTTATCTAAATGTTAACTAAAAGAACAACAAGAGTGTTTTGGCATGACCGTACACTGATATGATTCTCTTACCCTCGAAACTCACAAAAAGAATGTTTGTATATATTTTCTTTTCTTAGTTTCTGCAACTCTGTATATATTTATTTACTGCTTTCAGTCTTTAAATTTGAAATATTCAAAATACCAAAAAGATTTTAGGAGTGTTTTAATTTAAACCTTTATAAAAGCCAAAAAGATTTTATTTCTGCTTTAGTTTTGATTAACCGATGTTGGAACTCAAATCTTCATTACCTGAAATCTGATTGAAAACCAAAACGACTGAATCTTCATAAACGGTCAGAGTTTGCAAGTTTTGAAAGTTAATAATCAAAATTGAAAAATCTGTTAACTTTTCAAACAAACTGTCGGACGGTAGTTGAACAATGGTCACATGTGTGTCGTTTGTTTATGTTTACTATATTCCAAGCGTTTGTTCTCATTACGCGTTTAGCTTTCTTGCATGTGCAGATTCTAAAGGCAAGGAGAACATGTTCGATGACAAGCTTCGGAATGAAGACACGACGTGAAAGGCACTCAAAAGATAAAAATGATCGAGTTGCCGTTGACCATCATCAGCACCACAAGGATCTCAAGTACTGAAGATCAAGACATTCACGAGCATAACTCAAGGGAGAGCTTATGGAAAGGGGGAGTTTGTTAACACACTTCCTACATAAAAAAAGGGGAGTTTGTTGATACACTTTCTGATTACAAGACGTGAAGACTTTGAAGATCCTCCGACATGGAAGACATGGAAGACGAACCTCACGAGTAGCGTCCAAGGGGGAGTTTGTTGATACATATTATGTGGACGCGACTCGGTTCGGTTCGACTCAGTTCGGTTCAACCCGGTTAGGTTCGGCTCAAGCCCGACGTCACGACATTCCTCCGTCGTGCGCCCCAGAGTTCGACACGTGAAGCACGAAACGCCGCAAGCCGTTTCCCGTCGCCACATCATCATGACATCATCATGATGATGTCACTATGTTGACTAAACTTTGCATACTTGAATTTGAGAATTCTGTATGAATAACGTGCATATGATTGGGCAGAAATCAACTCTTGGGCCACTACCATTGGACCAAGAAGCTTTGCATGTGGGCCGTAACTAAATCTGGGCCGGACAACTTATATGTCGACGAAACACATCTTGTTTCGTCGACTTTGATGATTTGTTATTGTGTTTCGTCGACTGAAACACTTGTTTCGTCGACTGTGTTGTGTTTCGTCAAGTCTGTGACTATATATACTCAGATAGATTTTAGGAAAACAGATAGAACACACACGAGAGAACGAGAGAGTTTACAGAGTGTATTTGTAAACCTTGTATTGTAACCATTTCAAGTATTAATACAATGGAGTGTTAATCGTTGAGTCTCGTGTCTATCATTTACGTGTTCGATCTCGGTTTGCTATCTCGGTTGGATTCCGCACAACCGGGTGTGTTTGTACACAAGGATTAGGCGACTAGATCCTCCCCTAGCCGGACCTACATTACTACTAAACAAGAACAGAGCTCTAAAAAACTAGAACAGTACTCACGAAGAACATATTATACTGCAATACAAACCCTAGAAAATATCTTGAAAGTGTAAAAACTAAGATATATGTGTGTAAAAAATATAGACAGAATAATAACTCGGTTATATATTCCAGCCACAAAATTGATACGACGACTTAAGCTCATCCAGTTCTATCCCCTCCATCCTAAGCCCATTTCAGCCATTTAACTTGAGCCCATTATCCAAGTCTGTCATCCCAATCTCATATAACACATAAAACCAACATATCAAAAATAAATTTTATAATACAGGAAATATAAAATTGTAATATATTTGAACACCCCCTTTTATATTTCAAACAGATTTGTAAGATTAAACACTTACACATAGTAGTATGCATCTCAGGTAATAATAGCCCTTTTGTAAAGATATCGGCAATCTATTTTTCGGATTCTATACCAATAGTGTTGAACATCCCGGCGGCAATTTTTCCCTTAAAAATTACAAATCAACTTCAAAATGTTTTGTTTTTATCATGGAATGCCGGGTTAGACGCAATAGACAATGTTGCGCTATTATCACAGTTTAATTCAATCGGCTACTGCACATTTACATGCAATTCCTTCAATACATTCACAAGCCACAACACCTCACACGCAACATCACACATGGATCTATATTCCGCTTCAGCAGATGATCTAGAAACCACATTTTGCTTTTTTACTTCTCCAAGACACAACTGATTCTCCCAAAAACACACAATAACTAGAAACAGACCTATCATTACAACTTTTAGCCCAATCTGAATCAGAATAAGTTGTTAGATTAAACTTGTTTCCTTTTCACAAACAAAACACCTAAACCAGGTGCTCTTTTTAAAACCTCAACAGCCTTAAAGCAATATGCAAATGTGCATTAGTAAGCTTATGCATAAATTGGCTAAGATAATGGTCTTGTATGAGATAAGTAAATCAATTTCCCAACTAACTTTTGATACTCTATTATATTTTCACGCATAGTTTCATTATTTTTACAAATATTAGAAACCACATAATTTTGTTCTTGGACAACTTACTGGTTTACATGCACTTAAACCATACTCATTTATTACATCCATACAATATTTTCTGTGTGATAAACACACTCCTTTATCACTATTAATGACATCAATGCCCTAAAAAATATTTTAGTTTTTCTAAGTCTTTGATTAAAAACTCATTTTGTAACATAACCTTTATGTTTTGATCGGACTGTTGCGCCCCGGTAAAATATAATATTAATTTACCCAAATTACCTTAACTATGAGTTAGTGGTAGTAAGGGGTCGAACCACGAAGAGTTTAGTTGAGACACTTATAAAGCTTGCAAGTTTGATTTATTTCTTTGTTTGTTGGTTGGTTTGTAAAGATGTCGGAATGTACCGACAATTTGTTATTAACTACTAAAATTGGGTTGCTTGAAATTATGCAAAAACTTGAATACTTGATTGAAAACAATAATTTGGAACAAGGTTCACACCCGGTTCGGTAATTGTAAAACCAAGGGTTCTTACACTTTTTAGATTCAGTTTAGTTGAATTTAGTTATTAACGGATTTAGTGTCACGTGGCTTAGGTGCCAAGAGCTATCAACGTTCAAGAACGGACGGCAATGCACTTTGTTACCAAGAACATGTAAATCCTATCCTATGATAAGGCATAATTGCACCTATTCGTTTCACAAAGTGAAATTTCACAACTCACTCGATAATTCATGAATTCAATACAAATGCAAGACAATTATCAAAAGTTTCCAATTCTTAAACAACTTGTCACAAATTAAATCATAAACACAATGTTGAAACCCTAGAAATTCTTACAAAAACCTACACCGGGGTGAAACCTGGGAGATTAGCCGCTCATGATGGACAGAACAAGATCACCGTATGAGAGGCACACGAACGAACTTGGACATCATTCTTTAGTCTTGAGCCTTGAATGTGATGGATGAAGGATTAGGTGAAGGTTTGGTGGATTGTGATGATGAAAAGGTTGTGGAAGTGATGGATTGAATGTTATGATCAGGGTTCGATGTGGTGATGAATCAAAGTGATGATCAATGGTGATTAGGGATGAATCTTATGGCGGAAAAGGGCTCTGAGAAGTGATAATCAACTTCCCAACTCATAACATGTTTTTTATGCTTTTCAAATTCGTCAAAAAATGGTCAAACAACAAAAGCAGCAATGCCACTAAATTTCCAGGGGGCGTCGGTGACGGGGAGACAGGGCGTCAGCGACGCCCTCTCCTGATTCATTTTTTCTCCGACGCCTTGCGCTACTGTCTACGCCCATTTTTTAGCGACGCGATGTTCAGTTCCAACTCTGGTTTTCTTCGTTTTTGCACCCGGTTGATCCCAATCGCATCCCGATGCTTCGTAAAGCTCCCAAATAGCTCTTTAAACTCCGTTAGACCTGAAAAAAAAAAACAAATCATATAAAAGGTGACCATTGCAACTAATGCACGGAACGATGACCATTGAAACCACTTCACTGAAAAGTGATCACTGAGTATGAACATTTCAATGTGTTACGTGAACTACTTAATGTGAACCACTTAATATGAAACTACTGAATGTGCTATTTAGCATGTGTATATATATATATATATATATATATATATATATATATAATATTAGGAATTGTTTTTAACGTAATTATTGTCCCACTAAGTAGAAGTTTACGTGGGCGTGCATATGCATTTTTATGTATGTAAGATTACAGGATCATTTAGGATGACATGAAAAAATGACTCAAGGGAATAAAAAGTGCACAAGGATTTTCAAAATTATTTGATAAAATAAAAGCATGAGGGTCACATGTCATCTATTATAGCCATGTATTTTGTGTTTTTCCTCCCTCTCTTTCCTACTTAATTCTAGGTATTTTTTTAATTAAAGATAGTTATTATATATTAACCAAATGAATTTAATATAACATTGGTTATTAATCTTTTAAATAAACTTAAATTTTTTACTTAGAGGTTTTACAAAGTTCAAGATTATGTTTGTTAATATATTAAAAAACTAAGAATAATGATGATAATTGTTTTTTTGTTTTTTTTTAATTTCTAAAAAAATTTAGATACTTAATGTGGTTGGATGGTAAGAATTAAAAAAAAAACAATGTGTTAAATAAAAAATAGAGTTTAAAAAATAAAAGTTGATACCTTGAAAGAAAATAATGTTGTAAAACTAACTTAACAAATTTTATAACTCTCACGTCAATGTTCATTTTTTAAAATACATATACATATTGACAACGATATATATATAGGGGTGGGGTTCGGCTACAAAGTCCATTTTTCCTACAAAGTGTACAAAGTCATAAAACACCACAATATATGCCATAAAACACACTCAAAATCCACAAATAACAGGGTGAATATCACTAAAACACAATATCCAAATCTTAACAGTCCATAAAAACTTCAAACACACCATCGTAGAACTTTGAATATAAAACACAACACGATAATCAACATAAAACACACTAATATTATTCATTCGATAATCAAAGCCTTATCATCTAAAACAAAACACAAAACCCACACATATGGTGTTTTAGTAATATCTACTTTGTTATTTGTGGGTTTTGAGTGTGTTATGGCTGAAATTTTGGTGTTTTATAACTTTTTACACTTTGTAGAAAAATAGAATTTGTAGCCAACTCCCTGATCCTCTATATATATATATATATATATATGTGTGTGTGTGTGATAATAAATTACATTGTATTTTATTTTATTATATTAGTATGATACACTGGTTTATTCAACCATGCAATGCATATGTCTTTTTAAAACATAACTTTTTATTACTAATTATATAATATACATTTATTAACTCGTGTAATACATGAGATTTTAGCCTAGTTTAACAAATCTATTCTTACTATTTTTATCCTTAGTTGATAGAGTCTTAAAAGATAGCAATAAATTTAAGAGTAAATTACAAAAGTCGTCCTTTATGTTAACACTATATTGCAAACTATGTCTTTTGTCTTTAAAAAATACAAAAACCGTACTCGATGTTTGCAAATCCTTGCACATTATATCCTTTAACACTAACTTGGTTAATTTTCATTGTTAAATTTAAACAAGTGAACCCCACCTAAGGGTATTATTGTATTTCCCATCCTATCAAAATAAAACAAAAAAACAAAAATAGATTAAAAAATTAAACATATAAAATCCATAAACACTCCACCCTTTGCAAGTCTCTCTCCCCCCCCCCCCCCTCTCTCTCTCTCTCTCTCTCACACCCACCCACCACCACCGCCATTCTCTCTACCCTTCTTTTTCTCACTTTGTTTTCCACCGCCACCACCAACACCGCCACCCCATAAGCGTCCCCCAGCAAACATCAGCCACCACAAGCCTCCCCTCGCCGACCCGCCACCAACAGCCACCCTCGACCACCGTCTGTCACCACAAGCCTCCCCTGCCACTACAAGCCTCCCCGACTACCATTAGCGACCATAAGCCTCCCCCACCACCATTGCCTCCTCCAATCCTGATCACCCCCAAACCCAACCCTCAAATCGAAACCCTCCACCGCCTACTGCAAACCCGATCACCCCAGATCGAAAACTTTTGCCGCCTCCTGGCTAAACCTTTTTGCTGAATCTAAGTTGTTGCCTAAAGCTTATGTCAAGCTATTCGTGGGTTTTCAGATTTGAGAGGTTTCATGGTGGTTGCGATGGTGGATTTGAGGGGTTTCCATGGTGGGTTTTTCGGATTTGAGGGGTTTTCATAGTGGTTGCGGTGGTGGTGGTTGGAGGTTGAACAGTGATGGGGTCGTATGATAGTGATGATATTGAAGTTAGAGAGAGAAAGAGAGTGAGAGTGAGTGAGAAAGAGTTGAGAGAGAAAGGGTAATTATTTATTTTTTATGTTTTAAAATTATTTTTATCTTATTTGATATATATTTTAAATAAATGAGTAAAATTAGTAAAATACCCTAATGTGAGTTTAGTCAGATTTAACCATGAAAACTGACTAAGTTAGTGATAAAGGACATAACGTGCAATGGTTTGCAAACATCAAGAATGGTTTTTGTACTTTTTAAAGACAAAGGACATAGTTTGCAATATAGTGTTAACATAAAGGACGATTTTTGTAATTTACCCTAAATTTAATATTGAAAACCATTCTTCATGAGGTGCCAAAATGTACGTGGTTTGGGTAAT